>CM031244.1:107497315-108149734 GCA_018340775.1 Taxus wallichiana var. yunnanensis | reverse complement strand
ATGGTTTCAAGTTAAGCAATTACATTCTAGATTCGGGTGCTTCGACAATGTCATGCTAGCTAAAGTCAGAGATGCTCTTGGGCTTACTCCGACAAAGACCATAAAAAGGTGCTACTCCATGGAGAGAAAAGTCCCTTTAATCGGAAAAATCAAAGAGGCACAAGCTGTTATGGCAGCTTTTCCTGACAAAATATTAAAGATGACAATTCTATTACAGTATATTCCTGTCTCCTACAAGATGTTGGGTTGAAAGAAACTTCTCAAAAGAGTCGGGAGGAGAAGTAAAGATGGATTGGTCCTGTGTGTATATTCTATCAAAGGGATTAACCATAGTCGGAGCCATAAAAGAAGTCTAGATACATGGTTACAAAATCTGAGGATCCTAGATCTCAGATCCTTTTTTAGGAATCTGACTATGGGGTCTATTTCTTGGAAATGGATAAAGACATTCCAGAGCCGAACTTCACCAAAGCCCAAGCCAACAAAAAAAGAAGAAGAAGTTTGGACTCTAGAGTTTAAAGGCACCTGTTGTTCTTTTGGATCAAGAGTCGACATTCTACTAATATCTCTAGATCATGAGATATTCCCATACTCCCATAAGTGATGTTCAAGAACACCAATAATATGAGCGGAGTATGAAGCATTGCTTCTAGGAATGGAGCAAGTTGAAAAGAGAGGAGTAAAACTCCTCAAATCCCAATGAGATGTTGAACATCTAGTAAAGAAGGTTCAAGGAAAAAATCAAGTCAAAAGAGATGAGCTGAAGCATTATAGAGATAGAGTGCTTTCTGCCACATTAGATTTTTCATCTTTTTCTATCAACTTTATTCCAACCAATCAGAACTCCAAGGTAGATTCTTTGGATCATACAACTACACTATTGAATCCAAATAGACCACCATCCATATTCAAACAAGGAAACTATAAAGTGGAGATGGTCTACGACCCCAAAGTCCTTGAACAAAAAATTGCATGCCTACATGTTGAAGGCAGTAAATCACCACCACGACAAACAGTCATAGGAAAAACTAATCCATGTTATGGTGATAGCAGCGGAATGATCAACCCAAAAGGTAAAAAAATCCCCATGGATTTAGTTTCCTTAGTAGAGAATTTCAACAAGTGTGATCAGACTGACAAGAAAAAAAAGAATATGGTGATAGTTCTTCCTCAAAAATGTAAATGGTTGGGGAATGGAGCAAGTTGATGCAAACTTACCCGCCATAGAGAGAAGAAAGGATGAGCCACCATCAGATGAAGTTGATGAAGACTTGCCCAAAGTATTTGAAAAGAAGGCTAGAGAAAGGAAGTTTGAGATCGAGACTGGTACTGGGGACATGAGATGTGAACCGAAGGGCATGCACGACAAATATGATTCACTCTGAAAGAGCCCATCGTGATCAAAAAGAGTTGTAGGATTGGATACTTCCTTCCTTGCCTACTGGGATGGAATTGAGTTACCACTTCCTTTCAATGGGAAACATCTGAAGTTGTTCCGGACATGAAGAGCATGGTAAAACCTGTATGTATATAAATAAAACCTTGTTTGTTTTTCCTTGTTTTTGTTTTTTTGTTGTGTTGTTTTTGTTTACCTGACCCCATGCCCAAAAGACAAAATGTGAAACCATAGATATTGGGATCTCATCTTTTCCTTGTCATTCGACAGAGGAAAAGATGTCCACAGACGGAGCCAATGGTGTCCCTAGATTTCACCTCGAAATGGGACTACCCCATGTTAAAAAAATCATACTTTTAAAATAATGGGTTGTTTTGTGTTTTATTGCCCGAGAAAGTTCTGTAATGTGTCAAGATATTCCTAAGGAGCCATATTAGCCATTTTTGCTAAATACCCGGATGCCCAAAATTGTTATATTCTGTCATCCAGGGATTTCCTGGGAAATTCGTATTTAATTATTTTGAGCCTTGTTTGAGGCAATTTGTTCTCCAGTTTAATCTCGTTGTAATCGTACATGTAATTATTCCCATATACTAGTAGGGTTTTAACCAGGAACGCATTCTGGACTTTATTTGTGACTTCTGGAAATGTTTTGTGTTTTTGTGTTTTTCCTGTTTCCTTTTCTATGAAATTTCTCTGGATCAATTCCTTTTCCAGTTTTTCTTGATTCTTGGCCTGGAGTATCTAGAGATCACATGCGCACATTGTGCTGCATGGAATTCGCTACCATGGAGGTCCGGTTCTCTGGGAAAAGACAAAGTCATGCACCAAAAAGCCTCTTCCGGGCTGACCCATTTTGGAAAAAGAGAGTTTGAAGTGGATCATGGGATTTTTGGAGGCAACAAGCAGATGGAAATTTTGTACCTTCCTAGTAGGGTACTTTTTCCCATGGAAGCAACATCACTTAAGTCACAATGGGAAAATTAGAGGTAGCAGGTAGGCGGGAATTTCTTACTTGCCTTGTAGGGTAAAAATTCTCATTGTGGAATAAAAGAAAAATCACTTAAGTGAATCATGGGATTTTATTGTCTTCCTTACAGGGTAAATAATCCCATTATGAAATTCAAACGACTTAAGTGAATCATGGGATTTTCAGGGCTACCTTGCAGGGTAAATAATCCCATTGACATCCGACTTTAAAAATAGAATTTCTTTATTCCAAAAGTGCGACCCACCTTGGGTGAATAATAAATGCATTAAATAAATATTTGTTAATATTTATTTACCCAATTTAAGCGCCCTTGTGCTTGTGGAAAATTCAACAGAGGTAAATGGACAAAAGGAGGTTGAAAATAAATCGTTTTAAAATTAAATAAATATTATTTATTTAATGCAGTCCTCTTTCAAGTCAAAAAGTGCGCCCCATTTGGGAGAGAAATAATACTTTAAGTATTAAATGATTAAATTAATTCTGCTTTCATGGCTAAGGTCAAAGCATACTTGTGAGGCTTGAGTAAATTGGAAGTAGAAGTCTAAAATTAAATAAATTTAATTTATTTAATGGCAGCCATGAGCATGTACAAAATAGGCTCCCCTTTTAAAGAGTGAAGCTTATTAATTAATTAATTAATTGCCAGAATATGAAAGGCATTAATTAATTATGTAACACCCTGAACTGTTGTTACTTTCTCCTAAGCATTCAAGTGTTGATATGTGATTTCTAGTAAATGGATTGTGTACCTCGATTCGGAAATCATGCTTGATATGTATTAAATTTCTTGCAGATTGCAGATCTTGACTGAGTCAAAATATTAATAGACTCTTTTATTTATTTCATTTTGTGACTGAATATTAATCTGATCACGGAATGAATTATACAGGTATTCATCAATAATATCTAGACTTGGACCAGAGGAATTGATCCAAGTAATGCTTTAATTTTGTGAAGTGATAAAATTAGATCACGAACCTTGAACAGGTTGCAAGGTATGGAAGCATTTAGTAAGCTGGTCAGGAGTATGACTCAGGCTGATCTTGAGAAATGAAACGGTTCCCGATATCTAGTATATCTGGAAGGTCTCGATTAAAGACCAGGTAATAATTCATTGACATACAACTCTGTAATAAGAACAGGAGTGGCTCTGTTCTAGAAAGTATGATACAGGTCTCTCCGAGTTTTCAGGAGAAGGACCAAACTGAATTACTAAGGGTTAGTAACCTAAAACAATAACCTAACCTAGGGGTTAGATTATTGTTAGTCTAACCTAGACCTAGGCTATGTGTTATGATCCTAAAATAATAACTAAGTGTAAAATGGTTAGCATGGTCATTACCCTAAAACTCTAACCTAAGATACTAACCTAGCTAACTAAGAGTTTTTGGGAAGGGGCCTTTGAAGGGTGGCGAACCATGGGCACTATTCTCTATGGCAATAAATGGGAAGGATAAGGATGAGGGACAGCATATGGCGGAGGCTTAGCGGCGCTAACCTTGCGACTTGGCAATTACTAAGTTTGAAATGAACTTGAGTTTTGATGGACTGCCGCCAATTTCGGCGGTCGGTGGGAGTTGAGATTAAGCGGGAAAATTGGTTTAATGGCATTTAATGTCTAGGGAGTCGAGCCGGAGCTCGCGGAACAGCATGCAAACGAGAAGTTGGAAGGTTTGTTTGGTGTATCGCGATTTTCGGTCTTCTTCTCTCTCTCTCTCGCTTTTTACTGTTCATAGACTCAGCTTCTTTTTGAGTTGCATGGCGAGAATGAAATTCTCTGGCTCTTTTCTCTGCCATGGAGGATATATTGTAAATGGGACAGCGAAATTTTGTTGGTCGCTGTATTTGGGAAAAAGAAAAGGAAGTTTGAGCTCTTCCTCTGGTCTTCTTCGGAAATTCGATCAAAATACAGGCATGCTAGGCCCTATCCTTTAAATATTTTGCTGTCTTTCAAATGTCTTCATTAAAACAACTCTGTTCATTTGTTTTGTGAAGATTAGATGAATTTTCTATGAGATCTAGTTTGATTATTGGCACTGTATTTCTTCTGGTTCGATTTTTCTTCAAATCCGTTTGTTGGGTGTTTGTGGAAATCGAATTTTAACTCTACTTGTTTGTGCATTCTTCCTGGATTATGCATGAGAGGTATTTATTAACAATATGCGAGTGTTCGGCCTGTTTGGCGTGAGCCCTTGGAATATACCTATGCGTAGTATGAGACCACAGTATGTCTTTGTTTCGTGGTCGTTGATCTTGTTATAGAAACTGTATAAAATGATTTGGGTGATTACTGTAAGATTGTTGTATTATTCGTTTATTAAAAAAAAAAAAAACTCTGTCGTGGGATTTGTTGACAAATGACTAATGATACTTTCGGTTTCATTTGTTTTCAACTTTTAGTTCGGAACAGTAACCGTAGTGTCACCATAGTCTTTCGACTCAGGCGGAAGTTGTTTTCCTTGCATACCGTGTTTATGGGGATTACTTGCGCACCGTGTATATTATAGATACACTCTGCATTTCGTTGTATTGATCCAATGGAGTCGATGATTGAATCGTAATTGCCTAGGAAGGTAGATTTATCCATAAGTTTTGTGAAGGGTCTTTTCATGAAAGCCTGGTAAGATGAAACAGGCTTTTGATTATCAAGTTATATTGAAATAATCAAGGATAAAGACTTCCCGTGTATGCATTTTTATTTCATGTGAAAACTCTTCAAAGTTTCAAGCGCCCAATAGATTCCCTTGCTTGATAAGGGTATTCGACTTGTTTTACTTGGTCGATGTTGATTGTTAACCATGAATGGCGTCTATTGATTTATCGCCAATTTCTCAGACGTTGCTGTTGGGTTCGGTGGTTATGAGTGCAAAATCCTTAACAATAGCATAAATATATATATATATATATATATATATACTAGTAGACTAGTGTGACTTGACGACTCGAGGAGTCGATCAATAATTCATTGATATTTTGAACCAAATATAGTTAAGTCAGAGTGACTTAATGGATGAACATGCATTTCGATCTTGTTGAACCATTGGGATCCCTTCGTGTTTTTGGGATTTTGAGTTACGATGTTTATGTAGACATGTATATCTTCAACCTCGTGCAAATTAGTATAAAGCGAATCGGGCCGAGAGTAATTTATTGGCTGGTTATTATGCTTGGTTGATGAATGACAGTATGAATTCTTATGCATTCGCTTGAATTGATACATCCGTTTGAATCATAGAACTTCTGGAAGGGTAACCAGTACTTCTGTCTCTTTCTGAATTCGACCCTGGACACTATTTTTTGTCATTGTTGAGATCCTTAGTTTGGATGACTGCTTGCGTGTTTGACCTTGTTAGGTAAGTCGCGAATAACGCACCAAGACTTGCATGCTGCAAGGTAAGGATCGTTTGGTTGAATTCCTTTCCTTCACTTCAGTCCGATTTTGACTGAGCAAGAATATGTATGCTATGTTTCCTTCCATTTTGATCTGTCCGATCGACTGTGCATGATTTGGAAGTACCGTGTGGGCAACATAGCATAGTCCTTTGGGAAACCTTAGATTGTTGATGCAATAGTTGTTGTTTTCAGCGATACGCTTGTAGCTCTTGTTTTCAACTGGTGATAAGCCTTACTGTGTAAAAGGAACTAGCATTGGGCTTAGGATTGATACATGATTTGTTGATGTGTTAGTTGCTATACAAGAGTTTGCTGTGTTTCTGTTCTTAGTTAAACAGTGATCTTGTTTGCGGCTTGTCTAACTTGTTCATTTATATACTGGTTGACTGTTTTCATATGTGAAGGCAGTACAGTGATGAACTTATGTGAAAGGAAGTATGAATGGTTTGGTTCTTTCTCTTCCTTTATTTAATATTATTGATAATGGACTATCAAAGGGGAAATTGTTTGTAACATATTGGTGGAATCCCAATTGTTATGTTATTTCCTTTTTTCGGAGAATGAAACAATCCGACCAATGTTGTGATTTTGGGTTTAATGATCATTGTGTGCATTCGCTCTTCTTTCTTAATATTTGATGAAATATTAGGAAATGATTAAGACTAATTGTAACAATGATAGAGTTACATAATTGTAATCATTCTCAGATTACAAGGGCATAGTCTGATTATGTTTACTTATGTGAATATCTCGATCTCATTTAAACAGTAGTGTTTAATGAAAACAATTGATGGATTGCAATTGTTTTAAAAGTTAGTGCTTATCATGCTCGGGCCATCAATCGACTCATGTTGACTATTTTTGCAGATGGTCAGCCGTAAGAGGGTAAAAGCAATGCAGATCCGATAGGCCGATCGATTGTTTATTTGATTTATTATGAATTACAAATTGATTTTATGGATGTACTATATGAGAAAAGATGTTTCTTTTCCGTTAGCATTATATCAAGTATGTCGCATAAAAAATGTAATTGTATTTAGTTTCAAAGGAATGAAAATAAGTGTTTGATACTTATGTGTTGTATTCTATTCTCAATGATGAACTTCTTCGGTTTACGTAACGAAGAGGCATAGTTATCTTTGTATAATATGGATGCTTTTGTGATTGACAATGAAAGTCAGGTAAGTAATTAGACTAAATTCTTATGAGTATTTAGTAGTTCTAGTTTGCTCCTGCAAAAGCAATATTGTAATTTAATTATTGTCTCTCTTGGGGATAGGTTAAAATTGAGCCTAAAAGATAACGCTAAACAAGTTGGATTGAATTACTAATCCCTAGTCCTAAGTATAACAGACAATAGTAAATTGATTCTAAATCATTTATATCTTTAAACTAAAAAGTATGATATAAATTCAGTTAAGAGAACCGATAGGCAATCAATGGAGATCGATGGCATTCTCAAGCATTGGTTATGAGAAATTGTCCTGCCTGTTGCTTTGAATCGTGTGTATTCTAATGACTCCTGATGAGAGCGTGACCGTAATACCTCTACCTGTAATGAGTCTTTTAGAGGAGGGTCGTCTTAAGACAAAGAATCCAGGGATTTGGAAAGGCTAACCTTAGGGAAAAGTCTTTAAAGTAATTTAATCTCTAGTGCGTAACGCTTGTTTTTGGGTAGATCTTCTCGAGGCGGATTTAAAGGATGACGACATAAGGTCGATTGCAGGGCTGTACCTCCGAGAAGATTAGGATCTTCTCGAAGTTACAACAATGCAGGTGACTTATGGCGACACCCTTTGCATTGATCGCTAAGATTTACACTTGATTTCGCATTTGAGTTACCTTGGGACCGATTAAGAACGTGGCCATGTTATAAGACTACGCTTTCGAGATTTGGGGTATCATGACACACTGGTTGAATCGCAAGGTTGAACCAGTATGTCCTCATATCCCTAATCCTCGTAGGCATCCATATAACATTATCACCTTGTTAATCTGCCTCCGAGTGATTCAAATTGTGAAAGAAAGGACCGATGAAGAGTCGGATAAGACATTCTATATAACATATGAATGGGGTGAAGGACGTATTCCGTATCGACGAGTATGCCGTTAAGGAATACGAGACATGAACAAGATGTTTCAAATCTTTGGCCAAAGTATCGCAAGTCACTGATTGCGTTGTCCTAATTCACCTAGTCTAAGGGATGAGATGCCGATGAATAATGGTAACAGCTTATTCAGCTTAGAGATTCCTCGACAGAGCATTCTGAATCCCAGATTAGGGAAGAGAACCGCCAGAGTATTGTGTTAAATAAAAACACTAACTCTTTTTACTCATGAATAGATCGGTAGATTACCGAGTCATGGAATGAATAGATCGGAGGTATTCCGAGTCATTACAGCTGCATATGGTTGTCTGTTATATAAATGGTTATTTGAATTGTGAGTTCTAAATTATGTATTTAGAACCAGTATGCAATTATCAAAAAAAAATTTGACTTGTTCTATTGTCTAAAATGAGGATGTTACATCTTGGTATCGAGTCAAGGTCGCAGCTCTTCGGACCTATCGAGTCCATAATCTGATAAAAACCTGAATTTTCTTGTAATGTAAAAAATGGTTAGAACAAGGGGAAACGTTACAGTAATGCTCCACCAAGGAGGAGCGCAACAACCCGTAAATCGATGAGATCCTCGCTGCCCCGCTGACACAAGAGATCGCTGTGTACAGTATTTGAACAAGCAGACGGAAATGAGGAGGATGAAGAAGCTGATAATAATAATCAGCAACCTCCTGAGGGCAATCCCGACACGGGTGTTGATGTTAATGCTGTGAATGCACCTGTGCAACCAGAAAATAAAAAGGCCCGATTGGCAGCAGAACTCACTAATGATATCAAAAGGATAAGTCCACCTAAGTATGATGGCACCACATTAGGAGATGGAGCTGAGAACTGGCTCAGCGAAATGGAGAAGTACTTTGCTATAAGGAACTTCTCAGAAGAAACCAAGGCAATATGGGGAGCCTATCAGCTTTCTCACGAAGCATCTTCGTGGTGGGATAGCCGAAAAGC
Organism: Taxus wallichiana var. yunnanensis; assembly: GCA_018340775.1. Taxonomy (NCBI): domain Eukaryota; kingdom Viridiplantae; phylum Streptophyta; class Pinopsida; order Cupressales; family Taxaceae; genus Taxus; species Taxus wallichiana. Next base: position 108,140,881 of record CM031244.1, on the reverse strand, counting down.
TGAGCTAAATATTGATGAGACCAATATCACTTGGGATCAATTTAAAGGCTATTTTAGGCAACGTTGGCTGCCACAACTTTTCTATGATCGTAAAATGACAATTTCGTAACTTGACTCAAGGGAAGTTAACAAAGAATCGACTCGGGAGCGGTTTACAAAATCCTCAAGTATGTACCGCAAAGATCAAACCGATTTAAAAGTTCAGATACGGAAATTCATCATGGGATTGAATCCCGTGATAGGGGAGAGGTCGATGTTCACACCCAACCACTATGGAAGGAGTTGTTGAAAAGGCCATAAGGCAAGAACAGAAATTAAAGGCTATTTCTCGCTCATAAGGAGGAAGTGCTAAGAAGACTGCAAACCCTTCTTCAACCTCTCTCGCACCTTAAAAGGACCATGGAAAAAGTTTGGAAACAAGAGTAAGTTTCCAGAGATAACACAAAAAGCAGCAAGAAATAAGCTCATTGGGAATGTGAAGGATAATTTTGCTAAAAATTATAATAATGGTCAAGTCCTATGGAGGACAAATGACAATTATAAAACTGGAGGCAACTTTGAGCCTAAGAAGGGACCCGTAGGAGGTGCTACACTTGTGGTAAAGATCATTACGCAAATCGCCCTTTGAAGAAGGATGATCGTAATCAAGCAGATAAGATACATGCCGCAAAGAGCGACAAACAAGTCGGGTGCAAGTGACACCTATAGAAGTTCCTGTAAGTTATTCGGCATACCGCTACTATTCTTTTTGATACAGAGCTACCGAATGTTTTATATCTAATAAACTAGCTTCTAAACTTAAAAGAAAAGCTGGAAAATGGATAAATCTGGACCGCATAAAGATGGTAATAATTCTGCTCATACAAAGCTGAGTATGTGTCTTTTTGGAGCAGCCCTGACTTACCTAACTTTTCCACGGAAGTTGATCTCTATGTTGCACCTTTGGGATCGTATGACATTGTCATCGGTGTTAATTGGTTAGCTGATCATAAAGCAAAGGTAGATTGCTATGAAAAGAACATAGAATGTTTAGATGATCAGCTGGAATCAGTAGAGATTCAAGGTGTGAAACGAGAAATTTCAGCTTAGAAAGTCACAACATGCAATTAAAAAGGCTAAGAATAAAGGATGTACCCTTTATGCAGTAAAGATATCTGAATCTGCAGAAGAAGATAGTGATTTCATGAAGCAAATCCCACTGTTACAAAGTTTCAGGGATGTTTTTCCTGAGGAATTACCAGGGTTACCACCCAAGAGAGAATTTGATTTTACTATAGAAATCAAGCCTGGAACGGAACCTATTTCCAAGGCACCTTATCGAATGACTACTATTGAGTTAGTCGAGCTAAAGGCTCAGTTACAAGAGCTTTTGTCTAAGGGATTGATTAGACCAAGTGTTTCACCTTGGGGAGCACCTGTGATATTTGTGAAAAAGAAGGATGGAACTCTGAGACTGTGTATTGATTATCGGATGTCGAACAAAGCAACGATCAAGAACCGATATCCACTTCCTAGGATCGATGATCTGTTTGATCAGATGCGTGGAGCAGCGGTTTATTCTAAGATAGATCTTCGATCTGGTTATCATCAGCTAAGAATTAAAGAGGAAGATATTCATAAAACGGCTTTCCGAACAAGGTACGGACATTATGAATTCACAGTTTCTAGCCTTTGTTAACTAATGCACCTACCTTTTTATGAATTTAATGAACAATATTTTTCAAGAATACCTGACAAGTTTGTACTTGTATTCTTGGACGATATTCTCATTTATTCTAAGAGCGTTGAGGAGCACAATGAGCATCTGAAGATAGTTTTGGGAATTTTGAGAAAGAGAAAGTCAGATGGTAAGTTATCCAAATGTTCTTTCTTTGACTCTTGTTCACTATTTGGGTCATGTCATAAGCAAAGAAGGAATCGTCGAGATCCTTCAAAATAGTGGCGATAACTGAGTGGCCTACACCAAAGAATGTGCATGAAGTAAGAAGCTTCATGGGTCTTGCTGGTTACTATAGAAAATTTGTAAAGGATTTTTCTAAGGTAGCTGCACCAATAACTTCATTACAGAAGAAGGATAAGAAATTCATGTGGAATGACAAGTGTGAAGCGGCTTTCAAAAGTCCGAAAGACCAAATTGACTTCTCGCACCTATATTGGCTGTACCAGACCCTAATGGAAATTTTACAGTGGTAACTGATGCTTCTGGGGAAGGTCTTGGGGGTGTTTTGCTACAAAATGATCAAGTCATTGCTTATGAGAGTAGAAAACTTAAGATTCATGAGCTGAATTATGCCCCTCATGATTTGGAGCTTGCTGCCATTGTTCACGCACTTCAAGTCTGGAGACACTACTTACTAGGGAAACCTTTGAGTTGAAAATCGATCACTGGGACTGAAATATATTTTTACTCACCCAATCAATGCCGCATAAAAAGGTGGTTAGAATTTCTATCACAATATGACTTTGATATCAGCTATATCAAAGGAAAGGAGAATAGAGTAGCTGATGCTCTAAGTCGTAGGAGGCACATTTCTGCTCTTATAACATTAAGAACTCAGTTTAAAGACGAGGTAAAAAGTGCCTCGTAATCGATACATATTTTCAAAGAAGTAAAAGCAACATTGCACGTAACCTAAAGATAAAAGGTATGAAGGTTTTCATTTAGATAATGAAGGAATCTTGCGCTATGAAAATAGGGTATATGTGCTCAGTGGCCGGATGATTTGAGAAAGAAGTCATTAGTTGAATTTCATAATTCACCTTTCTCTGACACCCGTATCACAAAAATGCTAGCTGATTTGAAACAAAGAATACTTCCGAAAGGTATGAAAAAGGATGTGATAAATTTTGTGACTCATCATCTGAATGTCACGGGTGAAAGCAGAGCATATGCATCCCGCTGGATTGTTGTATCCTCATAGATACCGCAAAGATAAAATGGCAAGTAATAACCATGGATTTTGTACAAGGACTACCTATGTCCAGGAATAAACATGATGTTATCCTGGTAGTTGTAGATAAGCTAACTAAGGTAGCTCATTTCATCGCTGGAAATCTAAAGGATGATTCTCCAGTGCTAGCCAAGAGGTTCGTACACGAAATTTTCAGATTACATGGTGTACCTGAACTGATTATTTCTGACAGGGATCCTAGAATGACGTCAAGGTTTTGGCAAACGCTTAACGCAGCCCTAGGAACGAAACTAAACTTCAGTTCTGCATATCATCCAGAAACGGATGGGCAAACTGAGAGGGTAAATCAAGTGTTGGAGGACATGTTGCGAATGTATTGCATGGATCAACAAAGATAAGTGGGAAGAGTATCTCCCATTAGTTGAGTTCGCATACAACAACACTTATCACTCATCTCTTAAGATGGCACTTTCAAGCACTTTATGGAAGAAAGTGCGTAACCCCGTAAGTTGGGACAAAGTGTAGAGGATAGAGTGGTAATTGGACCGTAGATTCTCACAGAGATGGAACAAAGAAGTTAAGCTGATTCGTGAACGATTAAAGGAAGCAATGGATGACAAAGAGCTATGCTGACCTTGCCGGTTGATAGAAAGTTTGAGCTTGGTGATAAGGTTTTTCTCGCGTGTTAAACCCGTAAAGAGTTCTATAACTTTTGCAAGGCTGCCAAGTTGTCACACGATATGTGGACCTTTCAAATTGCTTTAGATAATCAATCTCGTAGCTTATCGCTTAGCATTGCCTCCGCTCTATCTCGTATGCATGATGTTTTCCATATTTCTTTGCTTAAGAAATACGTTTCAGATCTCGTCACATGTTTTAAATTGAATTCCTCGCAGTCCAAGACCCAGAATAATCGTGGTTAAACCCACACGAGTGCTGGAAACTCGCCAATCGTGCATTTAAGAAATCGTGATATACAAAGAATGTAAGGTCCAAAGGGGGACCAGCTTTAACGAAGAAAGTGCAACTTGGGAAAACCTCGGAAGAGATGAAAATTGCTTTTCCTTCTTTTTTCGCAAATGTAATGAAATCTGCTGATGAAATACTTTTATGAACCGATTGTTTTAAGTATTTATGAAAGCCCGATTAAGCACTTTATTCAGGTTGAATAAAAGTGTGGTGACATTGATTTCTGAACCTATTAAATATGGAAGTAAACACATTGTTTGTGTACTAATAAATTGATTGACCTAAGGTTAAGTTTAATATGTAATTCATCTAGACGATGAATCCTTTTAGAGGGAAGCATGTAACACCTCGAATCAAGTTACTTTCTCCTAAGCATTCAAGTGTTGATATGTGATTTCTAGAAATGGATCAGGTACCTCGATTCGGAAATCATGCTTGATATGTATTAAATTTCTTGCAGATTGCACAGATCTTGACCGAGTCAAAATATTAATAGACTCTTTTATTTATTTCATTTTGTGGACTCAATATTAATCTCGATCACTAATGAATTATACAGTATTCATCAATAATATCTAGACTTGGACCAGAGGAATTGATCCAAGTAATGCTTTAATTTTGTGAAGTGATAAAATTAGATCACGAACCTCAACAGTCAGTAAGGTATGGAAGCATTTAGTAAGTCGGTCGTCGAGTATGACTCAGCCGATCTTGAGAAATGAAACGGTTCCCGATATCTAGTATATCCGGAAGGTCTCGATTAAAGACCGTAATAATTCATCGACATACAACTCGTAATAAGAACAGAGTGGCTCTGCTCTAGAAAGTATGATACAGTCTCTCCGAGTTTTCAGAGAAGGACCAAACTGAATTACTAAGGGTTAGTAACCTAAAACAATAACCTAACCTAGGGGTTAGATTATTGTTAGTCTAACCTAGACCTAGGCTATGTGTTATGATCCTAAAATAATAACTAAGTGTAAAATGGTTAAAGATATGGTCATTACCCTAAAACTCTAACCTAAGATACTAACCTAGCTAACTAAGAGTTTTTGGGAAGGGGCCTCAAGGGTGGCGAACCATGGGCGCTATTCTCTATGGCAATAAATGGGAAGGATAAGGATGAGGGACAGTATATGGCGGAGGCTTAGGCGGCGGCTAACCTTGGCAGACTTGGCAATTACTAAGTTTGGAAATGAACTTGAGTTTTTGGATGGACTGTCGCCAATTTCGGCGGTCGGTGGGAGTTGAGATTAAGCGGGAAAATTGGTTTAATGGCATTTAATGTCTAGGGAGTCGAGCCGGAGCTCGCGGAACAGCATGCAAACGAGAAGTTGGAAGGTTTGTTTGGTGTATCGCGATTTTCGGTCTTCTTCTCTCTCTCTCTCTGCTAGTTTACTGTTCATAGCACCAGTTCTCTTTGAGTTGCATGGCGAGAATGAAATTCTCTGGCTCTTTTCTCTGCCATGGAGGATATATTGTAAATGGGACAGCGAAATTTTGTTGGTCGCTGTATTTGGGAAAAAGAAAAGGAAGTTTGAGCTCTTCCTCTGGTCTTCTTCGGAAATTCGATCAAAATACAGGCATGCTAGGCCCTATCCTTTAAATATTTTGCTGTCTTTCAAATGTCTTCATTAAAACAACTCTGTTCATTTGTTTTGTGAAGATTAGATGAATTTTCTATGAGATCTAGTTTGATTATTGGCACTGTATTTCTTCTGGTTCGATTTTTCTTCAAATCCGTTTGTTGGGTGTTTGTGGAAATCGAATTTTAACTCTACTTGTTTGTGCATTCTTCCCGGATTATGCATGAGAGGTATTTATTAACAATATGCGAGTGTTCGGCCTGCTTGGCGTGAGCCCTCGGAATATACCTATGCGTAGTATGAGACCACAAAGATGTCTTTGTTTCGTGGTCGCTGATCTTGTTATAAAACCGTATAAAATGATTTGGGTGATTACCGTAAGATTGTTGTATTATTCGCTTATTAAAAAAAAAAAAAAAAACTCGTCGTGGGATTTGTTGACAAATGACTAATGATACTTTCGGTTTCATTTGTTTTCAACTTTTAGTTTGGGAACAGCAAATCGTAGTGTCACCATAGTCTTTTCGACCAAGGAAGTTGTTTTCCTTGTACTGTGTTAGCGGGATTACTTGCGCGACCGTGTATATTATAGATACACCTGTATTTCGTTGTATTGATCCAATGGAGTCGATGATTGAATCGTAATTGCCTCAGGAAGGTAGATTTATCCATAAGTTTTGTGAAGGGTCTTTTCATGAAAGCCCGTAAGATGAAACAGGCTTTTTTGATTACTGTTATATTGAAATAATCAAGGATAAAGACTTCCCGTATGCATTTTTATTTCATGTGAAAACTCTTCAAAGTTTCAAGCGCCCAATAGATTCCCTTGCTTGATAAGGGTATTCGACTTGTTTTACTTGGTTGATGTTGATTGTTAACCATGAATGGCGCTCTATTGATTTATCGCCAATTTCTTGTCAGACGTTGCTGTCATGGGTTCAAAGGGTTATGAGTGCAAAATCCTTAACAAGCATAAAGCATGCATATATATATATATATATATATATATATATATATATATATATAGTGTGACTTGACGACTCTGAGGAGTCGATTGAATAATTCATCAGTATATTTTGAACCAAATATAGTTAAGTCAGTAGTGACTTAATGGATGAACATGCATTTCGATCTTGTTGAACCATTGGGATCCCTTCGTGTTTTTGGGATTTTGAGTTACAGATGTTTATGTAGACATGTATATCTTCAACCTGTGCAAATTAGTATAAAGCGACTGGCTGAGAGTAATTTATTGGCTGGTTATTGTTATGCTTGGTTGATGAATGACAGTATGAATTCTTATGCATTCGCTTGAATTGATACATCCGTTTGAATCATAGAACTTCCTAAGGGTAACCAAGATTGCCTCTTTTCTCGAATTCGACCGACACTATTTTTTGTCATTGTTGAGATCCTTAGTTTGGATGACTGTTTCGTGTTTTGACCTTGTTAGGGTAAGTCGCGAATAACGCACCAAGACTTGCATGCTGCAAGGTAAGGATCGTTTGGTTGAATTCCTTTCCTTCACTTCAGTCCGATTTTGACTGAGCAAGAATATGTATGCTATGTTTCCTTCCATTTTGATCTGTCCGATCGACTGTGCATGATTTGGAAGTACCGTGTGGGCAACATAGCATAGTCCTTTGGGAAACCTTAGATTGTTGATGCAATAGTTGTTGTTTTCAGCGATACGCTTGTAGCTCTTGTTTTCAACTGGTGATAAGCCTTACTGTGTAAAAGGAACTAGCATTGGGCTTAGGATTGATACATGATTTGTTGATGTGTTAGTTGCTATACAAGAGTTTGTGTGTTTCTGTTCTTAGTTAAACAGTGATCTTGTTTGCGGCTTGTCTAACTTGTTCATTTATATACCGTCGATCAAGCTTTTCATATGTGAAGGCAAGATATGTTGATGAACTTATGTGAAAGGAAGTATGAATGGTTTGGTTCTTTCTCTTCCTTTATTTAATATTATTGATAATGGACTATCAAAGGGGAAATTGTTTGTAACATATTGGTGGAATCCTAATTGTTATGTTATTTCCTTTTTGAGAATGAAACAATCTGACCAATGTTGTGATTTTGGGTTTAATGATTGTTGTGTGTATTCGCTCTTCTTTTCTTAATATTTGATGAAATATTAGGAAATGATTAAGACTAATTGTAACAATGATAGAGTTACATAATTGTAATCATTCTCGTATTACAAGGGCATAGTCCGATTATGTTTACTTATGTGAATATCCGATCTCATTTAAACAGTAGTGTTTAATGAAAACAATTGATGGATTGCAATTGTTTTAAAAGTTAGTGCTTATCATGCTCTACTATCAACCGACTCATGTTGACTATTTTTGCAGATGGTTGCCGTAAGAGGGTAAAAGCAATGCAGATCCGATAGGTCGATCGATTGTTTATTTGATTTATTATGAATTACAAATTTGATTTTATGGATGTACTATATGAGAAAAGATGTTTCTTTTCCGTTAGCATTATATCAAGTATGTCGTTGCATATAAAATGTAATTGTATTTAGTTTCAAAGGAATGAAAATAAGTGTTTGATACTTATGTGTTGTATTCTATTCTCGAATGATGAACTTCTTCGGTTTACGTAACGAAGAGGCATAGTTATCTTTGTATAATATGGATGCTTTTGTGATTGACAATGAAAGCTTGTAGAAGTAATTAGACTAAATTCTTATGAGTATTTAGTAGTTCTAGTTTGCTCGCAAAAGCAATATTGTAATTTAATTATTGTCTCTCTTGGGGATAGGTTAAAATTGAGCCTAAAAGATAACGCTAAACAAGTTGGATTGAATTACTAATCCCTAGTCCTAAGTATAACAGACAATAGTAATTGATTCTAAATCATTTATATCTTTAAACTAAAAAGTATGATATAAATTCAGCTTAAGAGAACTCGATAGGCAATCAATGGAGATCGATGGCATTCTCAAGCATTGGTTATGAGAAATTGTCCCGCTCTGCTGCTTTGAATCGTGTGTATTCTAATGACTCCTTGATGAGAGCGTGACCGTAATACCTCTACCTGTAATGAGTCTTTTAGAGGAGGGTCGTCTTAAGACAAAGAATCCAGGGATTTGGAAAGGCTAACCTTAGGGAAAAGTCTTTAAAGTAATTTAATCTCTAGTGCGTAACGCTTGTTTTTGGGTAGATCTTCTCGAGGCGGATTTAAAGGATGACGACATAAGGTCGATCATAGGTTGCACTCCGAGAAGATTAGGATCTTCTCGTTACAACAATGCAGTGACTTATGGCGACACCCTTTGCATTGATCGCTAAGATTTACACTTGATTTCGCATTTGAGTTACCTTGGGACCGATTAAGAACGTGGCCATGTTATAAGACTCCTCGAGATTTGGGGTATCATGACACACCGTTGAATTGCAAGGTCAACCAAGATGTCCTCATATCCCTAATCCTCGTAGGCATCCATATAACATTATCACCTTGTTAATCCGCCTCCGAGTGATTCAAATTGTGAAAGAAAGGACCGACAAGAGTCGTATAAGACATTCTATATAACATATGAATGGGGTGAAGGACGTATTCCGATCGACGAGTATGCCGTTAAGGAATACGAGACATGAACAAGATGTTTCAAATCTTTGGCCAAAGTATCGCAAGTTCGCTGATTGCGTTGTCCTAATTCACCTAGTCTAAGGGATGAGATGCCGATGAATAATGGTAACAGCTTATTCAGCTTAGATTCCTCGACAGAGCATTCTCAATCCCGCATTAGGAAGAGAACCGCCGAGTATTGTGTTAAATAAAAACACTAACTCTTTTTACTCATGAATAGATCGGTAGATTACCGAGTCATGGAATGAATAGATCGGAGGTATTCCGAGTCATTACAAATGCATATGGTTGTCTCATATATAAATGGTTATTTGAATTGTGAGTTCTAAATTATGTATTTAGAACCAAAGATGCAATTATCAAAAAAAAAAAAATTGACTTGTTCTATTGTCTAAAATGAGGATGGTTGATTTTATGTCTAGATAATTGTTTCCATAAGTGATACAGTGCTCATGTGAAGTTGGTAAAATTCATGCTTGCTTTGCATGCAAATAAAACATCAAATTAATGGGCAAAGAAGCTTGGATTATGCAGATTTTTATGATTAAAATCCACTGTTCATGTTCCGGTTGCCATCTTTGTCTGAATTAATTGTAGGAATTCATTACAGGTGCTTTATAAGAGAAAGGGAGCTTAAATCAATGTCCAATACATTGAATATATCCTCAATCTGAAGAATTATCCAGATCTACACCAGTTTTGAAGAATTCCAGCAAGATAAGGAGAAAAAGAATTGTTCAGACAAAGATTGCTCCATCCATCGCAAAGCGGGATGAAAAATAAAGCTCAACAACATCATACATTACTTCCAAATTTACTGACATTGGAGACACAAATCCAGGCCCAAATCCAGATCCAGATTTAGATCTAGATCTCATAATTGCAAAAGCTTCTGGCACAAAGGCTTCATCCTCTTGTTTCAAACGCAACCTGTGAAGAAGTCAATGTGTAAAAATTCCTTCCAGGATCTTGTGCATGTGCTTCCAATCTTCCAGTTGAAGCCTTCATTGAATTTGCATTCACCGGAGTGCTTTCCAGAATTTTTAATTGAAACATTGCACTGATGCATGTACTGGAGAAGAACTGCAAAAGCTTCAAGGATAAGAGGGAAGACAAGGCAAAGGCAACACCCGTAAGCAAGTTTCTAGATCCAGCTTGTTTCCAGATCCATACTGCTTCCAGATCTAGCTTGCTTCCAAATCCATCTTGTTTCTAGATGCAACTGCTTCCAGATCTAGTTGCTTCCAGGTCCCTTCCAGATCCAAATACTTCCGGTCACTTCCGATCCACTTCTTCTAGTTCGGTTTGAATCAACTACATGTAGAATATGAAAAAGGACAAGACTATAGCTTTCCTCTTTCTTCTTCTTTCTCTTATTTCCTCCGACAAAATAATTAAGTGATCAATTAAATTATACAACTTAAGTGATTGGTTTAAAATCCATTACTTGAAGAAGTCAACTACTTAGAGATAGGTGGCAGATGTGCAAAATAGAAGGTTCTATTTTCGATTACAAATCATGCATGTCATGGAAAGAGGAATTCTAGGAGGGAGATTGCCAGTTGTTTCCTTCCTGAATTCCACATGTGTCAGTTCACTCAAAGATTCCTATTTGTAATTGGCCCTCTAAATGCTATAAGTAGAGGAAAAACCTACGAGTTAAAAGATCAGAATTTGTAAGCAGCGTCCTTGTGTTCCAGACTTTGTACTGAAACCCTTGAGAGCTACTTGAAGCAAACGAATATACAAGGGCATATTTCCAAAGAACTTTGTGTCATGGTGTATTTTGTTTCTATCTTTCCATCTTAGATCTTTGAATAAACTTTGTGTTATTTTAGATCTAGATCTAGAGCTACGTTTGCTTATAATTCTATGTTGATATCTATTGGTTTCTTCTATGTGCATGCAATCAACAATGTTATCTATTGATTAGGATGCACATCTTCCCCATTTCTTCTCTCGTGTTTTTATAATTTCCGTCTTCTATAAATATTTCTTTTCTTAAATGATGTTTACTTGTTGCGAATCTGTATAACTATGGTTCATGAGCTGAATAGTTAAAGTAAAACCCCATATATATACTAGCATATTTTAATTGATAGATCGACATGGGATCCTCACCGTAAATGAGGGAGATTTATCTCATGACTTCCTAGGTTTTATTCTATACAGAAATTCTAGCCAACATAAACTTTATTGGATGTACTAGGTGTTTCATATAAGTTAGCTAGTGTTTTCATCAACTCTATTGTACTCTTTTCCTATGAGATATTTGAATCTATAGACAATGCCACACTCAATCAAATCACACCGAGAGCCTTCCTTTCCAGAACCTTCCACTCCTCATCAAACATGATTGAGGGTTCACCTCTTCATCTCCCAATGGTAGGTATAGATCCTTTTGATATAATTAATCTTCCACCTACATTTTCCATAGCTGGTAATTTCAGTAGTCAAACTTCTCAACTCTGAACTTATTATCCTCTGCCATTGTTGCTTCTCCCACTCAAACAGAAATCCCTCTCACAAGATACTACCAACAAATAAATATAAAATGTGCTCGATACCAGCTTGTTAGGATTATACCAAATATAGATAAACAAGCATGCAATGAATAATGAAAATAACGTAAAACAAAAAAAGAATGCAATAAAACAGAGACACAAATTTAATGTGGTTCACCCAAAATGGGATACGTCCACCGAGAAAAACCAATCCTTTTATTCACCATCAAAACTCTCTCTCACAATGTTGCCACATCGATACAATGAGCCTCATAAATAACGGCCCTTTAAAGATATTATGGTTTTTATCATTTTGGGGAAACATAGAAAACCATTTGTTAGATCTCGTGACCTAATAAGGAACAGTCCTAGATTTCACAATCCATAAATACATATAAAATGTGGCTTTCGGGGGTAGCCCCAAACCCCTACAGGGTGCACAACCCTCATACCCCACAAGGGAGGTGAAGCACCCCATGCAACCTCCATCTCTATCAAGATCCACAACCAACAATAAATTCCTTATCAACACCTTCATACTTAGCACCTATAACACCTCTTTCCAAACCGTGACACCAATGGATTTCTCACTCATGCACTTGCACCTAGTTCACCCCACACTAAAATGATGCATGGTCCTCTGTGCATGAAATCAATAGATAGTAATTGGTTTCTTTTATGTAAATGCACTTAATACAACAAAACAAAGAAGAAAAATAACAAAACATAGCAAAAATGTAAAGAAACACATGAAAGGGAAATATAATATAAGTGGCAATACTACCTTATTATAAACACCAAGAAGATTTATTTATAATAGGGCTTCAACCTACTCCCATTAAAGTAATCAAGAAACATGGTGTCATCCAACACCTGTAATTGACATGCATTGGATTCAAGTATCTTAGTTACTACAAAGGTCCCAACCAATACACCTTCAACTTCCCTAGGTAGCATGTAAATTTAGAGTCATAGAGAAGGACCATATTTCCAACTGTAAATGGCATGTTCTTAATGTTCCTATCATGTCATTCTTTATATTACGCCTTCTTTGTCTTTTGGCTCAAACATGTAATGGCACGCCACTCATCCAATTACATTAGTTTTTCAATACGCTCTGTAAAAACTTTCTCATCATCCAATCCACCTACGTATGAAATACGCAGGGATGATAACATGAATTCAATTGGTAGTACTACTTTTGTGCTAAACACCAATTGAAAAGGTGTGGCCTCATTCAATATTTTATAAGTATTCTTATAAGCCCAAAGAACTAGTGACACTTTATCATCCCAATATTTTCTTCCAACATCACAAATATTGGTTAATGTTTGTCCCAAATTTTGGTTGAAAGCTTCTGTAATACCATTAGCTTGAGGGTGATAAGGATTAGTTATATGGTGTGCTACCATAAAATCTTCCAATAAAATTCTAATGCTCTTGTTCAAGAAATGAGTTCTTCAATCACTTGTTAAGCAATGGGAATTCATACCTACTAATAATGTTTTCCTATATAAACCTTGTTGTTGTAGCTACAAAGAAAATACTTTATAGATGCATCCTCTTCCCACCTTGTGAGATAATTTGTGTAAATAATAATGTAGCATGCGTCATTCCTTCGCATGGTTGGTATAATAGGTCCTAAAAATTCAATATCCCACTTCTCATAAGGTTATGTGCTTGAAATATGTCTAAGGGAATCTCATCTCTATGTACGAGCTTTCCAAGGTGCTAAAAATGATCACATGCTTTTATGTACTCCTATGTATCTTTGTACAACGTCTCCCACCAAAGACCATTCGTAAGGATCTTGCACGCAAATCACATCTCATGCATAATGTCAACCTACTATGCATCCATTATCCTCATCAAAAATGGATTCTTGGTCATACTATAGAAAACACCGGCATAAAACCCCATTTCTGTCCATTTTGTACAAGTATCCTCTAATTAACTAACAATTCATCACACGTATAGTGAGTTGTTTCTTCTCTTGAGTCTTCATTCCTCTCGACATCATTCCAATGCATAAAAATATAGATATGTCTTCTAAATCTACATGCACACAATTCAATATAAACAACCATGCATCATGCATATAGTATTTAATGCTCTACATGTGCTCACCAAATTAATCTTTGATAGATGGTTAGGCCCTTAATTTCTCTTTCCTAGCTTGACAACAACTTTGAAGTCAAATTATTGAAATAAAAGTATCTAGATGTAAATGTGCCCTTGTAAAACATGATTGTTGACTAAGTACTTTAATTCCATATGATATTTATAAAAATAAATGAGGTAGATAGCAAATACTATCTAAATTTATGCAATTCGTAGATCATAGAAAATTCTTTGTACTCCATGGTAGTATAATTTTACTCCAAGGGTGTCAATTTCTGGATTACAAAGAAAATAGGATGATATACAATCCCTTCTCCTAGGTGCACCAAGTTTGTGCTAATTTCCATGATAGAGGCATCAATGTGTACATGAAAGGGTTTTTGCCATGAAGGAAAGTACAAAATCATTGTAGTGGTAATTTGTTCCTTTAATGTTTAAAATGCCTATTATAGCATGTCACCCCAATAAAATTTTCCCTTAGCTTTGAGTAATTCTTCCAAGGGCATAGAAATATATACATATCCCTCAATAAAATTCTATTAGTAGCCTATATTTCTTTGAAATCCATGCACTTCACTTTAACTGGTAGGCTCTTCCAAACCCTAAATGGAAGCTATCGTAGTTGGGTCTACTAGCGATCCCTCTTTGCAAATAATGTGCCCAAGTAGTGTTCCAAAGGGTGTATCAAAGATACACTTTTTATGTTAAGATAGATGTTCAACCTGTCTCGCACCTCTAAAACATAAGCCCGATATTTTCACAATGATCCTTGACTAAGCCATAAACCGTTCAACCATCCAAATACACTTACAAGAAATTGTGAATAAAGTCCTAAAATGATTGCACAATAATGCATGAGAATATTGTTTGTGTGTTTTTCAATCCAAAGGGCATAACTGTATATGAAAAACTTCCCCACTCGAGTGAGTGAAAGTTGTCTTCTCTTGATCTTCCTTCACAATGTGCACCTAATGATAGCCTAAAAATCCATCCATGAAATAATATATCTCGTGCCCAACCACTCCTTCCAAAATTTCCTTAGTAAAATGAGTGGGAAAGGGATATATAACACATGAAGCATTCAAATATTTGTAGTACACACACGATATTGATCCGCCCATCCATATTAATAATTATAACCATGGGAATAACCCACTCAAATCTTCAATTAGATTAATTATTACAAACTTAAGTGTCTTATCAATTTATTCATTCACCTTTATACACAGTATTAGGATTCATCCTATAATACCTCTTCCTAACTGGGTGCGCACCTTCTTTTAACTTTATCTTCATATCACCTAAGGAAGTCTGCACACCTTTTAATTCATGGTAATCTCTTAGAAAGAGACCCTAAAATTTGCACAAAATATCGATGATCTTGGCTACTTCATGTTCTGACTAATAATCCCCAATGATTTCCTCCTTAGGCTCATCCTCTATACCAATAGTCATCTTATTTTTTTTCATGGGAGCATGGTACGCACATTCCTTTTCATCTACAAAATCCATTACCATGTGTGCACCTTTGGTGTGGTTGAAATCCACATGGTCTATTTCCTCGTCATCAATCATGTACACTATCTTTCCTTTCTCTTTCTCTTTCTAGGAGAAACCCATATGTACTTCTTCTATTTCTGAAGGATCAAGGTGCACCTAAGAATTAGGCTCTCCCAACAAATCTATCATGGGATCTTTCACATTCATGATATCCCCCAATGTTATGTGATTCATGATCTCGTAATGCTTTATGGATTGGAGGCTTAGTAGAAAAGTAATCAAAAGTTTGAATCATACTTGCAGTCATTTCTTTCCATTTTACAATCTCCATTTTCAATTCTGCATGGACATACCATGCATGCACGCATCTCGCCTAGTGTGCAGTAGAAATTATTTACCCATAGGGATTTTGGTAAATCCTCTTGGATTTGTGCCCATAGTATCTCACAAGTATGGATGTGATGGGAAGCCCTAGTCTTACCATGAAATTCACATGTGTGTGTAGGTACATTTCTATGAGTAAACTTGGTGGAAAACGTGATTCTCACTTCTCTCCATTCCAAGAGTTTATCTCTATGTGTAGCCCACAATCGTACTACCATATAACACAAGGTGTAGTCCAACATGTTTCTTCTATCTCATTTATTTGACCACTAAGTATTCATGGTATGCAAGAATGTATCATATTTCCCCTCATCATTATAGCTTGGTACTGAAATGAGCATAAACGCCTCACCATTCACGACCTGATCATCCTTGTGACTCACCCTTTAAATTTGTGCCCGACCATCTCATGTGTTCCATGAGCCCAGTTATCACAAGCAACACTAGTAGTGTCACTTACAAACTTGTGTCTTCCCACTAAAGTACACCTTCTTTTGATGGTTCTATATTCAATTGATCACGTATCGTTTATGGATAAATTTGATTAATATCTTCTTCAATCAAAGGCTCCACATTTTTTCAAATATAGGTATAATCACATGTTTATCCTTTTTCTCAAAACCGATGTATCTCTTTTTAAATCGTAAATCAACATTGTTCGCATAATACTAGGGCTATCCAAGTAATGATGGAATTTTTTTCTTCTTTATAAAGCTCCAATACCTCAAAGTCCTCAAGAAACTTGGCTCCTCGAATAATAATATATGCATCCTTAGTACCCTAATAGGCATAGTCTTATTTTTTTTCCATATACAACACATTCAAAGATGTCTACAATATAGGCCTCCCATATGATTCCATGCTTCCCGAGTGAGTACATTTACATTAGCGTATTTATCTATCAAGATATTACTTACTAACCAACCATCAATCACCACAAAAAGTTTAATCTCTTTGTCAAATTTTTGGTCCCGAGGTGTTAGATTTGCATGAATTATCTACCTCTCATGCTCAACTTCGGTGCATGATACCTTCTCCTAAATCCATTCCCCTAAAGGTGGAATAATTTTTTTTTAAGCAACATATTACACACCTCTTTTAGGTCATCCAAATCCTTGTACGGGAGCACAACATACTTTGCACATTCCCTCTTACATTCCTATTCTTTTAAGAAGTGTATTTCACCAAGTATCTCTCTAATGACTCCCATAGTCTCTTGCTAGACTTTGTAACATTCCCATTTTAAGACTTTAGAAACAAGGGAAAAAAATTTTAACACAATGTTCTCTATTCTAAATAAAACATAATTTAGAACACACATTCCATGCCAATCAATCTCATAACAGATAACCATATGCATTTGTAAATGACTCGGTGAATTACCAATCTCTCATTACATGACTCGGTCTCTACCGATCTCTCATGATTGTCTCTAAGTATTGAATACTTTTACGTATACTTTGTTTTCTTACCCTAATGGTACTAAGTGACTGTTTAAAGAACCTATCTGAATATTTTTATCAATATTCATCTAAAATCACATTCATTAAACTAGGTGACATTGAACAACGTAACCAACTATTTGCGATACTTTGGCCAAATATTTCCAACATACTGTTCATGTTACTATTCCTAGACAACATACTTATCAAATCAGAATACGTCCTTCGCCTCACTCTTCTATTATATAGAATGGACTTCACTAACTTCTATCAGTCCACTTGCCTCATGTTTGACCCTAACCCAGGTTAACGACATAAATTGTTATAGGGAGATGCTCACGATGACATAGGGTATATGGGCATACTCATCCAACCTAGGTCGATCGAATGTGCCAAGATACCCTGATTCATAGAAAGCTACTTCCTATTCCAATTCATGTTGCTAGCTTGGCCTAGAGAGAAACTAAGTTCAAGTCTAGATGTGTGTAGATCTAGATGAACTAATGCGGAAGGGTGTTGCAACATGTCAACTGCAACATTGTATCCTCGTGAAGAACTTATTCTTCACGCAGTGCTAGCTTATGTAGTTGGCATGTGCCAACATCTAACGTAACTACTTCAACATGATGTACATACCCTTAGGGGTCATTAACACTTAATTAATTTTGGATTAATATTTGAATTACGGCAACCTTGCCCAACCCAAAATCCAACACCCCTTAAGTTCTTCATCCATATTAAATTTAATTAACATTAACAAACTTCATTAACCCATGATTGTTTTTGTGTTCGTTAAATTTTGAGTTGCTAGGCAATTATCCAAAAATAGAACAACACACATTAAAAGGTTAAATTAATGTAACTTCATTGTTCAAAAAAAAGGTGTAGCAACCACACAAGTTCAACTAGAGCAGACTTCATAGAAAATGAATTCTAAGTGATTAACGATCATAAACACCATTATTTCACTTTACATTCTTTTGAGAGAGGAAGTGTCTTCCTCTCTACATGGTTATGTGTTAGGTTTTATCATTCATTTTATATATTTCACACTTTCTATAGTTTAATTGTATATTCAAAACACATCCCATTATCATTATATATTATTTATATAAATAACATAATATTATACAACTTAACAAGTTTCTTTCAATTAAGAGAGAGAGAGATCAAACTATTTCTCTTCGTCCAATTTATCAAATGAAAATAGAAATAAGAATACAAATAGATATGCTAAATATAAACAAGATAGTATTCCAACTAACTTCATAAATGTACAAGAGGAAATACACAATAATTTAAAGTGAACCTCCAATATTTTTTATTCATCATGATAAAATACACAATTTACAAGACTATGCATCTCAAACAAACTGCACGTCAATCTATACTAAGATCATTAAAGAATACAACTTTTCCTTTTCAATACATCTCAAGAATGAATCGGAGTTCTCTTTAAAAGATCCAAACTTTAAATTAGCCAATACATCATAAAATTTATTTCCTTCTTTTATCACTTATGAAGTCCATCTGCAAAATTGCTAGCACGGGTCAGTTCATTGAATTGATCATGATAAGCACTAAGCATTAAAACAAAGTGCATTCCACTAATTGTTCCATTAAAACAAATCTTCTTTAATGAAACAATTAATGTAATCATCCAAATAAATCATAAGAAATAATGTCCATAAAATAAGCACAAATAACAATATGAATTTATTTAAAGAAAATATCATAATATAATCAATAAACTATTACCTTATAACAGATAAGTATTGTCCTAAAAATTACTCATTTATATCATTTAACAGCTCCTAACATTGAGTTATTTCATAATTCTTTCTGAATTTGAAATATAAATTTTTAACTTCAATAGATAAACAAAAAGAGCTACTTTCATAATCAAAGACCTTCTTGTTATCTTTACCAAGTTTCCAGAAAACATGTGAAGACAAGTTCATTTCAGCATCATTACGTTTTTAAGATGAATCAACTATCAACTTAAACAAATAAGAGATTCACAATTCAATTGTGACAGCCTAAATTCTTGGTCAAATAAATATAACCCAAGCTCTTAGATTAGGCCTCTTATTAACAATAGAAAAGTATTTCCCAAGAGAGCTATGTTTCATTTCAATTAATCAAACAATTATCATTTCCTTAAATATAATTTAAGCGAGAAGTAATTAGTAACAACTACTAATCAATTACTTAATAAAGTAATGCATTTGATTTAATTATAACATTCAGTTATATCAAAATATCATATGCATCTTCGAAAAGGAGGGTCAACTTTCCACCCTAGAGTTTCCGAGAAATGACAAAGGAGAGTCTTACCTCTGAAAATGGAAGAGGAAGGAGTTATGCATTGGAAGGGATTTCTATTACTCATTCAAAAGAAATAAGGTAAGAGGAAGCATCAGTACAAACCCTTCACAAACCCACTATTCTTTTAAGAAATAGAAAATAGGCTTAGAAGATACAAAACCGAATACTTAAATAACTGATTCAATCAAATAAACCTAACAAAGAGTTTCCTCTTTCAAGAACAACAATTGTTAATAGAATTCTTAATCCATTCAATAAGGATACATTAACAAGTATAAGTTAATAGTTATCAATTCACTTCAACCTAACTATTTTATTCTTCATCCTTGAAGATTTTAGTCAGATCCAAAACCATACGTAAACAATTTCACAATGGTACCTTGAAAGATTAACATGACTCAGCCATTGAAAACAATCAGTCAAGGAAATGGAAAGGTTTTCCTTTCTACAAGTCAGTGCTCAATAAAGACACCTTTGCCATGAATAGGTAAGACATTCTATTCCACTGAAGTAACAGAAATAATTAAATCTCATAAACCGGAATAGTTTGGATGGTTCCAAATACAAAAGAAATAGTCCAGACATTGATTATACATTCACGATTCCCATGAACGTACCACAATCAGCTCATATCATGTGAGTTAACAAACTACTAGGAAGTTTCCAACTCTGGCGAGTAAGTTCTCATCACCTCACCCAAGTTCAAAAAGGACAGAAAAAAACTTAAGATTGTCAAAAATACCTAAGAGATAATCACCATAATGAAATTGAGAAGGCCGAATACCAAAGTATCACAATATCACAAGGAACTTCAACCAAGACAATCATTTCATCTTTCGATTTCAATAAACCAGTAATCACCTTACAGAGTTTCAGAGAAGAGAATTCTAGTAACAAACACCCAAGTAAGACAATTCTCATTCTTATATCCTTCCAATTACAACTGAATTTTTTTTCCAAATAACAAAACTTACCTGACTCCCATCGAATTACGATTTGAAGAAGAGGATATCTAGGTAGAAATAAATAAGAACATGGTATTTCTTCTAAGATCTTACACAAGTTGAAGTATAGAGCACCAACAATTTCATAAACCTCAAACACCCATTCCCCTTTGTTTTTAAGCCAATTTGAGTTCATATAGAAAAAAAAAGTATACAAATACAGTCTCAAACAGGGAGTGTAAAAACTTAATAGAACAGGATACATTTTAAAAAGCATATTCTTCTACCTTTCAAAACAAGCAAAAGCATTCAGTATAAGAATGTAGGTTTAAACAGTATCAATATGTCCATTCCTCGCTTACACACAAGTTCGTGTTCACACAGTGAAATTAATATATATCCCTACAGATTGTAGAAGGAGTAATACAACTTTAAACTCAGAGATGCATCAGAGAAAATTACCCATTCACATACTACTTTCAAAAGAAACTTCCCGCTCGAAGTTTAAGTCAAAAACTAGCTACTCAAACTCTTTTTCGAGAAGACAGTCCAGAGTAATTAATCCAATCAAAACACAAAAGTCTCAACATATAAATGCATTTCACCATTTTAACTCACTCAAAGAAAACACCCAAAACCACATTATCATGTAAGGGTTCTAAAACCAAAAGCATAGAGATTCTTTCATCCAGAAAGAAAATAACCTAACTAAAAATAGAAAACATTTATCTCAAGAGATCGAATTGTTTTAATGAAACATTTAAAGAAACACAAGAAATCTTAATGGATAGAGCCTATCATGCCTGATAGTGCTTCTACCGATTCAAAGAATACTTCCATCCGAGCTTCCAAATCTTCTTCTTCTCCAAGCAAGATCAATAACCAAAAATCTCTTTTCCAAATGTCTCATATACTTTCCTTGAATCGAAAATAGGCCAAGGAATTCAAAAATAGCTCAAAAATAAAAATAGAACTACTGGTTTGAAGAACTAGATAGCTCCATGCAGAGAAAAAATCGAGAGCATGAATGACCAAACAACCTCCAACAAATCCACCCGCATAGTTTCCTAGGTGGTTTTCTCACCAAAAACAAGGTTCATAAATGCCATTAATTCCCAAACTCCCACCTATCTCTCCATGCCACCACCATCCAAAATTGGTGAATCCTAATTCAACTTCTACATGCATTACTAAACTTTAGTGATGACTCCATGTAGAATTCCTCCAATTTACATGCCTCTACCTAAACTAGTAGTACGTTGTCCCATTAATTCAAAATCAAATCAAATTAATAACTTAGGAACCATCACCAACTTCCACTTTGTCATATGACCCTTAGGTCCCTTTCCAATACTTCCTTAGTTTAGGCTAGATACCATTAACTTATGACCATAGGATAGTTTATAAGTAATAACCTTAGGTTTAAAAACATTTCAATAGGTAAATTTCCACCTTAGGTTAGGTCATAGCTCATAGCTATTTAGTATTAGGTATAGGTTAGAAATAAGCCTAGCATCACCTTAGGTTATTCCCTCAACTTAGAACATACAACTTAGGATAGGATGTTATCCCGAATAAAGTAGACATAGATAGAAAAATAGGTACATCTACCTTAGTTTAGAATCCCATTAGGATAGATCTCACAGGCCTAGGACTTAGTTTCTATTTTTCCTCCATAGTCCTAAAGCAGGTCTCATACCACTTGATGACGTTAGCATCCCGAAGAGATCAATCAAGAAGATCTGAGCACCTAACATACAAATGTAATGTAGGCACGATCTTACAAGAAAATAAAAATAATTTTTAAACATAAAAAGTTCACCCATTATGTCCTTCAACCTCTGAATGTCAGTTTACCATTCAGATTATGTAAGAAGATTTAAAACATACATTGGATCAATGGAATTGATCCAAGGATGTGTCAATTAAATAGAGATAAGTTTGTAACATCATTACCAGATTACAACTCATCTATCAGAAGTGAAAAGGGATTATTTGCAAGCTACTACATTTTAGCTTAATGAAATCAAGAGTAGAAATGACTTATCCATGGCCAACACGATTTCTAACAATCAAGGGAACACAAATTTTCAATAAAATCACATGTCAA
This sequence comes from Taxus wallichiana var. yunnanensis, assembly GCA_018340775.1. NCBI lineage: Eukaryota > Viridiplantae > Streptophyta > Pinopsida > Cupressales > Taxaceae > Taxus > Taxus wallichiana. The sequence continues at coordinate 108,118,475 of CM031244.1, read as the reverse complement.
TGCTTGCAATGAAAAAGAGGAAAGATAAAAATTTGTCAAAGGTGTTACATACTTCCCTCCTAAAAGAATCATTGTCCCGATGATTATCTTATTTTAACAATTTGCATCAAGGACAATCAATTTATCCACTTTATTTTCATGTGTTCATAACACATCAAAATTTTAAAGTTCCAGAAATCAACATTTACATAGCTATTTATTTAAAATAAATAAATATCTTCCCAAAAATAGTAGATTTATTGTCATAAAAGAATTAAATCACAATTTATATCAGTCAACAGAATCAATTCTATTCAAATAAGTATGGAAAAGCAATTTTCATATCTTCCAGATTTTCCTAGGTTGCACTTTCTTCATTAAATTGGTCCCACTGGACCTTACATTGACTTATTTCATGATTTCTTAAGCACAATTGAAATTTTTAGCACTTGCAAGGGGTTTAACCACGATTATTTCGGTCTTGACTCGCAAGGAATTCTAAATTAACACATGTGATAAATCAAACGTATTTCTTAAGCAAAGAAATATGGAAAACATCATGCATTTCATGACAAAGTAGGAGGTAATGCTAAACGATAAGCTACAGGGTTGATTACTTCAACTATTTCAAAAGGTCCCACAAAACGAGGTGATAACTTGGCAGCCTTGCCAAAATTTATAGAACTCTTTTTCAATTTAACCCAAAGAAAGACCTTCTCACCGAGTTCAAATTTCCTATCAACCCGCTTCAAGTCAGCATAACTCTTTTACCTATTTTCTGCCTCTTTCAAGCGTTCACGAATCATTTTAACTTGTTGTTCCATTTTAGTAAGGATTTCAAGTCCAATTACCTCTCTATCCTCAATGTTGTCCCAACTAACGGGGTTCTGCATTTTCTTCCATATAATGCTTCGAAAGGTGTCATCTTTAGAGAAGCATGATATGTATTATTGTATGCAAATTCAACTAATGGAAGGTACTCTTCCCACTTATACTATTGATCCATATAATACATTTGTAACATATCCTCTAAAACTTGATTAACTCTTTCAGTCTATCCATCTATTTCCGGATGATACGCAAAACTAAAATTCAGCTTAGTTCCTAGAGCTGCATTAAGGGTTTTCCAAAACCTTGAAGTCATTCTAGGATCTCTATCAGATATGATTAGTTCAGGTACTCCATGTAATCTAAAAATATCATGTACAAACCTCTTTTCCAAAATAGGAGAATCATCTTTAAGATTACCAGCAATAAAATGAGCTACTTTTGTTAGTTTATCCACAACAACCAAAATAACATCATGTTTATTTTTTGACATAGGTAACCCTTGTACAAAATCCATGCTTATTACTTGTCATTTGTACTATGGTATGTTGTGAGGATACAATAAACCGGCTAGATGCATATGTTCAGCTTTAACATGTTGACATTCTAAACAATGTGTCACAAAATCAATAACGTCCTTTTTCATCCCTTTCCATAAATATTGTTGTTTTATATCAACAAGCATCTTTGTAATACCAGGGTGTCTAGAGAAAGGTGAATTGTGAAATTATGCTAAAAAATTATTTCTTAAATCATTTAGCAAAGGTATGTATACTCTATTTTCAAATCTTAAGATTCCTTCATTGTCAAAGTGAAAACCTTTATATCTCACATCATTTGGATTTGCAGCGTTATTTTTACTTGTTGAAAGTAAGAATCGATTCCATAACACTTTTACTTCATCCTTAAACTGATTTCTTAATTTTATAAGAGCATAAATGTGCTTCCTATGACTTAAAGCATCAACTACTCTATTTTCCTTTCCTTTAATGTAATTTATTTCAAAATCATATGAGAAAAAAATCTAACCATCTTCACCGTATTGCATTTAGATTTCGCTAAGTGAAAATATACTTCAGCCCAAGATGATCGCTTTTAATTCAAAAGGTTTACCGAGTAGATAATGCCTTCAAACTTGTAATGCATGAACAATGGCAGCAAGTTCTAAATCATGTGGAGTATAAGTCAACTCATGTAACTTTAGTTTTCTAATTTTGTAAGCTATGACATGATCATTTTATAACAAAAACCTCCAAGACCTTCCCCAGATGCATCCGTTATAACAATAAAGTCTCCATTAGGGTCTGGTATAGCTAAAATAGGTGTCGATGTTAACTGATCCTTCAAATTTCTAAATGGAGATTCACATTTCTCATTCCAAAAAAACTTCTTATCCTTTTTCTGTAATGAAGTTATTGGTGCAACAACTTTGGAAAAATCTTTTACAACTTTTCTATAGTAACCAACAAGACCCATGAAGCTTCTAACTTCATGTAAATTCTTTGGTGCAGTCCACTTAGTTATAGCTATAATTTTAGAAGGATCTATAGAAATTCCATTCTTACTTATAACAAGACCCAAATAGTGCACTTTTGTGTCATAGAAAGAACATTTAGATAGCTTACCATATAATCGTCTCTTTCTCAAAATTTCCAAAACTATCTTCAAATGCTCATGGTGTTCCTCAATAATTTTAGAATATATGAGAATGTCGTCCAAGAATACAAGAAAAAAATTGTCCAAGTATTCTTGAAAAATATTGTTCATCAAATTCATAAAAGTTTTCGTTGTATTTGTTAATCCAAAGGGTAAAACTGTGAACTCATAATGTCCATACCTTGTTCTAAAATCTGTTTTATGAATTTCCTCATCCTTAATCCGTAATTGATGATATCCATATCAAAAATCTATCTTAGAATATACCGATGCTCCATGAATCTGATCAACTATATCATCAATTCTATGGAGTGGATATTTATTCTTGATTGTTGCTTTGTTTATCATTCTGTAATCAATGCACAATCTAAGTATTCCATCCTTCTTTTTCACGAAGATTACCAGTGCTCCCCAAGGTGAAACACTCAGTCTAATCAAACCCTTAGACAAAATTTCTTACAACTGTGCCTTAAGATCTACTAATTCAATAGTAGTCATTCGGTAAGGTGCCTTAGAAATAGGCTCGGTTCCAAGCTTGATTTCAATTGTGAAATCAAATTCTCTTTTGGGTGGAAGACCTAGTAACTCTTCCAGAAATACATCACTATAGTTATGTAACAGTGGATATCATTCCATGAATTCACTATTTTCCTCAGTGGATTCAGAAATTTTTACTGCATATAAGGTACAACCTTTATTTTTGGCCTTTTTAAGTTACATAAATTGACAGCCAGAATCGAAATCTCATGTTTCACACCCTCGAATCTCTAATTTTTTTGCAAATCATCTAAACAACTAATATGTTTTTCAAAATAGCCCACTTTTGCTTTATGCTTAGCTAACCAATTAACACCTATAATTACATCATAAGACCCCAAAGGAGCAACATAAATATTAACTTCAAGTGAAAAATAGGTAAGTCAAGGACTGCCCCAAAAAGACACATACTAACTGTATGAACAACATTATTTCCATATTTTATTTTTAGTTTCGATGCTAATTTACTAGAAATAAAACATTTTGTAGCTCCTGCATTAAAAATAATAGTTACATGTATGTCGAATAACTTACTCGGAACTTCTATGGGTGTGACTTGTTTTTCAGCCTGTTTGTCAGCTACTGCAACATGTATCTTGTGCTGATGATTACGATCATCCTTTTTCAAAGGAAATTGGTTTGTGTAATGATCCTTGCCACAGTTATAACAACCTCCTACAGGTCCCTTTTTAGGCTTAGATTTATTTCCAACCTTAAAGTTATCATTCTGACCTCCATAGGACTTTTGTCCGTTATTATTATTCTTGACAAATTTGTTTCGTGGATTTCCAATAGACTTATTTGTTGTTGTTTTCTTATTATTATCAGCTGAAAACTTAATTTTCATACCAAACTTCTTCCATGGTCCTTTCTTAGGTGCAAGGGATGATGAAGAGGAGTTGGGAAATTTTTTCCTCACTTCCTCCCGATGAGTAGAAATTTCCTTTATTTTTTGTTCCTATCTTATGGATTTTTCAACAACCCCTTCCATAATGGTTGGGCAATGTGAACATCCACCTCTCCTCCTATAATGGGATTCAATCCCATGATGAATTTATGTGTCCTGAAATTCTTGTCAGCTTTGATACTTGAGGTACATACTTAAGGAGTTTAGTAAACTTCTCCCAATACTCATTCTGCTTAGCTTTCCTTGCGCTAAGTTCTGAAATTTAATCATTTTCTAATCATAATAAAGTTTTGGTAGTCAACATTACCTAAAGTAACCTTTAAAGTGATCCCAAGTGATATTAGTTTCATCAATATTCAACTCAACCTTACGATTGTCCCACCATGAAGATGCCTCATGGTAAAGTTGATATGCTCCCCAAATTGCCTTTGTTTCTTCTAAGAAATTCCTTATTGCAAATTACTTCTCCATTTCACTGAGCTAATTCTTAGCTCCATCTCCTAATGTGGTGCCATCAAATTTAGGTGGACTTATCCTTTTTATATCATTAGTGAGTTCAACTTCCAACCTAGCCTTTTTGTTTTCTAGATGATCAGGTATGTTCACATTGTTATTATCAACACCCAAATTGGTGTTGTCCTCAGGAGGTGGATAATTATTATTACTAGCATCTTCTTCCTCCTCATTACCCATTACTTGTTGTTCAAGTACAACCAAATGATCTCTTGTGTCCAATAGGGAAGTAAGGATCTCATCCATTTTTATGAAGTTACTTCTCCTTCCTCGTGGGAGGATTATTTGCAACATTTCCTCTTGTTCTAACCATTTTAGATTAGCAAAAAAATTTAAGTTTTATCATATTATGGACATAATAGGTCCAAGATCTATAAAATTCAGCTCTAATACCAAGATGTAACATTCCCATTTTAGGACTTTAGAAACAAGGAAATTTTTTTAATACAATGTTCTCTATTCTAAATAAAACATAATTTAGAACACACATTCCATGCCAATCAATCACATAATGTATAACCATTTGAAGTTGTAAATGACTTAGTGAATTACCAATCTCTCATTACATGACTCAGGTCTACCAATCTCTCATGCTTGTTTCTAAGTATTGAATACTTTTACGTATACTTAGTTTCTTACCCTAACTGGGTACTAAGTGGCTTGTTTAAAGAACCTATATGAATATTTGTTACCAATATTCATTTGAAATCGCATTCCTTACAATAGGTGATATCGCATAACGCAACCAATAGTTTGCAATACTTTGGCCAAAGATTTCCAACATACTGCTCATATTACTAATCCTAGATGACATACTCACAAATCGAATTCGTCCTTCACCTCACTCCTTTGTTATCTAGAATGGACTTCACCGATTTTTGTCACCCACTTGCCATAGGTTTGACCCTAACCCAAAGTTAGTAATATAATTTTTATAGGGACACGCTCATGATGACTAAGGGTATATGGGCATGCTCATCTAACATGGGTTGACCAAATGTGCCAAGATACCCCCTCGAGTCATAGAAAGCTACTTCTTATTCCAATTCATGTTGCTAGCTTGCCTAGAGAGAAACTAAGTTCGAGTCTAGATGTGTGTAAATCTAGATGAACTAATGTAGAAGGGTGTTGAACCATGTTAACTACAACATCAGATCCTCGTGAAGACCTTAGTCTTCACGCGGGTATAATTTTTGTAGTTGGTGTGTGCCAACATTCGACGTAACTACTTCAACATGATGTACATACCCCCCAGGGCCATTAACACTTAATTAATTTTAGATTAATATTCAAATTACGAAAACCTCGCACAACCATAAATCCAACACCCCTTAATTTCCTCATCCATATTTGATTTAATTAACATTAACAAACTTCATTAACCCAAGATTGCTTTTATGTTCATTAAATTTTGACTTTCTAGCCAATTATCCAAAAATGTAACAACATTAATCAAAGGTTAAATTAATGTAACTCCACCATTCAAAATAAGGTGTAGCAACCACATAGGTTCAACTAGAGAAAACTTCATAGAAAATGAATTCTGAGTGATTAACGATCATAAACACCATTATTTCACTTTACATTCTTTTGAGAGAGGAAGAGTCTTCCTCTCTACATGGTTATGTGTTAAGGTTTATCATTCCTTTTATATCTTTCGCACTTTCTATAGTTTAATTGTATATTCAATACACATCCCATTATCATTATATATTATTTATATAAAGAACATAATCTTATGCAACTTAACAAGTTACTTTCAATTAAGAGAGAGAGAGAGAAAGAGAGAGAGATTGAACTATTTATCTTTGTCCAACTTATTAAATGAAAACAGAAATAAGAATACAAATAGATATGCCAAATATCAACAAGATATTATTTCAACTACCTTCATAAATGTACAAGAGGAATTACATGACAATTTGAAGTGAACCTCCAATATTTTTGATTCATCATGATAAAATACACAATTTACAAGACTATGCATCTCAAACAAACTACATGTCAATGGTACTAAGATCATTAAATAATACAACTTTTCATTTTCAATACATCTAAAGAATGAATCGAGTTCTCTTGAAAAGATCCAGAATTTAAATCAGCCAATACATCATAAAATTTATTACCTTTTTTATCAATTACAAAGTCCATCTCGTGAAATTGCTAAGACGGGTAAGTTCATTGAATCGAGCATGATAGGCACTAAGCATTGAAAAAGTGCATTCCACTAATTGTTCCATTAAAACAACTCTTCTTTAATGAAACAATTAATGTAATCATCCAAATAAATCATAAGAAATAACAACCATAAAATAAACACAAATAGTAAGTTCAATTTATTTAGAGAAAAGATCATAATATAATCAAAGAAACTACCGCCTTATAACATATAAGTATTTTCCTAAACAATTACTCGCTTATATCATTTAACATCTCTTAACATTTAGTTATTTCATAATTCTTTCGAATTTGAAATATAAATTTTTAACTTCAATATTTAAACGAAAAGAGCTACTTTTAGAATCAAATACCTTCTTTTTATCTTTAGCAAGTTTCCGTAAAAACATGTGAAGACAAGTTTATTTCAGCATCGTTACGCTTTTAATATGAATCAACTATCAACTTAAACAAATAAGAGATTCACAATTCAGTGTGACAACCTAAATTCTTGGTTAAATAAATATAACCTAAGTTCTTAGATTAGGCCTCTTCTTATTAACAATAGAAAAGTATTTCCCAACAACTATGTTTCATTTCAATTAATCAAACAATTATCATTTCCTTAAATATAATTTATGTAGAGAAGTAATTAGTAACAAATACTAATCAATTACTTAATAAATTAATGCATTTGATTTAATTATAACATTCAATTATACCGAAATCTCATATGCATCTTCAAAAATGAGAGTCAACTTCCTACCATACGCTTTCCAAAAATGGCAGAGGAGAATCTTACCATTAAAAATGGAAGAGGAAGGAGTTATGCATTGGAAAGGATTTCTATTACTCATTCAAAAGAAATAAGGTAAGAGGAAGAATCAAGTACAAACCCTTCACAAACCCACTATTCTTTTAAGAAATAGAAAACATGCTTAGAAGATACAAAACTGAATACTTAAATAACTGATTCAATCAAATAAACCTAACAAAGAGTTTCCTCTTTCAAGAACAACAATTGTTAACAAAATTCTTAATCCATTCAATAAGGATACATTAACAAGTATAAGTTAACAATTATCAATTCACTTCAACCTAACTATTTTATTCTTAATCCTTGAAGATTTCAAGGCTAGATCCAAAACCATAGGTAAAAATTTCAAAATTGTACCTCAAAAGATTAACATGACTTAGCCATTGAAAACAATTAGTCAAGGAAATGGAAAGGTTTTCCTTTCTACAAGTCGCTCAAGAAGACACTCGCCATGAATAGCCAAGACATTCTATTCCATTAAAGTAACAGAAATCATTAAAGCTAAAAAACCTAAACAGTTTGGATGGTTCTAAATACAAAAGAAACAATCCAAATGTTGATTACACATTCATGATTCCCATGAACGTACCACAATCAGATCATATCATGTGCATTAACAAACTACTAGGAAGTTTCCAACTTTGGTGAGTAAGTTCTCATCACCTCACCCAAGCCCAAAAAGGACATAAAAATGAACTTAAGAATGTCAAACAGACCTAAAAGATAATCACCATAACGGCTTGGAGAAGGCCGACTACCAGAGTATCACAATATCAAAAGGAACTTCAACCAAGACAACCATCTCATCTTCTAGATTTCAATAAACCAGTAATCGCCTTACATAGTTTCGGAGAAGAGAATTCCAGAACAAACACCCAATTAAGACAATTCTCATTCTTATATCCCTACAAGTTCAACTGAACAGTAATTCCAAATAACAAAACTTACCCGACTCCCATCAAATTACGATTCGAAGAAGAGGAGATCTAGACAGAAATAAATAAGAACATGATATTTCTTCTAAGATCTTACACAAGTTGAATTACATAGCACCAACAATTCCATAAACCTCAAACACCCATTCCCTTTTTGATTTTAAGCCGCTCAAGTTCGTATTAACAACAAAGTATAAAAATACAGTCCCGAATAGGGAGTATAAAAACTCAATAGAAGAGGATGTAGTTTAAAAAGATATTCTTCTACCTTTCAAAAAAAGAAAACAAATTCAATATAAGAATGCAAGTTTAAACACTATCAATACAAACAAGATGTCCATTCCTCGCTTACACGCAAGTTCGTGTTCACACAATGAAATTAACATATATCCATACAGATCACGTATGAGTAATACAACTTTAAACTCATAGATGCATTAGATAAATGTACCCATTCACATACTAATTTCAAAAGAAACCTCCAGCTCGAAGCCTTATTCAAAAACTAGCTACTCAAACTCTTTTTTGAGAAGACAATCCAGAGTAATTAATCCAATCAAAACACAAAATTATCGATAGATATAAATGCATTTCACCATTTTAACTCACTTAGAGAAAACACCCAGAAACCACATTATCATGCAAGGTTTCCAAAACAAAAAGTGTAGATATTCTTTCATCCAAAAAGCAAATAATCATAACCAAAAACATAAAACATTTATCTCAAGAAAGCAGAATTGTTTTAATGAAACATTTAAAGAAACGCAAGAAATCTTAATGGATAGAGCCTATCATGCCCGATAGTTCTTCTACCGATTCGAAGAAGACTTCTAGCCGAGTTTCTAACTCTTCTTATTCTCCAATCAAGATCAACAGCCAAAAATCTCTTTCCCTAATGTCTCATATACTTTCCTTGGAAAAAAATAGACCAAGGAAATAAAAATAGCCCAAAACTTAAAATAGAACTAGTGGTTCAAAGAACTAGATAGCTCCATATAGAAAAAAATCGAAGAGCGTGAATGACCAAAAAACCTCCAAAAATCCACCCGATAAATAACATAATCTTATGCAACTTAACAAGTTACTTTCAATTAAGAGAGAGAGAGAGAGAGAGAGAGAGAGAGATTGAACTATTTCTCTTCATCCAACTTATTAAATGAAAACAGAAATAAGACTACAAATAGATATGCCAAATATCAAGAAGATAGTATTTCAAATACCTTCATAAATGTAAAAGAGGAATTATATGACAATTTGAAGTGAACCTCCAATATTTTTGATTCATCATGATAAAATACACAATTTACAAGACTATGAATCTCAAACAAACTACATGTCAATCGGGTACTAAGATCATTAAATAATACAACTTTTCATTTTCAATACATCTCAAGAATGAATCGAGTTCTCTTGAAAGGATCTAGAATTTAAATCAGCAAATACATCATAAAATTTATTGCTTTTTTTTTATCACTTACAAAGTCCATCTCGTGAAATTGCTAAAGACGGTAAGTTCATTGAACCGAGCATGATAGGCACTAAGCATTGAAAAGTTCATTCCACTAATTGTTCCATTAAAACAAATCTTCTTTAATTAAACAATTAATGTAATCATCCAAATAAATCATAAGAAATAACAACCATAAAATAAACACAAATAGTAAGTTCAATTTATTTAGAGAAAAGATCATAATATAATCAGCAAACTACTGCCTTATAACATATAAGTATTTTCCTAAACAATTACTCAGTTATATCATTTAACATCTCTTAACATTTAGTTATTTCATAATTCTTTCTGAATTTGAAACATAAATTTTTAACTTCAATATTTAAACGAATGAGCTACTTTTAGAATCAAATACCTTCTTTTTATCTTTAGCAAGTTTCCGTAAAACATGTGAAGACAAGTTTATTTCAGCATCATTACGTTTTTAATATGAATCAACTATCAACTTAAAAAAATAAGAGATTCACAATTCAGGTGTGACAACCTAAATTCTTGGTTAAATAAATATAACCTAAGTTCTTAGATTAGGCCTCTTATTAACAATAGAAAAGTATTTCCCAACAACTATGTTTCATTTCAATTAATCAAACAATTATCATTTCCTTAAATATAATTTATGTAGAGAAGTAATTAGTAACAAATACTAATCAATTACTTAATAAATTAATGCATTTGATTTAATTATAACATTCAGTTATACCGAAATCTCATATGCATCTTCAAAAAATGAGAGTCAACTTCCTACCGTACAGTTTCCAAAAATGACAAAGGAGAATCTTACCAAAAATGGAAGAGGAAGGATTTATGCATTGGAAGGGATTTCTATTACTCATTCAAAATAAATAAGGTAAGAGGAAACATCAGTATAAACCCTTCACAAACCCACTATTCTCTTAAGAAATAGAAAACAGGCTTAGAAGATACAAAATTGAATACTTAAATAACTGATTCAATCAAATAAACCTAACAAAGAGTTTCCTCTTTCAAGAACAACAATTGTTAAAAAAATTCTTAATCCACTAAATAAGGATACATTAACAAGTATAAGTTAACAATTATTAATTCACTTCAACCCAACTATTTTATTCTTAATCCTTGAAGATTTCAGTTAGATCCAAAACCATAGGTAAAAATTTCAAAATTGTACCTCAAAAGATTAACATGACTTAGCCATTGAAAACAATTAGTTAAGGAAATGGAAAGGTTTTCCTTTCTACAAGTCAGGCTCAGGAAGACACCGCCATGAATAGGCAAGACATTCTATTCCATTAAAATAATAGAAATCATTAAAGCTAAAAACCTAAATAGTTTGGATGGTTCTAAATACAAAAGAAACAATCCAAATGTTGATTACACATTCATGATTCCCATGAACGTACTTTCACAATCGATCATATCATGTGAGTTAACAAACTACAAGGAAGTTTCCAACTTTGGCGAGTAAGTTCTCATCACCTCACCCAAGCCCAAAAAGGACAGAAAAATGAACTTAAGAATGTCAAACAGACCTAAGAGATAATCACCATAACAACTTGGAGAAGGCCGACTACCAGAGTATCACAATATCAAAAGGAACTTCAACCAAGACAACCATCTCATCTTCTAGATTTCAATAAACCAGTAATCGCCTTACATAGTTTCGTAGAAGAGAATTCCAGTAATAAACACCTAATTAAGACAATTCTCATTCTTATATCCCTACAAGTTCAACTCGAACAGCTTTTCCAAATACCAAAACCTACCTGACTACCATCAAATTACAATTCGAAGAAGTGGAGATCTATACAGAAATAAATAATAACATGATATTTCTTCTAAGATCTTACACAATTTGAATTACATAGCACCAACAATTCCATAAACCTCAAACACCCATTCCCCTTTGATTTTAAGCCGCCAAGTTCGTATAACAACAAAGTATAAAAATACAGTCCCGAATAGGGAGTATAAAAACTCAATAGAAGAGGATGTAGTTTAAAAAGGATATTCTTCTACCTTTCAAAAAAGAAAACACATTCAAGTATAAGAATGCAAGTTTAAACACTATTAATACAAACAAGATGTCCATTCCTATCTTACACGCAAGTTCGTGTTCACACAAAGAAATTAACATATATCCATACAGATCACGTATGGAGTAATACAACTTTAAACTCATAGATGCATCGAGAGAAACGTACCCATTCACATACTAATTTCAAAAGAAACCTCCACCTCAAGCCTAATTCAAAAACTAGCTACTCAAACTCTTTTCGAGAAGACAATCCAGTAATTAATCCAATCAAAACACAAAATTCTCGATGAGATATATAAATGCATTTCACCATTTTAACTCACTTAGAGAAAACACCCAAAAACCACATTATCATGCAAGGTTTCCAAAACCAAAAGTGTAGATATTCTTTCATCCGTAAATCAAATAACCGAACTAAAAACATAAAACATTTATCTCAAGAAAGCGAATTGTTTTAATGAAACATTTAAAGAAACACAAGAAATCTTAATGGATAGAGCCTATCATGCCTGATAGTTCTTCTACCGATTTGAAGAAGACTTCTAGCCGAGTTTCTAACTCTTTTTCTTCTCCAATCAAGATCAACAACCAAAAATCTCTTTCCCTAATGTCTCATATACTTTCCTTGAATAAAAAATAGACCAAGGAAATAAAACATAGCCCAAAACTTAAAATAGAACTAGTGGTTCGAAGAACCAGATAACTCCATGTAGAGCAAAAATCGGAGAGCATGAATGGCCAAACAACCTCCAAAAAATCCACCCGCCTAGTTTCCTAGGCAGTTTCTCTCACCAAAAAAAAGGTTATAAATGTCATTAATTCCTAAACTCCCGCTTATCTCTCCATACCACCACCATCCAAAATTGGCGAATCCTAATTCAACTTTTGCATGCATTACTAAATTGCAGTGATGATTCCACATAGAATTCCTTCAATTTACATGCCTCTACCTAAACTAGAAGTACATTGTCCCATTAATTCAAAATTAAATCTAATTAATAACCTAGGAACCATTGCCAACTTCCATTTTTTCATATGACCCTTAGGTCTCTTTCCAATACTTCCTTAGTTTAGGCTAGATACCATTATCTTATGACCATAGGATAGTTTATAAGTAATAACCTTAGGTTTAAAGACATTTTAATAGGTAAATTTCCACCTTAGGTTAGGTCATAGCTCATAGCTATTTAGTATTAGGTATGGGTTAGAAATAAGCCTAACATCACCTTAGGTTATTCCCTCAACTTAGAACATGCAACTTAGGATAGGATGTTATCCCGAATAAAGTAGACATAAATAGAAAAATAGGTACATCTACCTTAGTTTAGAATCCCGTTAGGATAGATCTCACATGCCTAGGACTTAGTTTCTATTTTCCCTCCATAGTCCTAAAGCAGGTCTCATACCACTTGACGACATCAACATCCCGAATATATCAATCAAGAAGATCTGAGCACCTAACATACAATAGAATGTAGGCATGATCTTACAAGAAATATAAAATAATTTGTAAACATACAAAATTTCAGTCCATTATCTCCTTCATTCGATCGTAAGAAGATTTAAAACATACCTGGGATCAATGGAATTGATCCAAGGATGTGTTAATTAAATAGAGATAAGTTTGCAACATCATTACTAGATTACAACTCATCTATCAAAAGTGAAAAGGGATTCTTTGCAAGCTACTACATTTCAGCCTAATGAAATCAAGAGCAGAAATGACTTATCCATGGCAAGCATGATTTCTAACAATCAAGGGAACACATCTTATCAAGAAAATCACATGTCAACGCTTGTAATGCAAAAGAGGAAAGATAACAATTTATCAAAGGTGTTACAAACTTCATTTTAGTGTGCCAAATTTTGATACTTAGCATGTATTACTTCCTCCTTTGTGATGATCATATTGGCCTTCGAGGCTCACATGTGTGTACTTCCTTGGCATGTCTTTTTACCATCATGGGTTACAATATTTGATCGTGCATCTTCTTAGGCATTCATTGATCAACATTCATGTGTTGCACCTTGATCATCCCCATGCCCTTGTCATTATTCTTATTTTTATTCATGTGCTCATATAGGTCCAGGAAATCCTCCAATGTATATTTCCTCCCACACCATGAGAAAGTTGTATTATTAGGGAAATATTGTTGGTAATGATCATGGGATCCAAAAGTGTAAAAAATTCCCCAAGTGAACCTTCCTCTACCCCCACCGCAACCTCGGTCTTGATATCCTCCTTAGAATCCTTCATTTCTATTATCTCCTTTGTTTCACCCTTCATTATGTTGTCTTTCTTGATATTTTTTATCCACTCACCACACTAGTTTGATGAACTCATTTTTCAATTGTGCCCTTACAAAGTGTAGTGGAAAACTTGCTTTCCTTTTATCCGAGGTCGTAATCCCCTTCACGCGCCATAGTAGTTAAAAATTATGCACATGCTCGCTACATCTTCAATACCTCTATATTCTCGATAAATGGAGAGACATCTCATAGTAAACTTGAGGTGTCGATTACCTGTCATTGTTAGGTGGTATCTCGATTTGGTGGTGTTTGTTGTGTATGTGGACCCTATCCACTAGATCTAGAACTAGAATTTCTACCAATATTTACTCCAAGTGGCTAATCAATCCTCAAAACCTCCCACGCCCTGTTGTGGGTGGCATTCTAGTTGATGAACTTCCTTGTGTCTCAATTTTGGTATCTTGAACTAGACACCAACAGCCTTTTTGGTCGCAATTGCTATTGAATTACTTCCAACCGTTTAGGTGCTAAAAAAATATCCCGACAACATACTTGAAAAGGTCCTTGAGAATTACTCCCAAATAATGGTTTTGACTTTGTGTTTCCATAGGCATGTTACTAACTTCATTCCCTTCCGAATTCAACACAAAATGATATCTACATGTCTCTACTTGCTTACCTACACTAGCCTACTTCTCAATTAATACTTGCTAGATCCGGGAACACCATGCACAAGGGCTAGGTGGCTAGGTGGGATCAGATGCACACCCACGGTCCCCATTCTCTCCTCTGACACATTCTCATATGAAGCTGAAGGGGATTATCTACTATGCTTTCCTAAAGTTAGGAGTACCTAATGTTATGGCTCATTTTCTTCCACAAGAGCTTCAAAACCTTTGTGATCCATCATTCTCCTCAACCTAAGTGACTCCTTAATGTCCTATAAATGTTTCTCATCCCTCTCTCATGTTTCATTAAACCTACGCCATATTTCCTCCCTCTGTCTTTCTATCACTAGGTCCTCCATCCTTCTTCGTACCTTCTCCTACCCCTCGTGCAGTGGGGGTTTAGCTAGTCATAGGGAGGCTTTATAAATCTATTTTTATAATCAAAATATTTATTGATAAAGGTATAATGTGCAAATAAGATCCTCATCTAGATAAAAATATGTAGAAATAGTGTACTCCAATGTATACTTGTGTAACACTCTAGCCCACCAATGGTCTATAGCTCTAGCCCACTCCAGATCTACATCAAAAAGAGTATGTTAATCCTCTTACATCCAAAATATCAGTATAGGACCCCAATGCTTACCTAATGCATAAGTATCCAACCACTCGTATAATTATACTGAAAGAAGTTGAAGAATGTTTCATAGAGCTCATGATAAAGATTATCTTCCACCAAATGATGTGTATTGAAATCAAGTCCAAAGTGTTATAACATTGTGTAAAATTATCTTGATCATCCTCTACCTAAATATCAATGCTCTCTAGAATTAACTAGTATTCCGTTTGTATGAAACATCCTGGAAGATAGTTCAAAAATAGGTACTAGAAACGAAACAAAAATTTAGACTTTTATATCACCTAAAGTCTATGTGCACTGGAACCTCATCTAGATAGATCTGGATTCTCAACCAAAGAACACACAAATACCATGTCCCTCCCTTGTATTGGATTGACAAGATATTAGCATACATATTCATAATAACCATCAACCATTCAATTATAAACCATTACATACATTAAATTGGAAGCATGTGTAATAAGGAACATAACAAGTTCAAATAACAATCAATACCAATTGCACCATGAATTCACCATACCATGCACATCAATGGTCATAATCCATTCTCCATAATCCATTATATTAAAGTCTTACATAAAAAAATATGATCACATAAGTATACTAAGGTGTTGGAACATGCACAAGCATCAAACCCTAGACCATAACAAAATCCATGAACTGATAGCTAAGGACTGGTACCAAAACAATGACATACAACAAATATATATATATATATAGAGGTGGGGAATTTCCTTTCACCACTTATACACCCTCCTAATAATAGGTGTGCCCAAAAGTAGACTACATGTTCCAAAACAACTAATAACAAACTATCCTATAAATAGATCTTTCTTTAATCCTATTAATAGCCCGATCCATGCATGTCTCTTCATCTTTGATCTGCATGTGCCTTTATCCAAAAATATACCTTCTTTTACCGCTAAGTCCTATTTCTTTCCTTTGATTCTGAATCATTGATTAGTCGGTACTCTAACTCAATGCTTCTATTTTCGGTTCGTGGTACACAAAATTGGCTAAGTCCCAAAGTCTCTCTATTTGGGTGTAAACCTCTATACATTGTCTATCACTCCACACACATGCCCCTTCGCACTTGCCTCATACATATATTTATCCATGCAACAAGTGGTTGTTTTATTTGGCATTTGGCTCAGGATCATTGAAATAATCATATAATTATAGCACTGGATTTGACATTTTTATTTGGTAGTATATAACTTATACTTATAGTAGAGCATACACGATCTAGGTGATTGATTCTCGTGTTTTTGGATTATTTCATAACACTTTGTTAAGGAAGTACTCTCCAAATTAGATATGCATTAATAAACTTCTAAATTTTCAAGTGCATTTGAAGTGTGTGGTGTTTTGTTGAAGCATTGGTCTTATTATTGATATTGTTTGAAATTACATCATTTATTCAAATATACCCTTAGGCCCAACACCTACAACATACAATTTTCTTTGTTTGGCCCATCTAGCCTACACCCTTGTTACTCTACCACATAATAAATCATTTACTATGCCCTATACGATGGTTCAATAATTCATTTGCAGGTAGATAGTCCTCATTAGAGCTTAAAATTTTCATCAATATTATATATTTCGAACTTTTTTAAACAAAAATCCATTAAAGTATCATGTTTTTTCTTCCATTTGCTTATATAATATCTCTTAACTTTGGTAAGCTATAATATGAATCCCTTTGCTTCCTTTCTATTTCACTCTCTCCATTTCTTCTTGAACTTCATATCTCCTTTATAAAGTGAATAAAGCTGAAAAACAAGGATACAACTATAAATACAAGAAAATTAATTATTATAATTGGAGGGTAACCTATCCTTTTCATGATTTTTGATTATTTAATAGTATAAATAAACACATATCCCCCGCACATGATCATAAACGCACAGCTATGGAAGGGCACCCTAGGTTGATGTCAAAGGGCTATTTTGAGGTGCTTACAAATATGTAATCTGGATTGTCATGCTTGAGTCAACCAAAACCTTTGAATATTATGATAATAAAATAAACATAGAAAATGAGATAGGAGTTTCCATGGTGTTCAAATGTTTTATCAAATGGTAATGTTTTATAATTTTGTACTATTGTTAGCCACACTCACCTTCCTTTTGTGAGCCTCACATAGAAATTACTTGTTGGGAGAGAGCATATTTACTCATGGAGAGTAACCTCGAGCACACATTTTTCCCTATTTTTGTGCATGTGCATGGGCCTACAATGATTGATAGAGATACAACTCAATAATTAATTAGTTGTACACAAATGAAGAACTATCAAAGATTGTTTATATATATATATGGTACATGCCACTGCATACACAAATTTACTTGAATGATTTTTAATTTATTTTTTTGGATGTATAAGATTTATATTTTTAATGTATAGTCTATACCCTTATTATTTGGTTTAATCCATGTGTCTAAATCTCACCCATGGTCACTTATTGTTAATTAAACCATCCATTTGGTTAAGCCAATATCAAATAAATTATAAGTAAATTATTTCTTCTAAATTAATATATCATAGAAAAAGGATTAAAAAAATAATTTTAATAAATAAATAACACATATGGAAAAAATTATAATAAAGATGTTTTATATATATAACAAATCGACGTAGATTTGATACTTCCATTTAAGAAGTAAACCCTTGATTTAGGTATACCAAAATATATATATGAAATGAGATATCACTTTTATACCACCTTTTGAATTTTGTTTGTATGTTTTCATGACTGGAAATGTTAGGTATTTTGTATTGGAAAAAAAAACATAAAAGGCTATCTTCACATGAATTTTGAAAACATACATGAAGAGAGTTTGAACCCAATCTCATTTATTTTGAGTTAATAATAACTTATATATAATTATATGAAATTAATAACTAAACAATACTTAAAAAACATGTTTATAATAGTTTAAACTATTAAATTTAGAACAAAACTATTTAATAGGTATGGTGTAAATGTATTTAGGTGTTTAATAATATTTAGTATAAATTAGGATCAATAGAGGTAATAAAAGTGACCTTTATAAAATATTTGGTTCTTGGTATTATATTTTGAATAAAAATTAATTAAATATAAAATATAGTTATTACATAAAATATTTTAGGTGAGTATAGGTTATTAATAGGATAAACAAAAATTGATTAAATATGTAAGGTGGTAAAACCTATATTTATATAAATAAGATTTTGTGGACATATTTAAACATGTATAAAATAAGGATAAAGCAAAAATCAAGGTCGTCTTAGAAATTTTCCTCATTTCAAATTTTTGTACATAGGTGTACCGACAGGTCCACTTCACCGCCATGGATTCTCGAGTGTCATGGTGAGTCAATGGACTATGAGAAATACAAATGGAGAAATAAAATACTATGAAGGGAATTCCAAAACCTAAATTTATAATTGTAAAAATTTAAAACCAAAAATAACACAAATAAAACCATAAAGATAAAAAAACATGATAAAAAAATAAGAAATGAAACAAAGGTCAAATGAGGAAACCTCTTCAGGGGAAGCCTTGAGTAATTTGGAATCAAAATATTGAGATACAAATAATGATAGGAATCAAAGGGATTGATAGTTATGAAAAATTAAATTACTGAATATGTTGGAGAGGTAAGTACCCGAGAAGAAGCTAAACAATGGCAATAATTATTATAGAACAAAGATTTCAACCTTAAAGGAACTAGTAGCTATGTAGGTTCATTTATATCTATTTTTAAACTAGAGGGAATGGCCTTGAATTGGTTACAGGATACAATCAAGTACCATAAGTTAAAACCAAAAACTATTAGATGATAAAAATTTAAAGAATTATTTAAATGGAAGTACATTTATGATTATTTTATTTATGAGATACCTAATAAGTTTTTTGAATTAAAACATAGGTAGTGAACCAATAATGAGTATAAATAATATTTTGAGAAATAAAATCATTTCATACCATTCATAAAAGGGAGAGACAAAGTCATAAAATTCATAAATGGTTTGAGGAATGAATTTAAATAATTTTTTGGTGCGAAAAACCAAAATTGGTAGATGAGGCTTCCCAAATGGATGAAAAAGTTGACAATCATAAGTAAATTGAAAGTAAGAAAATGAAAAATAAAGCGAGAAATCATAATTTCATTCGAAGAGATAAAAATCATCAAGATCCTAAAAATGCTTAATGTCAAACTACTAATATTTCAACATATTCCAAAAAGGGTCACACTCAATAATTTCAAAGAAAACATCCACTAACGTTAAAATGTTGGACTTGCGAGAAAAAATCACTATGATCATGACTTCCCATAAAAGTTTGAAATACAGTCCCAACCTTCTAATAAACCGAATAAATCTAATTCATGACCTAATATGAAAATATATGCTATAATGGATATGGGTGCAATAAATTTCCAAAATTCATAAGTAGAAATAAAAGGAACAAGGAATGGCCAAGAAATTGTTTTTCTCATCAATTCTAGTAGTAGTCATAGGTTACCTTCCGAAAGTTTTTAAACTAAAATTATTTTCTAGAACAATCGAACCCATAAACATTGAAATGACAAGTAAAAGAATTGTTCAATGAGATAGGTGCGATTATTGAGAACTTAAATTTCTAGTTGGATGAATTTGAAAGAAGTGGCCACTTCCATATCTTAAACATGTGTAAATGTGATGTACTAGTAGGAATGGGATGGCTATAAAATAATAATGCATACATCGAGTGTGAAAATAAATAGCTATTTCTCAAGAATCAAATGGGGACATTTAAAATCCTACAAAGTGGGAGAAATGACCCTAATTATTAAACTATTTCTTCCATATAGTTAAAACATAATGAGAAGAAAATCAGAAACTTTTTTGTTTCATGGTAACTCATAAGGATGATAACATCAAGTTAGATATAAATATTAAACTCATAGTAATGGAATTTATGGACATATTTCTAAATGAAATAAATGACCTACCTCCTATAAGATAATTTGAACATGCCATAGACTTAGTTACGTGGATCAAAACCAAAATCTAATGCCCCTTATCATCAATTTATCCTCAAATTAACTGAATTGAAAACTCAATTATCTATAGTAATTAAGCAAGGAAAAATACGACCTAGCGTCTCCCCATGGGGTTCTCTAGTATTATTTGTAAAGAAAAAGGATGGTACCTTGTGAGATTATGCGGTAATTTCATATAATTCAATAAACTTGCAGAAATAATAAGTACCATTTACCAAGTATAGATGATTTTTATACCAATTAAATGGTGAAAAGTGTTTTCCAAAAATCTATCTATGGTCGAGTTACCAACAAATATGCATCAAATAAACTGATATCTCAAAACTTCATTTGGAACACAATACAAACATTACAAATTTTTGGTGATGCTCTTTGGCTTGACTAATATCCCTTCTACTTTTATGGCCTTAGTGCGTGATGTGTTTCAAACCTATCTAGATGTTTTTGTGATTATATTAAATGGATGAAATCTTGATATATTCAAAAAAGAGAAATAACATGAATAACATCCTATATTAGTATTAGAAGCCTAAGAAAAAATCACTTATACATAAAATTATTAAATGTGATTTTTTTGTTTGTTGTGGAATATTTTTGTAGCTAATTTATAGGAGAGAAATTTTATGTGCAAAATCCCCCATAATAAATATTAATGGGGTAAAGTATTTAATTATAATATTATCCTTGTAAAGTGAGTGACAAAAGTCCGTGTAAAAGAAATGATTTATAAGTAAAGAGAAATTGGCTGGGTAAAGACATGATAAGATGTGTATTGTAATTGTGAATTAATTATGTACAAATATAAAATAATGTCATCTAAGGGATGTAACGGGTGTGTCGGTTACAACCACCCCTTAAATATTATAAAAGGGAATCCTCAATGGGTAAAAAGGGGGAATGAAGTATATTTATTTTTTTGAATGAATCAAAGAAAATCATTTAGAATAGACAATCTTCAGTGGGAAGTAAAAATCAAGTACCTTGTGATTGAGAAGGGGTGCACAGGGTGCATCCAATCGGGCATACGAGGTATACCCCATTCCCCTAGCCAGGTGTGTTCTACATTTTAAATTATTGTATTCCTCATTATACAAGTGTTGATTATGCTCTTTTCCTTCCACTATGAAGGATGAAATTGATATCCACAAGGATTCCACATATATCTAACCTAAAAATTTTATTTATAAATGTAATTCTTCTATTATTGTGTGTAATTATAATTTTCTCTTATAATTGTATTGTTATATTTATATCATTTTTTGTAAATTGTAGTAATTTAAAAGAAATAACATTAAAAATTATCATAAATAAAACTAGGGTTTACACTATCTAAAATTCATTCAAGGGAATTTTATCATTGACATGTTATGTCCTTATATGAGGCTCATTGTTGAAAATTTATTTAGATGGCTACCTATTGCATTTTTAGGGGTCGATGATGCACAAATAGATTTGTTTCAATTAAATGATAATGAATGCATTAGCCACTACATGGGAAAATCCATGTCTCATAAATTACTCTCGAAAGGATATTATTGGCCTACAATGGAACAAGATTATCATGAATATGATAAACATTGGTAAATTTCATCGACATAACAACCTTATCCATGTTCCATATCATGTGTTACATCCCATCATTTCTCCACGGTAATTCTCTCTATGGGGCTTTTATCTAGTTGGGCAATTCAACCCAGAGTCCGCACGAGGACAAAATTTTATCATATCATCACAACCACTAAGTATTTCACTAAATTTTAAAGGTTGTACCAATGGAATCCACTACAAGAAAATATATGTACCGATTCTTACTCACACATATAATTACGGACTTTGAAGTACCTTTTTTATTGTTATAGACAAAGGGACATATTTTAAGAACCACACAGGTAAAAAGTTTTCCACAAAATTCTAAATCAAACATACCTTTTCCATTAGTTATTACCCTCAAAGAAATGGCCAAGGGGACCCTACCAATAAAACCATTTTCAAAATACTCCATAATTTTTTTGATAAATATGGCATTGACTGGAATAATTAAATCATTCATGCCCTTTGGGATTATCCTACCAGTGTGCTTACTCCTACAAATGCTATTTTTTTCTCTAGTTTATGGCACCAAATTTTTCCTACCACTAGAACTATAAATCTCCTCGCTTCATGTATCATTGAAATACCTTATCAAAGACAATGATCATTAGTAACAAAGACAAAATGAGTTATAATTGCTCAATTCTAAGTAAGTACAGACTTTGAAACATATATGTATGTATCAACAATGCATCAAACATGCCTACATTAAACAATTACATGCCCATAAATTTCAATCAGGTGATCTTGTTCTCAAAGAAAACCAAAAGAATAAAAATGTACAAAATTATTTGACTAGTAAGTTTAAACCTAATTAGTTAGTTCCATATGTAATCACTAAGTGATTTGGCCCTAGTGTTTATCATTTTCCTACACTTGATGGTAGACCCATGAAACACCCCATGAGCATTATGCACTTATGATAGTATTATACTTTAAATTACTCATATATCCCTCTTCCTTTGTACATTTCTAAGCATTGTGAAATAAAAAAACACTAACATATTTTTAAATATACAAAAACATTTAAATATTTGTAAAAATCCAAAAATAGGACATGTGCTCTTAGGTCACATTGTTCTCACTTTACAATATACATTTTTTTGTAAAATTGGTTTGATAGTTAACATATCTCTTTATTCTTTACACACATGCTCTCATGAGGTATATTGATCTTGATCCAAGATACACAAATTGATACATGTTAATAAGATCTACCATGGTTACTTAAATTATTATCTTGGGGGCATACCTCCACATTATACAGGTGTTATTATTTCATTATATTTCCTTTTTACTTCCTTATTATGTATGATTACATAAATTGTGTACTTGTTATTTACCGTACTAACAAGACTAGCACATTTTTCTCATATAGTGATGAAAACTCTTATTTCACATACCTTTTTCATTAGCTTTCCTCATATTTTGACATTCTTATTTTCCATACATGATTTCTAGTTATGTGTTTTTCTACTTATTTGTCTCTTTTCTTGTGGCGTAAGTACATTTCTTATCTTACGAAACCATGAGTGTCCCATTTTTAGCTCTATGTCTCTTTTGTGTGACATTGTTTATAGACATAAGGGCCTTTATTATCTTGTGATACTATGTGTGTCCCATGTTTGTGGCTATATGACTTTTATGTGACATTGATTGCATAATTTTATCTATAATTTCACTATTACTTTATCTTTGCATGTGTTGTCTTTTACATTCCTTATTACTATTTTTTCTCTTATTTATATTATTTCTCTTGATGCACACCATGGTTTCTACCATGTGCAACATATTTTTGTTATAGGTATAGAATCTTCATAGTGGCCACCTCTTTAACATTTAATATTTTATCATCATTGTCGACATGGTTACACATCTATTCTTTTGAGACATACACATCTATTCTTTTGAGACATGTGCTCAAATGTTTTATCTTATGTAATTCAAAAAGAGGGGAATCCATCTGGGTATATTTTACACCTACAACAGACACATGAAAATTTTGGGTTCATACATAGGTATATATAGGTTACAAGTACTCAAAAATATGATCAAATATAAAAATTTAGTAAATATTACACAAGTTCATAAGCATACATTTTGGTTAGGACCATACGGATGGTTCTGACCCTTTCACATGGTTTTTTCTAAGGGAAATTACACAATTTATTAATAGGATAATATTTTCACCTTTAGGCACTATTTCTTGGCACAATTTCATATTCATATCAAAAAGGGGCATGAAGTATTTCACTCCTTCAGCATGAAACTTGGTTTCAATTTCATTTTCAAGGATCTTAGGGGCATGGGCCTCCTTTCTCCATCTACATTTCAGTACATTACATATTCTATTCAATTGTGTGGCACATGGGAATGGTATGGGGGTACTCATTATTTTTTCTATTGTATGTATTTATTTATAAAATTGGGTCTAGATATATCTACATAAATGTGGTATGTGGGGTTATGGAAAGTATCAAAGAAGTTGATTTATTCATAGGAATTCTTTCCTTACCTCTTACATTTAAAGGGGAATATATATTAGAGTTATTTAATGAATTTGATACATGTTCTTCTTTCTTTGTGGGGTGCTTCAATACCTCATTCTTATTATCTCTTTATTCATAACTATGTGTTGGTTTGCATGCACCAAATATGCTAGTTTCTCCTCAACACAATTTAGGACTGATCAACCTTAATCTTTAGTAAGTTCCACAATATAAATCTCAAAGTACAAGAAAATCACGAGATATTCCTCCCTTTAAAAAAATAGGTGTATTAATTCCACATTTTTCCATCTCTTTATTTTCATTTTATGTAAATGTAATTTTTACATATTAGACTTTATACTTGATTTAAAGTTCATATTTCTATTATGGACATTGGCTATAATCTATGTTATAGGTTTCATCACGAGCCTGCTAACACCAAGTACAATGGGGCAAGTGTAAAATAAAATCCAATATTAAGTAAACTATGTCTACACACTCGGTATATTTTCCTTAAAGCATGCATTTTTATTGCATACTTAAAGGGGGCACATCTAGACACTCAAATTTGTAAATTTACTTTTTAGCACTACTGGTTTTGATAATGCACTTTTGTTAAGATAAACATGCTCTTTTTATCTATGTTTATTACATCTAGAGGTATCTTTTTCTATATTTATTAATCATATACACTCATATGTCGGCATATTTTGAGATTCAAATGTATAAAATCCATCTACAAACTCTAATTGACAAGATGAAAATTCAATTTTGTATGCTTCTCATCCCTCGGAAAAATCAGTATAGTTTTATTAGGATTTATTATCCTATCTTGACCTCTTTGTATTATGTTGAACCAAC
Organism: Taxus wallichiana var. yunnanensis; assembly: GCA_018340775.1. Taxonomy (NCBI): domain Eukaryota; kingdom Viridiplantae; phylum Streptophyta; class Pinopsida; order Cupressales; family Taxaceae; genus Taxus; species Taxus wallichiana. The sequence goes on along the minus strand of CM031244.1, from coordinate 108,093,088 downwards.
ATATCCTCCAACTTTGCTTTCAGTTTTATATTATTTTTGGGTCCTTTACTCCCTCTAGGTTGGAATTTCTTTGATAATTTACCAACAAAACCCAATATAAGTATGTTTAGAGCCTCTCATTTATAAACCTAAAAACATATGGCCCAATATTGATACACTCACTTCTTACTCTTGCAAAAGGTTCCCAAGGATCCCTAAATATTACCAAATCTCATACAAAATCATTAGGGAATAAATAACTATATATTTGAAGCATCATACTAAGTCAAAAAGTCAATTAATATCATTTGCATGTACTTAGATATCCCTTCTACAAGTATTTTGGTGAGATTCAAACTCAAATCAATCATTTTCATAAAAGTTTCCAAATCATAGCTACATTCATTCAAATATCACATGTTAGGTGGAGAAAAACATGTGGTTTAATGCCTCTTAGGAGTATGTCAATGTTGGTGGTGCACAGGATTCCCAAAACCCAACTAATGTTTTTTATAAGGTATCCCACCCATGGATTGGGTTTGATATCATATTCATAATGTTTGGAAGGCTTCATAGCATGGATGAAAACTAGGGTTTCATAAAGAAATACATTTACAAGAAGATGACACTCCAAAAAGGTTGTAGAGATAGATTCAAAGTAGGTCCAAAATTATACATTATGGTCAAGACTATATGGAAATTCTTGATAGAGATGTACAGTCCTGCCCTAGTCTAGTTTCCAATCGAGTTCTAGAAATGAAGCATTATTAGGTCTAGATCCCTCGAGTTCTAGTTGTCTACACATCCAAAAATTTCAATAATCATATGTAATCAGATAATTACACCCATCCTCTTGTATTTTTAACTTGTTACATATATTGTAAGCATGAATATGTTTCTTAGATATTGTATGATTAATTTTGGAAGTTAATTAATCGTAATAATCCCCTATCTCTACCCTTTACATCCTTAGTGTACTTAACTCGTTGTTGTCTAAAATACCCCAAGGCCATTTTAACAAATCACATATTTATTTCTAGACTTGGGAAAATTGGTAGTTGGTTTGCATGACCGAGAAATTCACTTTTCAAGCACGTTGGGTTTCGAGCTCTTTGTGCACTTCCACATGTTCCATGCCCCTTAATGTTTTCCACCCAAAATCATTTGGAAAAACTATTAAAATGATTAAGTGTCAAAATTTCCCTTGTATTTCGTATTTCAAGTTTCAGGAATCAAAATGAATTTTTCGTACAAATTAATCCTCAAACCCTAAAACCTAAAATACATAGGATTTAGTGTATTTTGGGTTTCGGGTTTTAAATTGTAGAACATGTAAATTGAAACATGAAATTTGATCCCGAAACTTGACCTTCCTAGTACATTTCAGATTTTAGAACCCAATTTGCAATTTGTATACAAATTTGAAGTCAAGTTACTGAAACTCGAAATACAAATAAAATTGTGCATTTTGGGTTTTGGGTTCTGATTTGCAGCTGCATGCAAATGGAAACCTGATCCTTAAAACCCAAAACCAAAAGGTGCAAAAAAGGTCAACTTCTACCCAAATCCATTTCAGAAGTTTGTAGGTGCATTACAGGTCCTAAATTTTTCCCTTTGTATTTCATGGGTCAATAGGTGTAAATAAAGGTCAAATTTCTGACGAGTCTACTTCAGTTCATATTTTCAAAACTCTTCCACATCGGAACATGGTGACCCAAATGTATGTATATTTCTGCTTACATTTCCGATCCCCAAAACCTGATTTCCTTTATGTCAGGTTTTCAAAGGTGTTTTGTAGGGTCAAATTTCAAATAGAAACATGATTTAACGGTTCAATCACTTGCCTTTATTGCAATATGGCACCCTAAATTTCAAATAACTTTTCCCGAATCTCCTATTTTTCACAAAATTGGACTTTCTAGATAGGTCTTAGCATCCTCTACACCAAGAAATATGGATTTCTTATTTTAATATAGTTCGCCATTTAGAGGAACATTTCCATATTTCCCAACTACCAAGAATGATGAGGGATGGTGCCCATTTCTTCTCCTATAAACAAAGTAACATGGAGGGATGGACTTTACAAAGGCACCCATGCCTATTTTCATGAATTCAATGCACCTTGTTGGTGGTTGAAAGTGGAAGTTTTAATTCCCTCTCTTCTCCCTCCTCTCTCTCTCTCCCATTCTAATATATAATGTAAAAATATCTCATTTGAGGAGAGGATGTTCTAAAATGTAAAGGATATCTTTCTAAATAGTCTCCTAAAACATCCGTGAGTTGAAAACATTCATTTTGGGCATATGCAATGCATTTTGTGCCTTCTTCTACAACTATAATGGTTTGTATATGTATTTATTATAGTAAAACTTGTTTTGTGGTGTTTTCTCAACCCCGACTCGTGTTATTTGCAACTCCATCTCTCTTTCATTTGTTTTAGTGTGTTGTGGATGCTTTTCTCATTCACATGTTTATTATATTGTGTTTCATGGAGAATAAATGGTAAATGAAGTTTTGGGTATGTGTCATATATGTTTGACCTCTCCCTTAATTTTCCATCTCCCTTTTCCCTCATTAGAGTTTCTTCACCCTTTTCTTAGCGATATAACATCCCCTTAGTGTTGGATTTCATTTTATTCATCTCTCTCTCTCCCCCTAGTCCCTTGGATTGTTAGAATAAGATTAAATAAGTGCATTCCCTTCCTTATGAGTAGTTTAGCATTAGGAATAGGTAGAGGAACAAGCCTTCTCTAGAGGCTTATCTCACTTTACAATTCCCAAAATTTTGATATCATCCCATGTTAGCATAAATTAGGGATATGTAATGAAAAAATCTTAGGGTGCTACTTTTCCATGATAACATTTCTAACATGTCCGGTGGGACTATCTAAAGACGATTTTAAAGGAAAAATCTGCCTTTAGAGGCATTTTCAAGAAAATAGGAGGATCCCATGTGTAAAACTAGCCCCTACTTTTCCCAAGACTAATTTAGGAGTCAATAGGTGCAAGGCAAGGTTTGACTTCTGCCCTTTACATTTCAAAACTTTGGGTTAGCGAAACAAGGTTCAAACTCTACCAAGTATTTTTTAGGGATCAAAAGTTGTTTTGCAAAGGTTAAGTTCCAGTAAGACCAAGTCAAAAGTTTGGGTTTGCATTGCAAGTCTCAAGCTCTTCCCTATGTATTTCAGGAGTTAGTAGCTGCAAAACATCAAACAAGTTCCAATTCAGCCTTTCATGTTTCTCATAGAACAAGGTTCAATTCCCACATCTAGTTTTGGGACTACAAAATATTTATTCTCATTTTTTCTAAGTTTTGGTGTGTGACTTAGTAATTTCTAGCCTTCAGAGGCTTATTTCTACACATCTGGTGACTCCAATATTCATTAAATCTTGTTCCAAAGAGTTAAAGTGTATGTTTCATGAGAAGAATGCAAAAATACAAATAATAGCATCTGGAGAACCCTTTGACTACTTGCAATTGTCACCAAGGAGAAGAAGAAGAGGTAGATCAATTCAAAATTTCCATCTCCACCAAACATAGTCCTCTCTACTCCCCTATTGTAGGCCCTTCTTTTCTAGAGTTATAAGACCTATCCCATTCATGGATATTCAAAGGAATTTGTCTTTGGTTATTTTTAATGGTGGTAGCCATTTGGCCCTCAATGCACAACATGATATACCAGTTTGTTCCATTAAAAGCATACCCTTCTTCACTGGTGAAAATCACACTACTCCAGCTGACCTATTCAAGATGTTTCTAATGTTTTTTTAGTCCATTTTATCAATAAGGATGATATAGCGCTTAGACTCTTGGCTTCATCATTTAAAAGGAAATATCTTCAATGGTACATGTTTTTGGGACCAGACATAATTCATAATTGGGATGAACTTAGCACAACCCTGTGCAATCAATTTGAGGATAAGTCAGATCACTTGTCTTTGGTAGAGAAACTAACAACAAAAATAAATACCCTAATGAGTAGATAAATGATTTTAACATCAAATTTCAAAGGATTTGGGACCAAATTCCTCAAGTGGTAATTTTGATACCCCAACAAGCATTTCTCTATTATCTAAAGGCTTTAAATAGTGATGTTTTAGTCATGATTTAGTCTGTGGGGGTAGAACATTACCAGGTTATTATGACATTGCCATTAGGGATAAGAATATCCTTATTCAGGCCAGGAAACTTTCTCATAGACCACCAATGCCTATATTCCCAAAGATTGAGACACCTACTTCTCACCAAACCCGTGAGTTATCTCCTATTCCATTTTCAAGAAGCCAAAGTTCTAATCAAGCATATACGTCCTCAAGTTCTTCTATTGAGTTGTAATAAGTGATTAAACAATTGAATTTTTTTGGAATGAGTTAGTATCCATTAAAAGGAAACAAGATCAAAGTTTTAAACCTTATCAACCTCCATACTAACCTAAAAACCCCATTCCAACCAAACAAACCTTCATTTCAATATGTTCTACAAAATCAAAAATAGTTTCCTTTCGTAAGATCATTTCAACCATATAATCCCAATGTGGCTAGTTCATCTCAAGCCTTGGTTCTCATTCAGAATAATCTAGTTCAAGATTATGAGTGGTGTTTCCCTTATCATCTTCCACACAACCAAACAACATGCCCCAATGGAATTTTAAACCAAGATTTGATGGTGCAAAGTGCAATTATCCCTCAATACGCAACAACAGAGGAAAATCAGAAACACATAATCACTCAAGAGATACCACCAAGTGATACTTGTCTCGTAAATTAGAAAATGGATGAATTTTGTGGAATTAATCATACCTTTCCTCAAGGTGTGACTGATAATACCATATCTAAGAAGAGGGATATGGAAGAGGGATAATTAATAGATATAGGTCTTCCTCAACCTTATTTGAAACTCCAAGGAGGTGACAGTTCTAATGTATCTCTAAATGTTCAAAATCAGCCTAAAGGTCCTTCTATACCAGCTCAAGTGCAAGAAAAGGGTGCTGTAAACAAGGCACGAGATGAAGGATAATTCAACTCCTTCAATATCCATGAGCAGATGAAGGAAAATAACGTGAGCATATCCATGTGGGAGTCATTTGTTATCCTAGAACAAAAGTGTCTCTTGCAAATAGCCATGGCTAACTTGTCTATCCCAAGTGAATCATCCAAGGAACAAGAAAAGGTTCTTACTAATGTAATGCAACAAAAGGAGGATCAACCAAGAAAAACATGAAACCTCTACCTTTCTATGTATCTTTGATCATAGGAAATCACTTGGTGCACAATTTCATGATTGATTCCAAAGAAATTATTTCGTTCATGCCCAAGCAAATTACAGACCAACTAGGCCTCAAGTATGAACCTCTTTCTAAAGGTGTGTGCAACTAGACAAAACAATAGTAGGAACAGTTATAATTATCATAGGTTTAAACCTCACACTCCATGGACATCCTAATGTCTTAGTTCCTCAATATGTATCCATGATTGATCTACCCTTACTCTTTTTCTATGTTTATCTAGGGATTTCACAACCAAAATTGGAGGATACTTATCAGCATATTGGTCTCACATGCTCTTCAGGACAAGGTATGGCACTAAGGCCACTATCGATTCTAAACCAATTGCTACATTCCATATATAACCTTATGTGCCTAGCCCTAGCAACATAAATTACACCATTTTTTAACAAGAGGATTACTTAAGTACCAAATATACAAATACTCATATTGAGGGTATCCCTAATTTGTTGCTTGATGAGTGGGGTAATGAATGTCATTGTTTTAATCCATATAAATAGATTGAAGATATTTTCCTAGATATTTATTGTTTGCATGAGGAGAATACCCCCCTACCTAGTGTTACCAAGCCAAATTATGAAGAAGAAGATGGAATTTGGCATATGTTTTTTGAAGGATCAAGAAGAAGATGAAGTTCTAGAGGAGGTGTATTCCTTTTATCTCATAAAGGTATAAGTTATTACTCATCTTTCATATTTCATTTAAGCTTCTCCAATAAGCTAAAAGAGTATGAGTCCCTCATTTATGGTCTTCAATGGGAAAGAAAGAAGAATATTAAGAAATTGCACACTTTTGGGGATAGTGAGCTGATAGTGAATCAAATCAAAGGATCAAATGCAGCCAAGAATGATGTTCTAAAATCTTATAAGCATAGGTTTTGGGATCATTTGGAAGATTTTGAATCTTTCAACATCCATGCTATTCCAAGAAAAGAGAATGTAATTGCCGTGACAGACTAGCATCAATTGGAGAAAAGTTTGATGTTTTTATGACATCAAAAGAGACAAAGTGTAATCACATATCAGGGTGATAGTGACACCTGTTTTACGTAAAATGACAAATATTGGAAAGTTTTGAAAATTATCAGCATATTATCAACTTCATTTAAGAAGAGGCTGATTTTTCTTCAAGAAATCAAGATAAGTTAGAGAAGTAATATGGATACTAGGTTGTTTAACTTAGATAAAATAAGATTCCTAAGGGCCTAGTGACCTTGGAGTCCATTTTAACCCTAATAATTAGTTTAGAAAATAAAAGGCAAACATTACGGTTGATGGTGAAGATTCGTAACCCATCTTAGTTGGAGAAGGAAAATTGCTTCAAATTGGCAAGGGTAAGCATACAAGAAAAAAATGCTTTTCTAGACATTTTCAAAGAATTTTCTAATATTTTTTAGGGATATTTGAAGACCTTAGAGGTTTTAAACGTAATTTACCTTAGCACACCATTGAGTTGGATTCGACCGCCAATCTTGTCGGAAAAAATAGAGTCCTGTTAATCCACATACCGAGCCCCTAATGAAGAAGGAAAGAAGAAAATTGATTGAGGTAAGCATTGTCTTTCCCATCAAGTATTTGTCATGGGTAGCCAATCTAGTCCTGGTGTGGAAAAGAAATGGAGAAATTAGACACTCTATCAATTTTAAGGATTTAAATAAGGCATCGTTGAAGGATCATTACCCGCTACCTTCAATAGAAAAAATCTTGCAGATGGTGGTTAGCTCTTAAAGGTTTTCTCTTCGATTGCTTACTCTGTGGTACAATCAAATCATGTTAAAGGAAGAAGATCATTTCAATACCATCTTTACCACAAAGTGGGGAACCTATGCCTATAATAAAACTCCCTTTAGTTTATCTAATGCATGAGAAACTCTCCAAAGAGCCATGGATATGGAATTCAAAGTGCTGATCAATAGAATTATTCTTGTGCACCTCAATGATACCATATAATTTTATAAGAATGCAATTGATCATCTTCTCCACCTAAGGAAGGTATTTGAAAGGTGTAGAGAGTTTGGAGATTCTATGAATCCTAAGAAGTGCATCTTCCTATCTCATGAAGGTAAACTCCTTAGCCATATTGTCTCTAAGGAAGGATTAACTATTGATCCAGAGAGAGTTAGTTCCATCCTTTCATTGCCACTACCTAATCACAAGAAAGCACTACAAATTTTCTTGGGAAGAATCAACTTCGTCAGACGGTTCATTCCAAATTTTTGCAATCTTGTCCAACCACCGACATTAGTGATGAAGAAGAGTATGGCCTTAAAATTAACTAATGAATGTGAAAATTGATTTGAGGTCATAAAGCAAGTAATAACAAAGGATCTAACTCTTATTAACCCATATTCCACAAAGGAATTGACCTTTATGATTTTGGAGGTGCTTTGAGATAATATTTTCCATACCAATGCAACTAAATGAAGAAGGTTTGGAACATACCGTTGTATTCTTCAATCAAATTCTAGAGGATTATGAGCTAAGACATTCATTTATTGAAAAACATGTCCTTGTTGTTATAAGGAGTTTGAATAAATTCAATCACTTAGTAGCCAACAACAAGATCCATCTAGTAGTTTCACATGATGGTGTGAAATATTTCCTTTTGAACAAGGATCTAAATGAAAAAAGAGATAGTTAGATAACTAAAGTGATGGAGTATGACATTGACATCAAGGTAACTAAGGTGGTTCAAGGAAAAGGTTTATGTGAGAAACTAGTTTCAGACCAACATACTGATGAATAAGTCATCCTTGTGCTTCAACATGATCAAGAGCAATAAGACAATGATGTACCTATTCATTATTGGAATCATGATATGCTTAAATTTCTCCAAATGGGCCAATTCCATCAAGGATTAAGTAAGGAAAAAAGAAGATACTTTAGACTTCAGTCTATTACCTATGTTTTTATTAATGGAATCCTATTTAGGAAAGATGTGAATGTTGTTTTCTTGAGATGCATCAAGATGGATCAAAAATAAAAATTGTTGCATGAGTTCCACAACATAGAATCCAGAGGTCACTTTTCTCCAAGAAAAACAACTCTCTACATCATGAAATATGATTATTACTAGCCCAACATTTTTAACTATTGTTATGCTTGTGTTAAGAAGTGCAAAAATGTGCATCCTTTATAGGAAGGGAGAAGTTAGCATCCCTTCCACTCCACCCCATCTTAATAGATCATCCATTCATGCAATGGGGATTGGATTTCATTGGGGTAATAAACCCACATTCAAGCTTAGGTCACAAGTGGATCCTCATAGCCACAAACTATTTCACAAAATGGATAGAGGAAGTTACACTGAAGGAAGCAAATGAGGCTAGTATTTTGGACTTCTACGAAGGTATTGTGACCATAATTGTTGTTCCTTCCACAATCATTTCTGATAATGCTCTATATTTCCTTAGCAAAATGTATTTGATTAGGATTTTAAGAATTTCATTTATTTGAGAACTATACACACCCAAAATTACATGTGCTACATTATCAGAAAATGGTTACAAGAGTCCACAATGATGATTTAGGTCCTTTCAAGAAGGTTTTTGAGCTCCAATTTCCATTCACAATATATATTTGTCACCTAGACATCTTTACTTATCCTTCCCACACTTTTTCTATCTTCTTGCCTCTTTCTACACATGTTTTGGCCTTTAGTGTCGGACCTCCACCTTCCTAGGTAGTGGTTCTAAAACTACCACCCAAAACAGGAGGGGGTCCCGAAACCGCCACCTCTATGTAGGGCAGCGGTCCTGCCCACTTTTTCTAGAATCCCTTACACATGTTTTAACATGTGATGGTTCACTTAATTTCTCTTTTTGCATGCATCCGTGAGCCAAATTGTCTAAAATTATCTTTGATTTCTTGGTTCTCCTTCCTTCTATTTTTAAATAGATTTAATTGGTTAGAACTAATCCTTCTTGCCTTGTGCATGAAGGAACCTCCCATTCTCCATTCCTATATATTCCATGCTTGTATTTAAGAAAAATGCCTAAGAATTTTTTTGTATCTTGCATTGTATTGCTGCTACTGATCTTGATAATAATTACATAGCCAAGCTATGATCTCTTGTGTTATATCTCTTCTACCTCGCATTGCATCCGGAATGCCATCAAGTTTCATTGGTCAAACACCATCCTCTTACATTCCCAATCCCTTGGACTCACATGAACAATCGGAGAAATAAAGGAACATGCCGAGGGACATCTACATCGACACAACCATATTTTCCAAAGGTCTTACTTGTCTAGGTTAGAATTGTGTGTTTTTTTCCTTGTTTGTTGAATTGTCAATTTAAAATCATTAGTTTCAATCATTCATATCAAATAGAGTAGAAAATCATTCATTTCAATAGAATTAGTCAATCACAAGTAGATCAAGTCATTAGTAAGCTTTCCTCTTTAACATTACTAAGGAAGTTGTGAGGAACAATAGCCCCTTTCAAGGTCATGATTTGTTCTTCACCTCTAAGGTAGGGTTTGAAGGGTTTTGATTAGATTAGGTTATTTTATTTAGATTAGATTCATACATTTGCACAAGTAACCAGCTACATCCGGCTGATTACTTGTCTTTAGTTTATTTATTAGATTAGAATGCATTTCTTAAAAATTAGAAAAGAACAAAAATATTTCCTTTGATAGATTAGTTTTCTTTTATTACTTTGATCCAAAATATTGTGAAAACTCCAAAAACATAGATTAGATTTCCTTTAGTAATTATTTTCTTATCAAAATTAATTTTATTTCATTCTGTATGACCATCAATGGTCCACAACAAGAAAATACATACAGTTGTGATCCCTTGGTCCCACAACCCAATGGGCCAAAATTGATAACTGACATTGATACTAGTTTACATTTGATAGTCTTACGCACACCCGTAAATTTTGCTAAGAAAATAGAACAACTCAATACGCTAAATATTGCTACTAATCAAGCCTATGACTATTAGACTACTCCTGGAAATAGGGTTTGATTACGTGCATGACCATTCAAGGGCCACAACCTCCACAAGTCTTTGGTTTTGATCCTTAGGTTCCATAACCCAACAGGCTTGCTAGTCAATTGGACATTGACACTAGTTTGTGTACATTAGTATTCAGATCTTCACCACTTCCACCATATATTATTACATATATTTCCTTACTGAACATAGTAGCTGATCAAGCTAAGACTTTCTGGACCATACAGGAAAATCACCCATAAAAACTTGTGGCTTCATCGCGCCTCTCATTCTTATTTCCATGACCTTGTCTCTGAAATCTATAAGAGGCACCCACAAGTCATTTTCCACATGTTCAAAAACCAAAAACATAATCTTGGTCAAGCTTGACATTGATTGGAGTCTACGAGTGACTATTATTTCAGACCAAGCCATCACACCACTTCAATTTAGGAGAGCATTATTTTCCTTAGACTTGTAGATCCCGACATTACGTGTTGAAGATATAAGATTTCCCAATTAGCTTGATACCCATCACCATACTCACACTCACACTCATTCTACATCACCGCTGCCTGCACGAACTCGAGAGGTCAAGTGCAAAGAAGGGCATGTGTTGATTTTCTGTCATACAAATTGGTGAACCCGATGTGAAGAGATAGCCTCTAAACATTTCTGATTTCTTCGTCCATCCTTTATTCTATGGGTATTCTTATACCCCCGAATATGTCAGGATATGACGAGTATGGTCGGCCCATCTGCTCAAAACCCTCTCGTTCAAGGAACCAATGTTGGCTCCTTTGTAAGTATTGAGGAACTTGACAAAGTCACTCAGACCTATCCTCACGAACAATCAAATTTAAACAACATGACTTTCACTAGTGAAGCAAGTTCATCTCCTCAGGTATTATTTCGACAACCCATTAACATGCAATCAAATCAACTCCCACATCTAGATGAGGAATATTTAACACGATATGCTAGGAGTGAACAACACTTCTAGAACATGAATCAATATTTTGATAGGTTGCAAGGACAAGGTGATGTCCTACTTCAAAACAATAACACTACCCCTCCACCAACCGATAATACTTCCAATAAGGGGTGGAAACATAGTAAACAATTCATAGCAGGATACCACACTCCTTAAAAACCTCCGAGGGTTCAACAAAAGGTACCTAAGAAAAGAACTACCCCATCAACGGGTGATGTCATTTCAGCTTTGGTAGACAAATTCAAACAGCTAGAGCTTGGCCAAAATACTCAGAATTCATACGCAGGGAAAGCGTAAATTTTCCCTACCCGTAGAATTACAAAAATACCTACTACATAAAATCCTCCAGTTTATATGAATACTCAAAACCCTGGAGATCTACTTATGGGGATGGGCACCTTAGGTATTCCCAAGCCATGTATAGATATCTATAACAAGAACCAATCAGAAGTGCATTCTCAAATGCCATACCATCTAGAAATGCAATGTTCCTTGGCTTCATGCCTTCGATTCCATATCAAGGTAATCAACCCCCCTATGTACACATGTATTCTAAATCTCTACAGGGGGACATATATACCTACCCGGGTCCGTATGGACAACTGCAGGGGATGCCATACGCCTCAAAATATGTTCATGCTTTCCCATTTCAGAAATTGATGCAGCCCCCACCTTCTTAAAAAGGATCTTCAATGGTGGAAACATACGCAATGGGGACCTATTTTGAATATCTCAAGGAACCCCTTGACTTTTCCATTCAGATAGTCATGCTCCCGAGACCCTTTCCCGATCTTATAAAATTCAAAGGGGAGGATGATCCTAATGCCCACATCAAGGCTTATGTAATGGTCATTTGAGAGCTACTCCCATAGGATGCAATTGTTGCAAAAAATTTCCCTAATACGCTAGAAGTTATTGCTCTCAACAGGTACTATAGAATACTAGAAGTTTCAATACACTCGTTCAAGAAACTCATATCAGAGTTTATCAAAGATTTTGATATGAACAAGCTTTTGAGAACATGCGTCAGGGAATTCCTTCATATGAAGAAAGAACACAATGACTCAGCATCCCACTTTATTCAAAGGTGGAGATAAGTTTTCTACTCCTCTACAAGCGCTCAAAATATGGATCAAATGGAACTTTATGATTTATTCCTCTACTCTCTTAATAGAGAGATAAAGCAAGAGGTTCAAAAGTTCCCACCGAGGAGTTATGAAGAGTTTCTAGAGGGTGCTCTTCAGATTAACCAAGTGGCCATTGATAGTGGTCACAAGAATTATGGAGCTAATGGAAGGTTAGTCACCCCTAATCAAAATAATCCCAGTTACTCCAACAACACAAATAACAATCAAGGACCAAAAATCCTTAATAAGAATCGTGGATTCACGATGGATGGAGTGATGGATCAACCCAAGAATCATAATGTTGTTAATGCCCCCAATACTTCCGCTTCAAACAACTACAATAACAATGACAACAATCAAAGAAACAACAACTTTTTCCCTCGTTCAATGTTGCAGATTTTAACCGCCAACAACAATAACAACCTCAAAGAAACAAGACAAACATAGACCCAAGGCCCTAACCAATACCCAAGTGGGTATCCAAACTAGTTTCAAAATCAAGGGCAAGGGTTCCCGAATTTTAATAATAACAACCAACAACTGAACAATAACCGTAATTTTGGACCACAACAAGGTGCAAACCAAAGGCCTTGAGATTACGATCCCGATTTATACTTTGCGGTTTCCATAGGGTTCATGGGCATGATGTAAGAATGTGTCATGATTGTAACAAGTTTTTACAAAATTTTCCATAGGACCAAAGACAATTATTTGTTGACATGTTTTTGGCAAACCCAACAACACCCACTCAAAACACCTACATGGGACCAATGTCTCCGTAGAACACACCGCTAGGGATCTTTAATGATCCTCTCCCCATGCATCTAAAGGATGGTAGATTAGATCCCAATGGTTCAAATAAAGGTATTGTAATAGGGACCCATGATCACAAAGCCTCAACTTTTTCAAACCCACACAAAGTGGCACCTCCTTTGGATGGTTGCCAACAAACAAAAAATTATGGGGTTGGTAGAGTTAGACTCGAACCAAAAATTAATGTTGCCACTAGAACTAGGGACTATTCTTCATAGCCTATGCCGATCTACCTGACCACATCATATGACATCCATGATATGCTAAGTAGACCAGTAGGAACTTACGACTTGATCAACGACCTAACTAAGACATTCTCACACATTTCCTTCTTAGATCTATTAAAGAATTCCCCTGCTCATAGGGCCACTCTACTCAAAGCATTGGGTCTTGGTCATTTGGCTAATGTCACCCCTCCTCTAGAAGCACAAATAAACCATGTGGAATTTGATGTTTATCCTCCAAGACATCCTGAAAGAGATGTTGGATTTGTGTTTGATATCAGCAAGATGCCCACAGATGCTGAAATAGTTTGTAGAGGCAATCCGGCATTGTTTTTACAAGTTTGGATTTACAACAACTATGTAAAGCATGCCATGATTTATGTGGGGTGGAAGTCAAAATATTCCCCTTATCTTTCCTTCAAAAATAGGGTACAGAGAGAGTAATTTCTTCTCTTCAACACAAAATACACTGAGGGGCTACGATAGCCTCAAAGCAATGTCAATCGGAACTATAGTGTTGTCGGTCACCCTTGGACCTAAGACCGTACTGACTAAATTTTATATTATAGATTGGGAAACCAACTATAATATGATCCTTGTTCATCCTTGGATTCATCACATGAAGGTGATTCCCTCCACTTTGTTTCAAGAAGTTAGGTTCCTACATTTAGGGAAGGTTTTTGTGGCACAGGGTGATCCAAAACCCTTTGACATACACTTAGCCAATTTGAAAAAGAGGCTAGGATTCCACTCTAAGTTTGAGATTCCTACAAATCATTTAAATATATTGACAAGCTCAGTACCAAAGGAAAATTTGGTTCCTACAATGGAATTAGAAGTCATAGGTTTGATTGAAGGCATTCTAGTAGTCAAAGATGAAACTCATCATCGTAGAGACAATATCGTTAGGGACTACGGAAAATATTTTCAAACTATTGGAAAATATTTACCAATTCTTCTTCCTTTCGATTCTATGGGCATGGGACATACCCTAGGACTCGGTTCTCTCCCAAAAATGAGGTTTGTATGGTTGAGGTAACCAAGGTGAAGGAGAAAGATTCAAAGTATGATCCAACATCCATTTTTCCAAGTAACTATTGGACTCTCCATTTTGATGGAGCCAAGTTTCATTTTGGCGTCGAGGCGGGCGTGATCCTTACTTCACCTAAAGGAAGGATTCTACCTTTTTCCTTTAAGTTAAATTTTGAATTCACAAATAATGGGGCTGAATATGAATCCCTTCTACTTGGTCTCATCATAGCCAAAAGAATCGGTGCTCTTAATATCAGAGTCTTGGTGATTCACAATTGGTTGTGAATCAAGTATCTAAAGTGTATGAGACTAGAGCTGAGCATTTGCAACTTTACAAAATGGCAGTGCTGAATTTAATGAAGAGGTTTAACTTCATATCAATCGAGGCAATTCCACGAGACCAGAATCTCCTCGCAGACTCAATCGTAACATCCACTTCTCGCTTTACCCCAAGCGGTGAGTTATAAGATTCAAGCTTTATGGTATTGGTTCATGCAGAACCTTTGGTCCATAAGACACTAGTAACTCCAATGTTGACATACGTAGAGACTAAGAGTGAGACTATCATTACAAATCATGTTGACATTGATGAAACAACTCTAGAATATCTAAACGCTCTCCCAAAGATGCATCTTACACATCACGAGGTCAATATTTCTCTAATTCCACACTCTTCTTCCTATTTTGGAAATCCCATGATATAGTCTTCCCCTAGGAGGGAACTTGAAATTTTGAGGTGGCATAAGAGGGGGATTTAGAGTTACCTCGACCCCACATGATTTTGAGGAGGACAACGTGCCTCCTTAATCGATGGAACAATCGATATAAATATTAGGACCGAGGAAGAACCAAATATTTTTAAGCTAGGGTCCTCTTTAACCCTTGAGGAAGTTGAAATACATACCCACATTCTCAAGGAGCATCAAAATCTTTCATTTAACTACAAAGAAATGATGGGGATTGTACCACACATTATGGTGCACAATCTTGTCACCAAACCAGATGCAAAGCTGATTAAGCAAAATTTGAGGCCCATGAAGCCAAAAGTGGCCCTCATGGTGAAAGAAGAAGTGATGAAACTCCTCTAGGTGGGATTCATCAAGCCAATCGATTACTCTCAATGGTTATCTAACATAGTCACCATTCTCAAGAAAAATGGAAAGATTCGCATTTGTATAGATTTTCGGGATATAAATAAGGCTTCTCCCAAGTATGATTTCCCATTACAATCCATCGTTGTTATCATTGATGTAACAATTGGTTTTGATTTGTTGTCTCTTATGGATGGATTATATGGGTATAATCAAATCAGAATATCTAAAGAGGATCAGGCCAAAACCACGTTTATAACTCCTTGGGAACTTACTATTATGTGGTCATGTTGTTCGGGCTTAAGAACGTTGGAGCTACATACCAATGAGTGATGACTTATATATTCCATGATCTTATACATAATATTGTGGAATCCTATGTGGATGACCTGTTGGCTAAGGCCAAAAAGTGTTGCAATCACCCAGAGGTGCTTCGTATCATCCTTTCATGCTTAATCGAATACAACGTCACATTGAATCCAAAAAGTGTGTATTTAGCGTAATAGGAGGCAAGCTTTTTGAGGTACATCATATCTTCACAAGGGATTGATGTAGACCCAACCAAGATCTGATATGTATTGGAAATGGTTCTACCATCGGAAGAATCAGTATCATATCTTTTCTTGGGAAACTCGGTGCAATCCAAAGGTTTATCCCTGACTTGACCTTTGTTATTCATCTAATCAACAATTTTTTGAAAAGTGATTTATGCATTGATTGGACAAAATAATGCAACAAGGCCTTCGAGGTAGTTAAATGATTCTTTTTATCCCCTCCCACGCTAATGCTTCCTAGATCGGAGATTACCCTTTCATCTTGTATTCACGAGCTACGGATGTTTCACTAGCCCGTATGTTGGCTCAAGAGGATGATAATAAATGAGATCTTACAATTTATTTCATTAGTCGACATTTCTTGATTATGAGATACATTACACCCAGGTAGAAAAATAATGCCTTGCCATAGTCTTTGCAACAAAGCGCTTAAGACATTATATGCTGAATCAAGAAACGAGGGTTATTGTTAAGTTAGATCACTTACGGACATTCCTCACACAAGGATCCTTGTCTAAGAAGTTCAGGAACTTCATAACTCTGATGGGTGAATTTGAGTCAACATTTGTTAATTAGAAATCCATCAAAGGAAAATCATTGTGGATTGGTTAGCTTATAATCCATTAGATGGAGGTGATTTAGTAGATCTATACTTCTCCGATGAGTGTGTGTACTTCATTGAGACTAGGCCCCCATTTCTGCGTGTTCATGGTATACCAACATCATTAATTTTATAGTGGACCATACGTATCCAAAAGGGGAAACATCTCAACAAAGAAGGTGGTTACGTGTCATTTTTGCTAAGTATGTTATTGTAGAGTAGGTGCTCTATCATAAGGCCTTCAATGGAATGTTGTTAAGATGTGTTGACACCGAAGAATTTGAAAATATTCTTTATGAGTCACATAGCGGAGTATGTGAAGGTCACTTCAGCGGCCATGCCACTTCTCATAAGATACATCAAATGGGATATTTTTGGCTTACTCTAGAACATGACGCAGAAGAGTTTGTGCGCAGATGCCACAAATGCCAATATTTCTCCCACGAGATCCACATATCGGCGCAAGCTTTGCAACCAATCGCAATCCCATGTCCCTTTTCCATGTGGGGCTTGGATTTGATAGGGAAATTCTCTTCCTCTCGTTAATGGATGGAATGGCCATAGAATACTTTACCAAGTGGGTAGAAGTCATGCCTCTTACCACTATACCTAGGCCTGTGATCAATAAGTTCATCTTAAACCAGATCATTTGTAGGTACGGTGTCCCACAAGTCATTATCTCAGATAATGGAATGTCTTTCAAAAATGATGAGGTGCGTGAATTTTGTGCAAAGTTCAAGATAAGTCATCACATGACTTCTCTTTATTATCCTCAGGCTAATGGATAAGTTGAGGCTACGAATAAAACATTAAAGTCCATCCTCCTTAAGACCATTAAGGAGAACAAACAAGATTGGCATTTAAAGATTTTTCCGCCTTGTGGGCCTATCGGACATCAGTTAGAACACCAACAGGGGCAACCCCTTTTCTTTGGTATTTGGTGTGGAAGTAGTTTTACCACTCGAGGTTGAAATACCAAGTCTCTGTATTTCACTGCATGGAATCTTGGGAGAAGAAGGTTATCGAGAAGTGCAACTCTCTCAGTTAGAAATTATTGATGAGGTTAGACTCAATGTTGAAAATGACACAAATTTTACATCGACCAGATGGCTCCTCAATACAATAAGAAGGTTTACGAGCATGAAATATATGAGGGATATTTTGTATTAATACTTGACAACTAGATAGAAAAAAAAAAAAAGGTGAGGGAAGGAAATTCAGACCTAGGTGGTTGGGTCCATATCGAGTGATAGAAGACTACAAAAATGGGGCATTCCACTGTGTACACTAGAAGGTGAGGATTTTAGCAAATCCATAAACTCTCTTCACCTAAAGAGGTACTACACATGATCCACCAACATCTTCATATGTACATTACTGCATCTACATTACATTTTCATCCACCAGTTCATTTTGTAAAAATTGTGATCAAGGAACTTATTCTTATAGCAATTCTTAAAAAAATTCTAAAAACATTGGCAAAACATTCAAATCATATCTCTTCAAACCTTCATAGTATCATCAATTATTTTTGAATCATTTCATCAGTTCAAGCAGGATAAGAAAAAGTTTTTCTGTGATCATACCAAGGCCTACATACTTGGTTTTGCTTATAGTCTCTTTCTAGATTAGGTGTCTTTTCCCATAGTCTGTTCTAGAAGCTTCATGGTGTCACATCTATCCCATAAAATCTCTTTGGAAATAAGAACATTCTAAACATTTTTCCCAAATAAGTAAGTCAAATGCAAATTCATAGAAAATTTTTATTTTACACATTTATTTTCCCTACCAACCTTTGGTGGTGAGCCTGCATCTCTTACTGGTGATGTAAGGTTGGGAAAGGAGGGAAATTCCCTTACTCACCTATACCTTGTCCATGGTGATGAGCCCATACTTCCTACTAGTAGCATGGGGCAAGGTGTAGGGGGTCTCTTTGATGAACTTGAAAGTTAGAAACAATCCAGTCAAATATTGTGAAATCATAAGTCAAAAACAAAGTGAGTTAGATGTCCAAAATTCCAAAAGATTTTAAAACCTCAAAACTAGATTTTGTCAACCAAGTGGCCATCTATGGATCTAAGTCTAGATAAACTAGAAATTAAATCACATTCTAAGCTATGAAGTAACTTGAGTAGGGTGAGGTTGTAGTGTCTCAATTTGGTCATGTCAAACCATTATCTTTCCCTCATCATTACCATTCAAAAAAAAATCTTAACTTGTGCACTTTTTGACTCTTGGTGTTGAGCCCTCGCATCCTACCACTAGTTGCATGAAGTTGGGAGTTGTGAAAGTACATTTACTCATCATATCATTATATCACCATGTTTTTCCAAGACAATATGAAGTATATATTGCTTAAAGAAACTAAAGTTCAAACATCACTTTGTTTTCACATTATCATACATCAGCGTTATGAAATACAAAAATAAATCATTCTATTATCATTTCACACCCACTACAAACATTCTAAAAAGCATTGAAAAGTGGGAATTCTAAAAACATCTAGAGTACACATGTGAGAGGAACCAAAAGAAATTCAACTCAGATACAATGGAATACCGAACCAAAAATAAGAGTTTGTATATATCATGGTGAATCAAGTTTGTATACAATGTCACCATGCACTAGGCATGGTCAAAATGCTCACAATGAGCTTGAAATACACAAAAAAATCATATAAACACCCAACCCAAAAAAGTCATTAAAGCAATAAAAATGGCCACATGGCCTATCAGTCCCTATGGGATCCCTCGGATGGTGCTCGTCCCACGTCCGGATCCTATCTGCGCTATGACGATGCTTGGAGTGAACCGAATGATGTGAGTGCTCATGGTGGCATCTATTACCCATGTGGCCTCACTACAAGAATGGATCCATCTCATCAAGCACTTGGCAGTCTCATATCTAGTCACCTGGGTACAAAGGGAGTTCATTATCTCTCACTACCCTCCACACAAGGGAAAACATGTCAGTGTGTCTACCGGTGGCTAATGGCTGGCCCGATTTGATGATCATATCAACTCAAGCTCTTCCCCTCGAGGGGATCATTTGAGTGTCCACGCACACCCAATGGATGAGATATCACCACTCCTATGTCATCGCTGCAAGAATATATCAAGAAGTGATAAGTTATAAAAAAAAAAGAAAGAAAGAGATACAAGCCAACATTCTTATTAATAAAGTCGAGAAAAAGTATTAAATGCACTCGAGTCTCTAGGAATCTAAGTAGGATTGGTAGTTGTTGTTGCTGATGTTGTTGGTGGTTATGGGGCTTCCCCAAATCCAAAGGTCAATCGTTATCCTATGACAGAATCATCATCCCCCTCTCCTTCGTGAGGAAGTCTCGTCTCTAAGACTAAGGTCTCTCTCTCAGCACTTGCCTCCTCGTATGCTACTCTCAGCATCTCCCGAGTATCATGCCACTCAGATCACTCTCCTCCTCCTCTACATGGGATGCCTCACTAGTCCCAACACCAACTCCCTCATCCTTTGTGTCCTCTCTCGACTAACTCCTCCTCCATCTCATCCCACATATCCTCCTCAGATTTGAAGTCTAGATCAATGGGCTCATCCTACACCCCACTGTGAGCAAGAGCAACCATAATCTGAAGTAGGGGTGCTCGAGGGGCACCAACTTCCTATCAATCATGGACCACCCATCTAACCACAATAAGCACACTTGGAATGACCATTATCTAACCGGGATCCCTTCTAGGCCTATCCGAGCCTCCTAAATAGTCCTATAAACTTGTATAACTGGAGGGAGCATATCAATGTATAGAAGGAAAAACTACTAGGGGACCCGATCAAATGGGTGGGCCTCAAGTCTCCCTACTCTGTCAACCAACTGACTTGTCAAAGAGAAAGATACCATCGTAGTCACCTATTATCCCCATATCCCTGTCATGTCTTGGTAGGGTGTAGCAGTCATGTCTTCCGTAATAAGGGAATCCACCGGCTGATGTGGTGTCTTAAGCACTTACATACCTGTCCATCTAGCGTCTCGAATAACCCCTAGATCTAAAAATGGTACTCCTTGCCATAGGGGATGAAACACTCATAAACCCAACTCATAACAAGATTGAGGTGGCTCAATGACCGCCTCTCAGTAATCGACTATCCTATATAAATCATGTGGTAGTCCCCAAGAAATTTGCACCCAGGAATATATACGATTGTGCCCATCGATCTTCTTATGATAAGAGCCCAAAAATATAAAAGGATGTCACCACCCTTGTCCCCGATCAGTCGAGAGGACAAGATGCCCATGATGTCTCTGAATGATAGGAATGGGAGTGGTGGCAATGGACCGAACCTTCATCCCCTTCTTTGAACCAGATGAGACAATGGTGTCTCCCCCACTACATATGTAGCCCACTACATCATTGTGGCTCCCAAGTATCGGAGCCCAAGAATGTAGTACACATCCTCCAAGGTGATGGTCCACTCACCACGGACACCTAAAAAACCAAAAATTGTTCCATTCTCGCATCCCAATAGGAAAATAATTCACATAGAATATGAATTACAGGAGAAATGTGGGGGACCTATGCAATCCTCTAGATATCAGCCCTCTGGAGAAGGTTCATATCATCTTGGGTCACCGATCAAGGATAGTAAGGAACCAATCACACTCCCTCTCTCGAATCCATATGATGTACTCCTCCTTCTACTGCATTCACCAAAACATGGACAAAGAGCAAGTTAGTAACATGTACCAAATAATAAGCTCACCAAAAACATTACAAAACATCAAAAATCCAAAAAAATCAAGTTAATACACGTTTTTGTCATTCTATTCAGAACCACTACCTAACATAGGGTGGCGGTCCCATGACCGCTGCCCTGCTTTGGGTGGTGGTCCTGGACCGATTTCCCAAATGTGTCTTTTACCATAAAAATTTTCCAAAAAGAAAAAAACAATGCTACTTTTGACCAAATAAAAGAATGCCTTATGGGCGCCCCCCGTAGAGACTCATTTAAGACAAATGTTTTTAAAAATGATCCATCCTAGGTGAACTTTTCAAATTTTTACATTTTAGGTATCAAAAGACAAAAGTGAAAATAACTAACCTTAGACCGCGTTGATCGATCTCCCACTCGTGGAGGCATGATCATGATCTCGTCACGGTCGTATCGGTTGTACTCTTGTCAAAAATGGTCACCATGGGTCCAGAGCTCCAAATTCACCAAATCAAATAACACAAATGAATTGGAAAATGAGTTGTTTTGATATATGTGTGTTTGTGTGGGTGTGTGTTATTTTGACCTCATTTTGAGTGTATGTGTTCATAGGGTGAGAAGCGTTGGTGCAGTATATTTCTATATCCCCGTTAAAATGGTAAGAACTCTTGTCGATTTTATTTAGCATTTAATTTTTTCTATTTTATCTATCTCGCACTTGATTCTTCTTCTTTTTACAGTAGCAGGAGTTTGGATGGTGACGTTTCGACAACACACATGCGTGTCGTATAGCTTTTAACTCCCATTTTAGGAACGTCATACTCGGACTCTACATTTTATACCTTTTCATCGCTAAAAATGCTTCTTTGAGGAGGAAATACGTACACACCTAAAATTACACATGCTACATTGTCAAAAAATGGTTACAAGAGTCCCCAATGATGATTCAAGTCCTTTCAATAAGGTGTTTGATCTCTAATTTCCATTTGCATTATATATTTTTCATCTAGATGTCTTTACTTAGCCTTCCCACAATTTTTATAGCCTATTGCTTATTTTTGCACATGTTTTGGCCTTTAGTGCCAGGGATCGCCACCCTACCTAGGAGATGGTTCTCAAACCGCCACCCAAAACAGAGTGGTGGGCCTCGCCTTATTTTTCCAAAATCCCTCACGTTTGTTTTAACATGTGATGGTTCACTTAATTTCTCTTTTTGCATGCATCCATGAGCTAAATTGTCTAAATTTATCTTTTATTTCTTGGTTCTCCTTCCACCTTGTATTTTTAAATAGATTTAATTGGTTGGAAATGCTCCTTATTACCTTGTGCATGAAGGAACCTCCCGTCCTCCATTCGTATATATTCCATGTTTGTATTCAAGAAAAAGGCCTAGGAATTTTTGTGTATCTTGCATTGTATTGTTGTTACGATCTTGTTGGGAATTACATAGCTAAGCTCTGATCTCTTGTGATATCTCTCTTCTACCTACATTGCATCTGAACTTCCATCAAGCTGCCATTACTCAAGAACCATCCTCCTGTTATTGTTCTTGCATTCCCAATCCCTTGGAATCACATGAATACTTGGAGAAAGAAAGGAACATACTGAGGGGACAGAATCGACACAACCAAATTTACCAAAGATCTTGCTTGTCGATGTTGGAATTATGTGTTTGTTTGCCTTGTTTGTTGAATTGTCAATTTCAAATCACTAGTTTCAATCATTCATATCAAATAGAGTAGAAAATCATTCATTTTAATAGAATTATTCAATCACAAGTAGATCAAGTCATTAGTAAGCTTTCCTCTTTAACATTACCAGGGAAGTTGTGAGGAACAATAGCCCCTTTCGTGGTCATGATTTTTCTTTACCTCCGAGGTAGGGTTTTAAGGGTTTTGATTAGATTAGTTTATTTTCTTTCTATCGATTCATACATTTGCACAAGTAACCACTACATCCGGCTGATTACTTATCTTTAGTCTATTTATTAGATTAGAACGCATAGCTTAAAAATTAGAAAAGAACAAAAATATTTCCTTTGATAGATTACTTTTCTTTTATTTCGTTGATCCAAAAATTGTGAAAAATCCAAAAACATAGATTATATTTCCTTTAGTAATTAGTTTTCTTATCAAAAATCATTTTATTTCATTATGTATGACCATCAACGGTCCACAACAAGAAAAGACATACAGTTGTGATCCCTTGGTCCCACAACCCAATGGACCAGAATTGATAACTGACATTGATACCAATTTACATTTGACAGTCTTACGCACACCGTAACTTTTCTTTGAGAAAATAGAACAACTCAATACGTTAAATATCATTATTAATCAAGCCTATGACTATTGGACTACTCCTGACAAGAGGATTTGATTACATGCATGACCATTCAAGGGCCACAACCCCCATGAGTCTTTAGTTATGATCCTCAGGTTCCACAACCCAACGTGCCTAATAGTCAGTTGGAAATCGACACTAGTTTGCATACATTAGTATTCAGATCTTCACCACTTCCACCAGATATTATTGCACATCTTTCCTTACTGAACATAGTAACCGATCAGGCTAAGACTTTCTGGACCAGACCGAAAATCACCCATAAATACTTGTGGCTCCATTGCACCTCTCATTCTTACTTCCATGACCTTGTCTAGAAATCTATACGAGGCACCCATAGGTCATTTTCCGTGTGTTCAACAACCAACAAATAGAATCTCAACTGAGCTCGACATTGATTGAATTCTATGAGCAGCTATGTTTTAGATCGAGCCATCACACCACTTCAAGTTAGGAGATAATTCTTTGCCTTAGACTCATAGATCTTGACATTGCATGTTGAAGATATAATATTTCCCAATTAGCTCGATCCCTGTCACCACACTCACATTCACACTCATTCTACACTGTTGTCTCGGCATGACCTCGAGAGGTCAAGTGTGAATAAGGTCATGTGTTGATTTTTTGTCATACAAGAACCTCTTCAAACTATTATCCCCAAGGTAATGGGAAGGTTGATTCCACAAACAAGAACATTTTGAGGATTATAAGGAGAAACTTGGATGAACATAAGAGGACTTGGCACAAAAATTTAAAATCAGCCTTGTGGGCTAATAGAATTACTCTCAAGATGTCAACTCGGCATCTCCCCTTACAATATGGTTTATTGTAAAGAAGAAAGGCTTCCCATATCTCTCAAATTACCAGCCTTGGAACTCATCAAGAAGATGGAATTATCTAAGTTTGAGGACATGGTAGTAAACGATCCAAAATCATAAGAAAATTACAAAAACCATTCACCAAATTTTCTTTTAAAAATGATTTTTGGATTAAAATTGACATTATTACTTTCTTGTAATTTTAATTAAAATTAAAAACTGCGAGTACTATATAGATCGAGAGAATAAACTAGCAAAAATTGACTAGAATTTTGATACCATACTTGATAATAGAGTTTAGCGTTTGTATCCTGCATCTCTAGGTCCAATTAAAGGGATTGATCTATTAAAATCATAACAAAATAACACTTACAAAAGTATTACATGATTTATATCTTCTCATTGTACTCCTACAAAAACAATCCTAATCTCCTTTGTAAGTTTTTGAAATTCCTCTCTTAGCTCTCACAATAAGCCTTTAAAAACTACACAATCCACCACACATTTCCCTTCAAATACAACCCGACCCATTTTATATTGTTTCCCAATAGAGGGCATAGTGGTCATGCCCTTATCTTTTACCATGGTAGTCAAGGTTCAAGCCTTACTAAGCACACAATTTGAGATCCTTGGATTAGCTTGGTAATAAAATACCATATGTGCGAGAGAGTATGAATAGATAAGAGGTTTATATTAGGGGAACTGGCTATGTTTTATTGGCTTGTGAATTTTTTTCCATTAGTTGTATAACACGGTTGGAATGTGTTAAGTTGGGTGCTGCGTGGAGGATAAACATTTAGGTGGAGAGATAGGGAAGAATTTCTAAGGAGATGAGGTGGTTAGGTGACGAGGAGGTAATGTAACATGGTAGTTAAAATGACAATTGGTAGATAATGAGTTTTGTGGGTTAAGAAAGTAAAAAGGTAAGGTCGGTGGGTAGGTCAACTAGGATGGCCATGAGTCGGGATTTCCATCGAGCCACCAATGCATAGTATCGACAATGCAATTTAAATAATCCCGCATGTATCATGTCAATACAATTATGACTCGAGGACTGAGTCGGGCTGTCCACCGAGCCACCAATGCATAGTATCTACAATGCAATACAAATAATCCCACATGTATCCTATTAATACAATTAAAAGTATATATATACGTAATCTCTGCAATAGTAATATGAATATTGGAGGCCAAGGAACCCCTCCACAATTGATTGTGTCAAACCTAGTTGAGTGTCCCCAACCAGCAAACAATAGGGCCCACCTTTCCATAACCGAGTGGCAAGGACCTCCGCTATAAACCAAAAAAATTTATTTCATAACCATTGTGTCACATGTCACAATTTCATTGGTTGACTTGGTGGATTTGCATGCGTGTCACCTTCACGTAGTCTAGCATTTTACCAAATGGCCATAACTTCTACATACATGTTATGGTTTGTGTAAATAAGTTACTACCAAAAAGATCTAATTTTTATATACATAATGTAATTACCTGTAATCGATTTTGATAAGATTATAGATTGGTGTTTCTCATAAAGGATCCTCTAGATCAATCATCCCCACTTAGAAACTTTTAGACCTCCAAAATTATTTTAATTGGTAAATAGGTGAGGGTACTTCTCCCTCACCTTTCCATTTTCCATCCATTTCACCTTGTTTGGATGCATGCCTTTTAAACCCACACGAATATATTCAACATCACCCCTTCACAAGGTTCTAACCTTCCTGTCCAAAATGATATCATCCTGCAACTCATCCAAATACTCAGGTGTAAAATCATCAACAGAAGGTACAACATTAGCATCATGATCAATAATCATAGGTGGTTCATACAACTTCAAATTTTCAACATTTACAATTGAATAAATTTGCATGTATGGAGGTAAATCCAACCGGAAAGCATTGTTACCAATTTTCTCCAATATTCAGAATGGACCATACCAAATTGGTTTTAAATTTTTCCCTTCACTTGTCAGCCTTTATTTGCTGATGTGAATCCAAACTGAATCACTAACTTGGAACTTGTGATCAGTTTGATGTTTATCATGTTTTTCTTTATATTTCGCTTGACATTTCTCTGACTATTCTCGGACATACTGATGGACCTGTTGTATTCTTTGCACAATTTTTTTAGCTTTTTTAGTATCACTAAGTCCACTAACAACAGTTTCTTGTCTAAAAGAGAAATCTAATGGATATTTAGGAAGATAACCAAAACAAGTATCAAAATGAGACTTCATAGTAGAAGAATTTAAGGCATGGTTATAAACATGTTACAAATAATATAAATTTTCATCCCATAATTTTGGATGTTTACCACAATAGCCCCTAAGAAAATGTACCATTGTGTTGTTCATAACATCCATTTGACCATCGGTCTATGGATGGAAATAATTTATTTTCTTTAGTTTAGTGTCCATGAGACCCCAAAAAGTTAACCAAAATTTCCCAAGAAACCTGGAATCCCGATCTAAAATAATAGAAGTGGGAAAACCAAAATGAACCCATACAAATTGAAAGAATAAATGTGTAGTCCCTTCACCAATTATTTGTTTAGTACAAGGAATCAACACACACATCTTGCTAAATATGTCCACAACCACATATAAATAGTCATGTTTCTTTCGTGACATGGGAAAACCTCCTACAAAATCCATGGAAATACTTTCCCATGGACTTGTAGGGACAGGAAGAGGAGTATAAAGTCCTAACTTCTTGATGCTAGGATTTCTTGTGGCATAACTAATACATCCTTTTATATACCTGGTTACATGTTCATACATTCTAGGCCAATAGCAATACATCTATAAATGTGCAACTATTTTACCAATACCAAAATGTCCAGATATAAGAGAAGTATGAGCTTCCCTAATCACATGCACTCTTTCATTACAAGGATAATTTTACTAGCGAATATTTGTAATATGGTGAATATTCCATTTTTGAAAATTTTGGAAAGGAAAATTTTCTACATGTGGTCGATGACTTTCACATTAAAATTATAGTTTAATTTTTTTAGGGGTTAGCTTTTCCTACCCTTGAAACTATCCCCTATATAATCCTAGATTATTCGCCAGGTAGAACACTACTATCTCACTCATACCACCTAAGGGCATATGTATTATCAAGCATGCAAAAACGCGCAATGAGGGCGGAGGCTATAGACGCGCGATAGGAGGGTGGAGGCTGCAGACACGCGAAAAGAGTTTTTGATGTGCAACAAGGAGAGTTTGTTGACGTGTGATAGGGAGACTTTGTTGACGTGTGACAGGAGTGCGGAGGAAGTAGATGCGTGATAGAGATTTTGTTGACGCTCGAGACGAAGATTTTATTTTCATGTGACCAGGAGGGTAGAGGTTGCAGGACGTACGATAAAAAAAAAAAATTTGCGTGTCAACAAGTTGGTTGGCGCTCGTCAACAAACCTCGTTGACATGCATCAACAACCTTTTGACATGCATCAATGAACCTCACGGATGCGCATCAACAAGGTTGTTGACACACATCGTGGAGGTTCGTTAACTTATGTCAACCACCTTGTTGACTCGTGATAGAAAATATCCCGTCACGCGTCTATAGCCTTCTATCACACCACTTCAAAATTAGGTAAAAATGTTGTTGTCATTCTAACCCCAAAAAAATTTCCTTTCCATGAAACCGGTTCCGAGGATATTCTCCAGGTATTTTTCAACTCCGATTTCTAAGAGGTCTCTTAAAATGAACCCTGTTTCATTATGTGGAATGAAAATTTTACCATAATGATATAAAATGCCATCATGCACATAATAATCCAATTCTCCTACTTGTTTCCAATGTAGTAAATATTCACACACTTCTTTAAAATCAGCATCACAAACATATTGTTCTTTATAACTATCATGAGCCAAAGAACTATGTTGTAAAAGAATAGATGCAACAACAACTAGAGGTATAAATAGCATATCAACAACCTTAGTTTATATACATTTCTTATACCTAATCGTAGAGGGTGAAATTTCTCTAAGAATCCCATCTAATGGAAGTGTTTAGACTATTGTAGTTTGGTTTGTGTTTGTAAGTACTAGAGGGGCTAATGATCTAAATGTATTATTTTTTCCTTTTCCATCGATTAATGTTTCCATTTCTTTACACTCTACACCAAAGCATACAAATATTTATCATAAGTTGGATAATTTCTTATTGCACTCGTGAAGGTATCATAATGGTAACAAATAGGTTTTCTATATTGCATCAAGTTTGTCCCCATTGCATAATCACTGGAATCCATCTCAATCTCAAATGACTGTTGAAAATATGGAAGTGCCAAGACTAGAGTGGTACTAATTTTCACTTTCGATGTATCAAAATCTCTCTCGATGTTTTCCTCCCCACTTACAAACTGGTTTAATACTAAGCAAAACATGCAAAGGAAATGCAATAAATGATAAGTTAGCAATAAATTTTCTCTAATTATATTATACCGCACCAAGAAAATTCTAACTACCGTTACATTATTGGGTCTAGGCCGCTTAACAATTACCCAACTTTTTTAGGATCTATTTTCAATTCACCATGTCTCACAACATAACCCAACTAAACTAAATATGTTTTCCCAAATTTACATTTATACATCTTCAAAAGAAAATTCTCATTTTGTAAAGAATCTAAGATTTTTGTATATGAATGATATGATCATCCCATGATTTACTGAAAATTAGAATATCATCTAAGTAGACTATGAAAAAATCATCAATGAATGGCCTAAATACATCATTCATAACATGCATGAATGTAGTCAAGTGCATTGCACAATCCAAAAGGCATAACAAGCCATTCAAATAAACCTTGTTTTGTTTTGAAAGTAGTTTTCCACACATCACCTTCATTGATTCTTACTTGGTGATAACCACTTCTTAAGTCTAACTTAGTGAAATAAATATAATTCTTTAATATATCCAGTAAATCATCAATTCGAGGAAGAGGGTAAATTTTTTTCACCGTAATTTTTTTTAAGGCAAAAATCAACACACATCCACCATGTGCCATCTTTATTTGGCACCAAAATAATTGGCAAACCACAAGGAGATGAACTTGGATAGATAATTCCTTTTGCCAATAGTTCCATCACCTGTTTCTTGATTTCCTCATTTTCAACCATGGACAATATATACATACCAATGTTGGGAAGAGGTGCATCATATAGCAATTGTATCTCATGTTGAACCCCTCTTTTGGGAGGTAGACCTTGTGGATCCTGAAAAACATCATCATAGTTAGAAATAATTTTAACCAATTCATTACGATGTTTAGGATCACAATCCTCAAAATCCTTTTCATGATCTTTCTCTTTGGCTTTGATCACCATGAGTACAAAATTCTTTCTTGAATTTACAAGCCTTTTCATCTTCCCTACAATAACCAAGGAAAGAATTGTTTTCACATGATGAGCTCTAACAATATATTCAATCCCATATTTAACAAGAAAGTACTTATTCTATTCCCTATAGAAGATTACTTTATGATCATATAGATAAGAACTTACCAAAACCACACAAAAATATCTAAAGGAACAACATCCAAATCAACCTCATCAATAAAATTTTCTGTAATGGAAAATTTGAATCTACAAGTTTTTATTACCTACAATTTTGCATCATCACAAACCTAGCCGAAGGATAAGGCTTAGGATGTGGCTTGGTTTTGAGTACCAATTTCTTCACAACCTCCTCTGAAATCATATTAGCTTGAGATCCACTATCAAATAGAGTGTCAATTTTTTTATGTTGTGAAATAACTCTAAGGTGGAAAAGCTCATTTATTTTCTTTTCATCATGCATATATTTTTGTTTAGAATAAGATGCAACATTTGATGAACTAGTGTTAGAAGAAGAGGAAGAATGACTACCTTGAAAACTCATGGTTGTGATCTTGGTTTCATCTCCTGAATCAGACCCAAGATCATGGACCATAATATTTGTTTTCTTCTCTTTTCCTTTCTTATTAGTCATCCATTTAGGCTTCATTTCCAAATGTAATTTCCAACACTTAGATTCATCATGATTCTTTTTACAATGATTGCAAAATGGTTTTTCATATTCTTTCTTAACAATAGAGTTTTTCTTTTTCTTACCCTTTCCTTTTCTAAGTGTTCTTTTGAACCTTTTTTATTTTCCCTAGGATTACTTGTTATTGTGTTTTGAGGAGGAAGAATCCTTAGTCATTTTCCTCTTACTTCCAAATGTGTAGCTTGCACACACACCGCATCAAGATTAGTAGGATTAAAAATGAGAATAATATGTCTGCAGATAACTATGTAATCCACCAATATATTTAAGAAGTGTTTCTTGTGTATGGAGATAAATACCAAGAATAAGATCCCTTTTCCTAACTCTTTTGTATAATATTAAACACTTTTTCCCTTAGTTTGTCTCAATGTTTTCCAATCCATCATAGCTTGTTTCATGTATCCTAGAGGATAAAATTGTTGTCTAAGATAAAAAACAAAATTAGACCAGAAGTGATTTATTTACCTTTTTCTCATTAGATTCTTGAAGCTTACTCTCCCACCAAATGAGTGTTGTGCCACCCATTTGCAGAGTTTCTAAATGAATTTTTACTTCATCATCAACAATTTTCTGAACCTTGCAATATACCTCAATCTGCTTGATCTATTATCCAACTTTTCTGCATTAAGCTCCCCATTATACATTGGCAATTCAAACATTATATCTAATTTTAATGAATTAAAATCATATTTTTGATCTTCACCTTTAGGAATATCAGAATCAAAACTACAGATTTCTTTCTTTTTACCTCCTCTAGCTTCTTTTTCCCTTTGTCTTTTCCTATCTTGGTACAAATATTCCACCATTTCTTTCATCTAAAGGAATGATTGATGAAAATCTTCTTCACATTCCTCGACATTGTTGGACTTCAAGATCATCTTGTACTAATTTTGGGATCAACTTCTGTTAATTCTCCTTCACCCTTTCTAGAATGGGACCTTGTTAACATTCAACATAACTTGCAATCCAAACATTGTTAATATAATCATAGACTAGCTCTGATACCAAATGATCCAAAATCATAAGAAAATTGTAAAAAACCATTCACCAAATCTATTTTTAAAAATCGGATTAAAATCCACATTACGAATTGCTTGTATTTTTAATTAAAATTTAAAAACTGCAAGTACTATATAGATTAGAGAATAAACCAGAAATTTTGACAGAATTTCAACACAAATACATGATAAAGGAGTTTAGCATTTGTAGCCTACGTCTATGGGTCCAATTAAAGGGAATAGTCTATTAAAATCATAATAAAATAACACTTACAAAATTATTTCATGATTGAGATATTCTCATTGTGTTCCTCCTGCAAAAATAATCCTAGTCTCCTTTAGAACTTTTCCAAAATTCCTCTCCTAGCTCTCACAATAAGCCTTTAAAAATATGCATTCCACTGCACATTACCCTTCAAATACAACCTGGCCCCTTTTATATTGTTTCCCAACAATGGGCATAATATTTATGCCCCTTATCTTTTACTATTGCAACCAAGGTTCAAGCCTTGCTAAGCGCATTATTTGAGAACCTTGGATTATCTTGGTAATAAAATCCCACATGCGTGGGAGTATGAATAGCTAAGTGGTTTATATTGGGGGAGTTGGCTATGTTTTATTTTCTTGTGAGTTGTTTTCTTGGCCGGTAGTTGTATAACACGGTTAGAATGTGCTAAGTTGGGCATTGTGTGGAGGATAAGCACTTAGTTAGAGAAATAAGGTGGATTTGCTAAGGAGATGAGGTGGTTATGTGGAGAGGAGGTAAGGTAACGTGGTAGTTAAGATGACATCCGGTAGATAATGAGTATGGTGGGTTAAGTGGGTAAAAAGGTAAGGTCATGTGGGCAAGTCAACTCATTCGGCCGAGCCAGCTTTCACTCACTGATTCGGGTTATCCACCGAGCCACCAATGCATAGTATTTACAATGAAATACAAATAATCCCACATGTATCCTGTCAATATAATTAAAATCATATACATATAAAATGTCTTAAATGGTAAAATGAATATTGTATACCAAGGCAGCCCTCCATAATCAAGTGTGTTGAACCTAGTTGAGGGCTCCCATCCTAAAAATAGCGGGTCCCACCTGTCTGCAACCGAGTGTCGAAGACCACCGTTATAAACCAAAATTTTACTTCATAACCATTGTTCCACATGTCACAATTTCATTAGTCCACTTGGAGGATGTGCATACATGTCACTGCGCACGATCCTTATTATTACTAGTTGGCCAAAAATTAGTGGGCTATAACTTCGCATACATGCTTCATTTTTTTGCAAACAAGATACAACCAAAAAGCTCTAATTTTTCTCTACGCAATGCAACTACCTGTAACTAATTTTAAGAATATTATAGATCATAATTTCTTTGCAAGGATCCTCTAGATCATTAAAATATGTAGAGCTCATGGATCTAGAAGAATTGAGAAACCGAGTAATGCAAGTAATGGAAAAGATCAATCTAAAATCAAGAAGTGTTTTAACAAGAAATAAAAATCCAGGAGCTTCCAAGAAGGAGACCTAGTCCTAAAATGGGATGCGAGATAGAGATAAAACAAGAAGGGATTCAAATTTTGATGTAATATGGAGTGGCCCCTACATGATTTCAAGTTACAAGTCAAACAATGCTTTCCAATTATCAAAATTAGATGGAGAAGAAATGCATATCCCAATCAAAGGGATCTACCTAAAGAATTGTTATTGAACAAGACTCTCCTTGTACATAATAGTTTATTTTTAATTGTTCTAAATGCTTTCAACACATTGTCTTGTTGGTAGTATAGGTTTCCTTTCCTTAAGTACTTTTCATAAGTGTTTTATTTTTTGTATGGCATGTTCCCATTGCACGTGTTTTATGGAGGACTCAAGGAAATTTGTTTCAGAAATGGTGGTAGAACTTCAGCCTCAAAAATTCCAATCTCAAAAATTTCAAATCAGTATATATTCATGATTGGGAGTAGCGTAGTTCTTAGAGAAAAGTTCAAGTAGTGCTTCATTCAACTTCATGGGTGTTTTCTTCAATTAGTAGATGAGTTTTCATGTTTTCAAACCAACTCCATGCCCAATGGATCACAAAATGCCACTAATCCTCATCTAGTAGGAAGATGACCCCATTGAGTCACCAAAATTTTGTCTAAAACACCACCCCACACTATTTTAACAATTCGCATCTTCATTTCTAGACTTGGGAAAATTTGCAGATGCTTTAGGACCGAGAAATTCACTTTTCAAGCGGGTCGGAGTTCCGTGCTTTAGAGAACTTCCACATGTTCCATGCTCCTCAATTTTTTCCACCGAAAATTATTTAAAGAAACTATAAAAAATGCCTAAGTGTTAAAATTTTCCCTTGTATTTTAGATTTCAGGTTTTGGGAATCAAAATGCGCTTTTAGATAAATTGATCCTCAAACCCTAAAACCTAAAATACAAAAGATTTATTGTATTTTGGGTTTCAAGTTTCAAATTGTAGTTTGCATGCAAACTCCAACATGAAACCCAATCCACAAAACCTAACCTTCCCAAAACATTTTTTATTTTTAGACCCAATTTGTAATTTGCATACAAATTGTAATTCGAGTTCCCAAACCTAAAATATAGAAAAAACTGTGCATTTCGCGTTTTGGGTTCCAATTTAAAGTTTGCATGCAAACTACAACCCAATCCCTGAAACATGACAAGTGTAAAAATGTGGTCAACTTCTACCCAAATCCATTTCAGAAGTTCACAGGTGCATTATAGGTCATGACTTCCACCCTTTGTATTTCGGAGGTCAACAGGTGTAAATCAAGGTCAAACTTTAGACAGTCTCCTTCAGATTGAATTTTTGGAACTCTTCCACATCGGAACATGGAGACCCAAACACATGTATTTTTCCACTTTCATTTTGATCCCCAAAACCTTATTTCCTTTATGTTGGGTTTCCAAAGTTGTTTTTCAGGGTTGAAGTTCTGACAGAGGCATGATTCAACAGCTTTAACCACTCGCCTTTATTGCAATATGGCACCCAAATTCAAATGGCCATAACTTTTTGCCAAAATCTCTTTAGAAAGGTATCAGCATCCTCTACACTACAAAAATTGGATTTCTTAATTTTAATGAGGTAAAGTATTTTAAAATTGGTAAATATAATACGCCATTTAGAGGAACAGTTCCAAATTTCTCAACTACCAAAAATGATGAGGTATGGTGTCCATTTCTTATCCTACAATAAAAGTACCATTGAGGGATGACCTTGGAAAAGAACCCATGCCTATTTTAGGAATTCAATGCACCTTGTTGGTGGTTGAAATTGGAAGTTTGAATTCCCTCTCTCTATAATATATAATGTAAAAATCTCTCATTCGAGGAGAGAATATTCTAAACTATAAAGGATATCTATCTAAACAAATCTCCCGATGGTCATGTGAGTTGAAAACCTTAATTTTGGGCATATGCAATGCATTTTTCCCTTCTTCTACAATTGTAATGGTTTGTGCATGTCTCTATTGCAATAAAACTTATTTTGTGGTGTTTTCTCAACCCTAACTCATGTTATTTGCAACCTTGCCTCTCTTTTATTTGTTTTAGTGTGTTGTGCATGCTTTTCTCATTTGCAGGTTCATTTTGTTGTGTTTCATGGATAATATATGGTAAATTAAGTTTTGGGTCTATGTCACCTCTGTCTAACCTCTCCCTTCTCCATTTTCCCTCATTAGAGTTTCTTCACCCTTTTCTTGGTGCTATCACCTCCCCTTAGTGTAGGATTTCATTTTATGCATCTCTCTCTCTCCCTAGTCCCTTGGATTGTTAGAATAGGATTAGATAGTTGCATTCCCTTCCTTAGGAGTAATTTAGCATTAGGAATAGGTAGAGGAACCAGCATTCTCTAGAGGTTGATCTCACTTTGTAATTCCCACACTTTTGAGATCATCCCATGTTAGCAGAAAGTAGGGATATGTAATAAGAAAATCCTAGGGTGTTACTTTTCCATGATAACACTCACTAAACATTAGATTTCTTAATATACAAAGGGTGTAAATAGTTGGCATGTATTAAAAAGGTAACAATTGGGACACTTACATACACTAGAATGATTTAATACTTGCATTAAGAATTGATTGTAATTTTGTATGACATGAGAGGTTTCTTATATAACATTTGATTTCATTGCTTAAATTTTATGTTTGTTTACCCTTTTTTTTAGTCTTATACTTGCAAATATTGATATACATACATACATATATAAACTATATTGATAAGTATGTGTATATACTAGAAAATTTTAATTGTGTCGATAGGAATAACCTACTATGGAAGCCAAGTAATGTGGGAGGAGTAAGTATAATAGTGTGAGATAAGAAATAAAATTTACCTTAAATTTTATGTTTATTTGATTTTCATATGATTATTTCCCTTCTTGTTTGGAGAAGGCAGCCCAAAAATCGTGATATTTTAGAGATAAAATAGATTTTAAAGTAATATTATATAAATTCATTATACACAAAAATATTATAGGCCTTGGGATTGTTAAGTCTTGATATTTTGTAATATAAAAATATTTAAAATATCTAGGCAAGCTACACATGTAGCACATTTTTTAAAAATAAAAAAACAAGAGTGATACCCGCTTCGGTACTTAATTGTGAAATTTTAATTAGTTTCTTTACTCCATATATTAATCCTTTTTTACCTCTTTTCCAACCTTCTATGAATCAATTTATAATATCACACAAATTGCAAATTTGGAGAAAACACATTTACATTATGTTATGACCATAGAAAACTCCTATTTTTTTGTAAATTGGGGACACACTTGAAACTTTGTGAAAGAAATATTAGGAAATTGGATGTTAAATCAAATTAAATCTAAGATAGAAAACTCAAATAATTTTTCAAAGACTCTCAAAAGAAAGCCACAACATGGAAAATTAAAATCATTGCAAAGCTTTCATGGTTATGAGGTGCTTAATTTCTTATTATTTTTATAAATTGGTTTTTCTTGCTTGTTCAATAAAAGATATACTTTCATGGATATATTTTAGTGTCTTTGGTGTGCAAGGAGGATTTGTACATATTAGGAGAATATTAGAGACTTTAAACTAAAGCCAACTAAGATAAATGTGCATATACGTTCATATGGCCTGGAATTTTATCATGAAGCGAATGTAAAATTTTGTCACCAAAATACTTAATTGGAAGACCAAAAAGTGTTGATTTCCTCCGGTACATGTGTCAAATATTAGATCTATGAGAATTCTCGCAAACAATGTTCAAATTTTTAATTCTTTCATTAACTACTTAAAATGATGGTGGTATAGTGTCATTCATTGGATTTATGAAAATTCTTATGATTGGATCAATTTTTGAGGATTTAAGGTCCCAGTTAGACAATTACATTAAAATTTGATGAGTTTCAAACATCAATTATATGCAATGTTAAGATATGAGCACACATACCAAGATTTAAAGTAAGCCATGTAGAATGTTTGCATTGATGGTGTCCATATATCATTCATCAACATTTCAGTGACTAATAGGGTTTAATAAGGGAAATGACTATACATCTCCACATGTCAACACTATTCTCTTCATCAAATATAAGAACAAATTAATTAATAACAAGTTTTGTGTATTAATTCCATGGAATATCTAAAGGTAGTCCAAGGACTAATGGAACTATGTATAGCGTTGGAACCAATTTGCAGCAAGTTTCACATATTGATGTATGTTAAAGGCCACGTCAAAATGCAACCCACTTTGAAACATTAAATTATAAGGCCTAGTCACCTAATTTTAAATCCAAAAATTTGAATTTGTCATTAATAATATTGATGGTGCATGACCCGGTTATAACTAGAAAATTCTTAAGATGGCTATAGTTAACTCACATAAGATTAAAAAGATAGGTTCTATTTATAATCACATCCCCATTTACAAAGAGCCGTTATTCGAAATTTCATTTACATTGAGCTATTGTTGAGAGGGAATGGGCTTATTTTTATAGAGTTTTGACAAAGAATTTAAGAAGGGTTTGAGAATTTCTAAGAATATTAATTTAATCAAGTATCAAAAGATAAAATAAAGTAGAAATCAATCCCAAAGTATATGTATCATCTTCTTCTTCTTCACAAGCACAAGAGATTAAATATAATTTTTTTACCAAGGAAATCCCATCTCATATAACAAATTGGAGTCATGTTTTTGTAGTGTACATGACTGTGATGAGAAATTCCAAGGGAGAGATATATCAAAGGCATATGAAGACTACTAGGATGAACTAAAAGCCATCGGAGAAAGTGGCATTCATGACATTGTAACCAAGCTATAATTTTACCCTTGTGATGGTTTATTTTAAGATGTATTCATAGTTTGCACTCTTCAAGATTGAAAAATAATCTCAAATTCCTTAGGAAAGCTCATTGATACAACCACTACCAATGAATATAATAGTATATACAAAATTTTTATGTTAGACACATCTTAAAATCAACATACTATGAGATAATTCATGGGTGGAGAGGATATAATAGATTAATTAAGTTCTTTATCAATTGATAAATCAAGGATAAGACAAAAATTAAAGTTGAGTCTACATATTTCCCTATTTAGAATAGGGATTAGAGTTGTTATGGTTTTGTTAAATAGACTTTATGAGGTCATATCCAAACTTAAAACAACAAGATTAATTCTAATCAGTCCACCAAATCAAATTTCTCATAGTTCACCGATTCTACAAAACAAGGATCCAGAGAAGAGTATTCTACAATTTGTTCCTCCTAATGTGAAAATATCAACTCGTGTAATAAGATAATCATATGTCTTTCCTTAGATACTTCAAGTTATTCCTATACCCCATATGGAATCATTATAATCAAGTCTAAAGCAATAATTTATATCAACCATGCCTCAAAATATAATTGTGGTGAGTGATAATGTTTATTTTTATGTTGTAATTACAAGTTTAGATACGATTTCTAGTTTAAAACCATCAATGGTATTTCTTTCTCCTCTTACTTATACCATTCCCTACATAATTTTCACATAACCTTCTATTCCTCTTTTTTCACCACATCTCTCATTTATTCCTTTTCATCCGTAGTTTCTTATCCTATTCATAATTCAATTATGTTGTCACCACCACAAACCAGATGTCAACATCCATGGAAATACTAGTAGAAGCTACCAAATGGCCCATCTCGTTCATGAAAATGATGACATTAAAATCTCTAAATGTTTCCATGTTATTTCCACTATTACCTTCACTTTACAAAGTCCCAACTATCGAGTTTAGGCCCGCTTTTCTATGGAAATATTATATGTACCTATGTTTTCAATTCCAAGATCAACAATGTCAAGTGTTCCAAGGAAAGTATCAAGGGTCATATCATTGGTTAGGAAGGGAAAAAATTACATTTGGCCCCATGTGCCATCCTTTTATTTTCTTCAATTCCTCTACTTTCTAAATTGACCATGCCATCCACTCTACCATTATTATATGTTCCACTATAATTGAAGTGGAAGAATAAAAAAATAGCATGATGAACCAGCTTAAGATACAATGACAACAACCATTTTTGATCACTAAATCCTAAACCCCTATATATAAGCCTCATAATGTGTCTCTAGTATACAACAAGAAGGAAAAGAAGATATAAAAGATAACAACTAGTAGAATAAAGAGACAAGGTTGGGACTTATTTTGAGGATAGAGGAAGATGTTATGATCTTGTCTAGGAAATGGGGTAGAAAGAGAGATCCCTCCATTGATTCATTCAATGTGGTTGAAGCTTCACTAAAGATGGTTATTGATTTTACAAAAAATTATTAAACACTAATTTTAGAGTAACGTGATGTAAATTATAATATACAATTGTTAAGTACAATATGACACAAGCAAATAAGAAAGTATGAAACCTTGAGCAAGAGATATAGAAATAATTACTTGGCCAATTTACACGTTATCTAGGACTGGTCTAAGATAGGAAAATTTTGAACAAGAATTTAAGAGTGTCGTAAATTCTTAGTATAAATTATAGACTGCAGAATATTTCCAAACATGGGCGCCCACGGTAGGATAGGGGTGCCTCGTGTTGACAACCTCTCCGGGCACCTGTGACTGTAAAAATGGTCGAACATGATCTTTACTATATCACGTAAGTGTTTCAATATTACGTGTTGATTTTTTATCACTCACAATATGATAATTGAGGTACATATAACTTTGTAAAACAAACATTTTCCCGCAAAACCCATAAATTGCATCAAATACAAAAAAATATGTAATATGGGGAATCAAACTAACCTCGACGGTCACCCCGAGAGTGAAATTACAACCAAGCACTATACTACATCTCATACTTCATGTAGTTGTGGTGAGTGTGTGTAAGACTCGTGCCTCGGGATGCCCTTATGAAATTGCACTTGATAGTGGGAAGTAGCTAGATGTGGCAATGTTAATAGAATGTTTGGATGGAAAAATAAACTTTCCCTTCATATGCGGTGTATGCATAAAATGCAGGCCCTTGTCCTTTGATTGAATTCTAGATGGATGCTTTGAAGTGATTTAGGTGCATTTTAAGTGCAAGTTTAGGTGATAATAATAATTCTTAGAGCTTGGTACTTTATTTTGAATACATAACTATGTGCTTATATGATTCCCTTGTTTGAATTTCCTAATTAACAACTAGAAGGTCGGATGATAAGTGAAAAAGATTCCCAAAGAATAAAAATACCAAAAAAATAAGTGAGTAAGGTGAAAAGGGTCGTGGGCACCCATAGGGTACATGGGTGCCTGGTGCTCCTATCTTGGATGGGTGCTAATTTTTAGATTCATAAAATTTAAATAAGTAAAATACTTGATTGGTTTTTATGGTGTGTAAGACAAAATAGAAAACAAGAAGAAAAGATAAGAGGCCAAAGACAAAATCAATTACTATTTTTCTTGCTTAGGAATCATATGAATGCTAGTATGTGTTTAGGACCTATAAACATACCCAAGTGTGTGATTTTGTGTCTACATTTGCCCCCTCTTTATGTTATTAAGTGAATAATCAATAATATATAGCGAGATAAGAGATGTGTACCTAATAACCATGTAGAGCGTGTAGCAAAGAACATGATGAGTGGACAAGTTAAACATGGAATGATGTAAAAATGAAGCATGGAAACTAGGAAAGCAACATGAAGCCAATTAGGGTCGAATGGAACATGAAGCCAATAATAATTACAAATGAAGAGAGTTCATGTGAAGGGGTCTAAGTGTGTAGCAAAAGGAACCAGAGGATATGTATTAGGTGATAGAATATCTAATATATGTACATTCCCTTGAAAAGATACCATGGAATTAGTAGATGGAGGAATCTTTTTGAATTGATATTCACCAGGGCCGATAAACAAAATTATCTTAGAAATCAGATTCATCAACTTTAATAGGAGTAAATTTGAAATTGGATATGTGTCATCGATAATGTCTACGACATCACCTCATCATCGGAATTAGCAAGTTGCTAGCATTATCTTGTTGTATAACATTATCAATAATATTGGTAGGAGTGGAGTCAGATATAGAATTGAGGGGATCCGTTATAGGTGGAGAAGTATAATCCATAGTGGGTGATAGGTTATCATTAGTATGAGTAGGAATGGATAGAGTGTATGGAGAAGGAGTAGAAGAAGTAGAAGCGCTAGATTGACCGAAATCATATGTAATAATTTTGTGATATGGAATTAGATGAGATGGAGGAATGAGCATGGCGGTGATAAGATCTATAAGAAAAAACTTTAATGGTTTGGGTTCCATAGAAATATTATTTTCATAACCATCATGTAAGAATTTAACGCATCAATGAATTGTAGATGGAACAACATGCATGACATGAATCCAAGGTCTGTCAAGTAAGCAATTGTATTGAAATGTGGCATCAATGACAAAGAATACAATAGGAACCATTTTAGGCCCAACTTGTAAAGGTAGGGTGATGGTGCCCATGCATGTATGAGTGGTGGAATCATAGCTACAAATGACTTGAGAATATTTATTAATTATATTGTTAGTAATGTTTATTTTCCTAAGGCGAGAGAAAGCATATGTTTATAGTAGAGTCATTGTCAATGAGTACGTACTTAATACAGATGGCACCAATAATGGTAGTGATAAGCAAAGGTGCAAATGGATCTTCACCAATAGAAGGATGGATATACTCATCACTAAAAGATATAGCATGTGGTAGATTTTTTAAGAGATTGAATGAGGTGAGAAAATGCAAAAGGTGAATTATTACTTTTAATGTGAGAGGAACAAAGGGTGGACTCTAATGTGTGACACATTGTGTAATAAATCATAAAGAGATATTTTTATTGGTGTATTATTAAGCTACTCTATGATTTCATAACCCTTAGAGG
This sequence comes from Taxus wallichiana var. yunnanensis, assembly GCA_018340775.1. Lineage (NCBI taxonomy): Eukaryota > Viridiplantae > Streptophyta > Pinopsida > Cupressales > Taxaceae > Taxus > Taxus wallichiana. The sequence goes on along the minus strand of CM031244.1, from coordinate 108,051,175 downwards.
TAGTGGTAGGAATTATAGAGGTGATAGGTGGTGGAATAGAAATGGGTGGAAATGTATAAGGATGAGTACGATGGGTGGTTACTATATTAATAGTTAGATTAGATATTGGAGTAACAATGCGAGGAGTATGTTAATCACAAAGTTGCATAAAAATCGATGTCATAGTAGCCATGCAAGAAACCTTGGTTGGAGTAAAATATGAATAAGAACATTTATCCATGAATTCGGAATTAGGAGATAGATTTTGATACATTCTCATAAGCTAGGGTTTGAAGGAGCGGAGTTCATTAAATGATTTTAAAAATAGATTTTTTTATTAAACCTTAATTATAGAGTAATTGGTGTAAACTATGATATACAACTACTAAGTACAATATGACACAAGTAAATAAGCAAGTAAGTATGAAACCCTAAGCAAGAGATATAGAAAGAATGACTTAGATGATTTACACGTTGTATGGGACTGGTCTAAGATGGGAAAACCACTAAACAAGAAGTGAAGAGTGTCGTAAATGCTTAGGATAAATTATAAAGTTCAAGAATATGGCCAAACATGGGCAGCGACGTGAGGACAAGGGAGCCCGGGTGTTAACAACCTCTACTGGGTGCCTATGACTACAAAAATGGTCAAAACCTAATCTTTACTATATTGCACAAGTGTCACAAATATTTTTTGTTGATCGCTTTTCACTTGCAATATGAAGGATGAGGTACCTGTAACTCAGAAAAAAAAGATTCACCTAAAAATCCACAAACTGCATTAAATCCAAAAAAAGAAAGATGCAATATGGGGAATCAAACTGACCCTAAAAGTCACCCCAAGAGTGAACTTATGAATGAGCATTGCACTACATCTCATAATCCATGTAGTTTTTGTGAGTTTGTGTAAGAATTGTGCCCTAAGATGCCCTTGTGCAATTGCACTTGATAGCATGTAGTAGCTAGATGTAGCAATGTAAATAGAATGTTTGGATGGAAAAATGAACTTACCTTCATATGCAGTGTATGTAGAAAATGCAGTCCTTGTCCCTTGATTGAATGCCAAATGGATTCTTTGAAGTGATTTAGGTTCCTTTTGAGTGCAAGATTAGGTGATAGTAATAATGCTTAGAGCTTGGTCATTTATTTTGAACACATAACTATGTATTTATATGATTCCCTTGTTTGAATTTCGTAATTGACAAATGGAAGGTAAACCCATACATGAAAAAGATGCCCAAATAAGAAAAGAGACCTGAAAGAAGTGAGTAAGGTGAAAAGGGTTAGAGGCAATCAAAGGGGACAGGGGCACCCTGGGCACTCCCGTCCCTTGCTGAACCTAGTGTCCTGAGTCATAAAAGATAAATAAGTAAAATACCGACTGGGATGTAGGGTGTGTAAGACCAAATAGAAAACAAGAAATAAAGATAAGAGGCAAAAGACAATCGACATTTACTATTTTTCTTTCTTAGGAATCATATGAATGATAGTATGTGTTTAGGACCTAGAAATGTACCCAAGTGCCTGATTTTGTGTCTACGGATATAAGAGCCTTGAAAGAAGCTAGACAAGATGAAATTTCCTCTCAATCACACATTACTCTACCTACAAGTCTCAAGTCCGGTGTTTATCATGCCTTGAAATATTTTTTTGCTAACTTTAGATACATATATAATGTCAAATACAAGGTAGATATAATAAGAAAAAAATTAAAAAAGTGAAACAAGATGTTATGGAACTCAAGGCTAAAATTGTAGTCATTATAGAGATAGTTAAGGAAAATTTATTGCCAAATTTTTTACTAATGTTTGTTGGTGATGTGATTACGATTGAAAATATATTGATCAAGGAATAAGTATAACTAATATAAACATCTAATCAAATTTCAATCACCTATAAAAATTTGGACATGTTTCATATCAATATTGTGTCACTCTTTGTAGATGTGATTTTAATGGAGCTATTGGGTGTAGTTGTTCAAGTTCTCACAATGGAATAGTTAGATGGTTTCTTGTTGTAGTTTATGTCATTGTTTGATAAAAAAATTCAGATCCCTATTCTAACAAATAACATTTGGATGCATGAAACTATTATAATTAAGTTGGAATTGGTTAAAGTCATTAAATTATTTTTAGAGGGAATTATAAAGGACCTTATCCATGCAATTCAAAAGAGAGAAGATCCATGTAAACCATTGATTATAAAAAGAAAAGCAACAGGCTAATTTTAGATTGTGCCAACAAGTCCAATGCATTATTTTACACTGGATGAAAATATTAATGCCACAATAGACAGTAAATTAATTTTATCTTTTACCATATATGTATTTGTCTCACTATACATGCAAGCATCCACCCAATGATGATGATTCAATATTGGTGGATAATTTTAAATAGATAAGCCTATAATTAGGGTAAATTTGTGTAAATATGAGAGATTGTTTTCATTTTTTATCTTTTCAAGCTATAGATAATCATAGTTTATTTCAGTTTTAGTTTTTAATTTATTTAATAAGAATCTCCAAAAATTATAGGTAGAGCATGAGGCTAATTTTTTTAAAAAGGATTTTGTAAAACCCTAATTAAAGATTAACTAAATGTTAACTATGATATATAACTACTATATACATTATGACACAAGAAATAAAAATTAAACATGAAACCCTAAGTACAAGAGAGAGAAAAGGACTTAGTTGATTTACATTTGATTTGGGACTGATGCAGACTAGGAAAACTACTTTGAACAGAGGAGGTGATCTATATAAATCAATACTTGAAATAAATTTTGAAGGTCACGAAACAAGATAGACATGGGCACATGGACTGGTCAAGGGTGCTTGGGTGCCAAAGTCTACTACAAGGTGCTCATGACTACGAAAATGGTCAGAAACTAGTTTTTACTGTGTCATACAAGTTTCATTGATATTTTCTTTTGGTCACCTATATGTCGCACCTTGATCACCGAGGGTACATGTAACCTACAAAATAGATGTTCACCTACAAAACCCATAAAACCACATCAAATCTAAAAAAATAAAGACACAATATGGGGAGTTGGAATAACCTTGGTGGTCACCTGACATAGTGAACTTACGACCGAGCAGTAGAATACATCTTAGACTCCATGTAGTTCTTGTGAGTGTGTGTAAGAATAGTTCCATAGGATGCCCTTGTACAATATGCACTAGATAATGGTATAAAAATTTTACAATATGAAAATATGTGTATGGAATAGAATGAACTTCCCTTCCTATGTAGTGTATGTATTCCCTTGTCCCGTGAATGGATGTTAGATAGATGTCTATGAGTGCTTTGTATGTCATTGAATGTAATCTTATGTGCTTTGGTAAGTATGCTTAGAGCTTGGTCCCCTATTTTTATTATATAGCTATGTATTTATATGATTCCTTTGGTTGAATTTCACAATTGACAAGTGGAAGGCCGACCAATAAGAAAATAATATGCCCAAATTATAAAAGAGTCCAAAAAATATTGAGTAAGGTGGAAAAAGGTCAGGGACGCCCGAGAGGGGATGAGGGTGTTTGGGCACTAGTGTCTCAAGTCATAAAATATAAGAAATTAAAGTACTTCCTAGGATGTAGGGTGTTTAAGACCAAATAGAAAATAAGAAATGTAGATAAAATGCCAAAGATAGTTGTCAATTATTAGTTTTATCACTTAGGAATCATGTAAATAATAGTATTCTTTTAGGACCTACAAATGTAGCCAAGTGCATGATTGTTTGTCTACATTTTCCCCCAATTATGTTGTTGAGTGAATACTTGATAGAATAAATTAGTTATAATATGCATATCTTTTATTCCTATAGAGTGTGATGGTGATAACATGTCAAAAATATAAGTGAATCATGGAATGATGTAAAAAATGAAGCATGGAAACTAAGAAAGAGGAAGTGACCCTAGGGGTGAAGCCTATGCACCGATTTGTACCTATTTTTGTGCTTGAACAGTTGATGTAGGGTTTCTTCTTGTTGTGTATCAAGGACGGACCTACAAAATAAGAGTAAAATATTAGTCAAATTCATGTATTATGAAAACTCTGTAAATGTATGTAAAAAGGAAAGTGTGCACAAGATGTATAAAAGTGTAAATGATAGAAAATGTCCTGAAAATGTTGTGTAGAGTGATTTTTTTTGGAAATCTCATGCCAAGTGTGAGTTTTTGGGTGATCTCATGCCAAGAGTGATTTTTTTGGGTGATCTCACACAAAATGCAAGTTTTATGGGCGATCTCACACCCAACACGAGTTTTTTGGGTGATCTCATGCCAATAGCAAGTATTTTGGTCGATATCACACCATGGAAGAAGAGTGTTGGGGAGAGGTATATTTTTACTCTTCATCCATGAATACTCCCAAATAAGCACCACTATAGATGGTACATCCATATTTTGTTCCTGTTTTCCTGATTGTTCTGAAATAGTTTCGTATTATTCCGATTAAAGGAGATCGTAGGATATTGACTATGTTTTGTATTATGAGGCCAACACCTGATACTTCAAAACTATTATGTGAAATGTTGTAGACTATTTTGATCTGATGAAGTGATTATGTGTGCTCCCAGTAAGTAGGTGCCCAAGGTAGGACACAAGCTCCCATACACTTTGTTATCTAATGTTGGGTGCTAGTTTTTTTGTTGTCTTGAGGACCCAAGCCGATTTTGGGCCATTATGTGATTGTATGATTGTTTTGTTTCGTACTATGCATTCCTATATTATATCTCTAAGTTTTTGTATGGGGTGAATGATTCACCAAATGTATGACCCCCTCATTTAGGTTACATGTGACATTAGTAAGAGTGTGCACTAAAAGAGAGGCCCCGATGCTGATTTAAATTATATCCCTATAGGGGGATGTGCATAGTAGAAACCAAGGCACATGTAGACAAGGTGACTAGAAACATGTGTTAGTAGAAAAATTAGTGGGCATGTAATGGAAGATAAAGTAATTAAGCAAGTGACAAGATATACCGTGAAAAGTGGGTTTCATACATGGGATATTGCTTAGAATTTTGCATGTCAATCAGGGGCCAAAGTAGCCAAAATCACACAAGAAATCATCAAACAATACATAGGAATAGCCCGAAAACAAAGTGGCATATAATAGTAAATAATATCAAGCAAGATGTAGCAGACAACCATTGTGGAAAATAGTCATGCAATGTAGATGTTGCACATGAAGCACCCGTTAGCATGTTAGAAAGATAAAAATTATGTCAAATCGGGTATAAACTAATGGAAAGTAGTGTGCTAGAAATTAGAAGTAGTGAATAAAGAAAAAAATCACCTATGATGTGTAAGAGTAGAAATGTAGATGCCCCCAAGAGCCTTGATGGGACTAGTAAAATGTATAGTGCCAAGTATCATTATTGTGTGTAAGAACTTGTAAGATCTACATTCACAACTAGAGACCAAGTGAATGCACATGTGTATATAGAAAGATAATGAAATACGTAATATCTAGCAATCATACTAAGAAAAGTGCATCATGTAAGTCATATAAGTAAGCAATAATAAGTGAAATCAAGATATGCAAATGAATCAAATGAGTGGAATGGAATGGTATGCAATGTGTGAAGGTGGAAGGAGTAGTGTGTCCCCAAGAGATGCATATGTGATGAGGCTCGCTTATAAATTTCCCTCAATAGTCAAGAAGGAACCACAAAATGAGAGTGTTTCATCAAGAAATGGTTTACAAATGTATTCTAGAAATATAGATCATGAAGCATAGAGAATGAAGAGTGAATGTGGTGAGTTTTATTTCAAATTCAGCATTCAAGTATGAACCGTGGAACTAGAGTGCGTCATAGGGTAATGGTTTGAAATTGAGATGTTAGAAATATGTATCATGAAGCATAGAGCTTGAAGTTTAGAAAGGTATGAGGTTAATTTCATATTTATACCCTCATAAGTCAAGTATGAATCGTTGAACTAGAGTGCATCATAGGGTAGTGATGATAGAAGATTTGTATCAAGTTGTGTAAGATGGCTTAGTAATAAAAACATGAAGCATGGAGTGTAATAGTAGAAATGATAGACACTTGATGATGTTATGATGGGGAAGTACAACGTACCCCAATTTTGCTAATGATGAAGAGTTATGTGATGATGCAAGATACATATTACGATGGTGAATTTTTTTGAAATGTATCATAAGAAATCATACGGTTATCACAATGATAGGTAGGAGCAATCTAGATCATGGTTGGATTTTGGGTTGAAAGGAGGAAGTCAAAAGAGGTCATCTAGAGTTTTTTGTCTTCCTTAGTGAGTGGTTGCTTATTTGGGATTGGTAACACCATAGAAAATTTGAGAGGAGGAGGGGTTGGAATGATTTTGAGAGGAAGCTTCTTAGTCATAATGGGTCAACAGGTGGCTCTTGGCTTACCGGAGTAGGAACATTAGCAATTATGGAATGATGCACACTAGACAAAGATATATCATATTTAGGAACCCAAAGGATTTAGCAATTGCATATGAACATGTAGCAACAATTTTTGTAGCAATTAAATGAGACCATAATGCTTAAGGTGGCGAATTTTTCATTTTAGAGCATAGAAATAATTGTCATTTTGTCCATTAATTCGATGATAATTGTAATATGGATGACTTGATATTTTTCAATCCGATAACAAGGATAGTAATGTGTAGAGGGAAATTTGATCAACTGATGAGTGAGGAGGTGAGGAATAATATCATGGTTCTTATCATTGTGATAAAACTTGAGAGGTGTGTGGAGTAGTAAGACTTCAGTGCTCACTAATATGAGAACATTTAGAAGATTATGGGCTTGAGTAGCATCCTTGAGATATTAAATTTCAGCTTCAAGAGATGTAATTGTGGATTCCATAGCCTAAATTTTATCTTGAAATAAAGATTTTAAAGCTTGAATGGACTCTAAGACGGGTTGATTGGAAGGAGTATTATGACCTATAGATTCATTAGATAGATGATCAAAGATGGAATTTACTTGAGTGGGTGGTGTATTACGAGTGATCCGGAGGACATTTCGAGGATAGAAATCCCCGTGATTATCACAGTGTGAAATTCAACTCCATGATATTTTCAATGACTACAAGAGCGCAGAAAATGGAGCTCGTATGTGAAAATGGTGGCTAGTAAAATTTGGGTCAACCCGGTCAACTAGAAAGTCACGACAAGTGGAATAAATTCAAGATCGTGGCGAAGGTGATAGGTTCTAGTTGATGTTTCAATCCTCTAGTTTTCAACACTTGAGCAAAATCATCTTTAACATACGATAAAAAAATATTACCACATGGTGGGTCCTTAGGCCACCACGTGGCCTGCCACCACATTTCCTATTAACTAACTCAATAAGCTACTATCAACTCAATTGAGCTATATGGAGCAATTTATATCCAAACCTTAGTGAGTTATGTGAAGAGTTTCATTGATCGAGCCACACAATCACTCAAAGAAGCCATTCGGGAAAGTTGTTCGTGTTTATATTGGATAGAAAAAGTGGAGGATGTGGCCTAAGCCACGAATGGATAAGATATGGATAATCCTTAAAGGCTATCTTATCCCCATCTCGACCGATGTGGGATTATTCCCACCGCATTTTAAAACAACCCAGTGATAAAAAAATAGCCCAACACCATGGATGAAGGGGTCGTGGTGACATGGCGATCGGGAGGCCCGCGTGACTATGAAGTGAGGGTCGAGGAGCGTACGGTAGTAGAAGAAGGACTCGGTTGGTGGGTCAAGGCCCGTGTGGTGGTTAGAGGCATTGACATAGTGGACTCGAGTGGCAGGTATGAAAAATAGTGGGCACGACGCAGGGAGTGGGATTGGAACATGTGACCTCCCTCGTGAAATGGAGTATCCCAACCAACTCCACTAGTGAGTTGGTTGGGATATAAATCCTATAATATGCATTATCAACACAATTTTTAGGTCAAGCCTCAGCTATAAACTCCAACATCTCCACAAATTCAACAACACTCAAACTCTTCAATGTAAATCCAAGATCAAAGAGGAGAGTTCAAAGGCTTAGGGAGTTAGTAAAAATATCGAAAAGAGAAATAAAGGCCACGATGGAGAAAAATAATAATATTGCCTATTATAGGCTTTATGGAGAAAAAATATAAATATGACCATGTTATTATCTTATAGGCAATGAAGCCTTGAGTTCTCTCTCCACAAAGCAAAGTACTCCAAGCCCAAGCCGAGGAGAACAAAAGAAGAAGTTTGAAGGCATGTTTGTGGTGAAATTATGGAGGAAAAATATTGTAAGTCCTATAGTATTATAGGCATTATTTTATTAAGTCCTATATTATTATAGGCATGGAGAGATAAGGCTTATATTGTATTAGTATAAGCATGATGGCCTATATTGTATTAGTATGGGCATGATGGTTATTATATGACCTATATTGTAATAGTATAAGCATATGGAGATAATTTCATATATCGTACTAATATAGGAATCATCATCATCATTCAAGGACCGGTTATTATTATTATTAGGATGAAAAAAAAAAGTCCTATTATTTTTAATAGGTACATGTAAAAATATCGGAGTTATTATTTACTCATTAATCGGTGAATAGGCCAAATTGATGAATTCATTCTCGTACTAGAGCCCCGAGATTCCATGGAGCCGAGGGAAATGACGAAGTAGCAGAGAATCACTAGAGCTTACATCCTCAATATGTTAGACATATCATCATATATTTGGATTTAGATAAGGGTCATTATTCACCATTAAGCTTATTGATGACACTGGATCAACTTAGCACCGTGCAAAGGTTACCTTACCATTCAACGGAGTGAAAGGAGGTCATATTCAACTATAGACATCAGATTAGTCATAGATCTACAAAGTAGAGTGAATAATCATCATTGTTTTATGATCATATCCAGAGAATTGGCACCATACAATAGAGGCGTTGGGGTCATTTGGAAGGAGACTTGGAACTATACAATAGAGGCATTGGGATCTTTCGGAAGGAGACTTGGCACCGCATGTGCTGGAGGAATTGGGGGCTTCCTTATTATGGGATTTATCATCAACTCATTGAAACTATCAAAGCACTTGGATTCCAATTTTAGAGCCAAAGGGTATTTCACCCTGAAGATCTAATCTACTACATATGTCAGGGAATTGTCACTTGGTGGTCATATATAAGGTTCTTGTTCTTCAAACACCATTGGAGATCAAATCTTCCACATAATCAGGGTATTATCACTCACTGTAATGGAGGAGATTTGTGTTCTTCTAAGTAACATGTTTATTATAGCTTTAATTGTGATTTTGTACTAGAGTTATAATTTAGAAGTGGATAATAAATTAGTTCAATATTTCGAACCTGAGACGTAGGAATTATGTCAAACTCCATTATCAACTTGTGTGCATTGTGATTATGGTTTTGCATTGCATTCTTTTAAATTTCATATTATGGGTTAATTTCATAAAAGAATTAATTTCCTATAAGGGTCCATGTTCAAGACAAAAATTAGCCAATTTTTAGATCATGTTGGTATCAAAGCAAGTTATTACACCTATAGAATTTCTTATTTCCAAGTAATTGATATCGATAACTGGGTTTTCATCTACGGCAATAGTAAATGGAAATGTACCACCACACTATAGCCCAAAGAAGGATTCTTAATTGAGGAAAATTTACAGCTCGTGGAAGCATAAAATTAGAGGCAATAACTATAATACATGTTTGAGTCTCCAATAAAATTTGGTTATTATTATATTGATATATTTATAATTGTAATACCCTCTTGTAGACGGGCAAAATTTTTTTTTAAAGATATCGAATTTTCTTGTTGACTAAGTTTTCTAGACACAACAAGAAACTAGTGTCATACTTTGTAGAGATATAGATCATGTAGAGAAGATGACAGGGGACCAAAGCCACCATGTAAGTACGCACTACATGATAGGTTTATCATGCCTAGTGTTTTCTTTCATACTGGTAATCAAATATCTATATGGAGTCCTCATGAAGACCAAATGGATATATTCATCTCAATTTCACAATAGAGTGGCATAGTATAAGGTAGTGAACCCAAGCGCCACATGTCCCTAAGATCAAATTAAATGTCCGATTGGAGAAGTAGAAGTTTGAAGACTATTGTTACATCTAGAGAGATCTCTTCATAGACAAATATGGGGTTCATGATTCAAGGAGTGGAAAATAATAAATTTTGGGACAAAAATCCTTCTCAGTGGGGAGGTGTGATTCAGAGGACATTTTGGAAGAAAAAATCCCCCAAGATCACTATAGTGTGGAAGTCAACTCCACAAGCTTTTTAACAACTAAAAGAGTGCACAAAACGGAGCCCGTACATGAAAATAGTGGCTAGTAAAAGTTGGGTCAACCCTAGGATGAGACCGGTTCAACTCAAAAGTCATGCAAAGTGGAAAAAATACAATATCGGTGAAGGTGATATGTTCGGTTGATGTTTCAAGCCTTCATTCTTTAACGCTTAAGTAAAATAATCTTCAAAATACGATAAAAAAATATATTGCCACGCGGTGGGTCCTCGACCACCACCACGTGTCCTACCAAAACATTGCCCCATTAACCAACTCAAGTGAGCTACTATCAACTCACCAAGATATGTGGAGTGATTTATATCCACAACTCGGTGAGTTGTGCGAATAGTTATATTTACTGAGCCACACAATCAGCTTGGCAAGCCATTGGGGAAAGTTATTTGTGTCTATATTGGCCGGAAAAAGAGGAGGATGTGGCCTAAGCCATGAATGGATAAGATAGGGATAAGCCTTAAAAATACTATATTATCCCCAATCCCGACCGATGTGGGATTATTCCCACCGCATTTTAAAATAACCTAGGGTATAAAATAACCCATCGTAAGGGATGGCAGGGGATGCGGGCGACATGGCGATCGGGAGGCCCACATGACAATGAAGTGGGGGTCGGGAACAAACGTAATGGTAGCAGGGACTTGGTTGGTGGGTCAAGGCCCACATGGCGGTTAGGGGCATTGCCATAGTGGACTTGGTAGCATCGGTATGTAAAATGGTGGGCGGGGATGCAGGGAGCAGGATTGGAACCTGTGACTTCCCCATAGGAAATGGAGCAGCCTAACCAACTTGGCCAGTGAGTTGGTTGGGATATGAATCCCACGATATACATTATCAATGAAATTTGTGGGCTGAGCCTTAACTATAAAATCACAAAAACTCCACACTCCAATAACACACATGATCCTCAATACAAAACCAAGAGCCAAGAGTAGAGTTTGAAGGCTTGGGGTAGTTAGTAAAAATATGGCCAAGAGAAATAAAGGCCACAATGGAGTGAAAATAATAATAAGGCCTATTACAGGATTTATGGAGAATATATATATATATATATGTTATTTATAGGAAATGCAACTCGAGTTCTCTCTCCACAAATTATTACTCCAAACTTGAGTCAAGGAGAACAAAAGAGGAATTTCTAATGCATGTTTGTGGAGAAATTATGGAGGAAAAATATTGTAAGTCATATAGTATTAGAGGCATTATTTTATTAAGTCCTATATTATTATAGGTATAAAGAGATAAGACTTATATTGTATTAGTATACGCATGACGGCCTATATTGTATTAGTATGGGCAGGATGGTTATTCCATGACCTATATTGTAATAGTATAGGCATATGGAGATAATTTCCTATATCGTACTAATATAGGCATCATCATCACCATTCGAGGACCGGTTATTATTATCGGCGGGATGAAAAAAATAAGTTCTATTAGTTTAACAGGCACATCTAAACAATATCAAGAGTTATTATTTACTACCAATCACTGCAAAGGCTGAAAATTGATGAATTTATTCTAGTGCTAGAGTGCAGAGATGTCATGGAGCCAAGGGACATGACCAAGTAAAGCAGCGAAGCACTAGAGCTCAAATCCTCAAGACGTTGGACATATCATTAAATAATTGGCTTTAGAGAAGGGTCATTATTCATCATTGATCTCATTAACAACACTGGATCAACTTAGCACAATGCAAAGGTTACCTTTCCATGTAATGGATTGAAAGGAGGTCATCGTCAACTACGTACATCGAATCACCATAGCTCTACATAGTAGAGTGAAGAAGCATCCTTGTTGTTTGATCATATATGGGTACTTGCACTATATAGCATAGGTGTTAGGTAATCTAGAAGGAGATTTAGCACCTTACAACAGAGACATTGGGGTATTTTAGAAGGAGATTTGGCACCATACAATGGAGGCATTGGGTTATTCATTATTATGGGAGTTATTATCAACTCACCAACAATAGTGAAGTAATTGGATTCCAGCTTTTGGAGCCAAAGGGTATTTTGCCCTCAAGATCAAATCTACTGCATAAGCCGAGGAATTGCCACTCGATGGTTGTGTATAAGGTTCTTATTCTTCAGACACCATTAGAGATATAATTTGCTACATAAGTTGGTGTATTATCACTCGGTGGTCATGGAGGATATTATTGTTCTTCTGTAATAGGTTTATTATAGCTTCAATTTTGATTTTGTACTAGAGTTACAATTTAGAAGTGGATAATAAATCGGTTTAGTATTTATGAACCCAAAGATGTAGGCATTCTTTTGAACTCCATTATCAACCTGTGTGCACTATGATTATGGTTTTTCATTCCATTATTTTAAATTTTATTATTATGGGGTAATTTTGGAAAATAATTAATTTCCTATAAGGGTTCATGGTCAAAGAAAAAAATTATCTCGATTTTAGGTCAACAAGGGAGATACATAATATCAAGGCATTTTTGGAGAACGTATTTGCAATGTGGATGCATTATATTTAAATCATGTAAATATATTTGAGTAATTTTAGGAGACATGAAATAAGATTGGATAAAATAAGAAAAATAAGGATTTAAGAGTGTTTGAATGCAGTTCACCAAATGATTTAACAAAAATGAATTTTGTACAACCATAATTACAGAGTAATTGAATGTAAATAGCTTCTAGATACACTATGACATAATAAATAAGCAAGTAAACATGAAACCCTAAGAATAAAATAGGGATAAAAGGACTTAGATGATTTGCATTTGATCCAAACTGGTGCAGACTGGAAAACTATTGAACAGAGATGATTTGTGTCGTCAATCCTCAAAATAAATTCTATAGGTCATGAAAAAGGTTAGACATGGGTGCCTATACTAGGTTGTGGGTGCTTGGGCACCGAGTCTGCTATCGGGCACCTATGACTACAAAAATAGTCAAAACCTAGTTTGTACTGTGTCGCACAAGTTTCATTGATATTCGCTTTTGGTCACCTGTATGTCACACCTTGATCGTCATGTGTACTTGTAACCTGTAAAATAAATGTTCACTTGTAAAACCCAAAAAACCACATAAAATCCAAAAAAATGCAATATGGGGATTCAAACTGACCCCAGTGGTTACTTGACAAAGTGTACTTACAAATGAGCATTGCACTATATCTCACACTCCATTTAGTTCTTGTGATTTTGTGTAAGAATGGTGCCCTAGGATGCCCTTATGCAAGATACACTAGATAGTCGACCATATTTTCTAAAATATGCAAATGTGTGTATGGAATAGAATGAACTTCCCCTTCCTATGCAATGTATGCAGAAAATGTAGTCCCTTGTCCCTTGTCCCTTATCCCTTGAATAGATTTTAGATAGACTCCTTTGATGCAAGCATAGGTGATAGTTAGTATTCTTGGATATTGGTCCCCTATTTTGATCACATAGCTATGTATATATATGATTCCCTTGGTTGAATTTTGTAATTTACAACAAGAAGGTTAACCCATAAGAAAATAAGAGGCCCAAAATATAAAAAGAGGCCCCAAAAGAGTGAGTAATGTTGAAAGAGGTTAGGGGTGCCCAGAGGGGGATGAGGGCGCCCGAGCGCTAACATCTTGGTTGGGCGTTGGTGTTTGAAGTCATAAAAGATAATAAAGTAAAGTAAAAATTGGATTACAAGGTATGTAAGACCAAATAGAAAACAAGAAACACATATAAAAGGCCAAATATAACTCACAATTATTAGTTTTCTCACTTATGAATCATGTAAATACAATTATGCTTTTATGATCTAGAAATGTACTCAAGTGCATGATTTTGTGTCTACACTCATAAAACTATAAAATTAACTTATTTTATTGTAAAACATTTCTTGACACCAGTGAATTAACATAGAGAAGGATTTTGGAGCTTCCAATTGGTATTGTGAGTTTCATAGCCTTTTAATTGTTGATTCATGTCTTAATTCCTAGATAGAAATATCTTTTCTTATTGATTAGAGTTTTCACTTCTACTTGTAGTTAAATTTTGTAGAATAAAGATATTAATTTATGTTAGTTTTAGTTTCAAGGATTTGCCCGATGATGATGATTCAATATTGGTGGATAATATTAAATAGATAAGCGTATAATTAGTCTAAAATTGTGTAAATATGAGAGCTTGTTCTTCTTTTTAGCTTTTCAAGCTAAAACTAATTATAGTTTATTTCGGTTTTAGTTTAATTTGTTTTTATAGGGATCTCAAAAATTACATATAGAGCATGAGGGTACACCCCATAACACTATAAAAGTAGATTATTTTATTATAAAATTTATTTCTTGACACCAAAGTGAATTAATATAGAGAAGGTTTTGGAGATTTCAATTAGCATTGTGAGTTTCATAGTATTTTAATTGTTGATTCATGTCTTAATGCCTAGAAAAAATATCTTTTCTTATTGAGTAGAGTTTACACTTATAGTTGTAGTTAAATTTTGTAGAATAAAGAGATTGAGTTATGTTAGTTTTAGTTTAAAAGATCTCGTCCGGAGATAATGATTCAATATTGGTGGATAATATTAAATAGATAAGCCTATAATTAGGATAAATTTATGTAAGTATGAGGTCTTGATTTTATTTTTTTAGCTTTTCAAGTTATAGCTAATTATAGTTTATTTCAATTTTAGTTTAATTTTTTTAATAGGAATCTCCAAAAATTACATGTAGAGCATGAGGCTACATCCCATAACACTATAAAAGTAATTTATTTTATTGTAAAATATTTATTGACACCAGTGAATTAATATAGAGAAGGATTTTGGATCTTCCAATTGGCATTGTGAGTTTCATAGTCTTTTAATTGTTGATTCATGTCTTAATGTCTAGACAAATATCTTTTCTTATTGAGTAAAGTTTTCACTTCTAGTTGTAGTCAAATTTTGTAGAATAAAGAGATTGAGTTATGTTATTTTTAGTTTCATTGGTTAGTGTTTCTTGTGCTTAAATTTGTTGATTTTCTTGGCAATCTTGCAGGTTTATATGATTTAGAAATGTTAACCAAAGGATGTTATTATGTTTGTGTTTATAATATGATTATCTTGGAAAACTTTTAAGCTAATTAAAACTCTTATTTATGGTTTTTGGGTGAACTAATTGGTTGTTTTCTTAGTGATGTATGGATATGATTCTATTTTGTGTAATTTAATTTGACTAATAGCCTAGCATTTATAAATAATTGAGAATACTAGTTCTTGTATGCTCTAGTATTGTGTGGCTTGACTATTACAAAATGTGTTGATAATGATTAGTGAAAAATATTCTATTTCTTCTTTTTCCCTATTCTTCTTCTTATTTATTATTTTATTGACAAGTCCCAAAATCACTTAGTGAGATTTGGATCATTGTGAATATTCATAGGATGAGCTGAAAATTTCAAATCGTGATTACTTGAACTCAAAATTTATTATAAAAGGTGGTTTATCAAACACACTAATCCCTCATCGGTTAACACTAGGCTACATGCATCCCAATTGAATTTATACATCCTAAATTAATTCATACCTTGAATCCACATGCCCAACTAGGATTCTAAAACAAGTGGGAGTAAGAAGTCAAATATCTTTCTCCCTATTTGAAAACATTGATTAACAGCTTTAACTAACACTAAAAGGAGGCACCTTAAGGTAATATTTGAATGACAAGGAATTCATATATTTATTTTTCAAACTACATCATAAGCTAGATTAAACAACATGGCTCACAATGTCTAAGTTTTATTCTAGGACACTACAACAACCTTTGACTCTACATAGAAAACCTAGATCGATAAAAGATAAGATAAAGGTTATAAATTATCACCAACATCTACCTCTCCTTTCTCTTGGTTTCCTCCCCATACATCACAAAATATGGTTTGGAAAAATCCATCTTGGTTAGGAGGCATTTATTTGTCTATTCCAAGAGATAATCCCGATTGTCCTATAAATCCAAAGAGATATTTACTCATATATAAACATCATGGTAGTAGGAATAGT
This sequence comes from Taxus wallichiana var. yunnanensis, assembly GCA_018340775.1. Classification (NCBI taxonomy): domain Eukaryota; kingdom Viridiplantae; phylum Streptophyta; class Pinopsida; order Cupressales; family Taxaceae; genus Taxus; species Taxus wallichiana. The sequence goes on along the minus strand of CM031244.1, from coordinate 108,034,887 downwards.
GAATAACATGCAGTAGCTTTCAAATTTTTGTTTAGATTTATGAGTGTTACATATGAATATGTGGTATGTATATTATTTACCCTAACATTGCAAGATGCTACTTATGATTAGTTCTTAAATTTTCCACATAAATTTATAACTTGTTGCGTTTATTTTGAAAACATTTTTATTGCAGAATTTGGGAAAGTTATAGACCCTAGTATTTTATATCAAAAAGATTATAGTGTTAAGAGATAAAGTAATGAGCCTATTAGAGTATTCAATTCTAGATTTCAACATATGTTAGGAAGAGTTACACCTTTATATAGTCCATTAAAAAATCACTTTGGAAATTGATAAGATTGTTTTAGATCCATTCACTTATGTGTTTTTTAGAAGATAAAATATAACCACTATAACACAACATTATGCAAATTCAATAACTATCGATAGAAAACTATTCTCATGATGGGAAAATAATTAAATTTCTGTTATACTTTTTTAAAACACCCCATTCTTAAATCATATTCCCGATCTAAATCAATTACCACTAAAACCCGAGGTCGTGAATCCTAATACATCCCTAGTTCTAGTAGTGACATATACATAAAATATCCCACCAAATGTTGGCATTCTTAAGATAGAGGGTATTATTGGTGAAATAATTTATCATTTTACAAATTATGTGTTTCCACCAACGTTCATGGGGAAAATCCTCCTTTCTTGTGTATGGAGAGGCTCCCATTATGAATGTAAACTAACTAAGAACTTTGGGGTGACCAATAGGCCAGGGATCACATAGGAACAATTAATTGAGCCTATGGAAAATTACTTATACATAGTCTAAGGAAGGAATTTGCAATAATGAGGGATAAAGGAGAGTTAGGTAAATTAGGAAAGAGAGGGTTATTTTTTGTGAGTAGGCACTAGAAGAGTTCAAAAAAATAACCAGAGTAGGTACACATTTAATTATAAGAAAACAACAATGTAAGTAACTAGAAAGAATTCAAACTAGAGACATGGAATTCTTTATATTTATTAACTAAGGACACCGAGTTCCTTCTTGGTTATTCAAGATCACTATGCTTACAAAGTTACAGGGTAGAGAGAATAGAGGAAATCATGAGCAAAGGCAATGAAATAAATGCATATCTTATTTCTTGTGTAGTGGTGATGCCGAGCTCAACAACTTACAACAATCCAAATTTTCTACGAAAACTAACTTTCTAGATCCTTTAAAATGGAGAATCCATTCCAATTTATAGCATTGAAAATTGTCCTCTCATCTACCCCCACATGAATATTCATGTCCCATCACTTGTGACTTTTCAATTACCCTTAGAAGAGAAATTAAGTACTTCTCTTATAATTTGAGAGAGTAATTTTACATTTTACAAATATTTTATTGTCACTTAAGTAAATAGGACAAAATACCATGATTGCATACAATGAAGAATTAGAAAGGGGGAAAGAAGAGGATAAAATATTAAGAGAGGAGAAGAAGAGAGTTTACTGATATGTTTTTGATGAATAACTTTCTGATTTGAGGCATGGTGATCAAAATCTCCTCCTTCTACAAGATGCATAGACATTTTGACTTCCAAATGATCATTTAGGAACATTGTTGTGAGAACTCCTAATGTGAGCCCGAGATGAAGATGGGGGAATCACTCATGACGATTCTTTTTTTGTCTCACATTAAGAGTGAGGTTCGCAATCATACTACTTATTCTTTCACAATTGACATTAGTGATCATAAACCAACTCCATGATGTACAAACCTCTTGATGCTTAACATGTACTCGCTGAAATAGACTATCACATTGTAGATAGAGGATTTCATCCGAATGAGATTCTTGAGAAGTGGTGATTGGTTAGATTATAATGAGGTGATTACTTGATTATTTGAACATTATGATCTTGAGTTATTTTATAGATAAATTATCTCAGTTTAACCCAATTTTAGGAGATATTGTCCTCAATTTTCTCCATGAATCTCTCATTTCATTTTGATCATGATGACATCCTTTCCTACTTCACAACTCACTTCCTCGACCGAGATGCCACTTGGGTGGAAGCATGATCATGGTACTCATAAATTTCTCAATTTATCCTTATGAAGATAAATTCCTTATTCATGATGGCAAGACTAATCTCATAATGGAAAATGAGCTCCATGTTCTTGTCCTACACCCTGCATTGAAACACTGCAAACTCTACCTTCCCCTAACTTGCAAGATGTGAGATCCTCATCAAGCATGGATCAAGTGTTTATAAACACTGCTTGAGATATTAATTTCTTGAGGTGGCCTCCATCTTCACTCATAGTGATCTTCTCACAACAAGCTCATGATGATCGTCCACTTGGAGACTTGGACTCGAATGAAGCTCTTAATGTCTCAGACCTCACGATGTTCCCTTCATGGATGACTTTGATCAGAGTGAATTATTTCTTGTTTAGACCATGATACAACTTCCCAACCTTGTGATGACATCAAAAAGAAACAATATAAGAAAAATTGGAGTTGCCACAACTTTCTAGACTAAAATTGGAAACTTTCTATTTTTAGCATGTCTTAGCCAAGACTCAAGTATTTTGGCAATTTCGCATTTTTTCACTCCCCGATGTTTCTCACCTATCGGTAGGACCACGTATGTAAATAATTTACCTTATTTTTCCACTTAATATTTTATTCATTCCTCACCATGGACACATATTATTTTTAGTAAGTGCACTGCGAGTGTCGTATTACAATGAAAGCGGTCTTAAAATTCTAGGTTTTATCCTAGGATTCTCTTCTCTAAATTTTAGATGATTCCTTCATCTAAACGAGTGGTAAAATGATTTTTTAATCATATTTGGCATAATAGTGATAAAACATCATTCCTCCATATCTAAAAAATCAGCAACTCCATCATGTGAAAAGTAGTTCACATAAAACTAGATTTTTCAAGGGTCCTTCATTCCTAGTTTCAATGATTTCATCTTCTAGATCTTCAAAGAATTAAAAATTATTCAAGGAGGGTATAATTATGATGAAAAATATAGTCCTCAATATCCCTAAAAATAGATACTTCATGGCACGAAAACGAGCTCACATGAAACTAGATTTTGGGGATCGTTTTATCTAATTTTCAAGTGATTTCGCTTGTCATGATACTCAGAAGTGAAGAAGGGCCTATTTAACCTTTCACTATTGTTTCATGGAATCCATTAATAGAATATTTAATATTATACATAAAATAAATTATCTAAGTGAAAAACTGTGTGGAAAAAGTGAGACCAACTTGTGTTTCGCTTCACACAGGGATCTCGTACTTCGATTTTCGGATGGAGAACTATGTATAACACTCGCCTTCATGGTCTTGTTTTTTTGGAATATGTTGTGAAGTGTGTATGTTATGATCAGATTTAATTTTAATATTTTTATGGTGCAACAAATTTTGGATGAAAATTTCCAAACAGCTTAGATTTAAAAATGAGTTTACATGGTTTTTTGCTTAACTAGTAACTATATCTTAACTCCGTGTTAGCGGAAGTTGGGTGGGTTAAGATTTAGGGTTTTATGGATTGAAATTTGGGTAAAAATTTTCCCATATATCCCCTTGGGAATTTGGACAAGGGTGACAAAAAAATTCCTCAACCGATAATGAAAATGTCGCTTTGTGGTGCATCTTGAGGGAGATGGGTAAAGCTTCCTTAAGCACCTGGGACTTGAGTTTGGGTCATATGGAGAACCTGAGGAGGGGATAGGATAGGGTGAAATTTTTTCTTGCATATTTCCCCTTAGTAATGGGGAAAACAAAATTTTCCCTTAACCATACCATGCCACTTGTTACTACGTGGTGTGAGGAGAGGGAGTTAAGCTTAGCTTGATTAGTACTCACGAGTGAGTTGGATCATATGGGGGACCAAAGCGGAGGGCTGAGTTGTAGTGAATTTTTTATAACCCCTATATCCCCTTGTGAAAGTGAAAATAGGGACACAAAAATTTTCCATGAATCCATAAGGTGACATGTATCACTCCAACAAATGACTAAGTATGAGAAGCGTGCCTTGCACAAGATAGAACTTGAAGACGCAATTCCCGGAGATCCAAATAGTATTTTCATAAGAAATATTATATTATTTTGACTCCCAATAACATTTAAAGAACAATGGGATAGTTTTCAAACATCAATTCTTCTTTCATATCCAAAAATTGGTCCCTTTTTTGAGACATCGTGGTGTGTCTTCTAAGAATGAGATGCCTTGAGAAACCATCATGTCTTGTAAAATGTATGGTAATTCAACCACGTATATAATTCCTTCATCTTTCCAATTCATAATTTATTTCATCCTAACTCCTTACGGAGATCCTAGAATCATTTGGTGAAGTTTAGGTTTCGGGCCACACACTTACTCCTCACACCTAAAAACCCCGCTTTTACACAATTTGTTACCAAACCTCAAAATATTTATAAAATATTCATAAATCACTTACATGCATATTTTATCTCCTTTACACAACTAATATCTTGGTTTTTCCTGAACAATAATCTTTCGAGGGGGGGTCTACTAGGTGCAAAAAGGCCAAAAATAGCCCTTTTGGAGCCTTCGAAAGTACTTAACTTCTCATGGATCTTCAAATATTCATGAATAAACTTGAATAACATCCCCTCCATGTGAAAAAATAGATAATAATACATATCCAAAATTCCTTCACTAAACAATAAAAATAGTATCAATCATTTTTTTGTAAAATTAATTTTGTTAGGAAATTCATATCTGGTTTTGTAGATATTTTCAATCCATTAAATGTCATGTTAAAATAGGATGCCAAGGTGGAATGGACCCCTCAATATTTTAATTTAGATTTTTATATTTATTCTTTTACTTCAAATCATATAATCGTAGTTGTGTTGACATAAAGGAAAGACCTAACGAGCACCATATTGATTTCATGAGTAAAAATCTCAAAGATATTAAATTGAATTATTCTATATTAGATAAAATAGTTTATGCTTTAGTGAAGGTGGCTAATAAATTTAGGAACTATATACTAAGAACCAAAATACATGTTATAGTGCTAGATCCAGTTGTCAAACAAATGCTTAGGAAGAATGAACTAGAAGAAAGAAGGGGGAAATGGATGTCCAAATTACAAGATTTTGATCGTACAAAGAGAGATAGTAAAGTTCTTCAAAGGATAGAGATTAATGAAAAACATTTCTTAGATAGACCCAAGGATAACATTATATTAAATATATCAATCCAAAATTACTTTTAGATTCCTAGTATGATTGTATTATTTACTTTCTAATGTACCTCTTGTCTTAATGCATTAAACATAATAGAGAGAAAATCTTTAAAGATCAAAGTAACACAATACATGGTTAAGAAAAGAATCTTGTATAGAATAAATTACCATGGGATATACCTCATATGTGTCTTCAAAGCTGAAGGAGATCAAATCATGTCTAGATTTCATAAGAAATTAGGAAGAAACCATTCATTTAGGGATGCTACTACTAATGATATAATTAGAGTTGGGTATTATTGTCCCACTATCTTTAATTGTTCCCATGATCATGTGATGACATGAAATACATGTCAAATATTTGTTAAAAGAGAGAATAATGTAGCAATGCCTCTCCAACTAGTTATTGAGTGAATACTTTTTCTCAATGGGGGTTAGATTTCATTGGGGTGATGAATCCTATTTATTTTTAAGACCACAAATTTGTCCTTACAACCACTAATTAATGTACAAGATGGGTAGAAGTGGTTATAACCAAGAGTAGTACAAAAATACGTAATTAAGTTTCTAAAAACTAATATCATAACAAGATTTGGTTTTCCCTTCTCTTGTATATGATAATGGTCCAACTTTTCAATCATATTAAGTTATAAAGTGGGTTTATAACCAAAACATTATACTCAAATTATACTAAAATAATTACCCATAAGGTAATGGTTTAGCTAAATATACAAATAAAATCTATTAGACATCATTAAGAAGATAATTCTTAATAATTCAAGATCATGGCATACATTATTGAGATATGCACTTTACACATATATAACAAGAGTCAAAATATCTTTGAAAACTCCACCATATTTATTGGTATGGGTAGGAACCTATATTTCCAATCACTTTAAAACTCCTAACACATCAATTTCTATATGGATGGAGGAGATAAAGTTAAAAAGAGTTTTAAATTTAACACAGCTTACAAGATGCAATAGGTAAGGCATTAGAGATCTTCAACAAACACCAAGAGACTATCAAGCACTAATTTTATAAGACAACTAATGTTAAATCCTTCGAACATGGAGATATATTATTTCCTTGGGCAATGCACATTAGAAGAAATATTAAAATGCAAAATTTGACCCATTGTGGATTTGACCCTATCAAATTACAAAGCCTCTAGGATATAATGCATTTATACTAAAATATTTAAAGGGGAATGAATTAATTTTACTAGTCAATGGTTGGCACTTAAAGCACTACTTCATGATTTCACCATCATCTGCTTCCTCTAAATAATAAGCTAAGTTATTTTAGAATAGGAGTAGTATATATTTATGATTTCCTAGTTTATATTTATTCTTTCTAGATTATATTCTTGTTTTCCTATGTTAATTTCATGTTTTTCAAGAAATTGAGAAGTTATCGTGAGTTTAATTTTAAAAATTAAAAAAATGGTCATAGGTGATAATAGATCAAAGGAAGTCTCCTTGAATCAAGTGGATAGAACTAAATTCAAATGTTTCTTAATTTTCTTGGAATTAAAGTAACTAGGGGAAAAATAAAATAGAATTCAGAAATATTTTTGTCATTAGTGATGAAATACAAATATTTCACACTCAAAAGGGAGTTCACAACACACTTTACAAACTTTAAAACTTATATTAATTGATAAAATATTTTAAATATCTTTTCTTATAATGTAGCAACATCATTAAAAATATATAAATTGGTTCCCAACCCTTGGGATATTTCAAAGGCTATATATGCATGTAAAAATAATAGAAATATTCACCTAAAAACACACAAAAATGAATGAATGAAGCTATAAAACATAAGGTGTGATTTGAGAATATCCATCGAGCTATGGATCCTAATTTTCAATAAAGAAAGTATTTCAAGTAGATATAAGAGTATCTATGTATGGGGCTATACATGTATGGTTGGCAATAGAGCAACGTTTAAAACTTTAGATGAAGTAGTTATCTAATTTGATTGGTTTTGATTAACTCAATTAAATTTTTTAAAGAAGGATGGATTCACACACATAGCACATAATTTAACTCTTGAGAAGGTGTGAAAATCTAGTAATTCTGAAAGTGGGAAACAAAAATAAGGTTTGAGGTTTTTTTCCTACAAATTATGTTTCGTGTTGTCTAAATTTCATTATCAAACTTGATAAACCAAATATTATAAGTTTTAAACACTCTCTAAAGGTGTTTTCACTAAAAAATTAATTATTTATTAAGACCATAACTCACACCTACTTTTTTTTACAAATTGGGGACCCACATGAAACTTTGGGAATAAAACCTTTGGGAAATTGGATGTTAAATAGAATGAAATATAAGATAGAAAACTCAAATAATTCTTCAAATGCTCTCAAAACCAAGCCACAAGATGTACTATGAAAATAATTGTGAATTTTCTTACTTATGAGGTGCTTAAATTTATATTTTTCAATAGATTGGTCTTTATTTATTTATCAATAAAATATATTCTTTCATGGGTATAGTTTAGTGTCTTTGGTGTGCAAGGAAGATTTAGAAAGATTAGAAAAATATTGGATTCTTTAAGCTAAATCACACTAAGAGAAACATGCAAATACATTTATATGCCTTGGCTTTATATTATGAATAGAATGTAAAAATTTATCGGCAAAAACTTAATTTGGTAGACTAAAAGCACTTATTTCCTCCAAGTACACATGTCAAATATTGACTCTAAGTGAATTATGCAAGTTATGTTCAAAGTGTTAGTTCTCATGTTAATTTATTATAATAATGGTGGTCATGTGTCATTTATGGGATTTATGCAAATACTACATACTGGATTACAGCTCGAGGATTTAAGCTCCATGTTAGATGGTTATAACTATTAGTGAGAAGTGTTAAACATCATTTCCACATTATGTTAAGAGGTGAGCACACAAACCAATATTTAAAGAAATCCCCATATAAAATTTACATAGATGGTATTTGTATGTCATTCATCATCATTTCAATGATTGACAAGGTTTAACAAGGAAAATAACCATACACTACCACGTGTTAACACAAATCTCTTCATAAAATAATTAAGAACACATTGATTAACAAGTTTCAGGAATTGGCATCATAGACTATCCAAAGGTAGGCTGAAGGTTGAGGGAACTATGTAGAGCATTAGAACGGATTGGAAAAAAATTTCACATATTGGTGTAAGTTAAAGGCAACATCAAAATATAACTCACTTTAAAACTTCAAATCATAAGGTTGAGTCTCCCAATTTGAAATCCATAAGTTTCACTTTGTCATTAATAAGCTTGGTGGTGAACAAACTAGCTATAAGTAGAAAAAACTTGAGACGTATATAGTTAACTCACATAAGACTAAAAATACAGAGTCTATTTAAAGTCCCATCCCCATTTACAAATATCCTTTATTCCAACTTACATTTTCATTGAATTAATGTTGAGAAGGGATGGAATAATTTTCATTGAGTTTTGTAATAGAAGTTGAGAAGGGTTTAAGAAAATTTGAATGTATTAATTGAATCAACTGTAAAGGAGAAAATAATCTAGAAATGGCTCCCAATAATAGGATTCATCTTTCTCTTGTTCACAAGTACAAGATATTAAAGATATTTTTTAACCAAGGCACTCACATCTAATATAACAAACTAGAGTCAAGTTTTTTGGAGGTACGTAAATACATGATTAGCATTTCCAATGGTGAGAGATATCAAAGATATATGAAGACTACTATAATGAACAAATCTATTAGAGACAAAGGGCATCATGAAATTACACCCAATATGATGTAGTAACATCACTCCATACATATAAATAAGTCATGAAGACATCCATTTTGCTTTTCTAGGTGTGATAGTTGAGTCCTAGGTGTTACTAGATGTCAATTAGGTATGATAGTGTTTGGCCTTCCAAAATTCAAATGGAGCATTTTCCCTCCATTTTCAAATTTTGAATATTTTGGCCATTTTTGCTTGTTGTAATGTTTCAAAGAACTCTTGGAGCTTGTAAATCATAAAAAGGATGAAATGAGGTTTAAAATAGAGTTTCTTAGGTTCCTATAGGGTTAAGGAAGCATGATATGAGTTAGAAATACCAAAATACTTGGGTCAATAGTAAACAACTTGAGGTTAAGTCTAAGCCTATACATGTGACAAAGTGATCTAAGTGCCTAATTCAGTTAGAATTGGATGGAAAATATTATAAATGGAAAATGTAACTGAACTAATTCATTCTTATCTAGTTAATGAATCAAGAGAAAGACTCTCAAGATGTGTTAAAGGAGAAAAAATCATTTTTGATGATTCCTTACAGGATTTCTATGTTTTTTTGGTATATGTGAAATATTTAAACCTCGTAGTGGATTCATGATTTCAAAGTGAATACAACAGATCTTAAGCATAGTATTAGAATACTAGTGTCTAGATCTTGGAGAATTATTGTGCACTATCAATTTTGTATTTGTTCAAGCATTTATGCCTAATACAAAGAACATGGTATGTTGATCTTCTGAGATTGTTATTCCCTTGTCTTGGTGAATTGATAATTTTGAATGTGGTATATGGTTATGTGAATAGTGCATGAATGAAAAGAAGGGTCTGTGGAGTGGGATTAAAATGAAGGAACTTGTATTAACAATACTGTGATAGATGGCAGGGTATTTGAAATCTTGTTGCTTGAGTACCCATGTTTGTATGTAAGGACTGAGAAATATGGTAATAGTAGTATTATTCCTTTTGTGGTAGAATTTTTGGGAGAAGGTAAGTTAAACCTTTGTGTTGATATCATCGGGCATTGTGTTTTAGAAACCCCACCCTTGGGAGAGATCAATTGTTTGAGAAAATTTTCATGTAGCAAGGTGTTATTCAAGTCTAATCAAAGAAATTATACAAGGTGGCCTCAAAATTAGTATGCAAATTTTGAAACTTGAGAGATGAATATGGTTGAAAAAGGTAATAAGTCCTCAAAGTGAACCTCGAGGGTTCTCGCATGAGAAGAAGTAAGACATCATTTGAATTGAAATTTTTCTTTTATTCTAAGAAACTTATTGTCCTCATTCATGCAAGGGAGAAATAGAGGAATTTTTGCTAAATTTCATTTATATATTTTTCAGAAGGGGGTGAAAATTGTTGGTCTATAACCTTGAGAGAAAGGGAGAAGTATTTCATTAGACGAGAAGACCTTTAAATGTGTAGAACCTTGGTTAGGTCATAGAGACCCTAGAGGAAGGGTAGTTACACATGCCATCCAAGATTACTGGTAAGAGGTTGTCTTCCACAATGTGAATACAAGTATCCTTGCAAAGTATTGGGTTTTGAATCGATTATTAAATGAATTTATGGCTGATTTGGACTCCTGGGATTGATCAGTAAGCTACAGACAAGACGGCCAGTGGTATGACATTTGAACCTCAAAACCAATTTGTTTCCCTTTGAAATTTAGAATATGGGACAATAAGGAGATGCATGAAGTGATTTGGGAAGAAATTTAATACTTAATTAGTGAAATTGTGAGTTATCACTAACAATGTGTTGTCACAAGTGATGAGGTGTATAGTCTAGACCAAGACAAGAAGGTGATTTTACTAAGTAAGCATATAATAGACTTGGAGTTTGAAAATGAAACTTAGAACAATGAATTATGAGTTTATTAGGTGCCTAGTTCTACTATTATTTTGTCTTGAAGATGTATAAATCATGAATTATGCATGACAACTCACTTTATGAGACCTAGTTGAGGGTTTCAGAGTCAAAACCCAAAAAGGGAAGTATATAGAGTTGTACAAAACAGCTTGGACTTTCAAATTTAGGCTACACCGTGGGGTGATAAGAGAACACTAATGGAGTTGGAATGGTCTTCTAGGTGTAATTTCTTATATCCATTAATATTCCCAGTTCTTTGTCTTAAGGGTAGTTTTGATAAGAGAAAGAAGGTAAGTACCTTGAATATATTGAATCCATTTTTGTGTTGAGTCTAATAGTGAGTTGGATTGTTGAATAGGGAGAGAGTGATACAAGGAGTGGTAAGGGTAATTAGCTTGAAAATTGGTGGCAATTCGTGCTTAAGGGCTGAAACTATTGATGGAAACCATCTTAGCAATCTGAGTAAGTGGTTTTAAGCTTCTAAATACAAGGAAAGGCGACAATGAAGCTTCACACAAAGTACGAACGTATAGATAAACATTGAGGAAAAGGTATCTTGTCGAGAATTGAGTTTTGAGATCAAATTACATCAAAACTTAACTTAAAGTTCCTACAAACTAATAAGAAGAGATCAAGAGCATATTGAGGCTAGGTTGAAGAGAAGAAACCTTGTATGAAGAATGGATTGTTTAATGATTGAAAATAACATGGAAATGAGAAATGAAGGTAGATTATAGACAAGGTAAAGTGTTAGTGCAAACATTCAAGGTAATATAGTGGTAAATTAGTAAATATATGTGCAAATTTAATATATCTTAGCCATCATAGGCATGTGGTTGATCTTGAAAGAGTTGACGGATCGTATCGGAAACTGTGCACCACGATCAAGTTGCACTCTGGTTGAATCATAATGGCTCCAATGTAATCACAAGAAGAATTAATCAATAATTGAACAATCTTGCATAATCGAACAAATCTTACACATAAATGAATAGTGAAAGGGTACATATAGGGTGTTGAGTAACCCTAGTGCATGACTCAATAGAAAACCCTAAACCTAACCCATGTGAGATGACCCTCCAATATGTGAGGAGGACACATAGGATAACTCACACTAACACCCCCCCTTCATCGAAGCTGGGGTAGTGGTTATGATGAGTCATACTGAAAGAGAAGACACTCCTAAAAACTAAGAAAGATGTTTGAATGGGGCCCAACAACTAAAGGCCTGATAAGGTGCCCATATACAAACACAATATTCCTAGAAGAAGAAGAAGAAAAGAATGAATACATAGCCCGAAGAAGATGAGCAGATGCAGAAGACCTCACCCTAAGAAGAGACCATAAGTGAAGAAACTTCATCTCACTGAAGGGCTTGGTAAATAAATCTGCAATCTGATCAGCTGTGTGAATTTATTGAATGTCGATGATGCCATCATGAATAAGCTCTTGTATGAAGTGCATATGGATCTTAATGAGCTTCATTTGTTGATGCTAAACTGGATTTCTAAAAATAGAGATAGTTCTCATGTTATCATAGTAGATAATGGTAGGCTGCTGAAAGTGGATGCCAAACTCTATCAGAATACCCTGTAGCCAAATAGCTTCTGTGGCAGTGTTAATTGCTCCTCTATATTCTACCTCTATAGATGATATTGCAATTACATTCGATTCTTACTAAACCAACTAATTAGACCCAAACCAAGAGAGAAATTGTAGCTAGAAGTAGATTTCTCGATGATCTAAGTCACCGCCCAATCAGAATCTGTGAACCCAATCAAGTCAATATCTACCCCTCCATGATAGTGAATTCCATCAGTATAAGTGCCACGAACATAATGAAGGATCCATTTAGCTACTTTCCAATGCAGCTCATGTGGCTCCTACATGAATCTAGACATGATCCCAACAACATATGATAAATCCGGTTGAGTGTGAGTCAAGTAAATCAAGCTCCCCACCAACTATCAATAAAGAGTACCATCAACCAAGGGAGTAGAGAAATTTGAAACCAACTTAACCCCGAAAAGAAAAGGAGTAGGAGAAGACTTGTAATTGGACATCTGAAAATGAGCTAGAAAATCAAGAGCATACTTAGGTTGCGAAATCAAAATTCTCGAGTCATATTGTGAAATCTGGATCCCCAGGAAGTAATGAAGTAGACCTAAGTCAGTCATGGAAAACCTATTGGCCAAGGCGATCTTCACAGAATCATTAATAGAGGAAGAACTACCTATGATCAACAAGTCATCAACATAGAGAACAATAATGAGTATGGAGTCATCTTGGTAGAATATAAACATTTGGATCGAGTGAAACCTAGTAAACCCTAATGTAAGTAAAAAGGAGTCCATCTTGGCATACCAAGCCCAAGGGGCTTGTTTAAGTCCATAAAGAGATTTATTTAACTTACAAACAAGGGAGGGATCATGGACATAACCCAGAGGTTGTTCCATGTAGATCTCTTCCTCTAGGTCCTCATGAAGGAAGGCACTCTTAATGTCCATTTGATGGACTTTCCATCTATTTGTTGCGGTAATGGCTAGGGTCACCAAATAGAATTCATCTTCACAACCAAAGCAAAGGTTCTAGTATAATCAACCCCGGATATCTAGGAAAAAACCTTAGCTACTAATCGCGCTTTAAACTTTTTGATGTCTCTATCTACTCCATACTTTGTTCGAACACCCACTTACACCAAACAATTTTTCTTCCTTTCGGAAGAGGGGTGAGATCCCAAGTATCGTTCTTCATGAGAGAGGAATACTCCTCATCCATGGTAGAATCCCACTCAAGAATACCATAAGCCTCTCGGAAATACTGTGGATCGAAGCGAGAGGTAAAGAAAGTGTGGGGTCCAATGAAATCGAGCAGTATGTCTCATATCCAAGTATCTCTAACTAAATCTCCAACACCTTACAAAGTTATCCTAGCCCAAAGAGGACTGACTAGGAGGATCAGGCTCAGAGTCGGAAGATTCTTCACTTGAGTGAGAAGGGACATAGTCCTCATCATCACTACTGTCAGAACCGAAGACTCGGAGGTCCGATGGTCAAGAGGATCAGGAAGAGGAGCATGTTCAACAAGATCATCATCTCATGAGTCGAATCAATCATCAAGCTAAAGAACCTCAATAGGTGGAGAAGTAGAATCAAGAAGACTCATCGAACTTAACACTTCTCTTAATATACACTCATGATAAGTAGGATTCATCAATCGATATCCCTTCACACCATCAGCATACCCTAAAAAGATACAAGGTTTGGATTGTGGTTCCAAGGCCTTGCATTTCTTCTTAGGAATTTGAGCCATAGCCTTGGATCCAAAGACTCAAAAGTGCTCAACATCAGGCTTTCATCCAAACCAAGCTTCAAAAGGTGTCATCCCTCTTACTGCCTTGTGTGGAAAATAGATCTGAATGTAATTTGCACAATTCACTGCTTCGGCCCAATACTGTGGATGAAGAGACTTCAAGTGAATCATAAAAGTGGCCATCTCCTTGAGTAGTACAGCTTCTTTCTTTCTACGACTCCATGCTGTGAAGGGCTATAAGCAAATATATGCTGCAAAGAGATCCCTTCAGAAGTACAAAAATTCATGAACCTATTGTTTACATATTCACCTCCATTGTCGGTTCAAGAACCTTGATAGACCGTTCCACTGTTTCTCAAAGAAGAGCCTTAAAGTCCTGAAAATATTCAAAGACTTCGACTTAAGCTTAAGAAAATATACCCAAGTATATCACGAAAAGTCATCAATGAAGGTTAGCACATAAAGAGCTCTAGTAAACAAAGGAGAAGGAAATGGACCAAAAATATCGTTGTGAACAAGATCCAAGGGACGAGTAGCTCTCCAATATTTTCCTTTGTCAAATTTCTTTTCAGGATACTTTCCAAGGGTACAACCCTCACAAAGACCCTTAGAAAACTTGATGCGGGGTAACCCATTGACCATTTCATTTTTGCTCAATTTTTCAAGGTAGTGATAATTTAGATGTCCGAAATGCTCATGTCATAGCTTACTAACCTCATTTGCATGAGTGAGAAAGGCAGTGGGTGTAGAATCATAAGTAAAGTGGGAAAAGGTATATAACCATGAACGGTGATCCGCCTTTCCCTCAGCCACTGTAGTGTCATTGTTAAGCTCACAAATAATCACCGAGTTAGGACCAAATTCCACTCGCATTCCTTCACCAAGGTGAATAATTTGGTAAACCGATAGGAGATTGGTAGAGAGATCAGGAACACTCAACACTTGGTTGAATGTTCCCCCATCCATCTCTACCGATCCACTACCAAAAATAGACACTATCGTGTCATTATCCATTGTGATTTGGGACATTCCACAAGGTTCGATGTCTAATAACTCAACATGCGAAGAACCCATGTGGCGTGAGGCACCAGAATCTATAATCCACATCAATGAAGGATCAACTCTGGCTACAAGGGCCTTTCCTTTCTTCTTATCATTTTTAGAACCTTTTGCAATAGAAGACTCGGCCTTCGGAGCACTTTTTTTTATGGATTCAAGAGCACTTTGTTTTATGTATTCGGGAAAATAGTGGTGCTCGTTGTGACAAGAATTCTTGCAATAGGAACACAAAACTTTCTTTTATGTGCCTTAGGCTCATAAGTGTTTGTGTCATTTTCAGGTCTGGTCTTGGTTTCTTTCTTCTTTTTAGTCTTCTTTCCCTTGCTAGTACTTGCTACAAGGGCATGTGATTTAGACTTGAAAGACCCCATTTGAATGATTTTGTCTTGTTCTCGAATGAGTTGGGATGAAAAACAGTCAAAGGAGGGCATAGTCCAAGCATCACCCAAAGCAGCTTTTGTAACATAGAAAGTTGACATGAAGACAGAATATTCGGGACCTAGCTTAGAGAGAATCGACAAGATCAATTGAGCATCTTTCTTCTCTACTTGACATCCCTTTAACAACAATCTAATGTGGAAAATTTTTGAGAAGAAAGCTTGTAGGTTTTCAAATTCACTAGGTAACCCTAGTAGTTCATTTTCCAACTCATGCGCTCTCATGTCATCTTGTTGTCCAAACATCGTATCCAGTGTTTTCCATGCAGATTTAGGTGTTTCGGATGCCTCAATGTGGAAGAGCAAGTCAAGAGAAATAGACATGCAAAGAATACCTAAGGCTTCATCACTACAGTTTAACCACTTAGATTTTTCAGGATCATCGTCTAGTTCAGTCTCAGTTCCCATGGTGATGCAATATAACCCTTTACCCCTTAGTTTCATAATCATTTTCAATCTCCATTTGAAGAATTTGAACAATGTAAGCAAAGGAATTAAAGTGCATCCATAGTGAAGAGAGAGAGAAAGAAATGTAGAAAAGAAACACAACCACCCAGGACAATATAACAACCCCCTGCTTTCAACACTTTATAGTTTAGTGTGTTGATTACAATCAGGTCCGTGCGTGCGGTTGGAAACACTTGGTAACTCGACTTGCAATCAGTGTAATAACACGCAAGAGAGGAGACCACAATAGTGTTTTGTGGAGCATAGAAAAAAATAGGACACCGTAAACAAGCACAAAGAAAAAAATACAAGGAAGGAGGCAAAAGCAAATCCTGGTTGTGAGAAAATAATGTCTCATGTCGCAAAGAGTACCCCCTTGCTGCAGACTGTGGCAAACGTGCTCACTAGTCACAAGCAATAAAAAGGGTAAAATACAATTTTTGACGAACTCAAGAGGAGTCCAGATGATCTTCAGAATGTCGGAAAGGCACACGGAAGACAAAGAGTGCTCAGAGTGTCACTACACACTTGAGCACACGATTAGTAAAAAAATTGACACTAACGCCTAAAAAAATCGTTTAGAAATGCCCAGTTTAGCTAATTTTAGAGCTTTTGGATTTTTTTTTAAAAACAATATAGAACGTTAATTAAAACGCTTTTAAAATTATTTACTAAACATAAATTATAATCGCAAATAAAAAATTAATTAATTATGATTATTTAATATCTAACTAAAAAAATTTAATTAAATATTAATTAAGATTTTTTTAAAAATCCTAATTTAAAAAAATATGTTCCCTCTTTTTAAAAAAAAACAATTTTAAATTAAATAAATCTAACTAAAAAGATAAAAAACAATTTTAGAAAGTATTTAAAATGAAAAAAGGAAAGCTTTTTAAAACATGCGCAAAAACACTTTTGCAGATTTTAAAAAAGGAAGCTTTTTGATTTATTTAGAAAGAACACTAAACATGAAAGAGTTTGCTTTTTTATATAAAAAAAAAAAAACTTAAAAGCTTTTTATAAACTAAACTCAGGATGTAAAAAAAAGGATTTAATAAATATAAAGCAAAAAAAGATGTACCTTTTTTGAAGGTTGCTCTTTTAATGTACCTTTTTACAGAGGAAAGAAAAAAATGTAGGTTTGGGGAGGGAGGAGGGAGGAGGCATCCAAAGGCGAGGTGGAGGCCACGCAGCAGAGGGAAGGGGGAAATTCCACGCAGACAAACAGCGACACACAAATGCACGAAAGCAAGAAAACCTCCACGCATGCCGACCATGGCAAAAACCTCCACCATGCAAAGTAACACCACACATAGCTAGACCACAAAGCACCTCCACGCACAGCCTAGAGCATGCAAAAACTCCACAAAACCGGTCCGCCAAAAAAAACGCAGATCACGAACCGAGCACCCACAAAAATGCGAGGCCACTGATGAGGGTTTAGAAAGCTCAAAGCACAGCTTAACTGAACACATAAACCTACAAAACACCAGAAAACACAAAGAGCCAAGAAAAACTAGATATCTCCAAAAAAAATTCATTTTTTTTGAATTAAAAAACTAGAAAATAAAGAACCTCTATTTTAGCTGCAACTAGCTAAAAGTAGCTACAAAAACCCTTGATAGTTCAAGGAGATCTGCACATGCATGAAGAAAAAGAAAAACTAAAAAACTTTCCAAGAACAAGAATGTTAGATATGTTAGCAAGGAAAAACCAAAAAATAATGATCGAAAACTTGCATGAGGAGTAAAAAAATGAAACCAAGAGTAATCACAACTCAAATGACGAATGCACATTTACCCAACCTTGCTCTAATACCATGTAAGAGTTGATGAATCATATTATAAATTGTGCACCACAATCAAAGTGCACTCTGGTTGAATCGTAATGGCTCCAACGTAATCACAAGAAGAATCGATCAATAACTGAACAATCTTGCATAACAAAACAAAGCTTGCACATAGAGAAAGACAACGGAGTGTCTTGGCATGCTCATAAATGAATAGTGAAAGGGTACATATAGGGTGTTGAGTAACCCTAGTGCATGACTCAATAGAAAACCCTAAACCTAACCCATGTGAGATGACCCTCCAATATGTGAGGAGGACACATAGGATAACTCACACCAACAGATCTTCCTTATAGAGTTAGAGTGAAATAAATTACTAGAAACCTTCTTGTAGAATTAGATATATCATTGATGTCATATTTTTACTACATCACAAGCTATAAGTTTACCCTTATGATGTTTTATTTTAATATTTCTTTATATCCTATACTCTTCAATAAGGAAAAACATCTCAAATGGCACACGTAAGCTCATTGATATAACCATTGGTAATATCTTCATATTATGTATAAAATTATTATGTCGAACATCTTATAATCAAGATACTATGAGAGAATTCATGGGTGGAGAGGATATAATGGATGAATTAAGGTCTTGAGAAATTTGCGAATCAAGCATAAAATAAAAATCATTGTTGATTCTATCTATTTCACTATTTATAAAAGGGATCGAGTTGTCATGGTTTTGTTAAAAATACTTTATGAGGTCATAGTCAAGCTTAAAGTAATAGGATTAATATAAATTAATCCACCAACTCAAATTACCCCTAATTTACTAGATGCTACAAATAAGGATTTGCAGAAGAGTATTCTACAATTTGCTCCTCCTTCCCCTAATATGACAAGATCAACTCATGTAACTAGAGAAGATTATGTTCCCCTTAGATAATTCAAGTTATTCGTAAACCCTATATGGCATCATTGTCATCAATTAAAATAATTCCTACTATGGGGCATGTTAGTGGGGAAAGGATAGTGTTTTATATAAAGGAAAAGGAAAGCCTCCATAGTTTTATATGGAATCGGTAATTCAAGGTCAAGTGGTCTCATTTCTTCTTCCTCTAATGCAATCAATTGTTTATTTTTCAGTTGTAAGTGTAAGTTTGGATATGAATTCTAGCTTGACATCATCTATGGTGGTTCCTTCTCATCTTCTCATTTCTACCATTCCTTCCATAATGTTCACATCACCTTCACTTTCTCTCTTTTGTCACCACATCTCCCATTTCTTCCTCCTCATCCCTAACTTCTTCTATTATTCCTACTTCAACTATATTGTCACCACCACCAACCAAGATGTCAACATCCATGGAAATACCAATAAACGCTACCACATGGCTCATATATTTTATGGAGATTATGACATCAAAAGGTTCAAATGTTACCATGTCATTATTACCGCCACCCTCACTTTACAAGGTGCTAAATATCTGACTTGGGCCTAATTTATATATGACAAGATTATCAATGCCTACAGCTTTAATTTCAAGATCACCAATTCTAAGTGTTCCAAGGAAAGTATCAAGGGTTCGTACCCTTGGTCAATAAGGGCAATAAGTTTACAGTTCACCTCCCATGGGTCATCCTAAGGATAAAATGTTTGTTCAAAGGCCCATATGATTTGAATTTATTCAAATCCACTAGTTTTTACATTGACCACATCATCTACCTCCCCATTATGATATCTTCCATCACCATTGACATAGCATAACCAACAAAAGAGTACATTAAACTAGATAATAAATAGTGGAAACAACAATATTTTTTCACTAAATCTCAGACCTTGTAGACAAGTCTTTTGAGGTGTATTTGGTATATAACAAGAAGGAAAATAAGTTGCAAAGATAACCACCACGGGATAAATATACAAGGTTAGAAAAAATCATTGAGGATAGAGGAAGATGTTATGAGCTTGTCTAGGAAAAGAGTCAACAAAGGAGATCCATCCATTTATCCATTCAATGTGGTGGAAGCTTCACTAAAGATGGCTATGAGAGCCTTGAAAGAAGCCAGACATGATGTAATTTTCACTCATTCATGGATTACTCTATCTTCTGATGTTCATCATGCCTTGAAATATGTGTTTTCTAACTTTAGAGACATATCTAATGTCAAGGAAAATGTAGAGATAGTAAGGACAAAGTTGAACAACTTGAAACAAGAGGTTATGGAACTCAAGACTAAATTTTCAAAGATAGTTACAGGAAATTTATTGTCATATTTTCCAATAATGTATATTTATAATGTGATTACTATTGAAAATAAATTTACTAAGGAAAAATAATCAACTTTCAATCACCTAAAAACATTTTGAAATGTTGCATACTAATAATATTGTGTCACTCTTTGCATATGTGTATTTAATATAGCTATTGGATTCATCTATTCAAGTTCTCATAGTGGAATAGTTTGATGGTTTCCTGTTGTAGTTTATTTCATTTTTGATCAAAAATGCATATCCCTCTTCTGAAAAAATAATATTGGGATGCATGAATCATCCTTGCCATTACACTTGAGTTGGAAAGGCTAAATTCATAAATCTATTTTTAGAGGGAATGTTATAAGACCTTATCCACGAAGTTTAGATGATAGGAAGTCATGTAGACCACTTATTGTAATTACAAAAGTGGTGGAGGCTAATTTACTATTTAAGACAGCCTAAAGCATCAATTTCCACTCTAGATGAAAATATTAACACCGCAATGTAACACAAGTGACCATTTTTAAAATCTTTTACGATATATTTTTGTCTCTCGTGTACATGCAAGGATACACCCAAAGTTGATGATTCAATATGGGTGGATAATCTTAAATAGAGAATCCTATAATTAGGATAAAATTTTGTAAACATGAGAGCATGTTCTCTTATTTAAATTTTCAATGTTTATTTAATTATAGGTTTTTTGTTTCAATTTAGTTTTTTCAAATTGGAATCTCCAAAAATTACATGCAAAGAATGAGGCTACATCCCATGATTCTATAAAAGTAAATTATTTTATTGTAAACATATCTTGACACCAATGAATTAATACAAAGAACGATTTTGGATCTTCCAATTTGTTTTGTGATTTTCATATTGTATTTCAATTGTTGGTTCATGATTAAGTAAATTTTTTACTTATAGTTATAGTTAAATTTTGTAGAATAGAGAGATTGAGTTATGTTAGTCTCAATTTCATTACTTGAGTGTTTCTTGTACTTGAATTTCTTAAAGTTTTTAGAAATCTTGTAGGTTTAAGTGATTTAGAAATGTTAACCAATATATGTTGTTTTGTTTGTGTTTATAATATTGTTATTTTGGACAACTAATAAGCTAATTAAAAGTCTAGTATATGCTTTTTGGATGAACTAATATATTATTTTCTTAGCTGATGTAGGGATATGATTTTGTTTTTTGTAATTCCTTTGACTATTACTCTAGAGTTTATAATGAATTGAGTATACTAATTCTTGTATGCTTTGGTATTGTGTATTTTGGCTATTACAACAAGGTTTTGATAATGCTTAGTGAGAAAAATAGAGTATAGTTCTTCTTTTCTTCCCTACTCTTCTTCTTATTTTTTAATTTTTTTATAGTCACAAAAAATACTTAGTTAGATTTAGATCATTATGAATATTCATAGGATGAGGTGAAACTTTCAAATTAGGGTTATTTGAACTCAAAAATTGAATCCTAATAGGTTTTTTTCCCAAACACACAGTGTCCTCTATAGGTTAACATTGGGCTACATGCATCCCAATTGAATTTATACATCCTAGAGTAATATGTACCTTGAATCCATAAGTCCATCTACGATTCTAAAATGAGTGTGAGTAAGAAAGAAGACCCCTTTCTTCATATATTTTTTTATTAGTCAGTAAAAGAGGGTTAAGGGGACCCTACTCGATACATCAAGAAAGCTCCATGAGAGCGAGATAAATCTAAATTATAATAACATAAAAACACCATAATATAAAAGTTCATTGTAATAAGGGCTTTTAGGAGCCCATATAATAAAACTTACAGTAGAAAAAAACCAAATTGAAACTAATAACATTGAAGGAACTAATGTACCAAAGACAGAGATAGTGAAAAATAGAACTTCCCACACCAAATTCATTTATAGGCTTTTTCAAGCCCCTCTAAAGAACTTAGCCTTGTTGGCTAGATTTTTGCGTAGCACAAAACCTAGGCATCATGAGATAAATCTCCCTCATTTAACCAAAGTGAGGCTCCCATGTCGATTTGCCAATAAAAATGTGTTATTATCTATTAGGGGTTTTACTTCAACCACTTAGTTCATGAACCATAACTAAGAAGTTCTCGCAGCAAGTAAGCAGCTTGTTCAAGAAAGGAAATATTTTATAAAAGAAGGAAGTAAAGGAAATACAAAGAAGAAATGGGGAAGATGTGCATCCCAATTTGTAGATAGCAGAGCTAATTGCATGCACATAGAAGAAACTTAATAGATATGAACACACATAATTATAAAACAAAGGCAACTCTAGATCCGATCTACAATAACACAAAGTTTATTAAGAGATCTAAGATTAAAAGCAAGAAACGCAAGACACCGTGACACAAAGTTCTCTCGAAACCTCGCTCCTTTGTATTCCTTTGCTCCAAGTTGCTCAAGGGTCCAAAGACAAAGTTTAGAACACAAGATTGCGACTTACAAATTCCGATCACTAACCCGAAGTTTCTTCCTCTACTTATAGAATGTAGAGGGGCAATTACAAGTCGAAAGCTTTTAGTTGAACTGGCACATGTGGAATTCAGAAAAGAAACAACTAGAAATTTCCATTCTAGAATTCCTCTTTGCATGACATGTATGATTTGCAAACTGAAAATAGAACCTTCTATTTTGCACGTCCACTACCTATCTCCAAGTAGTTAACTTCTTCAAGTAATGGCTTTTAAACCAATCACTTAAGTTGTATAATTTAATTAATCGCCCAATTAATTTGTTAGAGGAAAGAAGAAGGAAGAGGAAAGCTACAGTCTTGTCCTTTTTCATGTCTGGAAGTGGTGAAGTAGCTAGATCTCGGAAGCGAGATGGAATTGGAAACAAGTTGGAATTGGAAGCGGATGGATTTTTTTCCTTCGCCTTTTCTTCTCTTTTATCCTCAAGCTTTTGTAGTTCTTCTCCAATACATGCATCGGTGCAATGTTTTCCATAAGTCTTTTTAATTGCATATGAACAATTAAAAATTCTAGAAAGCACTCGGTGAATGAAATTCAATGAAGGCTTCAAATGGAAGATGGGAGTATTTGTACAAGATCTTGGAAGGAATTTTCCATGTATTGACTTATTCACGGGTTGCATTTGAAACAAGAGGATGAAGCCTTTGTGCTGGAAGCTTTTCCAACTATGACATCTGGATCTGGATCTGCATATGGATTTGTATCTACATCTGCATCTGCATTTGGATATGGATCTGCACCTACATAACAAACTCTGGCAACTAGGCTGTGGATGGAAAAGTTGCAGCTTGAATAATTCCATTGCTTTTAATCTACACACATGAGTGAAGTTTTTCCTGCATGCATGAGTGAAGTCTTTCCTACTCTGGATCTGTCTATCAATTTAGCAAGAGGTTCTGAGCCTAGATCCGTGTCTCCAATATTTACAAATTTAGAAGTGATGCATGACTCCGTTGTGCTTTCTTTTTCATCTTTCTTCGCCATAGCTTTGTCTATCTTTGTTTGAATAATTATTTTTCTTCTTACTTGGCCGGATTTCTTCAATACTGGTGTAGATCTAGGTATTTCTTCGTATTCGAAGGAAATATTCAATGTATTGGACATTGATAAAATATCCTTTTCCTTTGTAAAGCACCCGTAATGAATTCATGTAACACCTATGTAAACAATTATGCAGACAAAGATCAACCTCCTTCAAAGCATGCACCAAATTTGGAAGCTTTTAGCCTTGTTGCCACCTTGCCTGAGTAAAATCCTTCTTCAAATGCCTTGTTTTCACCTTGCCTGAGCAAAATCCTTCTTCAAATGGGGTGTACTTTTCCTCTTGGCTGCAATTCTTTACCTATGAATTAAATAATTCACCCATATGGCTGCCCATAGTTATATAACCTTCACAATTCTATAATTAATAATTTCCCTAACAATTAAAGGTAATTAATTAATTAAAAATCATGCTCTTCTCTTTTAAAAATAGCATGTTTAAGGGCAACCATCCAATAAATTAAATTAATCCAATTTAATCCTTCACACTTCACTTTACTTAAGCTTCACAATGTGCTTTGACCGTAGCCACTAAAAATAGGAATTAATGTAATCATTTAATACTTTAAAAGTATTAATTCCTTCTCAAAGGGGCTGCATTAAATAAATTAAATTTATTTAATTTTGGAATTCTATTTTTAAATTCCTTATGTCCACTTCCTTTGTTGACTTTTCCACAAGTCTCGGGTGCCAAAATTGGGTGAATAAATATCAACAAATATTTATTTAATGCATTATTATTCACCCAAGGTGGGTCGCACTTTTTTACATAATAGAATTCTATTTTTAAGAATTTTTCGCAATGGGATTCTTTACCCTGCAAGGCAGGCACCAAAATCCCATGATCCACTTAAGTGATTTGACTTTGACAATGGGATTATTTACCTTGCAAGGCAGGCACTAAAATCCCATGATTTCACTTAAGTCACTTTCCTTTTATTTTATCATGGGAATTTTTACCCTGCAAGGCAGGTAATAAATTCCCGCCTGCCTGCGGCCTCTAACTTTCCCACTGTAGCTTAAGTTAATTTTATAACACAAGAAAAAATACCCTACTAGGCAGGGAAAAAATTCCCACCTTGCCTGCTACTTCTATTTTTCCCACTACATCTTAAATCCTTTGTTTTCCAAAAATGAGTCCAACCCCACAGGGCTTTTCTCAGGTACGAATTCACCTTTTCCCGTGAACCCACTCCTCCGATGGTGACTTCCTCTAGGCATAATATGCGTATATGTTTTCCAACCGCTGCTCCAGTGCAAAAAAATTGGGCTTACCCTGCAAAGGAATTGTTCGAGAAATTTCACGTAAAACGAAACGAGACAACACAAAAACACGAAAAATTGCCAAAAGTCATAAATAAATTCCAAAACTTATTCCAAGTTAAAACCCTTCTGGTACATAGGAATAATGACATGTTCGATCATAACAGAGTTAAAACGGAGCACAAATAGCCTCATACGGGCTCAAAATAATTAAATACAAATTTCCCACGCACAAATCCCGACGACAATATAACAATTTTGGGCATATCCGGGTATTTGGCGAAAAAGGCTAATATGGATCTTTAGGAATATCTTGATGCAATACAAGAACTTTCGTGCAATAAAAACACAGAATCCACCCATTATTTTAAAAGTACGAAAAAAATTCGAATAGGGTAGTCGCAGATTTCAGGATGAAATCTTGATGACACCAAGCCTATTCTTTTGTAAGAGCATCAATATTAATGTACCAAAGAGCCCAAGTCTAAACCATCTAGGGTTGCCTTCCGTTTCCTTTCTTGACTATCCATAGGCACAATAAGAATTGGCAAGCTGACCTAGAGTTTGAAGGTGTAGCAAGGTCGACTTAATAGTCATGATGCTCCATTTCATATAGCTATGGAGGATAGCTTTAACCTGATCCATATCCCTGGTTATGACCCCCAAGTTGGCCTTTAGGATCTTGATCTCGCCACCCTTCCCATTGCTAACAGCTTCCTGCACCTACTCCCTCATCTTGTGCCAATCATTAAAAAGAAACTAGACCAAGCTCTTAGTGAGCCACATGTCCCCTTTGAGCTCATCAATATCAGCAACCATCCTAGCCAACTGATTTTCCCCTTTGATCGAGATGACCTGACCCATAGCTTCATAGTTTTGTTCCAATTTAGTGTTTATAGGAGTCAGGGCACCCTATTTGCTAGAATCACCCTTAGTGTTTTTCTCAAAGGTTCAAGGTCTCGCTTAGATTTCAAGTCCTCGAAGGTTTTGGGCCACGACCACCTCTACCCCATCCTCTTCCGTGTTTCCATCTAGAGAATCCTCATCATTGCTCGACTCCTCCTCCGAATCGACTCCAAACCATCTACATAAGCTTCCAAAGCCAGCTTGAGAGCACTAGTTTTATCAATGTCCAAGGCTGCCCTTTTGACAAGGGCAAGGATAAAGCCCTGGTGGAGAGGGAAAGAGATCCTACATGATTTAAACTGTGAAACAGAGGCACATAGAGAACGATACAAGAAATAGGGGAAACTAAAATCATGCCCCGTCTAAAATGGTTTAGCATTGGGAGGTGGTAAGCATAGATACATTTGTGGCGGCCTTCCAGGGTTAAGAATTGAATTAAGGTGAGAGCCACCTTGTCAAATGGTTTAGGTAAAGACATTCTAAGGTAGCCAAAGAAAATGGGAGGTGAGATTCTCATTACCTTTAAGAAATAGATTCAGTTCTTCAGAGGCTTCCTTCTTCGGTTTGTAGACCTCCCTACCCACCATTAGAATACCCATAACTTTAGCCATTGAATCCACAGTGATCTCTAGACTGATCCCTTTTATCTCAACAATAGAACCTTTTTGGTCACCTTCCATGCGCTAGCAAAGTATTTGCTGAGATTCTCGTAGTGCCCTTCAAATATTTTTAGAAAAGGGGTAACACCCTTGCTATCAAATAGGGACATAGCATCGGGAGTGACCCCAGTGAGGTCAAGCAGGTTCAGTCTTGACAAGATCCCCACCCATACCACTAAACAACAAAGGCCTCTTCACAAAATGACTTAGAAACCCCGATTCTACAAAAAGTAGTGGTCGCTAGATAAAGTTCTCCAAAAATATGTGCAAATCATAACCCCGATCTTCTCATAATTAATAAATAAATTCAAATTCATCATACAACAAAAATCATGACAAGATAGCCCCCATGAAGAGACCTTGTAGACGTGTGCATTAGTGTTTTTAATAAGTGTGACCGCACTTGGGATCGAGAATTTCCATCTCCTCAAAAGTGTCAAATCATGACCATTAACTCCCATATTAGCAAAGAAATATGCCACAACATTTGCTTCCTATACACATGTTTGAAGGAGATAAAATTAAAATAATGGGCCATTTCCTTAATACTCTTAATAGAGTTAAAATTGGCAATAGATTTGGGACCTTCCTTATTTATGTTTTTAATTATGTTCAGGAGTCACCTTCATCTTTCAGATTAACAAATTTGTTTTGAAGAGCTATAGGTAGACCCCAAAAGACCCCAAAAGCTTCAACAACATTATTTGTTTGAGTGCCCAAATTGTAGAAGTATCTAAGAATAAAAATTCCTTCAGAATCACAAAAGACCCCACCACAAATGAGCATGCCCGTGATTACCTTTGGAGGCACCATCAAAGTTTAATTTTAAATAGTCCTTGCTAGGTTTGACCCATCCATTTAGTCTAGGGTTTAACCTGGGGGCCTAAGGGTAGAAGGTCCCAGACCCCACTTCAAGGAGAAACAAGATTCCTACTGAGAGAAAGACTTCTTTTAGGAGTTCAAGATAGAAAATTTAGCTAGGATGGATCTCACACAATGGGCTCAAATTTTAACATGGGACTCTTTTTTCCCTTTAACTATTCTTCTATTTATTTCCTTCCATATTTCCCAAGCTAGATGAATTATACGTAAAAATATATAAGAACTTCATACCTTCGCTCTTAAAAGGACTAGTCCATTGAATCCACAGTAATTTTATGGAGTCCAGGAAGACCCAGTTGACATCAAAGATGTTAAGGATGGTTTCCCTAACCGAAACAAGGAAAGGATAGTTGAGGAACAAGTGTGAGGCATCTTCAAAATCCGATTCACACAAAACACATCCATTAACCATGTGGAAATTTCTCTTGTTCGATTTCCAACAATAAGAATATTATCATGGATTACTAACCACCAAAACATATTAATCTTAGGGATTAATTCTTTGATCCATATGCTTCCCCAATTAAAATTATCTCCTATCTCCTCCTCATAAAAGAAGGAGCGGTAGGAACTTTTGACCGAGAAAATACCATTTTCTTCCTTAAACTAGTATAAGCTATCTTCAACAGGAATCTCTCTATTAATAATAAATCTTCTTAATTTACTGTTAATAGAAGAGATCTCTAAGGTGTTAGAATGATCCAAAGATATGGTTTTCCACTGACCCAAAGGATCGTCCAAATTGAAATAATCTCTCACCTTAGTCCCATATTTGGACACAGAGTCTTTGTAGATAGTAGGGAAAATAGTCTTGAGAGGAACATTCTCCAGCTAGTTGTCCTCCCAGAATTTAATGGTGCAACCATTTCCAACAAGCCATTTGCATCCTTCAGATAACACATGTTTAGCCCAATTTAAGGACTTCCAGAAGCAAGAAGAAGCATTAGAGTTCTGGGTACAAAAGCACCATTCATTAGCAGTCAGGTTGGGCTAGTATTTACATCTTATGATACTAGTCCAGACACTATCTTCCTTTAACAGTCTCCAACTCATTTTGGCTAGCATAACTTTATTCATTTTAGTCCAATATTTGATACCCAGGCCACCAATTTTTTTGGGGAAACAAACCTTATCCCAAGCAATTAGAGGAATTTTGTCTTTTGATTCAGTTCCACTCCGTAGAAATCTTTTTTGTATGCTTTCCATCTTACATGCAATCTCATAGGGTAATCTATAGATAGACATTGTATAAACTGGTAAATTCTCAGTATAGAGTATTTAAGAAGGATACCTTTACCCACTTGAGATAGAAGTGAACCTTTCCACCCTTTAAGTTTCTTGAAAACCTATCAATTAAGAAATTTCATTCAATATTCTTTGGTTTTTTGTCCCAATAAGCATACCAAGGTATCTGGTTGGGAGGGTTTTTGATGAGCAACCAAGAATACTAGCAATTTTGATGCTTCTTCTTTTAGGGGTATTGATAAAGAAGACAGATCTTTTCCCATAGTTTATCAATTGATCCAAGCTTCCTCATAATCCATCATTAATTACTTGAATTCTCTGGCCTCGTGGACAAAAGCAGCTCTAATTAACATGGAATCATCCACAAAATGTTGATAAGAAACCATCTAAAATTTTACAAATAGGATATACCTTTGATTCTACCCTCCATGGTAGCCTTATTAAGAGTTCTACTGAGGGTTTTGGCAAAAATAATGAAGAGAAAGGGTGATATAGGATCCCCTAGTCTTAAACCACGTGTGATGTTAAAATAACCACAAGGATTCCCACTAACCAGACCTAGAACTTGGCAATGGAAATACAAGATAGAATCATCTCCTTAAAATCCTCACCAAAGCCAAATCTTGAGAGAATCTTCGAAGGAAAGACCAAGAGACCCCATGTCATAGGCTTTTCCATATCCAACTTAATGAACATAGCTTCTTTCTTGTTCTATTTCATAAAGTGGAGGGTCTCTTGTATGGTGATAATGTCATCTTGAATATGTCTACCCATTAAAAACCTCCTGTTGATCGAGAGATGATTGAAGGTAGACACTGGATTCTTAAGGCCAAATTTTTTTAGCAAATTTTATAAACACAATTGCAGAAAGACTTATGGGCCTCGAAATCTTTTAACTCCACGATCATGATTCTTAGGAACCAAAGTCAAAAAAAATGCTATTTAGCTCCTGTAGCATCTTTTCGTTCTTGAAGAATTCCTGGATAGCACTGCAAATATCATCTTTCACAATATCCCAAAAATTTTGAAAGAAGAAAGTCAGGTAACCATCAGGTCCTAGGGCTTTATCAGGGTTTAGAGATTTGATCATGAATTCAATTTCTTCCATCGAAGGGATCTTAATGAGCATGAGATTGTCTTCATCATTTATCAGACGGGAATCATGTCAAAAATTGGTCTTCCTTAGTGTTTTTAGGAATCCGAGAAGAGGTCAAAAGCTGTTGAAGAAAGAACATGCCTCTTGTTGAAGTTTCTCACAAATCATTAAGCATAACTCACTCTCCATTTTTATACTTAGAATTCTATTAGAGCTCCTCCTTTTAAGAGTAGAGATATGAAAGAACTTTGTGTTATTTTCACCCTCTTTAAGCCAAAGGGCTCTAGATTTCTATTTCCAAAAAAATTCCTCCTTCGGAGGATGTTATGATACTCAACTAGTAAATCCTTCTCATTATTTTGGGTAAATATAGAATTTTAAACCTCCTGTGACTCCAAATATTTCTGGAGCGAAGAAATCTCCTTAGCCAGGGATTGCTTCTTTTCGAAAATGTTGCCAAAACCTTTTTATTCCATTCTTTCAAAAAAAATTAACATGAGCAAGATTTTTAACAATTCGAATAAAGATTTGCATGACTTGGAACGTAATCACTAATAGTTGTAGTGCTGATGCTAAGGAGTGGCTTTTTAAGTGTAGAATGATGACATCATCAAAGATTTGTGTGACTTGGAGCGTCATCATTAATAGTTATAGGGCGGATGCTAAGGAGCGGTTAATTAATTACAAAGTGAGGACTAATAATTACATCTCTTCACATGATTGGGAGGGCTTCAAAAGTAGAGTTGAGGATGATTCGTATAGTTTTCAAATTTTTACCATTGCAGGAAGAGGTAATATCACAGGAAAAATGGGGGGACCGCCTTGCAAGACAGAGCCCACTCATAATCCAGCATGGAAAGATGATACAGTTCTTTGGAACTATTTACAAAAAGGGGGTCTCACGAACTTTATTGAAAAAGTCCAAGGTTTTGATCAGGATCTCTCAATTAAATTTGCTCAGGGATGGAGGAATCACGTGGTTGAGTACAGTAATATCAAGGTTGAGATTTCTGAGGAGCTTATTGCCCAGGTCACTGGGCTCAGTCTAGATGGAACCAAATTCTTCAACAAGCACGTGGATAGAGAGGTGGAGGCTAAGAAGTTTCTTGATGAGGGGGAGAATCTAGAATTTGTGACGGCTGGCATCAAACTTGCTTCTGTTCCAGAGCCTTTTGCTGAGATCGCAAGGATGGTGGTAAGGTATGTTACTCTAGAGGGGAGATTTGTCACTATTCCCCAAAAGCACTTGATCTTCCTTAATCACTTCGTAGAAACCTCACCATCAACTTTCCTCATTACTTGTTGAATTCTCTAGAGAAATCTATTCTGGAAGTACAAAACCACACTAGGGTTGTTCCCCTTCATCAAGGGTTAATACTTCTTATTCACCGCCACTGCTCAGCCTGTCCCCACTCGGATTCTAGCTCCTCCCCCTGCCTCCATCCCTCCCCTTCCCGATAGGAAACTTGACATTGCTTCCACTAGCAGGAAAAGGAAAGAGATGAAAACTAAGGTCCCTACTTCTCAGAGGGTTCTTAGAAGTCATAAAGACCTGGAGCTTGCTGCGAATTTACTACACATTAGTAATCTAGTGGAGGAGCCTAAAGATGAGGACTTGTTGGTCAGAGTTGGAAAGATGGAAAAGGAGATTCAGGAACTAAAGAGTGCTATTAGGGATATGGATAAAACTAAGGGAAAAAGGAAACTGCAAAATGATGAAGATGATGATATCACTGCTGAAGTTTTCAAGAAGCTTCAATCTCTGGATGCCAGGCTTGGCAATGCAAAAGGGCATAATGATTGTATCCTCTCAGCTCTTAAAAGCATCTATAATTTTATTGAGCAACATGTGCGTAGTATTTGCAGTCTCAACGGTATTACCGAGGATATTTGGGGCTCCAAGGAGAACAGAGATCTTGCAATTGCCCAGGTGGATTTGAAAGACCCTTCCCAGGCCACCGCCATTGCATTCTTTGTCTCGCTCCAAACGATTAAAGCCAAGATTGACCAAGCTGTCAAGTGATGCGAGCTCTATTGCTATTTACTGGTGGTGAAGTTGCTGTTGACTAGTGTTTTTGGTGTTGTTTTTTGGCTGGGAAGACCAGTGGTGGTTATCTCTTGTTCGTATTTTGTCTCTTCTGCTTTTGTTCGGATCACTATCTGTCTTGATCTTGTTTTGTTACTATATTGTATTATCTAGCTGTTGAGCCCCCTGATGTTGGATGTTTTGCATTTTTAGGGTCAGTTTTTCCTCTTTTGGTATCTGGCTTTTGAGCCTTTTTGTACATAGGGTATAGTCCCTTCAAAACTATTTACCCATAAAAAAACAATTTTGAATAAATTCGCACCTTTGATTTTTATATTCCACCACTCCTTCACCAACTCAAGAATATCCTCATCAAGCGTAGCCACATATTTTCAAATCTAAACGGGACTCTCCTCCTATCCTTAGCCTTGATCTAGAATAGGAGAGGATTGTGATAAGATCCTATGTGAGGAAGGGAAAAAAACCCAACTTCTTTGTTCAACCAACCCCAAGAGATCAATGCTCATTAAGTTTAACCTAAATCGCTTGGTCACCCTTCCTTCTATTAGTCCAAGTAAATCTACTTCCTCTAAGCTCAACATCCATAAGATTATTGAGGGAAATAAAATCTTAAAATTCTTCCATACTTTCAAGTGAGATCTATATGTCCCCCATTTTTCCCCGCATACGAGAAGTGTTGAAATACCCCAAAATCACCCATTCCATGCCTTCGATTACATTCTAAAATTTAGAGATATTGTTCCTTTCACTTTTACTATTAGGAGCGTAGATATTAGATAAGATATAGAACTCTTTAGATATTTTATCCTGAAAAGTACCACCATATGGTTTTTTCATTAAGGAGCTTCATATCTTTGAGTTTTTCTTTGTTCCAAATAATAGTCATTCCTCAACCGTGTGCCTATCGAATTAATAGTAAAACCCCTATAATTTTTGTGAGACCTACCACAAGTCTTAAGGAAAGGGCCCTCCATCATCTTAGTTTCCTGCAGGCCGGGATATCAAAATTGTGATTCTTCTCCATATCTTTTATCAATCTCCACTTGACCGGGTTGTTCAAACCCCTAATATTCCAAGATATTATATTCATTTAGTCACTTTATTCATAATTCTTCTAAAACTCCTTAGATCCAGCTTTTGATTGGGTACCATCATCTATTTCCTTTTGACTCTTTTTTCTCACCACATGTTTAGAGGGTCTCCCGCATCCATCTTTTTTTGGGGTCCCTTCAAAGTTTTCCCCTTTGAGAGGAGTAGAAGAAGAATAAAAATAGATAGGTTAAAGTCATCCTTACTAAGCTTGGGAATCTACGAGACCTCGACAAGCCGAGAAGAGACCTTTTCTTTTAAGATTTCATGAGTGTTGTTTAAAACCAATTGGTTTTCATTAGTCACGATATCCTTTTCCTTTTCCTCAATCTGAGGATTTTCAAAAGGATTTGAACACAATTCTAAAGCCTCATTGAGGTTTCCTTCACTTAGATATTTTGATTGAAATATTTCCACTTCCTTCAAAGATTTTCCAGGGTTTTTTTGTGGACATAGCCCTTTCTTCATATTTGAAAATTGTTTATTAGTTGGAATAAAACACTTATCAATACAATGATATGCAATGAGTGTTTAAGTAAGATCCTATTTTTATTTTTATTTTTATTTATAAAAGTACCGTTAATGTATACCTTGGTTTGGTGTATCTATCAACCCATAAAGTGTTTTCTTTATTTTCAACATATATGAAGAAATTCATGAAATTGTAATAAGGAAATTATTTTGGCCTTTTACTTAGCATCTAGTCTAACATCATCTTTTTGGCCATTAAAAGTAAACACATTATTTGTAGAGAATATTTCAATATAAATTTTATGTATAATTTAAATAAGAGAAATAAGTATATGTAAATGTTAGGGTTTACTTATTTTTAATATGAGCATAGAGAAATAACAATATTAAACAAAACTATTAACCCAAGGTAGGAATCATACACTAAAATGGACACTAGACAATTAATTCACATATTCTATTTGTAATCATATTGATGCATGAAATTATATCATCTTATCTCAATCATTGGGGGAATACAATATATTATTTGAAATTTTAGCAATATAGAAAAAATTGTGTTAATAACCTATGGTGATGTGGGAATCACTTTCATCTCTCTAATAAAATTAGTAGTGTATCTATAAATAATGGTATAATAATATCACAAAGAGCATAGAGACATAACACGATGTTCAATAATATCTACTATACTCCATGTTTGTTGTAAAGTAGTTGCGAAGGAGGAAGAGGTTTTATCTAAATGTTTTCTCACTCTTAAGAAAAAATCATCATCTATAATATCCTTCCCGCACTAAAAATGCCATAACTTAAAAGTTACCTTTGATATTACATCTAACCTACAAAATCTCCTTTAAATTTAGCCAAATGATTTTTGTAGAACCAAATATTATCAATCAATTTAAATCTATAAATCCTATTGATTTAAACCCAAAACCTTTAGTTTCCTTATAAAACTTGATTCATATTTGATCTTTTGAATATAAATAGAAAAGGGTCTGGGATACATGTGATCTTCACTCATCCCATACTTGATGGTAATCATCCAAATAAACTGGAGATGCAAGGATACACTACTAACAATGAAAGGGGTATGAAACAATACTAAAAATAGGAATAAAGGTATTAGTTTGGGGAGGGGAATTTTGAGATTATCAAAGGGGAAAGAATTGTGAATTTTAAAATTCAAATGGAAAAGTGGAGGAAGTTTTGACAAAAAAATATTAAATATTAAAATTTAATCATATGAAACTATTGGAATAACTAAATGGAAATGGCTTCTCAAGTAGAGATAGTTATGGGACTAACGGAATCTTATAGAGTAAAAAGGGTCAAAATGTAATGAGTTAACAAGAGTTAAGAACATGTTAGATAGATATTCTCATCCCCACATCTAACATTATTATCTCACATTCAACAACATAAATAGGCTTTTCTAGCATCTTCTTAGCATGCATCCCCCAAAATTTAGACATATGCCCCCTAATCGTTCATATTTTTTTTTATTAAGGGCAAATAGTTTTGAAGGGACTATACCCTGTATACAAAAGGGCTCAAAAGCCAGATAGTAAAGATGAAAGTAGCAGCCCAGAGAAGGGTAGAAAAGTCAACCAAGGAAGGCTCAACAGCCAAATATTACAATATAGGAGAAAAAAGGATCTAAACGTACAAAGATCCAGAGAAAAGAAGGCAAGAACAAAAAGGAACCAAAAGAGAAACAACATAAGGAGCCCCGCCACAAAACAGCTCTAGAACCGCCCGATGACAGCCACATCGCAGCCAAAAATAGCATCGCTACAGCCCTTTACTTGATGGCTCTGTCAATTTTGGTCTTGATAGCCTACAGTGACATGAAGAAGGCAATGGCAGTGGCCTGAGAGGGGTCTTGTAAATCAGCTTGGGCAATTGCAATGTCCCTTTTCTCTTTAGGGCCCCATATATCCTCATTAATCCCACTTAAACTGCAAACACTGTGGACATGTTGCTCAATGAAATTGTAGATGCTTTTGAGGGCAGACAATATGCAGTCATTTCGGCTTTTAGCATTCCCCAATCTGCCATCTAGGGACTGTAGTTTCTTGAAGATTTCACCAATAACCCCCTCATCCTCCTCACTTTGAAGGATCCTTTTACCCTTAGCTCTTTCCATGTTTTTTATAGCCCCTTTGAGCTCTTGAAGCTCCTTTTCTAATTTTTCCACCCTATCCAGCAAATCCTCCTCTTTGGGCTCCTCCACCGGCCTGCTGATATGCAGAAGGATTTCAGCTAGTTCTAAATCCTTGTGGCTCCTTAGGACTCGTTGGGAAGCAGGGATTTTGGCTTTGAGGCTCTTGCTTTTTTTGCTGGAGGTCACATCTTCATTCTTTCTTTTTAGCAGGGGGGTAGTGGGAGCAGTGTGGGTAGGTGTAGGTATGGAGGAGGGAGGTGGGATAGGATTCACGGGAGGGCAGTTGGAGAAATGGCGGTGAATCAAGAGGATAAGGCCCTAGTGCAAAGGGACAGCCCTAGAGTGGCTTTGAACTTCCCTTATGGATTTCTCCAAAGAGTTAATCAGATAATGAGGAAAGCTGATAATGTTATTTCTATGAAAATGATTCAGAAAAATCAGATGTTTTTGAGGTATAGTCACATATCTTCCTTCAAGGGTAACATACCTTACCACCATTTTGGCTAG
This sequence comes from Taxus wallichiana var. yunnanensis, assembly GCA_018340775.1. Taxonomy (NCBI): domain Eukaryota; kingdom Viridiplantae; phylum Streptophyta; class Pinopsida; order Cupressales; family Taxaceae; genus Taxus; species Taxus wallichiana. The sequence continues at coordinate 107,998,859 of CM031244.1, read as the reverse complement.
TTCAGCAAATGGTTCAGGGATCGACTCCACCTTGAGGCCAGCAGTCACGAACTCAAGATTCTCTCCCTCTTCCAGAAATTTCTTGGTTTCAACCTCCCTGTCTACCTTCTTATTGAAGAATTTTGTGCCTTCTAGGCTGAGGCCCATGATCTGAGCTATGAGATCTTCTGTGATTTCCATTTTCATGTTATTATATTTGACTATTCTGTTCTTCCAACCCCGGTGAATTTGATAGAGATGTCTTGGTCGAAGCCTTGGATCCTTTCGATGAAATTAGACAGGCCCCCGATTTGCAGGTATTCCCACAGCTCCGTGTTCTCTTTCCACTTAGGATTGTGGGTCGGTTCGGTTTTGCATGGCAGCCCCCCCATGTTTCCTCTGCACCTTTTCCTATTCTCAACGGTAAAATTGCTATCAATGTGCGGAATAGGCTGAACTTTGAACTTGGGATTTAAATCATTCCTTCCCGTGAAAGCCGATTTAATTATTATGCTACACTTGTTATTATTTCCCGTGCCTCGGCTTTCCTCCTATACCAAGAAATGATGACAACCCAGCCCACACAGATCACAACAATCATCCAAATCTTTTGTGATGTCATCCACATGTACTTGGGGATCCACACATTAGCGTCAAAAAAACAGCCGTTAGTTATGATTTTCACTGCCATGAAGATCAATGATTATGGCTTTATTGACATGAGTGGGTAGAACGTCCCCTCTAATCCAAGTTTGAAAGGGATTATTAACACCGAAGTTAGCCAAACTGTCAGCTACCCTATTTCCTTCCCGGTAGGTGTGGGTGATTTGGACATTTACAAAGCTTTTACATATATCAATAGCTTCTTCTATAAAATCCCTAATAGACCAGCTGGGGTGTTGCTTTTTATTCAGAAGATTGATAATATTTAGAGAATCACCTTCAATTATGATATTTGGAATGTTACAATCTCTGGCAAGTCTAATGCCCCAAAGAGCCGCCATGGCTTGAATAATGATTAGTCTGTCTGCCCATTCTCCCAGAAAAAGTAGCAACATAATAGCCTCTTTGATCCTTGATGATTCCCCCTCCTCCAGAGTCACCTGAGATTGCCCTTAGAGGCCCCATCAAAATTTAACTTGTGCCAATCAGTGGGTGGTTTAATCCATCGGACCGTGTTTCACAAGATACCATTGTTATTTCTATTGATAAAGGGCAATATTCCATTCAATCGAATGCATTCTTCATTCTCCGGGTAGAGTCTATTTTTAGGGGTTTAAATCTAGCAATATTATCTTGCACAAAGAATGATAATTTCCTTATATATTTTATTACAAGCTTGTCTATTGTTTCGAAAATACTATCATTGCGAGCCTTCCAGATTCTCCACATAGTGTGGGGCAAAACAAGTTGCCATAGCCTTTTTACCATGCAATGTTTGAACGGAGATTCCGTTGCTCCTAAGCTTTGAGGGCGGTAAGGGAAAAATCCATCTCAAATTGAATTTTGTAATAACAAGCTGCCAAATTTTGGAAGCAATCTCACATAGGAGGAATAAATGCTTTATATCTTCACCTCATTTCATGACACATGCAACATCTATTCGGCATGATGAATCCCTTCTTGATGAGGTTGTCATTAGTTAGGATCTTGCCATTAATAATTATCCACCAAAAGAAGTTCACTCTAGGAGTTAGCTCTGGCATCCACAATTTGTGCCACTTAATTTCGCTTGCCATGGATGCAAAGAAATAATTATATCCCGCTTTACAAAGTGTAATCCCCATCAAAAGAATCTTTCCGAGATGAGCTCATCCTTAAGATTTTGATTACTTATATGGATTAGTGAAAGTTGATTACGGAGAGATGTATTATCACCCGAATATTAATATTCTCCACTTTTAAATGCTTCCATTTTCTTTTGTTTCCATTCCTCTCAATGTACCCCGGATTTTGTGTCCATATTTTACAATTAAGTTGTCTTTAATATGATCATAATCAGAAATCCAGCTTAGAATCCATCCACTTATTAGTCCGTAAGTTTATGTTTTTCCCATCTCCAAGCTTCCAAATGCACCCCTAAGAAAGAATGTGTCATTGCGAAGAAGGTTGTTCCGAAAAATAGAACCACTCGGAAGGTACGATCATAAATGAAGGAAATCTTGCTTTGATTTGAAAGATATTTGGTCTTAATTAGCTATGTCCAAGGTCTGTGCTCTTTTATAAGCCTCCATCCTAATTTTGTAGTAAGGGCAGTACTCATATGATTAATATCTTTGATGTCTAACCCCCTAGCCTCTTAGGTTTACAATGCTTCAATTATTATTATTATTAGATAAGGGTAAAAGGGAGTTTTTTGACTGGGATTCTACCCAAGTATAAAAGGGTCTATAACCTAGACTTGGCAATATAACCAACTAGAGTAAAACTAAAAAACATCCAAGTTGCAGCAAAAACACCTCGATTAGGACATAAAATAACCCCAAAAGGGGGAGAAAGAAAGCAAACAACAAAAAACTACTTGAGGATTTTAGAAAAATCCTTCTTTAGATTCTCCAGATCTTAATAAATTCATGTATGTATTCTCATTACGGTCTCTCGAATTGAGCTTGTCCAGTGCCTTTCCTTTGTCCTTTTTATCACCCTTGAAGGGGAGAACTTCCTTAGTAGAACCAACCTAGGAAACTTGAAGAGTGAGAAAATACGAACAACTTTGCAAAGGGAATCAAGGTCATATTATTTTTTTCTAATGACCCCCATCTCTTTCTCTAATAAGGAGAGCCTCTTGGATAGATCTTCCCCAAAATTAGTGTCTATGTTACCACCTTCCACAACAATCTTACACCCCTGACCTTATCCTTAAGATCTCAAATTTCCTTTCTAATCCAATTGATTGTGTCCATATGAAGATCAAGCTTAGCATGAGTGTTTGAAATAGTTTCTTTAAATGCACAAAAACAAGATTACTAAAGGAAATAATACTAAGAGCATCCAATTTTCCCTCATCAGCCTTAGGGGTGGAAGAATCACCCCTAGTAACCTTATCTTTAGTAGTGTGATTGTGCAGGGTTCTATGGGGGTCCTCTTTAGGTTTTTTTAGAAGCCCAAACCTTAGGAGGAGAGGAGGGTTCCCAACCAATGGAAGAAGAGGGTGAGAGATAATTGGATTGGACTATTCAAAGTGTTTACAGACAATTCTTCAATTATAATTATTGGAACATGCTAGGAAATAGATTAATTGAGACCCTATAAATTATTTAATCTAATATTCCATTTATTTTATTGAAATGAAATTACCCAAATTAGAAAATTACAAAGGGGAAAGTATTAAAATAATATCTATAATTCATTGGATCAAGTAAGGCAATAAAGACTCAGAAATATTCTTTATTTACATAAATTACAAGCATAAAAAGAAAAAATGTTATTTTATAGATAATCATGGGTCAATTCACATGTATTTTTCTAAAATAACATTAATATTCCAATGATTCTATAAGAAACTCACAAGAGGGAAATCATTGGGAGGATACATATGATACTCTTGAAGATATTCAAATATTGTATACCTAATAATATTGACCCTATTTAAAGCAGGTTTTGGGATTATCTTCATTTCCTCGAAGATATTGAGTGTGAATTATTTTATTTGGCACATAAAAAAAGTATAGGATTTGAGGATATCCTAGTATAATTCCATTAAACTATGTAGACACATATCAAGGATGACTTATATATGTTTTATTTGGAAATTTTTGGAAAAGGGTCTCTAGGTCTAATGAACAATAAAGGGTTATTTAAAATTTTTCCTAAAGAGATGAATTAAGAAAATGTTTTAGGATGGTTCCCTAACACTTTATTAAATACTTCTTACAAAATCATTTCCAAGGAGTTAGCTATGTGATTAAAACTAGCGGTTCAAGGTATTGTAAACTAGATCAAATATGATTTATTGGAGGATGGTTTATTATTCATAACTAGATTATTTCTTAGAAAAATGTGAATGGGATCAATCATTGGGTAAAAATTATTTGTTGGTGATATTATACTTTGAAAAATACTATGACAGACTAAGTTAGACATTCGTTATCAAAATTATGTAGCGGATAGGATTAGGACCCAAAATTTACACTCGCATTCAAGTTATTTGTAATGATGACAATTCTCATATAGTGGTTAAATTTATATATGATTCTTTTCCTTTACATCATTTCACCATATATATATTCCCATTATCACCCTTATTATATGTGTTTATGGTCAATGTCGTATGTGGCATTTCCATCATTACAAAAATCCAGATAACAAAGCAACTCTTTTGTGGTATTTCCATCCCTCATATATTGATGTGATTACTTCACACTCTATTACTAACAATCGATTATTGTTCCAAAAACTGAGAAAGATATTAATAGTACTTTAGATATTTTAATTTTATATTACTTTATTAAAGTACCTCATGTCGTTAATCATGAAATAGAATTTTTAATGATTTAAGATGGTCATATTCCTAAATGGATTACTAAAGTGAGGAAACAAATAAATAATGGTGAAATTATGTAGTGTCTTGGAATCCCATTTAGAAGGGTTTTCTCTCATTAATATGTGGAAGTGGTAACTAAATGGACTTTAAAAATAATATATTTAAATGGGGCAAAAAAATTCTTTCAATAACAAGGAAATTTCAAGTGGAAAATAAATAAAATGTTGCTACTCATGCATATACTTATCCTCTTGTTGGATTTCATCAAATAAAGGATATGAACACTTGTGTAAACTAATGTAACAATTCATAGGAATAAATTGAATGTTATTTTCAGTGGTAAAGTTATTTTTGGTCCCATTTTATATAGCCTAAATACAAGAAAGGACATGGAATTATTGATCCTAAAAATCAAGGAATGTGTTTAATGTCTAAATGGATGACTAGAGTTATTGAAGGTGATGAACCATTGAATATTTTATTGATATATATACTTAATAATTCTATTGTTAAAAGGAAATGATAGAAGGTGGACATGTTGTATAAGCTTCTCCTTGCACAATAATTTCATATTAGAACCTCGTTTCTTATTCACCCATTAGAAAGCACCAAAAAAAAAAAAATTCAAGTTTTAAATTAAAAAGTTATTCTCTACATGTTTTTAGTTTTATTTTCTCTTATATTTGGTGGAACATCCATCTCCAATTCCAAGGAAAACCACTAGCTATTATGTTTCCTAAGAAATCTTATAATTTGTTTAAGAAAGGTATTAGGAACTTTGGTGATATATGGGACTTATCCCCTCGTAAATGTCTTCTTGGCCAAATATTAATGATTTATTTGATCTAAATAATAACTTTAAATTGTTCATTCTCTTTTTGAAATCCTTAGTTCCCTCCAATTTAACTATTAAATTGTGTACTCTTTATCTAAGAATTTTCTTAGGGATTGGCGATGGATTTATTCCCAACACTTGTTGTTATTCCCTTTAAAACATATATACATATATATATATATGACTTATTTCCAAAATATCCTTAGACACCTAGCTCAATATTAATAAGAATTGTATTTTTAGTCTTAAATGATGGCATAAATTTGAGTTCTTTAATCGGAAGTCCAAGGTTGGTTCGGATGATCAAATTCTTGCTTGAAAATTATTACATTACAAATTTCTTGTTGGTGAAATATTAAGATGCTTTTTTTTAACCAGTTAAATGCAATTTATTCATGTTGATGACAATATGAAGCACTTATCTTGGGGATCCATGTTTTATAAAAAGTAATAATTTATTGTTTTTGAAATTTTACCTAGTTTATTCAAATCACCATTTAAGTTGGAAAGTGATTTGGTTCTTATTTATTCATAGGATTAAGGGTTAGAAATGGGTAATATAATCAAATTAATTAATTATTATTAATTCATAAATCATAATATATGATTATTGGTAATTTACAAGATATAATAGTGGAAACGATTACTAAGAAGGTGAAAACACAAGAATGAGGGTCAACTTAGTTGATTATATGTTCAAAGAGATAATATGGAAGTCATAGAAGGGTGAAAAGCCTATAAAAATTTGGAGACCATTCATCATTGAATATTGGAGTGCAAGCTAAATAGGGATGAAACCTTTATGGTTGTATGGAAATATCGACAATTTTTACCCTGAATAGTTTTATATAAAGATAAGATGGAATTTTCTAACTTGTTGTTCCTTGCAACTAAATTCTATGCGCTTTACTCTAAGACTCTTATTGGTGCAATTTATTTTTATACACCCTTTAGTTAAGATTACTTATGTACTTAGATGTCAATTATATTTAGTTATTGTGTGCACATCCTTTGTGCCACTTAACTTTAGTGGACATGTGTGTTGTCATCTAAAATGTTTTATTTTTTGGGTATGATAACACATCATTAGTTTTCATGGGAATATTTTAATTTTATATCTCTTATATTTATAGATAAATCCCTATTAGATATCATATTTATCAGATTCCCATGTGAGATATTCATTTCTATAGACTCCAAATTTAGTATCATGGGGTGATTGGAAAATGCTTCCTTGGGTTCATGCTTCTACCTAGTTTTTGAGATCAATGTTTCTTTTATTGTGATCCTCATATTTGCCACCAGTTCCTACTTTGATTTGGTAGTTACAAGGATTAGCATCAATAGGGATACTTAGTTTCATATTTTATTCCCTTCTCTTGTACATAAGTTCCTAAAATGTCCTTATTTTCAGGACCTACTTTTTGAGGAGTCTCGATACTCTATTTTTCACTCTTCTCTAAGTTACACTTAAGGGTGGGGGTTGGTGTAGTTGATTTTTATGAACCCTTTAGTTAATATCACTTGGTTAGCTTATATGTCAATTATATTTAGTTAGTGTGTTCACACTTTGTGTCACTAAATTTAGTGGACTTGTGTGTTGTATAAAATGTCCTATTTTTTTATGACAACAAATCATTAGTTATCATTAGAAATTTTTATTTATCTCACTCTCTTCTATTCATAGGGAAATCCCTAGTATATATCATGTGTTATGAGATTCCCATGTGAGATATCATGTATGTTTACTCCTTATAATAATAATATTGTATTTTTTGTATGTAAGAATGGCTTTCATTATGGCAATGGTCTTGAAAATGAATCTTAGTTGATTGATTGCGTGTCTACTATGACAACTCTAGGTGCCACACATGTGAAAACACCTATGTATGATGTGAAATAACTTAAAACCCTTTGTATGTTGTGAAAAGGTTTGTGGTTGTGTTAAAGTGAAATATGTGCATTTCTATGGTAAAAATAATTCAAAGAGGCATCAGTAACATATAGTTCTCTATATATCATGTGATATTTATAAGTATGTAACTAGATATGGAAATTTGACCACTTGATAATTTAATAATGGTTTTTGTGCTTATCTTAAATCAGCCCCAATCGTCTCTAGCTTGGGAATCATGACTCTATAACCTGGTTGAGTTTGATTTAAACCTATGTAGGAGTTGATCCTAAAGTCTCATTGCTAATTTTTAGGAATTTATGATATCTCGAGTTTTTAGGAATAATATTTACAATAGGTGCTCTTGAAATTTATAGGTGAGTAAATGAGTACATTAAATTACCTTACATAAGGGTTTCTTAGTATAATTTTGTAGTAATTCCAATCCATGAGGAAATTACTAACCTGAAAAGATATCAAATTGATAAAGTGAGTGTTGGGTAGATGGGTATGAAATTAATAGTTTTGGAACAATCTATTTCACAGTTTGGTCCCTATTTTTAGTCTCATACAAGCAAGTGCGGGGTTCTAAAACTTTTTGGGAAAGGTTCTGGGATGAATAAATTATTTTTCTTTGGTGAACAAAATGTTGTGAGTGAATGATTAATGTTATGGAGGAGATAAATTCATGTACTTGGAATATGGATAAGAAATTAGGCTAAAGGTATATGCGTAAGTCACAATTTAGGGATTAATCCAATATTGACATTTCCAAATGATAAACTACCAAATTTAGGTGTCTACATTTTCCTCCCCTTTAATTATGAAATGATATTGTGTGTTTAAATGAAACTACACTTTAGTATTTGAAAACACTTTGTCTTTCACTCGGGGTGTTTGATTCTCTTGAGTGTTATCACAATCTCTAAAGTGAAACCCACAACACATATTTTAGTTAATGTCCATAAAAGTAATGAAAATTTAAATCAAATTTGAAAATGTAATTGAAACACTATAAATTCTAAATTTTCAAAGTAAGAAAAGAAAGAAAGGAGTAAACTTATTTGTTTTACTAACGGATAAGTTCCTTGATGATGTGTTTGGAGAGATGGATTGGAACTATATAACTAAAGGATTGGGGGTGATCATACCCCAATTTTTTAATTGAGATGTCATAGTTACAAGGTAATTAGGTGTACCAATACCAAATAAGGGTGTCTAAGGGATTTCTTATCTCCCCAAAGAACCTTATAAAATAAGGAGTGTCAAAAGGATTTCTCATATCACCAAAATCCTCCCTAAAATATTTAGAAGAAGGGTATCACAAGGATTTGTGGTCACTCCAAAATCTTCTTCCCACAAACCAAACTATTATTGATGGATCTAAGACCAAGTGTGAAATATAACACTAAGTATAAAGGATATGAAATATAATCATGCCCCTACCATGTGATGTCACATGTGTATCAACTATGCAATGCTAAAATATAGAATATAGAGTAGTCCCATTCCCCATACTATATAGTGTAAAGGTTCTCAAGATGTACAAATTAAAAATGGATTTAAGCAATCATGACCCCGCATTCTATACAGAAATGTAGTAAACCCTATTATAAACTATTTCAATCATACCTAAATCTATATCATAAACTTATAAATGTTTATGTTCTAGAAAATCTTGAATCTATCATTGAAAAAAATTCCCAGATGAAACCATCCATCTTGGATAGTAAAATTTTCCAATTACATCCCCTATTGGATAGTTTTGCACCTATATAAATACTAAACCTATTCTATTATTTTTCATGTTCCTTATGTTCATCCATTCTTTTTGTTGATCGAGAGATCACATAAGAAGTCCGCGTGGGAGAGAAGGCCAGGATCAAGGGTGTAGAGGAACAGGAAGGACCCACATGTGGAGAGCAAGTTCAGCTTTTGGTACTTTTCTGATTTTGAGCATGAAGACCTATTTTTAGAAGATGGCATGCGTAACACACCAACGATGCATAGACGTGCACATCATGCATTGTCTATCTTTGGAGGATTGGATTGAAGCATTTTGCATGGAGACGAGCTAAGAATAGGATTAACACTTTAGTTAACTAAGAGGTCTATAGATAGCACACTTGCATGTGTGGCTATGTCTGTAAATGGCACGTGGCTATTAATAGCATGTGGCCTATTTTTGGAATAGATAAGTGGTGAAGGGCAAGTCCCCACCCTATATATATGTTATGAATCATAGAGAGATAAAGAAGAGAGATGGATGTGTGTGTCGAAAGAGATATGTGTGGTGTTTGTATGAAGGTATAGAGATATACGCATATGACTGAATTACTGTATCAGATCCATGTGTGCATTGGTATAGATTGAAATTACTATAAGAAGCTTCTATGTTTATTAATAGATGGAAGATATTGGCTGAATCTAAGTGTCATTCTGTGTGTAATTGAGTAGTGCATGTTATTGATTCAATCATGATTATTGTTTAAATCTTGTTCTTTCATAGATATGAATGTAGCATGCATTGTAGAATGATGGATTAGTTATGGGTCTATATGTTTCTTCCTTCATCATGCTAACATCCTGCTATAGAAACCCTAAGGGACCTGGTACCTTTGTGTGCTTCAGTGAGCACTCGAGTCTAGGATGAGTGATGTGTCGGTCTGCAACTAGGGTGTTATCTCGGTACATTCTATGATGCATCATTGGTTTTGTTTCCGGGACCTCTTTTTCAGTTGTTTTCAGGATGGTTCGTGATGAAGACATACCGGTTAACTCTAGCAAGTATTTGAGATTGGATACATGATCTAGAGGAAGAATATGTACAAAGTGGTTCAGCGGTGGATCCGAGTTTAACACATGCACTTGGGTAGAACATAATATGTATGATAACTTATATGAGAGGTTTTCTTTGTCTTTCAGTAGAACTATACGAGTGGCTTGTTACTTATGCACCTCGGTGGAATTGGAGGTATCACGCACTTGTTTGAACACGGGAAGAATTTTAGGCCCTTTATGATGCTAATATGATCTGAACTCACACTTTGTGGATACGTGGTTTCATGGTGTTATAAATAGTTATATTCTAGAGTATTCAATTTCGACGTACTCTTACCCGGAGGTAGTTTAATTCTAGTTTTGCGGTATCCAAGAGGAGTATATCTCGAAAGGTATTCCACCGGTGATCAAGATCTTGATGGTAACTTTGAATCTAGAGAGTAAACCAATGGCTAACTAAACTTCACCACGCATGAGGGAAGGAACAGGTTTGGTGAAATATCACAGACCTAGTAGCAGAGAGGCAGAGAGAGGAGATGTGGCTTAAGTATAATGAGGTGCGCAAGAGGGAGATAGAGAAGTAGTGCTCCATTGCAGAAAGTATGGCATTGAGGAGAGAGATGGATCGTGAAGGATTTATGGCTCATGTAGAAGACGTGGAGCTAGAGCATCAGGAACTACCCCATCTTGGAAAACATGACAGAGATCCCCCTCACCTCATACAAAAGTACGCTAGCAAAGACTACCTAGGCCATGGGAGCACATCTTAATCCACCTAGAGACCTAGCCTTTGCACTTGGTTTTCCAAAGATCTAAATGTACAACAAGTAACCAACAAGATAACTTGGGAAGTATGAGAGTAGGAGTAAGTCAGGGAGTAAGTACATCAATGGCAGGATAGATGGCTTCAATGATATTTGGAGGAACATTCTTAGGTGCATCATCTACACAGAATGTGAGCACGCAGAATGTTGGATTCACCTCTAGAAGTGGAACTACCTCATAGACTATAGGGGTTCAGTATAGTACTATTGTTGAAGCACAAGGGAGTACATCTATAGGTCCTATTCTAGCTATAGGTGGAGGATCAAGAGGTATAGGTGGTTCTAGTTTCGGTGGATCTAGTGGTTCTAGAGGTAGAGGGAACATAGGAGGTTCGGATCAGGTGGTCAAGGCCCACAAAACCATAGAATATTTATATAGAGATGTCTCTTCATTTTCTGGAATATAGAGGTATAGAGGATGTTGTCAAACATGTGTATATGTGTGAATTCTTGTGGCGCGCTAAAGGGATCATGGCTTCTGAGTGAAAGGCAAGTCAATTTGCTACTACATTATAGGGACGTGCACACAACTGGTACAGAAGTTTGACCCTGATCAAACTTGCGTGGATTATGTAGCATTGAAGGATGCTTTCTTGAAAGAGTTCCATATTCTTGAGTTTGAGCAGAAAAATATCAGTGCACTCAAGGATATTAAGCTAGGCACTACTCTTGAGAGTGTATGTGAGTATCATGCCCATTTTAATAAACTTCTATCTAAGCTATCTTATGATATTCACACAAGTCAGCATGCACAATGGTTTGTTAGAGGATTGATTACACCATTTAGAAGGGCGTTGTCACATAAGACATACACTGATCCGCACGAAGTATTGGAAGCAACTTTGCGTGATGAGGCAGTTGGGAGTATTGACACTGGCATTAGTCCATTCTTGGAGGCACAAATTGTAGCTATGGAAAAAACAATTAGAGAAGCTATTAGTAAATTCAGCCCATGAAACACACTCAGAATTTGGTGTATAGATTGTGAAGTGGAAGGTCACACCAAGGATAGTTTCCCTCGCAGATTTGTACGCTCATTACTATTGGATTGTGAGATCTATCATTTGAATCATGATGCTAGTCACTATCCTTTGTTACAACGTGCGATAAGGAAGAATGTATCTTGCTTTTGCAAAAATTTTACGTCCACAACCCATGATACTGAGGATTGTCAGTTGATTGGTCAAATCCAGGATGCTATAGACATTAGGGTACAATAGACAAGTGTAACAGATAATTCTAAGGGTAAGAATGAGCACCATGATCGGGATCATAATCAAATGTGCTATGACATGAATGAGGGGTGTTTTAAAGGAGGTCATGGAAGGGGACATGGATATCATGGTGGATATGGAGGATGAGGCCGTGGTGGAGGAAGAGGTGATTTCCCTTGTGGAACATGTTATACGTGTGGATCTCTTGACCACTATAGGCATGAATGTCCTCAGAATATTACATGTTATTTTTATAGGAAAAACCATAGCTATGAAGAGTGGTCGACTTATATGAGCATCTGAGTAAGCAACATAAGCAAGAAAAAAAGGTGTCGAGATGGTTAGAATCTAGCGTGTGGTAGAAGATCAGTGGATTCCCAAGATAGTAGAAGGACCTGAGGCATTAATAGTGAAGATTACTACATGCACTGAAGTGGCACGTGCAAGAGAGGCATTGCACCAAAAGCCTATGATCACCAAGGAGGATGTTTTACATGCAAGGTACCCAGATCCTACTCATCAGAAGGAAGTTTACCAGGATACCATGGAAGTTCTAAGGAATCTTCAGGGTGAGATACAATACTTAAAGGAGTAGAAGAAAGCATTAGAGACAATCCAAACTAATATCGATGATCTGAGAGAAGTGTGCAAAATGTTGTGCCAGGAGAACATTATTCCACTATTAGGAAGTTGGTTAAAAGGGAACACTCCACGCGTAAGTCTTGAGACCGAACGATAGATTCTACATGCAAATATTCCCCCTGATAGCATTGACTATGATAAGGAAATTACTTTGAATGTTGTTGTGGATGGATGGCTGTTAAGCAACATATTGATTGATATAGGTGTAGAATTAAATGTGCTTACATTAGATGCATGGGTACAAATGGGGAGGCCTCCATTGCAGCCATCATCTAATGTGTTGTTTATGGCAAACTAGACTAAGGCCACTCCCATAGGAGTTTTGAAGGATGCATCTATAACCATATAAGGAGCCAAGTTCACTGGGGATTTTGAGGTATTAGCACTTGTAGAAGCAAACAATTTTCCATCTTTGCTTGGACGCCCTTGGTGTTATGTGAATAATGTTGACTTGATATTTAATAAGGGGTATATCAATGTTGAGAACAAGGAGGAAAGGGTTGTGATACCTTTGACAAATAGGAATTCTATGCCATATGTTGATCCTCTAAGTGAGGAGTACTTAAATAAAATTAATGTACACATTATTCAGACCCAGAGGTCAAAGAGCCATCAAAAGAAGGCATCCTACAATGGGAGGATTCTCACTCTATTAGTGAAACTACGAGTATTGCTTTCAACAATTAGGCTCATGGTACATATGAACTAGTAGGGTGTGAGGTAAAAATTGTGGTTATGTGTAAGAATGGACTTCGTTCGGTTCGATGGATAGGTAGCACAGTACCTTGGTATACAGGGGCAAAAGATCTTCCTACATTTTTGAAAGCCATGGAAACATAGTGGACATGATCAAATTAAGAGAAGAGATATGTTAGTATATACCTTGTGCGGGACAACAGCGCATTGGTGGGTAGTCCACAGAGATAATCTTATAGAATGGGAAGATATTGGAATCACCCTATCTATTAGGTTTTTAAGGAACAATGCACCTACGTAGATCTGCACTTATCATGGTGATAAACATGTTTAGCATCACATTCAAAGCAATGTCGAGACTCTAGATAGTAGGACAAGAAGCATTACCACCTTCACTCTGGTTCATAGATTGTACTCCATGCTACAAAGATGCACACACACTTGGTATGTATATGTAGAACTACATCAAGAGACTAGAACTGGAAAATTTTTATCGTAGGAATAATCTAGACCTTTGACTACTTTTCTTCCCAACCTCCAATAGAAGAGGCATTAAAATTTATCAAGCGCTTAATTATGGGAGACAGTGCAAAAGCCGAAGATCATATTCAGGAATTATTTGGTGATACAGAGTCTGGAGTGCATTTTGAAAAGGAAGAATAAATGGACTCCATACTAATTGAACACACTTTCCTTGAGAAAGAGAAGGGAAAGATGGTTTACATTGTGGATAATGAGGAAGTTGAGAACTGGATATTAAACATTCACAAGGGGTGCATGAGATCTTAGACAGTGCATAAGGATACACATGCCTATCACGAACCCATGAAGATAAAGAAGGTGAATATAGGTTTAGAGGCTAAGCCTTCAGGAGGACATCATTGGAGACTACTAGTTAGACTTAGATGCAACACCTACGAAGGATTGTACAACAGCTATAGTAGCTAGGTTTCTATGAGAGAATGTTCTTCAAGATATGGATGTCCTTTAAGTTTAACAAGTGATGGGCGTACACACTTTTTAAATGAGATAATCAGATTCTATTAGATGATTTTATGGTTTCACACCATAAAACTACACCCTACCATACTCAGGAAAATGGAGTTGCTGAGGCTTTCAACAAGATTTTGAGCTAGACATTGACAAAAATTTGTGATGTTGGAAGAAAGGATTGGGATGACAAAGTGTCACTTATTCTTTGGGCATATAGAACAACTTACAAGAGATTGAACAAAGCCACACCGTTTCAACTAGTGTTTGCACAAGTCATTCTCTATATAGAATTTATGTTACCTTCTTTGCGCATTATGGATGTTGGAGGTCTAGCTGATTAATAGGATTTAGAAGAGCATATCGAGAAGATGATTCAACCGGATGAGCGAAGAGCCATAGCTTGATGGAGTCGGGAAGCAAGAAAAGGCTAGGCGTAAGGCATAACATGACAGAAACATAAGGGATAAGAAGTTTGAGATTGGACAAATGGTACTTCTTTATGAGTCTAAGTTCTTGTGCCACCCAGTAAACTCAAAATACATTGGTTGGGACCATATGTCATCACTTAAATACTTCAATCAGTGCTTGCTAGTTATAAGCAATTGATGGAACACGGCTACCCAGTTACTTTAACGGGAGTAGGCTAAATCCCTACTATAAATAAGTCTTCTTGGTGTTTGTAATAAGGTAGTATTGTCATTTAGATTAGGTTTTTAATTCTGTATTTCCTTCATTTTCGCTATACTTTATCAATTTAGTTGTGTTTGTGTAATAAGCACGCTTGCGTGCATGAAGCTAATTACTATATGAAGCATGTTTATGCGCACAAGACTGCACATACCTTTAGTGTGGGATGGTTGTAGTTATCCAAGTAAAATATTGTGGGAATTGAAAGGTGAAAGGAATAACTCACAGTGTGCTTTAAGTCAAAAGAATATTGCTTCTTGAAAGTGACCAAGGATGGAGATGAATGAAAGGACGAGTATAACGTGAGGTAAGTGGAGGACATGATAACTACTAAGATAAGGTATAGTGACAAGTTACTTGGGCATAGGGGTGTGCAATGAAGAGAAGTCTATGACCGAGACGGTAGGAAGGTGCACTAGAAGGTCATAGGCTTTGGGGTGCGAAGATGTACCACACGGAACAAACAAACTTGGTCAATGAATGAGATGATATTTGGTAGGTGGAGGAGCAATAAATGCATCAAAATTTTAAATGCTCTATATAAGGATGGGATGCGATTCATTTTTACCATTGTGATTAAGAGATTTTGAGGAAAGAGCTAAGTGGGAAGATTCAAGTGATTGGGTTAAGGTGCAAAGGGTGTGAAACCAAACCTAACAAACAAATCAGGTGAAAAGAAGTCTTGTGTCCCCAGTGAAGGGTTTGAGTGAAGCAGGAGAGAGAGAGGAGTTAAGGCATGAAGTTTCCACCTCGGTCACGATTGAATCGAGCTAGGGTTTTATTCGCAAGTTACAGAGTTAAAGAGGAGATGATTGCAAGGTAAAAATGGCACCTAAGAAGGCATCTGCAGCATGAGAAAAAGGAAAGAAGACAATGGTCAAACTTCAATTTTAATTCAATTTTTGGGGATACCCATTATTGGGATGACAATGAGATTAGTGTGGGGTAATGTTGATCAGATAATACTTGTCAAAGATCACACAAGAAGTCTATACAAGAGAGAAGGCCAGGATCAAGGGTGTAGAGGAACAGAAGGACCCGCGCGCGGAGGGCAAGTTCAACTTTTGGGACTTGGCTAATTTTGAGCATGATGACCTATTTTTAGAAGATGGTGTGTGGAACACACCAACGATGCAGAGATGTGCACGCATGCATTATCTATATTTGGAGGATTGGATCAAAGTGTTTTGCATGGAGATGAGCTAAGAATAGGATTGACACTTTAGTTAACTGTAAGAGGTCTATAGATAGCACACTTGCATGTGTGGCTATACTTGTAAATGGTGCATGGCTATTAATAGCATGTAGCCTATTTTTGGAATAGATAAGTGGTGAAGGGAAAGTCCCCACCCTATATATATGATATGAATCACAGAGAGATAGAGAAGAGAGATGGATGTGTGTGTTAGAAAGAGATATGTGTGATGGATGTATGAAGGTATAGAGATATATGCATATGACTTGAATTATTGTATCAGATCCATGTGTGCATTGGTATAGATTGAAATTACTATAATAAGCTTATGTGTTTACTAATAGATGGAAGATATTGGTTGAATCTAAGTATCATTCCTATGTGTAATTGAGTAGTGCATGTTATTGATTCAATCATGATTACTCTTTAAATCTTGTTCATTCATAGATCGAACATAGCATGCATGCATTATAGAATAATGGGTTAGTTTTGGGTCTATATGTTTATTCCTTCATCACGCTAACATCCTGCTATAAAGAACCCTAAAGAGGTACCTAGTACCTTTGCGCACTTCGGGTGAGCGCTCGCCTAGGCCGAGTGATGTGCCAAAGACGACTAGGGTGCTATCTAGTAAATTCTAGGCTACGTCACTTTCCATTTTTATACTTTTATATTATATCTTATGCCTGAATTGTATAGATTTCCATGTGATAACCCCACTAAATGTCCCCTATTTTAAGGTGAGTGATATGTTAAAATAAATCACTTGGCTTAAGATAAATGTTGTGTTTCCATGTCAAATGTAGTTGATAGTTAGTGTTGGATCACATTGAATACAAGAAAGAAATTGAATACACTAATAAACAGATCCCTAAGGCACATAGAGAAGGAGATGCTAGCACTACACAAAACACATGTGTTAGTTGTATTAGCTCAAGTAAATGTCATATAGAAAAATATAGAAAATGAGCATGATTAGAATGTGAAATAACACTACCTAATGAAATAATAGAACCTAATATTCTAATATATTCCCCCATATGTTAACTATCCATTGAATAAGAGGATAAATCCAACATATAAGAATTGAATAGTCTTGTGTGTGTCTAGCATCATGTTCAAATACCTCTTGAATGCATGTTTCTAAAAGTGTATAGAATATGTTAGCTATCAAACTAGTATGACAAAAAAATGTATAAAGTAAATAACTAGACAATCAAGTTTTATGTAGGTCCTAAATTTATATTTTGATAATATTTAAAAAAATTATTCTTATTTTATTATTTGCTTTTTTGTTTTATTTAATATTTGTGTAAAGCAAGAGATAAATCAATAGCTACATAATGCTACTATTAAGAGGGTGATGATACATATTTGTAGGGGTATAAGTGTCAAACATCAAATGTGAATTATGCATACTAGACAGGATTTTTTTTTCAATATGGGATTATAGGATATTCTTAGGAGCTTTTTTATTTGCACTAGGAGGCCTAGGAGAATGTCTACGAGGTAGAATTAGGAGGATCACTAGGAATGGATGTAGAATTGGTTATTAGAAAATGGATTAGAAAAGGAGTATCAAATGGGATATCGTTAATCATAAAAGCCTAATTATTATATTTCCCCTATATATGGTGAGTATAGGCATTGGGGCCTGCAATATCAATATATCGAATCGATGCCTAGAGGGATCCATGACTGGACATCTGGTCTTGATCCTAGTTGCGGTTAGTCTCTAAGGGAGGGAGGGGTTTGGTTATCTACTATACACTATACACTCGACCATATGTATGAGATTGAGATAAGAACTAGAGAAATACATTTATAGGGTATAGAGCATATGCCTCCAGGTGAGAAACCCCATAGTAAATATATAATTTTGGTGAACCGATGTACCTCAATTCATAATAGTGAACTGTGATGATTGGGTCATATTTCATCTAAATAAAGGGAGTCATTATTACGGAAAGAAGGGGGAAATCTCATAATTGATCTATAAAATGGGACTAGCCATCATTTTCATAGGGCCACTATCTATAGATGACACTTTGTAGACACAAAATTATGCACATATCATCACTTTACTAAGCCACCAGTATGTTGTTATATGCATGAATATTAAGTAAGAAAAGTACTCACTGGTGACACTGTCCCTTGTCCATCTACATTCTTTGATTGATTTCTTTTGTGAAACTCTTATACTTCTCTCGATTCTATATACACTTCTGGTCGGGTCATAGGAATCCTGTATGTCTATCTTGTCACATATATCTTTTTGGTCTCAAGAAGCTAGTGCTACTCAATAAAATAGTGCCCAGTGCTCACGTCCATTCTAGGGCTCTTGTACTCTGTTTAGTTTTTCACATTTTATCATTTTTGGTCAAGCATTGCTTCTTTTCTTATCCTTATCTTGCATTATTATTTGTCCTTTGGTGTCACTAGTGTCAAAATCAAGCAAGGGACTCCTATATATACAAAACATACTAACTATTATTCAGTTGGAAAATCAAGAGGGACTATCACATCTACATATTACTACTTCTCAAAGGGAAGGAATTATGGGTTGTATATACTACATAGGAAGGGAAGTGTTGAATTCCATACCATACATTTACATTGGTAGATTAAAGCTAGCTATAGAACATTATCTTGGTGTCATTGGTATAAGGGAAAACCTAGGCTAAGAAAACCATTTCACACATAAGCACAAATAACTACATGGATTTTGAGATGTAGTACAACGCTCGGTACTAAGTTCACTCATTAAGTGACCATCGGGGTTAGTTTGACTTCACATGTTGCATATTTTATTTAGATCTAATGTGTTTTTGATCTTGAGCGAGATAGAAAATTCTCATGCTAATGATGGTTTTAAGTACGAGAACTAAAACATTGGTGTTAATCCTCTCTACATAACGCATCCGTATGTCAATATTCATCGAACTATGATATGAAATTTAAATCTTTAGCTAGGGTTTGTTTTACAAGTTATACGTTTGATTAGAACCCTAACGGTAAAACCAGAGTGACAAATAACGAGATAGAAGTGAAGATATTTCACCCGAAAACACTAGATCCTGAACATTTGTGTAGTCGCAAAAATTAGAATAGTCACCAAGTGCATGGGGTGCTTCTACCCTCTGCGGGAACTTCTATCCAAGATGCAGTCCCGAGTTCTCGAGCCCTCGGTGAACCATTTCAAAAAAATTCCAACTAGTTCCGGACTCGATAGTATTATCACTTCTAGATCATATGGAATTAGATAAGTCTCTATCTCCTTTGCATTTATATCGGGTTAATAAAATTTTGAGACTTGTAAATTGAATATTGTTGTATGTAATCACTTGAATATCATTTGTTACAATAGTTACTCTGAAATAATATTTAATTCAAATTAGATTAAATCATTTGGTGAACCCCACTCCTTGATCAAACTCCTTTCCCTAGGATCCACATCCCTCATGGCTAAAAAATGGTACCCATCCCCAAATCACCCTAATACCTTTATGAATATTCATCCACTTTTTTCCTACACCTGTATAGAATCTGAATTTTGTGATTTCATCCAAAATATTGAGTATCAACCCCATGTCATCCAACACCTCCTTTCATTCCAAGCATTTGATCCTAATTACCTCCCAATTCCTGACTCTTTCTTTGTCTCCCCCATTCAAAAACTTGATGAATATTATCTTCCACCCACTACAGACATGAATTTTTCTCCATCCTCTCCTCCTTGTACTATGGTAAATGATAGCACTAATGTAGATTCTTTACATGATGATGATTTTCTTAATGAACTTCTTTCCTATGAAAATATGGATGATAGTGACTATAATTATGATAATGATGATGCACATGTTAATGATGATGTTTCTTACATTAAGATTGTTGAATGTGAATCTATACCTCATATCTCTTTTGATTCTAAAATTATTTCCAATGATTTCCATGTTGAAACCAATGCTAATCCTAGTGCATCTCCTATTATTCATGATGATCATACACCAATTGACTCCTCACATACTACACCTCTAAATCCTCCACATACATCCCTTTCTTCCACATCCACTTCCCTCCTCAATTCACTATGATCAATTGTAATAGAAATACCCAACCCCTCGATGTGTCTCTTACTACTCAAACCATTCCTATTTAAGACATTCTTCCTCTCATGCATGTAGGTGATTTGCAAATCAAAGTCCATACCCTTACCTTAGAGAGAAAATCCTATTATGATTTTGTTGAAAAACACCCTTCTGGAACTCCCATCGATAAGAAAATTCACAATTCTATTTTTCCTAAAGGTTTCACTATGCCTACTTTCTCACATTTTGATGGCACAAGAAATCCTTACTTACATCTTAAAGATTTTTTATTAGCCATGGCTTCATATTCCAATGATAGGTTGTTACTAAAAGATTTCCATCATAGTCTTATGGATATTTCTCTTCAATGGTATACTCATTTACCTAGTGGATCTATTAGCACTTATTATGATATGGAGGATGCATTCCTTAGATGTTTCATTTCTAATAATGGGCCTAAAGTTACATATGAACGCTTACCTTCTTTGCATCAAGGAAAGACATAACCAATTCTAGATTATATTTTACACTTTAATTCTTACATGCACCATTTACTTTTTCAACCTATTGATATATAAAATCAATATATCTTTTTTGTGGCTTAATTCCTCAAAAAAAACTTATTATATGATACATGTGATTCATATACTACTCTTTGTTATAAATTTGTTGACTTCAAAATAGAATTACTTGTGGATCTTGTAATACTACCTCTTTTTCTCCTCCCCCACCTACTAAGTCCTCTCCTCTCCCACCTATTGTACCCCCTTCACGGTCACCATATCCTCCTCCACATAAGCATCCCTCCCCTCCACCAGCGCATCAACCTCCACCTAGATCTTCCCACCTCCTACCTACATGGAGAATCATAATTCTCACATGTTGTTATACCACATGATATCTTACATACTTTACTTGATGAACGGCCAATTCATTTACCTTCCAACCAGCATCACCCCCTCACCGGCTACACCGCCATCGTGACCACTCCTTTTACAATTTCCACCACATTAATGGCCACCGTGACAATGATTGTTATGCCCTTCATGATAGACTCCAACAATTAGAAGATAGGGGTGTCATTTCCTTCCACACCCGCTCTCATGATTTTTCTCTCTCCTCTTCCACGTAGGTGAGCCTCTGCAACCATTATCTTCTCTCATTCACCACCTCCTAAGGTCATTATTTATTCCCTCCTAAGGTCATCATTCATCCACCTCTTTCGGTTGTCTTACCTCCTTCCACATCCTCTTAACCTACCCCTGTTGTTATTACACCACAATGGATTCCTAAGCAGCCCACTTCCACATCTCCCACCATCACACCTCCCACTATTGGCATGGTTTCCTCTGACATCCAATTTGGTACCTACATGCACAATCCCATTGTTTCACATGATCCTAATGTGTATCTCCAACCTCTTAACCTATGGTAGATGATCCCCATCTCCATATCATTACCCGATGATGCACTTGTGTTCTCAAGGTTCATACATGATTGTTGAGGGAATTTTTACTTAAATGAACCTTACTCTCACGCTGGGGGAAATCATCCTTTTCCCCCTCCATCCTCATCACATTTAATTATCTACGTCATTATGCATCTCATTATCATACAATTATCATTGCATCATTATTTTATCATCCTACATTCCTATACAATTATCTCATCACATAACCATTTCTATCTATTTGTTACTCATTGCTATGTTTCATCACATATATATCTCTATCTATTATATGATCTAATATTCATTATTATCCAAATGTAATTCTTATTCAACCCAACAATTAACACTATACAATTATTTATGCATCATCACAAATTTCAACAATTAACATTATCTATCAAATTAACAATACCAATGATGTATACAGAACCAACAAAATATACAATCATTGTTAGTGCAACAAACAATCATCACATAATAATTAATAGACCTCAACACCAAATAAGCCATTAATATTCTTGTATATATAATCCGAAGCAAGGTTATAAAATACAATCACTAGGGAAAATCCCCATGCCTCAATACATCCTATATAATACATCATATGTCCTCATCACTATCACTATCTACAACTGTGGGAGCTCTAGAACTCATAGATTCTCTCGCTAAATCTATGTTATCAATCTTGAGATTTGTATCTCTCCATCTAGCTCCAAAATATAGAACTCTCTCGCCACCTACCCTAAATCATCCCTAGAGCTCCATATATCATGTAAACACATCATGGGCTAGTCCGCCCCTCCCACATCCTATCTCTTCGCTCGGTGTTTACACGAGTCTCATCACACTCACTCAACAAAACTATACATGAGTCCACCATTGTCCCCACTGGACTCAAACAGATGGGCATGCTCACCCATAATTGTATCCACTTTCTCTAAAATCCATCCACCCATGAGCACATTTGTGGGTACATCTTGATCTAATGTATGTATGGAGGTATCCATGATCAATGTGTAGTAAGCATCACTTGTAACCACATGAAAAAAACCTCATATTAGCAACTACACATCATCGTATTCATCAACCAAATTAACAAATAACAATGTATGATACTTACACTCTTTTTGTAAGTACATGACCCATAATTCCTCCACCGCTGGCCCACGTACCACATATACAACCATTGGAAAAACAACACCCATCGGTTCACCCCACATCATCCACATGCATTAGCCTTATTGCCAAATCTACCTCATCTAGATCTGGGGCACTAGTTGTGCTCCTCAGGGGCTGGCCTTGATTATATTTCCTCGCTTCCACGGTAGATTGACACCATATGTGTTGGGAATTAGTCAACAAGTATGTAGAAACAATTCCTTAAACCACAACAGTAGGAAACTATATAGCAATTATACTTGCAGAAATATAACAAAGATAAATGAATAATGCACAAAAGAAGACAAGACAAGATTTAATGTGGTTCACCCAATGTGGGCTACGTCCACCAAGAACTTGTTCGATTTTATTATCAACAAGAGTAAAACAACTCTTACAGTCTTCTCTCAGTTATGAACTCACAACAAAATTCCAAAGATGCTAAACCACAATTGACACCCAATTGCATAACCTTGATCACTCTTGATCACCTCTTGATCATTAAGACTCAAGACCTCTTGAACACTCAAGATATATTTAAGATACCCTAACACCTCTATTTATAGGATTAAAATCCTCTTAAGAAGTCCTAAATCCGACCCTAGAAGTTTGAAAGCAACGATCTTTCAACTTCCCACGGATGGAAAAATAGTCTTGACGTTAACATCTAATTAACAACATGTTAACAAAGCAATGTCGCAATAGAATCGGCATAACGACCGCATAAAGAACGTCACGTAAAATGACTACAGAATGCTCCTGAAGTCTCCAAACTTAACCGTTCGAGCTCCAGCACTTCAACATTGATTCAAGAAGACCAAAAAAGGCTCCACACCCCAACAATCTCCCACTTGGATATTGTTTCCACTGAGAAAAGTTCTTAACCCTTCATTATCAACCATGAAGGCCAATAAAAGTTGAACACAACTTCAAATTCTCCCTTTTGACTACCTTGGTCATCATATCCGCAAGATTCTAACTGGTATGAATCTTTTCCAGCTTCAACTTATCTTCTTCCAAAGTTGTCCTGATGAAATGATATCTCAGCTGAATGTGCTTCGTCCTAGAGTGAAAAGTGGAGTTCTTCGCTAAATGAATAGTGCTATGACTATCACTATGTAGTCTCCCAACTTCTTGCTTATGACCCAACTCATCAAGAAACTGTTGTAGCCAAATCATCTCCTTGCTTGCCTCTGTGGCAGCAACATACTCAACCTTTGTGGTTGACAAAGCCACAACCTTTTGTAACCGTGAAATCCAACTCACTATTGTATCACCAACCAGAAAATACATAACCTGTCATGCTCCTCCTACTATCCAAATCTCCTGCCATGTATGAATCTACATATCCACATAATGTAGTGTCTGATCCACCGAAACACAATGCTGCTCCCATGGTCCCTCTCAAATACCGAAGGATCCACTTTACTTGATCACATTGCTCTCTCTCCAATCACTCATAAACCTACTTCACCGCTCCCACCGCATGGGCAATTTCAAGCCTAGTGCATACCATATCATACATCAAGCTACCAATCACAGATGAGTACGGTACCTAAACATCTCGTATTCTATCCTCCTCAGTCTTGGGACTCTACTCCTTTGATAATTTAAAGTGACCTGCCAAAGGAGTACCAACCGGTTTAGCATCCTGCATACTAAACCTCTCCAAGACCTTCTTTATGTACTCTTCTTAAGATAATACCAACTTCCTCTCCTTCCTGTTTCGAGTTATTCTCATACCAAGGATTTGTTTTGCTGCCCCCAAATCCTTCATAGCAAAGGAGTCACCTAGCTGCTTCTTGAGTACCTTTATTTCCTACATGTTCTTCCCTACAACAAGCATATCATCTACATACAGCACATAATAATATAACTACCATCAAGAAACTTCTTGATGTACACGTAATGGTCTGAGTGACACCTAGAGTAACCCTGCTCTTGCATAAAACTATCAAACTTCATGTACCACTGTCATGGAGCTTGTTTCAGGCCATACAAGCTCTTCTTCAATTTCACACTAATCTCTCCTTCCCTTTGACCTCATAACCCTATGGCTGCTGCATGTACAATTCCTCCTCCAACTCACCATGAAGGAATGCAGTCTTCACATCCAACTATTCTAAGTGCAGGTCTTCTACTGCAACTAAACCAAGAACAATCCTAATAGAAGTCATTTTAACAATCGAGAGAAAAAAATTCATCAAAGTTTATACCTTTCTTCTGTGTAAATCCTTTGACCACCAACCGGGCCTTATATCATTTCCTTCCTCCATCTTCCTCTTTGATTCTATACACCCACTTGTTCTGCAATGCTCTCTTGCCCTCGGGTAGCTCCACCAGATCCCAAGTCTAGTTTTCCATAAGAGATCTATGCTCTTCATCCATGGCTTGCTCCCACTTCTTCTTGGCATCCACCTGCACTACTTCCTCAAAGCACTCTGGCTCTCCACTATCAGTGAGCAATAAATAATTCAAAGATGGAGTAAATCATTTAGGTTCCCTTCTTACCCTAGAAGACCTTCTCACCTCAGGATTTTGGGGTTCCTGATGAGTAGGTACCGAACTTGTTGTTCCCGAACATGCCGAACTTGAACCAGCCCTTGAACACCTTATTGTCTCAGTAATGTCCTCTAACACTTTGTGTATTATTTCTTTGATTTCTCTTTATGTTCCTACAACTGATCTTTATACATGATTTTTTCATTAAAGACAATATCTCTAGACCGAAATATTTTCTTGTCTTTAAGACTCCAAACACGGAAACCAAAATCATCTTCACCATATCCAATAAAGGTGCATTTCTCAAACTTAGCCTCTAACTTGGTCCTATCATCTTTATCAATGTGAACAAATACCTCACATCCAAATAC
The DNA here is from genome assembly GCA_018340775.1 of Taxus wallichiana var. yunnanensis. Lineage (NCBI taxonomy): Eukaryota > Viridiplantae > Streptophyta > Pinopsida > Cupressales > Taxaceae > Taxus > Taxus wallichiana. Next base: position 107,973,067 of record CM031244.1, on the reverse strand, counting down.
TCTAAGAAATGAGTAATCAATTTTCTTACCAAACCAAGCCTCCTCAGGTATACCTCCATCCAAGGCCATAGAGGGTCCTCTGTTAATCAGATAAACAGCTTTTGCTTACCGCTTCCACCCAAAACATGAGTGGTAGCCCCGCATGTAACCTCATGTACCTAACACGCTCCATGATTTTCCTGTTCATTCTCTCTAACACTCCATTTTCCTATGGAGTATTTAGAACCATTCTTTTCCTACGGATCCCATTTACTGAACAATGAATCAAGAAATTCATTACTACAATATTCCCTCCATTATCTTGACCTAAGACATTTCAACTTAAGACCTGTTTCATTCTCAACCAAGGCTTTCCATCTTTTGAAAGTTTCAAACACATCAGATTTATTTCTAATGCAATATACCCAAACTTTTCTAGTTGCATCATTAATGAAAGTGACATAATAACATGAACCACCAATAGAGTTTACCTTAGCTGCCCCTCATACATCTGTATGCACTAACTCCAACTTACCCTCCTTCCCGGTAGGTCTAACCTTGAGGAATCTCACCCGCTTCTATTTCCCATAAACACAATCCTCACAGAATTCCAAATCTAACTCCTTTAATCTAGGTAAAATTTCTTTTATAATCTGCATGCCCTTATGACTCATATGACCGAGTCTCTGGTGCCACAAAGTTACATCTCCATCTACAACAACTAAATTGCAATAATCAGCACCACTGGTTAAATACAAAGTACCATTTTTCTTACCTCTTGCAACCACAAGATCTCCCTTGGTAACCTTCCAAGAATCCATTGTAAAACTAACCGTACAACCATCACTACCCAGTTGTCCCACTGATATCAAGTTTCGCCTCAACTTAGGCACATGCCTGACATCCTTAAGTAGCCATGTGTTCCCATTCTGCATTTTCACCTGAACACAACCTTTCCCTACTATGTTGCATGGTTCATCATCACCAAGATATACATGTCCAAAATCACCTTGAACAAAATCAATAAAGTAATGTCTATGTGGGGTGGCATGGAAAGAATCCCCGATCTAACACCCAAGATTCAACAATATTATCTAAAGAAAGAATTAAGGCATCTTGACAAACATCACCTGCTACTAAATTTACCTCTTTAGTTTCCTTATTCTTGTTCTTATTATCCCGAAGAGCCCAAAAATATTTCTTAGCATGACCAACCTTCCCACAAAGTGCCAACATTCTAATTTACTCTTGGACTTTGACCTTCCACGATCATTTGACTTCCCACGGTACCTTTCCCTTTATTCTTTTTTCTCCCTCTGCTCTCCACTTTGTCACAAAGTGTTTTCATAAGTAGAATAATCCCCAATGCTCTTTCTTCACATTTCCTTGCTTAGGATCACACCTCTTACATCCTCAAACTTTAGCTTTGAGTTATTAGAGACCGAATTACTTATAGCCATAACCAAGTTGTCCCAACTATCTGGTAAGGAGCACAAAATCAACAAAGCCCGGCCTCATCATCAAAGTCAATTTTTACCGAGTTTAACATACAATCATATTAAATTCATTCAAATGATCAGCAACAGAACCATTCTCAAACATCTTCATATTAAATAAATTTTTCATAAAAATATTTTATTAGAGGTAGAGGGTTTTTCATATAACTTCCCCAACGCACTTATGAGACCTTCCATGGTCTTCTCATGTGATATGTTGAAAGCAACCGAAGATGCAAGGCATAAACGAATTGCCCCAAGCGCCTTTCTATCTAGCAACTCTCAATCCTCATCCAACATGGTTGTAGGTTTCTTTTCTTTTCCAGCCAAAGGAACATGGAGGTCCTTCTTATATAAGTAATCCTCTATTTGCATCTTTCACAAAACAAATTTCTGCCCATTGAACTTCTCAACCCTTGATCCACCCTCATCTCGCCATAGGTCCACTCAAGCTTAACTTTCCCGTGATTTACAACTGCAGCAAAAAACCACCAAAGCTCGATACCAATTGTTAGGAATTAGTGAACAATTATGCGAAACAATTCCTCAAACCATAGCAAGAGGGAAACTATATAGCGAATTATACTTGCAAAAATATAACAAAGATAAATGAATAATGCACAAAAGAAGACAAGACAAGATTTAACGTTGTTCACCCAATGTAGGCTACGTCCACCAAGAACTTGCTCATATTTTATTATCAATAAGAGTAAAATAACTCTTACATTCTTCTCTCAGTTATGAACTCACAACAAAATTCCAAAGATGATAAACCACATCTAAACCACAATTAACACGCAATTGCATAACCTTGATCACTCTTGATCACCTCTTGATCTTTAAGACTCAAGACCTCTTGAACACTCAAGATATATATAAGATACCCTAACACCTCTATTTATAGGATTAAAATCCTCTTAAGAATTCCTAAAGATAACCCTAGAAGTTTGAAAATCGCAATCTTTCAACTTCCCACGGTGAAAAACAATCCTAACGTTAATGACCAATTAATAGCATGTTAACAAAGCGCCGCAATAACGACACAACTACTACACAACAACGTCATAGAAAACAACTGCAGAATGCTCTTGAAGTCTCCAAACTTAACCATTTGAGCTCCATCACTTTAACATTGATTCAAGAAGACCAAAAATAGGCTCCACACCCCAACAATATGTATAGCCTTAGAAGCACATCTTGGGCCATGCCAAACTTTCGGGATACCCAATCACCATGGGATAGCTTTTCCACTTCAGAAATCGGTCCTCTAGCCACATGGTGTGCCAAGTGCATCGTAACTCACCATCATCCTCTAATCTTCCTCTGTAATATCTATATGGCCTCCAAATAATCACCTCAGTGCCCATCTGATCCACCATCAACTTATATGTGGTCATGTCCATCCTCCTACTCAGGTCCCCACCCACCTCAATGTAAATATCTATGGTCGATTCCAATCATCTCGTGGCCCACTAAGTGGCCTCACTATCACTATATGCTTGTAAGCCCATACATGTAATAAGGTGATCACTTCTATCACACCACCATGGTTCTCCTGTGTGAATCAGTACAAATCCTATATAAATGGTAAAACACACATCGTTCCCATGCATATCTCATTCCATGCTCCTATATACTCGACAAATCTCATGCATCCTATATAGAATGCCAACTCCACCACCCTCCATGGCCATTGATGAAGCTAGTACAACTGTAATGAATTTTTACAATCGTAGAACCCCAGACCTCACAATTGCATCCAAACTAATATACATCTTGACATGTACTCAAGACCTGTAAAATATAGTCGGGTTTCCTCCATATGGCTACAAACATCTACTGGTGTCATAACATGTACCCTCTCTCCGATAACAAGTAACCTCGATATCCTATACACATCTTCTATCATCACCACCATCTCTCTTGTTGAAACCAAAATGTACACATATCTACACATCACCTCTCGCAGTGTTGTTAACAATGGCATATTATGGGGTAACTCCCCCAATCTAGTAATGTACCACAATCTGACACGGTCTAATGCATCCCACTCATCATCATTCACTCCCAATCTAAGCAATTTGATCAAATGGTTCCCCCCATGGAACTCCCTTGAGTGTATATCTCTCTACACAACATAAAAAAGAAACAAAACACAGTATTAGCACACATCCATGCTTTAAAATCAATCATACTAACATCAAAATAAACTAAAATAACCAAACAATACCAAAAATATCCCACGGGCACTAGCACTCTAGGATCTGGACACTAATGTCCCATGACAAGTCGGTAAGAGTGCCAATGACTAGGTGTTAATGTCCCGACAAAAAAAAATGCCCTTTCTACTTCCGTCTCAGTTGAAAATGCCAAATTTTACAAAATCTCAAATTTCACTAAAAATGATAAAAATAGACATATTTGACAAAAATTCTAGATTTGATCATACATACCATATCCCTAGGTTGTTTGTCTAGCCACAATTGTCTCCATCACCCTCTCGAATCTCGTCAAAATAGCCTCCCTAAAATGTGGCATCCTCAACTCATAGCTCAAATCACACTCACTCTTGGTTCAAATGAAGTTACTATTCACCTTTTTCATATTACTATATATAGTAATTCAATTTTACTCTACATTATAGTCGCTACTTTCTACCATTCTTGTAACTAATATAAGCACGTAGTTCGTCACATATCTTGAACCTCACTACTCCATTTTTGTCCCCATTTATGGCATTTGGATCATGGTCTTGTCTAGCACTGTACTATATAACTTATAAATACTCTATATTCAATTTCAGCACATGCTCTATTCAATATCTACACATACTTTATCAACAATACTAAATCTCCTATATTATCTCTTGGTTACTACTACAATCCTTAACATCCTTGCTTTTGGCTCAGTACTCATTTCTCCACCCCTCACCCTTTCTCCGAAAGGGGGCATACAATTGGGATCATCTTATAATCCCTCTTAGGATACAACATAATCAATCGACACTCCTAATACATTACTATCACATTTTATCTCGATCTCATTCAAATACGATTACATTTATTCTATACGACAATCGATACTTTTTCTATTTTGAATCCATTCCCCCAAATGACCTAATATGGGGGAAAAGAAAAATCTCTCCATGAGTAATCTTCCAAATACATCCTATTTAATCAACTCCTATCATTAAAACCAATCAATCAATACAATAACCCTAGTTATTATCACTTCCAGATGACCTAACTTGGGAGTTGCATTACATCACCATCACTTCCAAATGACCTAACTTAGAATCCATCTAATACTATTCAAATTGGAACACATGTTATTATAGGATTGGGGGTAATAAGATGTCATTTCCTTTCTTGTAATGCTCTAATGTGGGTTCTTTAATCGAGATGAACTAATTTCAATCGAAACAAGGTGGTAACAAATCAGTCCTTACCCATCTACAACGATTGGAAATTTTTGGGAAGCATCAATAGAAGGAGGGAAAAATATACCTCTCTCCCCAACACTCTTCCTCTAGTGGAAGGATACCCAAATCCTTCAATTATCAACAAATCGAGTTGGGAATTGATCACTCCCTACCTCTTCTATCATCTTTGGCAAAAAATATAAAATCTCCAATATCATCACAACTATTTCTCCAAGTCACTCCTTACGATAGTTTTCTATCTCTTCCTACATTGCATGGGTCAAAACATTGATCCATGGTTTTCCACACTACAATTTTCTATGTTCTACAAGCATTTTTCTATATGGCTTCTTTGGACCCTATACGGGTTGATTTCTTACTTCTTTTACACTACTTAAATTCCCTTCAAATAGCATAAGGGGGAAATGTAGACACAAAATTATTCATGTATCATCATTTTACCGTGCCATTGGTATGTTGTTATATGCGTGAATCAAGTAATAAAACTACATACGGTGACACTTTCCCTTGCCCCTCTATATTCTTTGATTGATTTTTATTCCGACTCTCTTCTACATCTCTTAGTTTTTTATGCACTTATGGTTAGGTCATAATGATCCTTGTATGTATTTCTTATCACATTTTTCATTTATGGTCTCAAGAAACTAGCGCCCACTCTAAACACTAGCACCCGACGCTCGTTTCCCTTACGGGTGATCCTATCCTCCTTGTTCTTTTTCACATTTCATCATTTATGGTCGGCCTTACTTATTTTCTTATCCTTATCCTACATTCTTATTCATCCTTCGGTATCACTAATGTCAAAAATCAAGCAAGGGACTCATATATATACACAACATACTAACTATTATTCTAGCTAGAAAATCAAGAGGGACTATCACATCTACATATTACTACTACTACTCAAAGGGACTACATTCTGGGTTGCATACACTGCATAAGAAGGGAAGTGTTGAATTCCATACCACACATCTACATTCTTAGATCAAATCTAGTTATATCCCACTATCTTGGCATCATTGGTGTGAGGAAAACCTAGGCTAAGGACACCATTTCACACACAAGCAAAAAGAACTACATGGAGTCTGAGATGTAGTGCAACACTTTCAGTAATAAGTTCACTCATCGAGTGACCATTGGGGAAGTATGACTTCACATGTTGCATATTTTATTCACATCTAATGCATTTGTGACCTTGTGCAGATAGCTAGGGTTTTTTCGGTTATAGGTACGATTATAACCCTAACGGTGAAATCGAGCAACAAATAATGAATATAAGTGAATATTTTCCCACCCAAAAATACCATATCCTAAAGATTCATTTATTTGCAACTACCCACAACAATCACCGGTGCACGGGGCGCTTCTACCCTCCTACGGGCACTTCTTACCAAGTACATTCCCGAGTTCTCGAGCCCTCAACGAGCCATTTAGACATTATTTCTAGCTAGATCCAAGACTCAGAAAGTTGGAATCAGAAATTTCTCTATCTCCTTTGCATTTATCTAGGGTTAATCAATTTTATAGACTTGTAAATGCAATATTGTTGTATGTAATCTCTTGAATATCATTTTTTATAATAGTTATTCTAAAATAAAATTTAATTCAAATCAGATTAAATTAGACACTAAGAAGAGTGGGGGTTTTATCTTGGGTGGAGTTGGAAGGAGCCCGCTCAATGGGTTATAAGGGACCCCTTATATAGACATAATATCTAGAGGACTCGACATGCGCTCAATATTTAGCATGTATATAGTTTTTTATCTAGAGATCAATTTTGTCTTATACATATGGGTCTCATCCATCTCCATCTCCACTTATTATGTATGTGATATGACTTATAGCTCACTCAACCTTTGTTATATTCTATATATAAAAATTAGGTTTCTACCATCTATATATATAAGGTCATGCCGTTGGCCAATTCCTTTCATGAATGGAATGGTCATTGATGCTTCATACGCGATATAGATATGGTAATATATGACATGGTAGATCAAGGGCCCCACCTTGTCTTTCGAGGTGGGAGGCGAGGCTGAGGGGGGTCCCCTATCCATATAAAGTGTGCCTCTATAATCTCTATATAGACCCCTCACCCTCCCCAAATAGCTTCATATCTCCAACCGACCCCGACTATACACTCCATATAGCTCAGTGGGGCAGTGGGCCATGCCATATAGAGAAGGGAGAAGGTCGGGTCGGGTCAGGTCATGTTACGTATAGAGTAGGAACCTCGGTTCAGTCGAGTGCCCAGTGCTATAGAGAGTGATAGTCGAGTGTTATCCCTAGATATAGATATATTTGAAGTAGATGTTTTAATCACATTGATGTATCATAGAAGGGTATCCTTAAATTGTTAAAGCTAAGGTCATCCTAGAAGTATGTCACACGAACTCAGGAAGTAGTAACTATGAAAGATATATCCATATTAGAATATACCATAGTAAGATCGAGAAAAATGTGCCCAAAGGAGGTTTAAGAATAAAATCTCATATGTCTCTTACTAAATCCTAAATATGTAAGTAGTTTGAATGTCTCTTACTAAATTATTTCAAGTTTTCTTATACTACATGAGAAATCTTGAAGAATTTATTAGTAGAGTATCAAATACATCTATGGAAGTCAAAATAGGCATTAGAATAAAAATTATTACCATAAGGTTTGGTTGTATCAATCTCAACAAGAGGATGGATAAATACAAGGTTACACTTTAGTAAATTTTGTAAGATAACTTGAGGGGAGGAGGGAAATCATGTGAATTTCCTCTAAGGAGTAACTTGTAACTAAACCTTTTTGGGTTTAGATATGACATTAACATTAAATTTTAACTAGTTATTCATCATTAGGTTGTCCTCTCTAATTATAATTTCCTATAAATTTTTATTTATGTGTATTAGGAGCATTAGATTTATACCTAATCTTGTTCAAAGTAAGGAGTTTGGCATCTTAATCTCTTAAAGTGTTAGATATCTCAAAAATGATTACAATTGATTGATATTGATTGCGATTTAGGTGCAATAATGATTGTAATCTGGATTTATGTGATATGGCATATGATGATCAAAGATAATACTAGAAATATTAGCAAACATATTGGAAACGTGACCCCACCAAAGTATATAGGGTCAAATATAGTGTAAGGAAAATTGTTACTAGAAAAGAAGGGAGATCCAAATATGCCCATGAGTATTGGAGAAGGTATCATATAGTCATACGGAAGAAGGTGTTATAGAATTAATACTTGTAGAACTAGTAAGGGAAAATCAAAATTTATACTTATCCCCAATAGAATATTGAAGTATGAAATAATTTGGAGCAAGTCAAATTTAGGAGAGTATGAAGTTAAATCTGATATGAAATCTCTTTTGAAGATGAGGGGGAGAACAAGTACTGTGCAAGAGTTTGGAACAAATATCTCACTCCAAAGATCAATTTTTTTCATGTGGGAATCAATATTGACAAAATATTGACTATGGATAATCTAAGGAAAAGAGGTATGATCCTAATCAACTGATGTTATCTCTACGAGGAGAATGTTGAGTCAGTTTACCATATTTTCATGGAATGTAAGTTTACTTTCTAGGTTATTGCAGAGATATTGAATATCTTCAATGTCCAACTCCCTCTATCGTAGCTTAAATAATCTAATGGAACAATGGCAAGATCCTTTCAAATCTAGGCTTATCAATCTAATATGGAAATGTTTGCTACCTCACATCCTATGGAGTATATGGATTGAGAAGAACAACAAGATTTTCCAAAACAAGACAGCTAACATCTCTAAGGTGGTCAACAGGATTAAGAAAATCTCAGGGACAACATTACCATTCATAAGCATAAGTGGGAATACTCTTTTTCTAATGAGGATACTAGAATCATTCAAGATCTAAGGATCATCCCGAATAAAGAAGGAGGGAAGCATGGGAAAAGAAGGATTGTGTCAATTCTAAATGGAAACTTCTCACCAAGGAATGGGTTTAACTTAATTTTGATGGGTCGGTGAAGTTAAGGGAAGGTAAGGCTGGAGGTGGCCTGATAAGGGATCATTTGGGGAGTTACCTAATTTCCTACGCAGATTGTTAGGTAAATAATTCAAACAATTATGTTAAAGAATTTGCATGGTGTGAAGGGAATTAGGATTTCTAAGAGACTCAAATACAAGAAAATAATTATAGAAGGAGACTCTCTATTAATCATTAAAGCTATGGAAGGAAAATTCAAGGTTGGGTGGAACATAAAAAACATGATACTAGATGCTCAAAATATGATGGGGTCCTTTGATGATGTGGCCTTATGTCATGTGTTTAGAGAAAGTAATTCCAGGTGCAGATGGGTTAGCGAACCAAGGTAATGATTTGGTAGATTGTGGGGAATGAGATGGAAAGGTCCCTCAAAGCCACGTCAACTGCATAATTGATAATGAAAATCATATCCAAGGAATCTCACATGAGCCACCGAGGATCTAGACAGATCATGCGGGCCAAATTTGGAAATATTAAGTGATTTTGTTCGGTGGCAAAGAAGTTTATCTATTTTTTTAGCGAGAAAATATTTAACAAACGGAGAAGGATAAATTTGAATATCCCAGAAAAACATACCATGGGAGGAAAGTGGTTGTGGATGGAGCCTACTTCATTCCAATCTATTAAATAAGATACCACTATTTGGAGGTTTCTGCGAAAGGGAGGGTTCACTGAATATATCAAGTGTATCAAAGGTAACGATCTCGACTTAGCCATTGATTTTTCCAAAGCTTAAGATCATGAGAGGTTTAAGTTTAGGGGGTTCGGATGCATGTCACTTAACAATTTATAGCTGAGGTCATGGGAATTTCTTTAGAGGGTCTTAAATTGTTCAAGGATAAGAAATAGAGAAACCATGAAATCTCCACATTTTTACCCTAGAAAAATTGTGCATTTGTTTGATGATGGTATTGTCAATACCTATCTTCTCGAGATCTAATTTGACGTCTGTAAGGTGGTTATGAGATATTTAACCCTTGAAGGAAAATTTCACAAAATATACACCCATCACCTGTCCATCTTGAACTACTTCCGCCACAACAAGGCTATGAGCTTTCTATTTTCCTATTGCACTCCCTAATTGTCTCTATTTTAGATTTTAGGGATGGAAAGGTTGAATCCCCCTGTATCATGTTTTGATAGTATTTATTTTCAAGAATGGTAAAACTTGCATACCGCCTATCCCACATTCCTCTAGCTCGGATGATGAGATCTTGGCAAACAGGATGAGAAGTAAAAACAAAGACCTAGTGGGAATGACAAATGAGGTGTGGCTATGTGGGTGATTTTTGTCTTGAAGAAGGGAGATTATTCTAAAGGGAAGGTAATTGTGGATGATCATCTTGGTGATCCCACCAGTGATGACAGGAAGGGTAATATGGAGTTTTTTATTGGTATGCGTTTCTCAAGGTAACCAAACATCCGGTTCAAGATATGAGAAAAAGGAACATCAAAGTTGTAGTCCAAGAGAAAAGGATAAATGGTATGAAGGTGGATTTCATCATGCAAGAACAGAGAATATCTATTTTATAGGATCAATTGGCCAAGAAAGAAAAATAGAATAGGAGTGCTAAGTTGGATCTTAGCAACAAGGATGATGAAGAGGAAACTACTAGCACCAATGACAATATGCGAAGAAGCACTTGAATCCTAGGCGGGAACCGAAAGTCTGAATCAAGGGCCCAACTCTCACACTAGGAGCAATAAGAAAAAGAAACTTTAGCTTTGAATCTTGGAAGACTTGTGCTTTTATCTTGTCTTCTGCGTTTATTTTTGGGATCTTTTTTTTTTAAATAATATGTATTTGAGATTGTGTTTTCCTCACCCCATGTTGGGCCTTCATACTAGTCAAGTTGTTTTTTCCTATCTGGGCCCTTGCTATTTTTTGGGTTTTTGGTTAGCCTAGCTTCTCTTTTTCCTTTTATGTACTATGGGTTTTTTGGTCCCCCCAAAACCAAATTGTTACCTAATCTAAAAAACATCTCAATTTATACTATAAGTCCAATGACCATGGAAAAAAATTGGCTGATATGGGGAGGAATTGTAGATTGTCAAGGCAAAAAGTTCTAGGGGAAGTAGGGATAAAGAAAGAATAATCAGTATCAAAGAGAGGAATATGGAATTCATGTAAAGGATCACTTTAGATATCAATTTTTCATCATCATTGGAAGAAAAATCAAATTCAAATCCTCCACCGGGATTGAAATTTAAAGTACATAAATGTTCATCTGACATATCAAATTGTTCATAGTAATCGGGATCATTCCTATGTTCCTTGTACCTAGAATCCCAATTGATATCATCATCCAAATCATAATCTATCTCATTTTATTGTCGAGGAGCATATATATTGGTAGAATCCATTATTTTGTTGCCCGATTGGGCTTGTGTACACTCCAAGTTTTCAAAGGTGGTGTGAAATTGTGGGTTTTTGTCTAATATTGCAATCATTGTGGCTTACATAACAATATAAGGTAAATCACTTACTAAGAGTAGCTCTTACAAAGGAGGTATAATGTGTTTATCCTTTATGTGGGGGATGACTCTTATTTATATTGAAAGGGGTATCATGAAAGGTGTATCATGTAATATGACAATATGCTCATCTAATATATAGCACGGTTATAGATTTTGGTACCCATTGAAGCTTGGGTTCTTAAAGTGACTTCTAGGAGAATGTCATTTGTCCATGAAAATGAATCCCTTACACTCAAGGTGTTGGGTTAGCCATTGTATTTAAAGAATAAAAATCATTGTCATAATGTTCATTAATTCCATGATATTGTTGATGAAAAATGGATCTTATATTATATTAATTCAATAAGATACAAGATAGATTTCAACAAAAATCAAACAATATGAGAGCACACCCCAAAACCACAAACAAACTAGGCCAAGCCTAGGAAAGTGACACACTAGGCAACACCTAGGAATACATCAAAACAGAAGACACAAAATCAAGTTGTTGCGAGAAAAACATCCCAAAAGCAGGAGGGGTCATGGTCATCAAGCCAACCCAAACCAGGGAGGTCCTTTCCAGCATCTGGAATGTCCCAACTAGTGGGGTTCTCCTCTTTAGTATCCACCACCACCCATGTAGGAGAGATAGCAAGAGAAATCTAGGGGAACTTTTCTCAAGGCGGTGGGGCGGAGGTGGAAAATTCTAACCATAGTGTATGTATCTCGGAGCTACCAACGAGCCCCACCCAAGATGAAAAGTAGGGGAGAGCTCCATCATTGTTGGCGAGTTGGTGGCATAACGTTCCTCTATTTTTGACTGTGGGGAGAGTGGTGAGCCTGACTGAAAGAATGCAATTGAGAGCGGCTATGGCGACCACCACGGTGACAGACGACACGCGGCAGAGCGCGCCGAGATGGAAAATGTGGCTCTGGGAGACATTACATGGGGCATCTCCCTAATTCCGCAGCAGAGTTTAAAGGTGGTCCACTTGCAAGGAAAATTCCATGATAATTACATAATGGTTGACCTTAGATTTTTTTTAAATTTGATAGTGGGTTAGTAATGAGTAGCTAACAAAGTGATTAAGTGATTATTGAGTAGATCATAATACATATAGAATATCATGTTTTCTATCTTTATTTTCAAACCAAAGAGGTTCTTTCTTGTTGTGGTTTCCTTAGTATTCGAGATTGATCTTGTGAAACATACACATTAGTGCCTCTATGTAGGACTTTCACTTCACTTGTATGGGCACATGTGTCATGTATAATGTGTGTATCACATAACTTATCAATGGGCCGAGAACTAGATTGGTCATGCTTTGTGTAGATACATTATGGACATGAGTATTCGAAGGATTCTTTAGATGCACTATTTCATCCATAAGATATTTTATTTCAGTGCTAATGGCTTGAATTTGGGCTTGAAAAGCATGTTGTAATGTTTGAATAGACTATACGAATTTTATAAAAGATGACATTGATATTAGTGGAAGGATCTGAAGTGACAATGGCCATGATGGTAGAAATATAAGATAATAAACTCCAATTAGGAAATAACTAATAAGAATCACTAAATGGAGGGCCTAAAATTAAGAGACCATAGAAGATAAGACCCAAAAGTGATGTTGAGCAAAAAGTGACACTGTCGATAAATTAATAAAACAACCATGTATGAAAATAGAAATTACATTTTACAAAACAGAAAGAGTTATTTTACTATCTAAACATTTTAAATAATAACCTCGTGGGGATTTTGAATTAAAAATATATTTTTTCTAATTATGCTTGAATTACTAAAAATTAAAAAAATTGAATTTCTAAAAATTGCGCTAAGAATTAGAGACACTAAAAAAGAGGCTTTCATTAAATATATGAAGATTAAGAAAAACCTTGGATGAATTTGAAAATAGATTCGTTGTGTGGGAAATATGTACCAAACTAAAGGTAGGCCCAAAGGTGAGTTTTAGCTAAAAATGACCATCGTCAAATTAATAAAATGACCAATTATAGATATAAACAGTGAATTTAACAAAACTAAGAGAGGTTGTTTATGGCCTAAATATGGGGAATAAAAACCTCCAAGAAATTTTCAAGAAAGTGTATTTTTACTATGCCCTAAATAGTAAAAATAGTCATTTTGTATTTCGAAAATTGTGTTAAGAATTAAGAAAAACAAAAAAAAAAGGTTTCCAATAAATAAATTAAAATGAACAAAAACCTCAAAGTAATTTGAAAATAGATATTTTATTCTTTATATATGAAATAAAAGGTGATACGGCAATTAGGAGCCCTAAAATGATACCCAAAGAGTGAGGCCGACAATGAAACCCTAGGAAAAATTGTGCATACCAAATCTAGGGTAGGTGATGGGTGAAAATGAGGTTTGGATGTAAATATTCAATTTAGAAATGAAACCTAGGGAAACTTGGGTTTGAGCCAAAATGTTTGATTCCAAAGTCAAGCTCACCAAAATGTTTACACCCTTTTTATTAATTATGTTTGTTATGCAATACAAAACAATAAAAAGGAATGTAAGATCTCGATACTAGGATTTATTATGATAAATTAACTTTCAACATTAATTAAGTAAAATCAAAATAGCACAAAGTGGTTCTTTTGATAAATGAATACAAGTACAAAATACACAAGAGAGGGAGAAACTTATCTTTACAAAGTTGTACAAGAGGAATGGGGAGACATACTTTGGAGAAAATGAAACCGTAAAGCCTAGAACCGATGGAACTGTGATTTGAAACTATCTTGGTATAGGATTGTAAGGTTTGGTCAAGATGTGTAATCTTTTCCTGACCCTTCTATATGGTCTTGGATGCCTTCAAAATTGAACTTTATAACTTTTTGGATCCTTCATGGACTGGAAATGCACTTCACCTGTCAAACCCTATTTTTTGTGTAGTCTCAATATCATTTGTAATCAATCGAATCACTCCAAAACCCTAACCATGGGTAGAATACCTGCAAGAAGGTTAGTGTTTGGGTTGTGGTGCATCTTGTGCATTTCCTACATTTGAACTACTCTGAAGAGGATTCAAACCACATGTAGTTCTCCACCTAGCATGTAATATCTATATGGATACAACTAGTTAGAAACTTGAACCCCTTTGATCATGCTTGATTGGATTTTACTCTTGTTAAGACTTAGAAATAGGAACTTGGTGTGCTTGGATGTGAGGAAGCTAGACTCTTTGACCTAGTTGAGTGCTTCATAACTATAGTAGTGGCTGCCCTAATGGATGTACATCAGCTTTAGGAATATTTAGGGAGCCTTGAGTTCCTTTTGCAAGTGTTGGAAGTGAGTATGTCAATAAAATGTCATATGATTTCCAAGTGAGAAAATGAGACTGTGTTAAGTTTCTTATATAGGGCTCTGAAGGTAAAATATTATGATAAGGCTGACCCAGGGGATAAAAATACCCAAAAATGATATTGCATCGAAAACAAAGTTGGAGAATGTGTCGGTACAAGACCATACATGTCATTCAAGACCATATTCTACAACTTGACCAAACTGTACATTTTAGATAATAAAAAGGTGAATCAAATATGAAAGTAAAACAATGATGGTAAGAGTTTAAGCATTTATTTTATGGGCGTGTGCTCGAATTTGTCAACACATCAATGTGTAGGAATAAGCAAGTTAGGAAAGAGATGGCAAGATAGATTGAGTGAGAATAGGATGTGGGTGTTTCTCATAGTCAAGAAGCAAAATTGCAATAAGCAGTGTCAAAAGGGTAAATTGCCAAATTTGAGTATCTACACCTACATATGAAAATTGTTCCCACTTTGAATTCTAGTGAGTGTTGGGATTCTCACCAACTAATAGTTAAGGAGTATGCAACAAAACATTCTTATAGCCATTGTCTCTCATATGCATCTATTTGCAGTATGAATTTATTCTACACACCCCACAAAACATAAAAAAATACTAAAAACAACATGCCACTATATCAAATGTGTGGCCATGTCGCTAGCGGTTGATAAGAGGATATTGATTTTCCTTCAACCTTTGTTTCTTCCATCCTCTAGTATTGTTGGCTACTCACTTAGCGAGAATGGACCTCGAAGCTCATGTGTATGAAACCCCCGAGTCATAATTTAACTTTGACTTTCACGACATCAAGTACCACCAAAAATGTGTTCATGACTCAATTTTAAACAAAAATTTTATTTTTGACAATTTTGATGACACAAAATAAGTATCCACACAAGACTAAAAATTATGACTCTTTTGAAATTGACGCTTTATTAAAATAGACAATTGACTATTTGACATAGAAAACAATAAACAACACTAATAGACTATACAAAAGTTTTATAATGTAAACTAATTACAAATCTAACAATTTGACACAACATACAAAAATATGTCATCGACATAAGATATGACTTTGGCTAAACAAACTTGAAAAACTAATAACTCCTAATGACAAGATGACAAAGACACAAAATAGTATGATTATGACTAGAAAGTTACAACTTTGATCACTATACTACCAAACTATTATATTAACAATGTACTATTAAATGATACACAAGCTATTTAACTTTATGTCACCCGTACATGGACACTACGAAAGAAAGACTAAATGAATAGTAATATTCGGAGGGGGATTAAAGCCTAGGAAGACTAGGCAACTACTTAGGCGTCAACATTTAGGGGGCGTCAATTTGTTTTATTTTATCATGGTTTTTATGAAGACTAGATCAATTTATTAACCATATATGCTAGTAGAGTTAGTGGCCACCCTTACATACCAATTTGATTCTCTTTATTGAAAATAAAAATAATTTTAAATAATTATATTAAGATTATGATATTTAACTAGCCTTGAAACCTAGGCAAGTTCTTTTGTTGTTAAATTTAACTCATACATTTGTATTTTAATACTTTGTATTGTTTTGAAGTCTTGCAAGTTATTTTCAGAGGAGATATCAAGAAAGGTAAATATGTACAGAAATTGAGAAAAAATAGTTGGGACAAATATCAATAAAGGAGGATTATGATAGACTATATGTTAGAGAATTAGCCGAGGAATTTAGGCAGTGGCAGCTACAACTAAATTTATTAGCAAGTTTTTCTTGGATGGTAGAGGCATAACATATCAAGTAATCCAATATTTGGTTATGGTTAATTAATTTTTCTACTATAAGATATTTTTTTACATAGAAAGCATTATCTCTGGAATTTCCTACCATGACATTGACCATCAATTACAATATTGAAACCGTAATTGCAGGAAGGCTGTATCGAGCGGGCACGTTCAAGATTTTGACAATTTCGATAGCAATTAACATTTGCGTATGTAATGGTGAATCAACGCTTGTAAACAGGATTCGAAGTTTTTACATTGGCCTGCACAGAACGTAATTGCAACGAGATCGATATTCAATGTAATTTCGTGGCGATCAAGAATTCAATGTTACTCATTTTCCAATACAATACAAAATATTTTTTCTGTCGAATCCAATGTTTCTCGGGTTATGAATGCAAGAGGCGAGCCAAGTCCGAGATGGGGTCAAGCTCAAGCTGCGAGGAGTTCATACAATCCCATCATTTTTGATCTACACTGGTGTTATTTGGATAAATATAGGTGTAATATGTGTGTTGAATGCAAAGCATGGACGGAAGAAAATCAGACCTGCATGTAGGTGGGCAAATCTATCATAGAATATGTTTCACTTTATTAGATGTATTTGCTACTGCGCTCTTTTCTAAATTACCACCAGCGTTGGCTATAGTAGCATGATATGTGCAGTTGTCTGATGTAGTAAGATATGCCACTTCAAACATATACTTAAACTCTATAAACCTAATCACAAGACTAATCTAAAATCTCATTTCCATATTGATAAAATTCATATGCAGCGGAATTACAAGACTGCCTTGGCCCTTCACAATTTAACCATCCATGGATTTCACAAGTTTCACATTGAAATTCTCTAATACCAAATCTAAACTTGGTTTAGATTCAACATAAGATGAACACAAAATATGCTCAATAACATTTAGTGTCACACAAAATAAGCATATTCACATAGAGAAGCATACATATATAATTTAATGGTGTCCTACAAAGAAGTCAAAACTTATCACCTTCAACCACTCATGTCTAATAATAATGTGAGTTACAACTCACTCATAATCACATATATATATATATATATATATATATATATATATATATATATATATATATATATTACAACTCATCACACCACATAATAACACATTAACATGTGAACACTAACAAAATATTCCTAACACACATCTTGTGTAGTGCTAGCTTATCTTGATCTATGTGCCTCAAGACTAATGTTTGTTATTGTATTCACTTGCATGTTTGTTTTTATGTATGTGGCCAATTTCCTTTCTTGTGTGTGTCTTACAACACTTCAATGTCCTTTGTTTACAAATCTATGTCTTTACTATGAATAACATATGTTATATTTCTTGTGTACTTGAGTGCTTGATTGCCTTTGTGCTTATTTGCTACTATACATGATTTCCTTTGCAATCCATATCTGTTCGCTTGTTTGTTACTATGCATGATTGTTTTTAAGTTATTGTTTGCTTTCTTGTTTTCTATCTTTTTGTGTCATGGTTTCTACTATGCACACCCTTGGAAGAATAGGACCTCAATGGTGGCAACCCAAGATACCCCTCCATTTGATCCAATACTTAATATCAAACACATTTGAAGTAGATACACATCCTTTATTTTAAGTTGAGCATTCTATTTTCACATCTCACTCGCCTCAAAATAGGGTACATTCAATGTGGTTTATCACGTGGATATTTATGTACATCGAGGCTCACAAACATGATTTAAAACTCAAGAACATAATGAAAGAGGGTAAAAATACTTAGAAATAGAATCATACATAGAACAAGAATATATTTTAAACATGTATAGAACCATCAAATAGGGATGAAAATGCTTTACATTATGGTCTAAGATGGATGTTTTCATCCTAGGAAAATTTTCCAAAAATTACAGAATTTATAGATTCTCATAGATAGTTACAGGTTTTCCGATACAAGTTCAAGGACATATTACAAAGTTCATAGTAGGTTCTATTTCATTCCAATACATAATGTTTTGAGGTTTGAATACTTCATTCATATTCAGCATTGCATGACTCGGGCATCGTTTCAATACGGGGTATAGGGAAATGGGACCAATCATTCCATTTTGACTTTGTGTTATTTTATATTTGGGCATAGATCCATTTGTGTTAGTGTGGTATGTGGGATTAGAAGATATCAAAGTGACCAAAAAAACTTGTGGCAATCTTCATCTCACTCTTTCGTTGGAAGATATTAGGGTGACTAGAAAAATCTATGGACACCTTCCTTCTTTTGAGGTTCTTGGGGAAAAATTCCTATGGGACCTTACAGTGTTGGGTTGAGTGACACTTAATTCCTCTACGAATATAACATCTCTTTCAACCAAATTGGGGATTGATTACATCAATCCTTTAGCATCTCAGTTCCAATCCAAATCTCCAAGTGCAACAAATTTTGAGATTTTTTCCTTGGAAAATAGAACATATGTATTCCTTCCATAATTTACCTTTTTTAATTTACTATAGGAGAATTCAATTTTTAAAGTTAAAAATATATGTCTAAAGTTGAGACAATTTGATTTCTTATATGGATATTGACTACATTCCATGTTGTAGGTTTCATCATGGAGTGTACCAACACCCAATTGAGAATCATCAACTCTAAATGAAGACAAAGTGTGTATAAATAATCAATTATATTTTCCTTTAAGCATGTAATTTTCATTTCATACTTAAAGGGGGAAATGTAGACACCTAAATTTAGCAATTTATTTTTGGCAATGATAACTATAGCCTTGTACTTAAAGCATGAAATGTGTGCACATTAAGCCCAAGTGGCCTATCCTTATATCCCTTTTGTAGATTACTTAACTATGAACTCTTCTTAATCACCTAGAAAATTATTTGCAATATCCCACAACAATATAATAGTCATATGCATATCACCAAGAATCTTGCACAATCTCACTAGTTGCCTATATGGAACCGTGTAGTTGGGACCAAACCTTCCAACGATTATGTTCCATGAAATATGATCTTATCTCTTACCTCCCAATGGTCACTTTTCTAATTTGATATTTTTCCATGGGATGTTTCATATCCCATAGGTCATCATTAATGTGAAATTAAACCTATGAGCACCTATATAGGAAGTTTCAAGTCACTTATTTACCTCACATATCATTGTACTTGAAAATGGAAGCTCTCCTAAATTCCTTCAAATCATAACACAACCTAGGAGTAGCCCATATACAAGCCTAAATCCATCCAAACTAGGTTCAAGAGACATGTTTTTCATTATAAAGATCTTCCAAGTCAAGCCAAGCCTAGCCTAAGCATGCCAAGTTATCATCTCTTATTGTCAAAGGATCAATTTTTCAAAGTACTTACATTCGATTAAGCTAAAATGTGAATTTTATGCCTAATCTGATTGTTATTGCAGCAGTAAATGAATAATCAATTAAATAAAAAAATTAACCCAAGAAAACTAAGCAATAAAGTAAAAACCCTAAGTGTAAAGAGAGGGTAAGAAGCCTTAGCTAATTCGTAGAAATCCCAGAGGTGTACAAAGTTGGAAAACTGGAAAGATCAAGCACCGAATGTCGCACGAAGCTCGAAAAATGCGAGATGTGGAAGAATAAGATGGACTCAGGGTGCTTGGAGAGGGATAGAGGCACTTACGGGCCCCCTAAACTTGTTTCTAGGCACATGGGTCTACAGAAATGCTCAGGAAACCTCATCTAAGTGGTCACGAGGTATTCATTGTTGTTCGCCTTTAGTCTCTATGAGGTCACACAAAGTGATCATCGAAGTCGCTAAAACCTCGCAATGAAGTATTGACCTGTAAAACCCTCAAACAGACATCAAATCCTAAAAAAGAAATATGTAAAATGAGGGGTAGGATTGTCCTCAATTGTCACAATGGTGAACTTATGACTAAGCGTTACACTACATCTCATACCCAATGTAGTTCTATATGTGCATGTGCGGGATTGTGCCATAAGTGGCTCTTGTGCATGTTGCACTCGATAGCGAGAAAATAAGCTATATGTAAAGAAATGTAATAGATGTGTGCATGGAATAGGATGAACTTCCCTCCTATGAAGTGTATGTAGAATAACTATCCCTTGTGTCCCTTGGAAGGTGCTAGATGGATGCAATAGATCTCTTAGGTGCTTGATGGATGCAACCATAGGTGGCGATAGCTAATAATTAATGTTTGGTCCTTTATTATGATCACATAACTTTATATTTATATGATTCCCTTTCTTTAATTTCATAATTAACCTTGAAAATTCTAACTACTAAAAATATAAGATGCTCAAACAAATAGAAAGGACCCGAAAAGTGTGAACAAAGTATACCGAGGTCAAGGGCTCCCAAAGGGGACGAGGGGCACCCGACGTTAGTGTCTTGCCTAGGTGCTACTGTCCAAGGTGATAAATGTTGAGATATAAAAAGGCATTTTGAGTGAGTAAGGGTGTAATACCAAGAGAAGTAACAAAAAGCAAAGAAATGTGGCCAAATACATGGGTTAATTAGTACTTTTATTAATTAGGGATAATATGGGTAGTATGTAATCGGGACTAGATAATTACCCAAAGTGTGTGATTTTGTGTCTACATTTTCCCCCACTTTATGTTAGTGAGCGTAAGACTCAGTAACATAAAGTAGATAAGATATGCTTACCTAATAATCATGTAGATCGATGACGAAAGCTTGTCGAGGGACAAGACAAATCATGGAGTGATAAAATTTTGAAGCGTGGATGCTAAGGAGAAAGTGAAAAAAGTGATGATGAAAATGAACCTAGGGCCGAAACACATGTGTATATTTTGCAATGTATATGTTATTAATGTCGATGTTGATTGTTGTTGATGATGTGAAGTGATGTTGAATACTCGATTCCCATACGGACAAACCTACAAAAGAGAAGAACAAATAAGTTTTCAAATACGCATGTATATGATCAAAATGTGTAAAAAGTATGTAAGGAAATTATGAAAATGTGAAAAAGGAACATGTGCACTCAATCCATGATGAGGAAAGAGTGTAGAAAGTATCCTGAAGATTTTGCAGACGAACAATTTTTTCGAGTGATCTCACACTAGTTGTGTCGGCCGTGAGTTTTGGGGGAAATCTCACACCAATTATATGGAAGAAGAGTAGGGATAAAAGTATGGTGTTATCCTCCAACCTTTAATTTCTTCCCATAATGTAGGACACCACTATAGATGGTGTGCAAAATTCAAACAATTCAATCCAACGTGAAAGTGATAAGGAATATATGCCCTATAAAATCCATTGTGTGGAGTTTTGTAGAATGTGTTGAACTACCAAAATGCTGTGTAACTACCCCTAATTATAGGTGTCTAGGAAGGGTTGTGTTGTGTTAAGGACCCAAGTCTAATTTTGAGCCCTGAAATTGAAAAATTGTGTTGTATCGGTGTTGTGATGTGATGTGCAATGAATGTATATTGATGTATGGGGTGATTGATTCACCCAAATGATGCCCCCTCATTTTGGGTGCATGCAATGTCATTGAAGGAGTATGCGTCCCAAAGGAGGACCAACCATTGTGCTGAAATTATGCCCTATAGGGGAAGGGAATGTGCTTGGTAGAAACCAAGGCATGCACAAACAAGGTGGCTAGGAGAAAAGTGTTAGTACAAGCAAATACAAACACACATGTATAAGACAAGATGTAATCTAAGTAGATAATGTAATGCGCTAAGACACAAGAAGACAATGAGAACACGTAAAAAGACAATGTAGACTGCGAAAAATGGGTTACAAACATGGGACACCACTCACAATGTTACAATACAATTGAGGCCGACTAGGCCAAAAGAAGACAAGTTTGCACACAAGACAAAGGGAAAAGCCCGTAAAGAGTGGAAAACAATGACAAGCAAGAAAAAAAAATGTAACTGGAGATAACTATGGTGGCAAATAGACCTTCATAACAAATGCTACACATGAAGCACCCGTTAGCATGTTAGAAAGATAAAAATTATGTCAAAACGTGTATAATATGATAAAGTAATGTGTTATGAAACAAAATGAAACAATAACACTTGTAATGTATGAAAGTGGATGCCCCAAGAGCAGATGTAGGAATGGTACTAGGTACTGTGCCAAGCATCCATGTTGCATGTATAGATCTATAGAATCTGTGATCACAACTAGAAAGGAAAGTAAATGTGCATGTGTGTATGATAAAGATAATGACATACAAGATATCTATCTAGCATGTGTAGAATATGTGCATGTAACAAGTAAATGTAAGCAAGGATAAACTGTAACCAAGATATGTAATATGTTGTGGATGAGACTGAATGAAATGTAGTGTAAATTATAGGAGCGGTGTGTCCCCTGAGTGGATGTGTATGTATGCAATGAGGTTCATTTATTTATTCCCCCTCATTAGTCAATAATGAACTATAAAGGAGATTACGTCATCGGCAAATGCTCAAATGTGTGTACAAAAAAATATGTGATCATCAAAGTGCAAAGTGTAGAGTGTAAATGGGTGAGTGAATGAGTGATTTGATCAAATGCGTGAGTGTGATAAGGTCCATTTTATATTGAAACCCTCAGAGTCAAGTATGAACCACGAACTAGAGTGTGTCATAGGATATGACCGGAGTGTGTGAAAGTAGATGTCAAAAATATTTATCACAAATGTGTAGATTTGATGCTGCAAGAAGGAGATGAATATGCAAGATGTGAAGTGTGTAATGTGATGCGTAGTATGTAATATGTAGGGTGTTGTATGTTGTGTTGATGGTGATGAATATGTGTGATAAATAAGATGATGTGTAATGTGGTAGGTAGTGTGATTTGTACGCGTGGTGTGTGAGGTTCATGTGTATAGGATTCCCTTAATAGTCAAGTGTGAATCAGTAGCATGAGAGTGCGTCATCGGGTAATGACGATATGCACAGTATCAAGATGTGTATTTTGTATGTGAGAGACTAGAGGTGAAATGATGTGACTATAAGACGTGTGAATACTAGAGGGGGGGATAAGTGTGATGCCCCCAAGTGTACTATGATGATGGAGATTTATGCAGCAACGTGAGAGGGTTCCATGCCATTGTGGAAGAGCATAATTTATATCATGATAAACAAGAGGGACAACACCATAGTAGGAAGAAGAAACAGCAAGACCATGTGATGGTGTAAAAATTTGAAATGTGTCCTAGGCATCGGTAGGAGTAGTTGTTTTGACAAAAGTGATTAGTTAGAGCTTATGTGGGATTGATGACACTGCAAAATACTTGATAAGAGAATAAGGTGGACTGATTTTTAAAGGAATTTGTTTAGGTTGACTTGATAGTGTCGTAGATGCCTTGAAAGGAGGGGGAGTAAGACTAATTTTGAGAGGTGGTTTCTTGACTTGAGGAGATTGCATAAGCGGTGCTTTAGTGGAGGAAGAAGAAATATTATAAGTGATGATTTGATGCTCATTAGACATAAATGAATCATATTTATGAACCCATTGAGATGTAATAAGTGGAGAGGACCATGTAACAAAATGTTGTGCAGTGAATGAGATAAAACCTTGATGCTCAAGATGTTTTATTCTTCATTGTAAATCATAGTAATCATTTTCATTATGTCCATTGATTCAATGATAATTGCAATATAGAATACCTTGATATTTTGAAAGCCGATAAGGAGGATAGAAATGAGTAGATGAAAAGTTGATTAATTGATGAGTTATGAGTTTTGGAAGAATATAATGTTTCTTAGAATTAATTTCAAACTTGAGAGGTGCAAGGAGCGGAAAGATTTGAGGTTCACTAATATGAGCACATGTAGAAGATAAAATGAAGATGATATGTAGAAGGAGAAAAACATGAGCCTAAGAAGTGTCCTTAAGATGTTGGATTTCATATTTTAGAGATGTAATTGTGGATTCCATAGCCTGAAATTTATCTTGAAATAATGAATGAAGTGTTGGAAAATGACAGGAATTATAATTAACCAATTATAGATCCACCATTAAAATGTCAGAGATTATATATTATGATGTACAATTAAATTTGACATAGATTTAGCTTGAAATATATAGAAAATTACAAATCTTAAATAACATGAGATAAAGCAAATAACAGAAAGTAAAAGAGACAAAAGACACCAGATTTAAGTGGGGAAACCCGAAGGAAAAAACCCCACTGATAAAGCATTTTCTGTATTAATAATTTATTAGATCTTTAACCTAACACTTCCACTTCGCTCCTCGGTCTTCACATAGATAATTGCAGACCAATGTCTTTGCAATTATATAATTCACTTACATAAAAATATTGAGCATTAGCTTAGAGTCGAGTTTCTAATCAATCTCTATTTATTTCAATCCCATGAATATATACACATATATGATGGGTGAACAGTCATTTTGTTTCACTCTTTTTAGTTGTGAAAGACCGGCTAAGTTTATTAAAAAAACTTTTTAATAAAAGGTCATAAGCACTGGTCTCTCAAATGATATCCCACTTGGCATTATCAACTCCAACACTCCCCCTTAATATTAAGTGGGAAGAAAAAATAAGACATGCCAATTTTACCATTTTCTACAAAAGGATTTACATATCCAAGAATCAACAAATATGACTAAGACTCTAGTTAGCATGCAGCCAAGGGAAATCATACGATCTTCCCATACAAAAATTCTTAAGACAAGTGTTTTACATATGAAGACTTACATAATATTATAGATCTTTTTATAAACTAAGGAATACCCATAACTAAAGCTTCATTGGGATTTACAAGTAACTTCACATAGTGTGACACATTTACTTATTACAAAATGGAGGAAGTATTGGAAGTTTATAACAATTGTTAATAGGTGGCATTGTCATGCACACTCCCCCTCAATGGAAACTCTAATAGGCCCAATAAGGCACAAAACTTGCAAAACTTCATAGCACATAATGGCTTGGTGAAGATATCTGTAACTTGATCTTCATTAGAATAGAACTTGAGATCAATATCACCATTCAGGACTTTTTCTCGAATAAAGTACATATGAAATTCAATATGCTTGATCGTTTGATGTTGAACTAGATTATTTGCAAGAGAAATGTAACTTTGGCTATCACATAGAAGAGTAGTGTTACCTTTGATGCCCATGTGCAGATCATCCTACAGTCTTTTCAGCACATAGCTTCCTTTGCAGCTTCCATAACACTTCTATACTTTACTTCAAAGATAAGATATAGACATTTTTGGTTGATTCTTGCTAATCCAAGTGATAGCCCTACACCCAACTTGAAAACATGCCCATAAGTATACTTTCTATATGTAGTATCACAACATGGTTCGAATTACAATAGTCAAATAATTGTGCATCATTACAAGAAGAATAAAACAAACCATAATTAATTGTTCCTTTAATATATTTCAAAATTATTTTTGCCATTTTCCAATTATCCTCATAAGGATCCTACATAAATCTTGAAACTACTCCTACTACATAAGAAATATCAGGTCTAGTAATAGTCAAATAAATTAGACTACCAACTAGCTATCTATACAAAGTAGGATCAAATTTAGCACAAGTTGGTTTAGGATCTAACTTGACACTAACTTTAATATGAACGGAAACAAAATTATAGTCAATCATATTAAATATTCTAAAAAAATCATAACATACTTAGATTGAGATGCAACAATAGATTTATGATCTTGAAATATAACCATGCCAAGAAAATGATTTAGCAAACCTAAATCAGTCATTTCAAAATGTTGTTTTAACCTTTCTTTGATCCTAACAATTAAATTTCTATAACTACTAGTAATTAAAATATCATCTACATATAAGAAAATAATGATAATATGATTTTTTCAACTTAACAAATAAATCATTATCAAAACAGCAGTTAGTGAAACCAAGATCCTTACAGAAACTATTAATTTTAGCATACCAAGCTCTAGGAGCTTTCTTAAGACCATACAAAGACTTTTTCAGCTTACAAACATAAATTTCCTTACCATGTTATTCAAAACCTTTAGGCTGACTCATGTATATTTCTTCTTTTAAGTCACCATTAAAAAAATGCATTTTTAACATCCATTTGGTGAATCTCCCAACCATATTGGGCAGCCAATGCAAGAAGAATTATAACAGTGCTCATTTTAGCCACATGAGAAAAAGTCTCAACATAGTCAAGACCAGGTTTCTGAGTGAAACCACGAGCTACCAACCTTGCCTTGAATTTTTCAATTTATCCTACGAGTTATACTTGATCTTGTACAACCACCTAGATCCTACAATGTTTCTCTTAGGAGGAGGAACTAGTTCCCAAGTGTTATTTTTAATCAAAGCATTGTATTCATATTTCATATCTTGAATCCATCTATCTTGATAGGATTCTTCAAAATATTGTGGTTAAACCTCATAGAGGGTCATCAAGGCATGATAAGTATGTTGACTATGAGTTACCTTTCTAAGACTAACATGATTAGACTCATTAACCATATTTTGAGCCCATTTAGGAATCTTAGGATGTAATACAACTTGAGATGACTCCCCCTCAATCTCCATCATGTCTAGATCAGGATAATCAGCCCCTTGAACTTTTGTTTCCATAATGTTAGGAGAAGGATTATCAAGCTCTATCTCAAGAGAAACAGAGGAGGGTTCATGAGAAACATCATAGAATGTATTTTCTAAGACATGAACATTCTTGTTTTCTATTATGTCATGCTTGAAAGGATCATAGACTCTTAAACCTTTAGTTATACAACCATAGCCAACAAAAATACAAGAATAGGAGGTTGGATCAATATTCTTCCTATTAACTTTAGGAATAAATATTTTTAAGCGAGATATATCTGGTTATTTATTTTTACATACTTCATGAGTAACTTGATGAAGAGATTTAGTAGGCACTCTATTAATACTATAGACAACAATGTTCATGGCTTCTTCCCATAAGAACTTAGACACATTGGACGCATGAATCATAGTCCTAGACATTGATAAGACATTCTTATTCTTCCTTTCTGCAATTTCATTTTTCTGAGGGGAATAGGGAGTAGTCAACTCTATTTGAATCCCACATGACACACAAAACTCATCAAACTTTTTACTAACATATTCACCTCCATTATCAGTCCTAATTCTTTTAATTTTTAGATTATAAGAATTCTCAACTAAATATTTAAATTCCTGAAACTTAGACAAGACATCAAACTTCTTCTTAATGAAATAAGACCAAGTCATTATAGATAAATCATCAATAAAGAAAACAACATATAAGGCACCACCGACATAAGGAACTTTAAGTGGAATTTTTACGTCATTATGAATCAGTTCTAATAACTAAGAATGTTTTGGATCATGATGCATGTGAAATGGTTCAAAGATGTTGTTTACCACGTAGGAAACTTTCACAAGTTTCGTGATCTGATTTCATCTTTGGAATACCAACAACAAGATTTAGTCTAGACATTTCATACAATATTTTGAAATATACATGACCAAGTCTTTCATTCCAAAATTGAATATCATTCCTAGCAGAGGAAGAAAAGAAAGAATCAGACACAAAACCATCAAAGATATACAAACCATTTTTCTAAATACCAAAATTATTAATATTACTAAACTTATCTTTTGCATACCACTTATCTTGTAATAAAGCAACTTTACAAATTTATTTAATTAGTCTAAGAGCAAGACAAAATATTCTTTTTCAACTAAGGAACATACAAGACATTCCTAATTACACCATTTGACAATTTAACATTCCCACAAGCTTCAGATCTAATGATGGAGTTATCTCCTAGATAGATATTCTCCTCACATTTAAATATATCTGAGAGAATACCAGGATTGCAAGTCATGTGCCTAGAGACAC
This sequence comes from Taxus wallichiana var. yunnanensis, assembly GCA_018340775.1. NCBI lineage: Eukaryota > Viridiplantae > Streptophyta > Pinopsida > Cupressales > Taxaceae > Taxus > Taxus wallichiana. The sequence continues at coordinate 107,944,711 of CM031244.1, read as the reverse complement.
AAATATCAAGAATTGATTCGTTGACATTTGAAGTTGAAAGGGAAGTATACAAGGCAATAGACTGCTCAACAACATTAGCATGATTTTTCTTCTGATATTTCTTTTGACTATTAGGCTTGTTATTTCTAGCATTCTTAATTGATTTGTTAGTTTTTACTCTACAATAAAACTCTTTATGCCCAAATTTTCCACACTTGTTGCAAGTTCCATTAAATTTGAATTTAAAGTTCTAACTATTCTTAGCAGAATTAGTCTTAGGATTGGATTTGAATCTTGATATGATATTAGACTTCTGATTAGGATTACTATTTTTCTTATTATGAGCAGACTTATGATTCTGAGAGAACAATGCTTGAGAAGCAGTCTCTTTTGAATCAAAATTATCCATTACACACTCTTCTTGAATTAACAGAGAAGACAAAGTGTCTAAATCAGGAAGATCATTCTCATTATGATACTTAGAATTAAGAATAGAGATATAATTTTTAAACTTTTCATGAATGTTTATCTAAATAATGAAGTACAAAATCTTATCTTGAAAGAATTCACATGCTGACCATCTAATTGAGTTTTAACGTTCTTAATTTGGATAAATAATTGACTATTTTCTCATCCCCTTTCATGGGAGTTGTAAAAATCTCTAAAAATAGATTAATTATCTTCCAGGACATTAGTAGTTGAGTCCATATGACATATATGCATCAAAAATTCATTTTTATGTGTTTTAAATAGATGGAAAAAGCTTCCTTTGATCTCTAAGAAAAGGAGATAAGGTTTTAGGGGTTACTTGTCTTCCAAAGGGTTGTTTTTCAACACCAGTCACAAGATCACATAGCTTCTTAGCCATAAAATAGGATTTCAATCAAACTTTCCAAATGTTATAATTTGTTTCATTCAATAATTGAGACTTATCCATCGAAAAACTAGCAAAACTAGCCATTTTAATGCTCAAACAATAATGGAGATAAATAAATCTTTAAAAATGAATCAAAAATCCAAACAGAGGCAAAAAACAAGCTACATATCTTCTTATTATCTATACAAAAGTAAATAACTCAATTAATAAAAAAAAATCTTTGATCAAGTTTAAGATTGAATTAGCCTAGTTTAGACAAAATGAGCTACATACTCTTTAAAAGACAATTAACTGACAAAATAGATTACTTAGCAAATTAATTAATGATCCTCTCGATGGACACAAATTCTTAATTAAATAAAATAAATTCCTTATAAGGTTCGTAATAGGGTTATAAAACAATGACGAAAAAACAAAAAAACACTTAGCAAAAGATATAAATCTAACACCGCGAAAAGCTAATATACATGTCATTTTTCTATTATCTTGCACTTCACAGTGCAACAAACAATTCAGAAGACAATTAATAGAAAAAATAGACAACAAAACAAAAAACATGTTTCATTAATTAATTGGTTCACTTTTTCACACTATAACGAATACAAACAATATGCGAAAGAAAATTCTTAGTCAAATAATATCACTTGTCTAAAATCTAACGAATAAACACTATACACTTGGTGGCTTTCCACCAAACTTTAAATAGATTTCCTTGAGTGAACTTAAAGTCCCCAGAATAAGCCAAACTTTAAAATAAATTTTGGGTCTGAAATTAATTGACATATGTCACAATCTTAATGGCTAAGCCAAAGCAAATACTGACACCTTGAAATACAAAGTCTAACACTTGTGAATACTGACACAACAAAAATTAATATACGTGTCCAAATACAATTGGTTTGCACTTCGCAGTGCTACCAAAAAATACTAAGAAAAATTGGACACATGTGGATCCTTCTAAATGGCTCACTTTTCACAAGTTTGACAAAGACTGAAAAATGTGAAACAGGGCTAATTATTATTGGATAATCCACTGCCATAATAAAAATAACTGACAATTGTGAAATGCAAAGATACTTGTAGCAAATCAATTGGTTCAAATTTCACAAATGACACAAGAAGGAAACCAAAATACTGAAAATGTGAAATAGAAAAGACTTGGTGCTTTTCTATTGGATCAAACTTTCGCATGTGTCTCAAGAAAGAAAATAAAATCGATAGATCGAAATACGAGTTACTTAGAGCAATCTGAATAGCTCAGATTTCACAATAACAAAAAAGCTAACAAAAACCGACATCGTGAAATACTTTAAGCACTCTTACTAGCTCAAATTTCAAAGTGTTAAAACAAGCTTACACAAAACTGATAATGCGAAATAGAAGCGACTTGAAGCTTTCTTATTATATATGATTTCACAAATGACAGAGGAAAGCTAAAACAAGTTTGACAACACGAAGAAACATGGAATTCCCTTATTGGCTCACATTTCATGAATGACAATCAAATAAACAAAAATACTGACAATTCGAAGCAAGATGGATCCTTCGATTGGCTTAGGCTTCACAAAAATGAAAATATCTATTAAAAATACTAAAAAATGTGAAGCCATATGGTGCAAAATGATTGGATCGAGCTTCGCAATAGCAAAACTTCATAGAAAATGAAAATAACTAAACAGAGATACTAACACAAAGTGAAGCCACTTGGCACTTAATGATTGGATCGGGATTCACAAAAATAGATCTAGAAAAAGAATAAATATTTTAATGTCGGGGTGGATTTAAATGCTCTAAACTAACTAAATCTAAAGAGATCTTTTGGATCCACAACCAAAAACAGCTATAATGGTTATAAACAGAGCTAAAAATTAAAATAAGCTCGCAAACAATGAATTTAAACTGAAAACATTTGAAACCAGATGCGAAATGTAGATCTAAAAAAAAATGTTCAAACATGATCTAAACAACCATTTAACCAATATTTTAAAAAATGGCGGAAATGAAATTTTAAACCTTATTAGCTCAAATAAAATTACGGAACAATTAGGGCTTCACAGATCTATAAATAAACTTCAAGCTTCTTCATCCAAGAAAAGTAAAAGCTCCCAAATCAGTTTTTCACACACATAATCACCATATTTGATACCATGTTTGGAAATGACAAGAATTATAATTAACCAATCATAGATCCACCATTAAAATTTCGAGATTATAGATTATGATGTATAGTTAAATTAAACACATATTTAGCTTAAAATAGATAACCTATTACATATCTTAAATAACATGAGCTAAAGAAAATAACAAGAAATTAAAAGAGACAGAAGACACTAGATTTAAGTGGGGAAACCCAAAGGAAAAAACCCCACTGATAAATTATTGTCTGTATTAAGAATTTATCATATCTTTAATCTAGCACTTCCACTTGGCTCCTCGGTCTTCACATAGATAGCATCTTTGCAATTATATAATTTTCTTACATAAAAATCTTGAGCATTAGCTTAGATTCAGTGTCTAATCCATCTCTATTCATATCAATCTGTGAGAGATCATCCTATATATTGGATAGGTGAATGATCATATCATTTCACTCTTTTTTAGTTGTGAAAGATCGACTAAGTTTATTAAATAAAATTTTTATTAAAGGGTCGTAACTCACTGGTCTACCAAATGATATCCCACTTAACATTATCAACACCAACATGAAGAGCTTGAATGGATTTTTAAATAGATTGATTGGAATTAGAACCAAGAGAGTCATCAGAAAGATGATCGAAGATAGCATTGACTTGAGTAGGTAGCATGTTGATAGGAAGATACATAGTGTCTAGGGTTTTGTGAAGAGCATATTTACAAGATGGGTGCATTTGAAGCAATTGAAGCAAAGAGACTTGACAGACCTTATGAGCCATGATGGAAGAAAAATAAGGATCCAAGAGTATTTGAATACGGGTTCACCAAAATGATTAATCTAAATGTGAATTTTATGCCTAATCTGATTGTTATTGCAGCAATAAATGAATAATCAATTAAGTACATAAATTAACCCAAGCAAACTAAGTAATAAAGTAAAAACCCTAAGTGCAAAGAGAGAGTAAGAAGCCTTAGATTCATAGAAATCCTAGAGGTGTAAGATTTGGAAAACTAGAAAAATTGAAGCACCGATCTTGTGTCAGACCGAAGCACAAAAAATCATATCGGAAGAATAAGTGGAATGGGGCACTGGAGAGGGACATAGGCACCTACGGTCGCCTTAGACCTATTTCTGAGGCACTTGGGTCTACGAAAATTCTCAAGAAACCTCCTTTGAGTGGTCACAAGGTATTCACATTTATTTTTATTTGGTCGCTATGAGGTTGCACAAGAAATCACCGAAGTCACTAGAAACCTACAATGAAATATTGACTGTAAAAAGTCAAACAGACATCAAATCCTAAAAAATAAAGATGAAAAATGAGGGGTTAGACTATCTTTAGTTGTCACAATGGTGAACTTATGATCGAGCATTGCACTACATCTCATACACTATGTATTTCGTGTGTGTGTGTGTGTAGGATTTTTCCCTAAGTAGCTCTTGTGCATGTCACACGTGATAGCGAGAAAATAAGCTAGATGTAAAGAAATGTAATAGATATGTGCATGGAATAGAATGAACTTCCCTCCTATGAAGTGTATGCAGAATAACCATCCCTTATTTCCCTTAGATGGTGCTAGATGGATGCAATGGATCTCTTAGATGCTTGATGGATGCAACCTTAGGTGGTGATAGCTAACACTTAGTGTTTGGTCCTTTATTATGATCATATAAATTTATATTTATATGATTCCCTTGCTTGAATTTCGTAATTAACCCCGAAAAGGTTAACTACCAAAAAGATAAGATGCTCAAACATCTAGAAAGGACCCAAAAGTGTGAACAAAGTATACTTGAGGTCAACAAGTACGAGAGAGGATGCGGGCACTTAGCATTGGCATCCTAGTTGGGCGTTGGTATCTACAAAGATAAATGTTTAGGTATAAAAAGGTAGACTGAGCAAGTAAGGGTGTAAGACCAAGAGAAGTAACAGAAAGAAAATAAAGGTGGCCAAAGACATGGGTTAATTACTAATTTTCTTACTTAGGAATCATATGAATAGTAGTATACAATCATGACTAGATAATTACCCAAAGTGCATGATTTTATGTCTACACACCCAAATAAATATCACTGTTTGGTGGAGAACTACATGTGATTTGAGGCCTCTTGGGAGTGGTGTTAATACATGTGGTATAAAGGCACTTTAACCCAAACACCGACCTTTTTGTAGGGTTCTTCTACCCATGTTAGGGTTTGAGGGTAGTTCACATCACATAAAGGGTTTGGAAGATGTGTGAAACATAAGAATAGAGTGTGAATTTCATCACATATTTTCACATCACCACAGGAAGTTATATAGTGCTAACACATCAATTTTTGATACCATAAAACTTATGACCAAACAATACCATGCTCTAGGATAGGTCTTACATTTCATACCATGTTAATTTACAATCACGCTTTTAGAAGTGAATCACCTCCAAGACATTTGCATATGCACATTAACTTTGCACTCCTAAATCACCTCTCTACTTCTATAATTATCTAAGTGTTATTATTCTCTTGTGTTTTGAGCAATCATTTCTATCGTTATATCTTGTAAATTTCTTAGGTAGCTATATTGTTATTTATATGTTAATTTCAATTGATTAATCGAATATAAAACATGTACTACCCTTATTCCTTGAAATAAATAAGAACCACATTGCAATATCCTTGACTTATTAATTTATTTAGGGTGTAATCAATTACTTGCCACTCATAAACACTCATGGGCCTCCACCCCTTGAGAGGATAAGATTCTTTGTGCCCGTTTTTTAATATTCTAGGTTCTCTTCCTCTCATGAGTAATTTTGTGGCCTAATAAGAAATGGATCCCCTTTCACAATGACATCATCATTCTCTTAGACATGGACTAAATATGTCTAATTATAGCTTATGGTGGAATCAAATTATTCAAGCTAAAAATCTTTCTCTTGATGTTCAACCCGAATACAAAGCTTGTTCCTTTGCAAGCAAATGAATTATCTTAGTCAAGGATATCTCAAATCCATGTACTTATAATCATCTTTCTTGGCATATATTGCATTATATATTTGAATACTTCCTACTCTCAAGTAATCCTATGTTTTTCTCATTCAAATTATCCATCGTGAAATTTTTGTAAAATTAACACCAATCCTACATGCCTATGGAAATACTAGTGTTGTCCAAATCACTGTCATATCATCTTCTAAATCTATACATTTGTATCATCTCATACAACCTCAACTTTCCTTAGTTACTCTCTTAATGTTAAATATTCAATGTCATTCCTAAAGTCTCAATGGTAGTGCATGGCTTGTAATATTTGGTAGTCTTCTGTTGAAACCAAGTGTCAATTATTAGGTTGACACAATCTCCATATGAAGTTGTTTATTGGTCACACATTATCCAAACTTGGATTTCTATAGGTAACTTCCCTTTCGATATCCTCTTAAAATATTTCTCATATTTTCAATTCTATACACATAATTTATCATTCTTACTAACATTTTCTCTTCACGGGTATTATTGACTCGATGAATTCCTCATAGTGATTTCCTCTAGGTTATTATCAGAACATAGGATAATAAAAATGGTTACATTGAGTTGGTTAATGTGGGTACTTGTGAGAGAGTTTTTATGTGCAATCAAGATTATGTTACCTAACTTTACACCCTTAATGTCATCTTTTCATATTCTCCCTACAACATCACTTTAATATCATGTTATGGTCGTCTTTATATATATTTACAACCCACGTACACCTCCGTCATATCACTTTTCGAAGCTCCAAGGTGTTCCTTAATCCTCTGAGACTTCCTTCTAGGACCCCATGATGACACATTACTATGAATTGATGACATCGACCATGGATGATGTTGTCTAGATTTTATTTGTGATAGTTGACGTCATCAATCATGATCAATGCCATCAACTAAAAATAATTGTACTATATTGATGAATGAAACATTTGACTTCTACCATCACATGTTCATTAGCATTTTTCTCTTCTTGTACTCAAAAATATTCTCTTAAAGTCTTAAAGGTCTTAAATTCAGTCTTTTTTATCTTTTGAAGTCTACACTTAGAGCATTGGGTACTTAGAAATCACCAATCATAAGAGCTACACTTTATATGGTCTATCCAAATCTTAGATTTTTTAACAAGTGGTTATTCTAAGTCTTCTTCTATTTTTTTTTTTTGTCCCAAATATTAGCTCTCTCATAAGTTGTTACAAACCTTAGGGGGAAGTCAATGCGCTAATTGTATCTACTTAAAGGTAAATATCCCTAACCTCTCATTTCCTTTATGTTATTTTCAATTTGATTGATTGTTTGATTGGTTATGCATAGGGTAGAATATAATTGGTTGTAAATCCCAAAGTGATCCGTAAACTACTTAATTCTAACAATAAACAAATCACTATGCTCATGAAAAATGAATGAAATATGTTGAGTTCTTTGTTAACCAAGATAATGTGTAATAATAAAACACAATTATACTATAAACTGAGAAAAGAGAGACAAAGGAGACAAGGTTTATCTGAAGAAACCCAATGTGGGAAAAACTCTAGTGGGTGAGTGAATTTTCTCCCCTTCACTATGTAATTCTCCAATAATACAACTTACTGCCAATAATTGGCCTTTAAGAAGGATTAACACTCCCTCTAATTGTATCTAATTGCTCACAATTTCTCAACAAATGAAGAACTCTTCTCAAATGAATAAACAAGAAAGAATTCCAACTTCTCCAACTTTTCTCACAATAGAATTCACCCAAAATCACTTGCTTGAATGCTTCTAAAACCTTGTATTTATAGTTTCTTTTCTCATATATGCATGGAAAGGAAAATTGAATCAATTGGGAAGCTCAAAATTTTGCAACTATTGATATCCCGAATTTTGGAACCGTCTCGCACAAGACCGCCGCTTTGCACAAAGAGGCGGTTATGTAACTATGGGGAAGTTGCATGACTATCAACTGAGAAATCCCCAAAATAGAACAATAATGGCCTAGAAATTCATTTGAAGGTGTCCATATCACCCCTATCCTAACTGGACCATCTTATGAAGAAATAAATAGTGAGAACCTATAGAGAAAGTATCAAATATGGAGAATACATAGAATTGGGTATTTATAGATCCATTTTTGGATCATACCTCCCCAATTTTAGGATTTTAAGTCCCTAATAGCTTTAAGAATTGATGAGGTGAGGAAAATTATTCACAACATCATCTCTAGGATACCACTTGACCTTGGTAGGAAACAGGTCTCTCAACCCAATCAACCACCTCTCCTACACTCCTCTCTGTGTTGTCCTCTCTTTCCATTGTAAAACTAGATCTTCCTCCAATTCCAACTGACTGTCTTGGGTAATATCCTTAGTATATGGAAGAAATACTCTCCTTCTTCATCATCCAAAATGTAGGTCTCAAAAATACGTAAGTTTTTAATATTCACAATCCTAATAGATTTTCATATAAGGAGGAAAATCCAAGCGAAATGCATTTTTACCCACTTGTTCCAGAATTTCAAATGGACCATATCGAAGAGGCTTGAGTTTATTATATTTTACCTATAGCCTATCTCGGCTCAAATAAAACCATACCTTATCTCCAAAAATGAAGGAATGCTCAGTCCTATGTTGATCATGTCATGCTTTATACTTTTCTTGTAACTCTATTAACCTATTTTGTACTTGAAGGTGTATCTGCTGAATTTTCTCAATAAAATTCTTAGAATTTTGGACCTCTAGTTCCACTTTCATGTTTTCTTTGCATGGTAATCTTAAAACAACATCAAAATCACTCTTAGGAAAATAACCAAAACATGTTTCAAAAGGAGTTTTACTAGTCGAAGCATGAATTTACCTATTATAATAATGTTGGATATACACCAAGTTCTCATCCCACATCCTAGGATGTTTCCTGTTGTACCTTATTAAGAGTTGGACCAAGGTACAATTCACCGCCTTTGTTTTCCCATCTGTCTATGGATGAAATGTGGTACACCTTTTCAGCTTTGTATCCATATTTTCCCACAAAGTAGACCAAAACTTCCCTATGAACTGTAGTCACAAAATCATGCACTTACTACTACATTTATATTTGTCGGGTATGTTATTTTATATATATGGATATTGTGTAATAAAATTATTCACTAGTGACCCATATCTTGGTCTTGTTGTTGGTTGGTCATTCATCATTATTTTTTTCTGGTTTATTTGTCACTTGTCTATAGAGTTTTGGGCATCTTTTAGAGAGTCCCAGTGTGCCGTAATTTTCTCAATTTTTATCTCCGGTCCTATATTGGGGTGCCTATGGTTGCACCTTTGGGGTGCCCCGGGGAACCCTAGTCCATGATTTTAGGCACCCGTGTTTTTGAAATTCGTGGTACTAATTTATTTGTTCGAGGTCATCCATTTTTGTTACCCCGTGCATTCCCCTAGGTTGTAGTCGGTAGTTTCGGGTCACTAGTGTCAAAATTTTAACAAGAGATCCCTATATAAACATAGCATATTCACTACATTAAGGAGGACATATTACTATCAAGGAAAACTATCTACTAAAGCAAGTGACTACATTTGGGCATCTTCTACATCTACATCACACAAGCATAGGGGAAAGGGTTGTATTCTTTCCATTCCATCCACCATTTTCAGTTATACATCTAGTTATTGCCCCCTACTTTCGCGTCATTAGTGATAGGGAATCCTAGGCACAAAATTTCACACACAAGCACATAGAACTACATGGGGTCTGGAATGTAGTGAAGTGCTTAATCATAAGTCCACCATTGTGGCAACTAAGGTCAATCTAACCTATTGATATACGCTTTTATTTCTTAAGAAATGATGCTTTGAATAGGGTTTTGTAGTGACACAAGAGACATTATTGCGACACCCATTCGATAGGAATGAAGGTACTACAAAGACATTGCAACATTGTCAAACTCGGATCTCAAGATTTTCTGCAGTCTACAACACTTAGATCACATACTAGGGCACCCCAAGGTGCCCTAGTACCCTCCTAGGAACCTCAATCTAGTCATATACTCAAACACGCCCTTCTTGAGGCCAAACAGTCACAACTTGCCTAGTCTCGCACAATAGTTTGCTTGATCTAGCACACAACGAGGTAATTCAACGTGAGGTTAGTACCATATCCCTCTTATTTCCATTATTTCATTATATTTAAATAATAAAACAAAATATTTAGACCCAACATTTTAGTATAGCATTTTATTTATATTTTAGATTAACTCATAAAAATAAGAAAATCTCTCTTTTTCTATTTTTAGTTAATCATTTTGGTGAACCCTACTTTTTGAATACTTTGCCTTTGGATCCTTTTTACTCCCTTAGTAGTTAAGCATAGTTCTTATTTTCTTCCATCATGTCTCATTTTAATATCAAACCTATCTACAATGAGGCTATCATAGCCAAACTCAAGGATTTATATATTACCCCATGACTCTACCTAGCGATACTCAACAAATCCTCTTGGAAGGCGAACAACATGTGCCAACTAGTCTTGTTGATTCTCCTATAGGTATATGCCTTTTTGATGATCCTATTTCTTTCACTCATTGTACACTTTGTGTCATCTTGTTGTATGTGGTCCTTCCTATAATATGTCACTCGACGCTTTAGATGAATTTATCATTGATTACTTATTAAGCATTGATTCGCAATCAGTGTGTACCTCATACCTTTACTCTAACTACTACTATAGTTATTCATATGTCTTTTACACGCTTCGATATTCCTCCTCCCACGTCTAGTTCTAGCTTGCATTCTCCTTCATATTACATTGATGATCATATTGATCCTCTTGATGGCAACACCATTTTCCTAGAACCCCATCTTCTATTAATGATCATCATGGGTCTCCTTCTTTCTTTATCACTTTGAGTGTGACTCTCTTATTCCATTATTGTCATCCCTAGAGGCTGCATCTACTATTGTGCATGAGTCACCACCAGTTATTTCTTCTTCTCCTTCTATCCCCACATCCTCTACAACTCCTACTATATCTTCACCTATAGAGGTTTCCTCCTTGCTCACTACACCTACTAGGGATTGTGTTGATACTAGCCATACTATAGCTCATACATCATCCTCTACCACGGTTCCTCTAGCATTGGACTCCATTTTATCACATCTTAATATCCCTATGATCACTCATAATGGAAAACTTCAACCACTTAATACACTATTTCCATCTCCTTTCATCCCTTCACAGGATATTTTATCTCTCATGCATGTTGTAGGAAAAATTCAATCATAAGTTCATACTCTTACTTTAGAAAGTAAAGCCTATTATGCCTCTATTGAAAACAATTCTTTACATGGCAATCATGTTCCTACAAAAATTCATATCTCCTCCTTCCCTATAGACTTTACCATGCCTAAATTCACATGTTTTGATGGTACTATCGATCCTCATGCTCATATCCTACACTACCACGGGCTTATGGCCAATTACTCTAATGATCATTTGTTGATTAACGTATTCCTCTATAGTCTTATTGTTGAAGCACTAAAATGGTACACCCACTTACCCTTCAAGTCCATTAGCACATTTTATGACATGGAGTATGCTTTCCTTCATCATTTCATTCTTAATAATGGTCCTAGGGTTACTTATGACCACATTCCTACTTTACATCAAGGCTCCTCTGAACCTATCCAAGACTATATCTTACAATTCAATGCTTGTATACATCAACTCATATTCCAACCTAGTGACTTAGAAATAAATTCATCTTTTTCATGGTCTCATTCCTCCACTTAAGAAAAGGTTACAATATGACACTTGTGAGTCATTCATTCTCTTATGCTATAAAGTCACCGATCTCGAAAAATATCTTACAGTACTCACTGTCATTGAACATGTACATGTTTCTCCAAGAGTCACATCCTCTACTCCTCCACTCCCACCTCTAGTTGAGAATCCAAAGCAATCTCCACCTTTTCCTAAAGTGCATTCCAAACAAGCTCAACTTGCTTCTTCACCACCACCACATCCTTCTCCGGTTCCACAAGAAGCTCCCACTTCCACTACTCAACCCCCATCATGAGATCCTTTATATTTATCTCCTCACACTCGACCACATGATGTGTTGCGCATATTACTCAATGAGTGATTAATTCACTTACCCTCTAACCAACATCATCCCCACACCGCTTGCAACATCGGTGTGACCAACATTATTGTAATTATAATCACATCACTAGCCATAGGGATAATGATTATCTTTCCATATGTGAGAGGATACAACACCTAGTGGATTACAACATCATCTCCTTCACCTCTCGTGAGTGTTCACTATCTCCTTCACCCCACGGCATAGGCATACGCCACTTGAGTCTTCTACATTAGGTTCTCAGTTTATTCGTCATGCTCCACCTTCACATGCCCATTCTTCACCTCATCCATAATTTCCATCATCACATTCATTACATCCACACTATCCTCCACTACATGTTGCTACATCTCATAGTATTCCTCCAATCTCTGCATATCCCGTGCTCTCTGCACATGACATTCCATTTGGTTCATACACTCATGTTGCATCCATTCCACATGTTTCCACCACCACCCATCGTCTTGTTCTTTGGTGGGTTATTATTATCATTTTACCTCCCAATGACGCACTTGTGTTCTTACATGACTGTTGAGGGTTTAGTTCTAAGAATATTTCATCACGTGCTTCATTATTTCATCTAGTGCACTCAATCATTTCTTGATGACGCACTCTTGCTTACACATGTCATACTTGACTTCGAGGGGTCTTACTTACATGATCCTATTCATTCACACGCCGGTGACATCGTTAACCCCCTTTCTTATTTTTATTACTTTATCCTCTTATTATTACATTTTTCTCATATAATCATCACAAGTAAAATCATCTCATTATCATACGTTTATCCATTTTCACATTTATTCTATTATCATGTTTACATGGCTTACGTACTACACATTGTTATTTAATAAAAATTTCTTCCATCAAATTACATCGATTGTATATATCGTCATCATCCACCATACACATCTTTTATACCACTACTAACATCATAATTTGAATTTAAATTCATCACATACGACCAATACACATGCTAGGAAAATCACCATAAAATCATATAACATCCATTACATCATCACGTAAAAACATTTTAACATCGATTTATCATATATCAAAAATAGGTGTCCATACATATATCATCACCATCTCAAAAATATGTCTCACAACTAGGGGGCAAGGCCCCACACACATATATAATAATCCCAATCAGACCTCATCATCAATGTCGCTCTAGTGTACTATGAGAGCCCTAGAACTAGATGCCTATTCACTAATGCGACGCCGCATTTTCCAACCCCAAAACTTCTCCACCTACCTTCCGCAGTTTACCAATCTTTTTCTTTGCTCCAAAAATGATGCTACAAATCTACATACTGTGTGAACACATCCTAGGCCAAGGGACCACCTCCTACCACCTCTCAAGCGCATCGAGTATCCTCACATGCCTCTTCCCTCTCGCTTAGAAAAACCATACATGGCATCGTTGTTATGGCCACTGGATCAAAAAGATGGGCATCCTCACCTACAATCTCATCAACACGCTCTAGCATCCCTCCACCTAGCACATAATTTAGTACATTTCACGTCAATTTACAAATCAATGTGTCTACTATCAATGACCAATATGCATCTCTCCTAACCATAACATAAAATCACTCATTATTCAAACACATTCAAAACAACTTAGACAATACATTAAAATTTAGGCCTACACAACCACTTATGCTCTAAAGCACCGTCACTACTACAGGGTCGGGACACCTTCCCCTCCTCTTTCTCCGGTGGCAACTCCATAAAGCACTCTGTGAATACTAGGTATAGTAATACGCACCGATGCACCTTGGCCACCACTCACGATACTCCTCGGTGCACCCCATGTCATCTCTATCTATAATTGCTATCACTAGATCTATCTAATCTAGTCCCGTGGTATCAACTACTTTTTGTGGGCCCCGGCCTCATGCCCGCCTCCTAGGGGCCCTGATATCTCTCAACCATATGTATGGATCAGGGGCACATCCTGTGCCATACCAAACTATCACGATACTCTCTCCACTTGAAAAATATTCACCACACCTAGAAAGAAGTCCCCAACCACATAGCCCTCTGAATGCATCACAACTTTGTAACATCCTTTGGCCATCCCCCATATCACGGTATGGCCTCCATATAACCGACTCATGCCCCATCCTATCTATAAGTTCCCTAAAGGTGTCGGTGTTCTTCTTCCTTCTGTGAATATCCACTCAACACCGAGCATATATTTCAGGTCGAGCCCACTCTCCTCATGTCCCCTCAGAATCGTATCAATACAACTATGTGCTCATATTCCCACACATGCAAAGATAATGGTGGCTCATATACCTCAACCATGTTGATCTTATGTAAATCGATACAAGTCTCTCGTATAAATGGGCTAACACACACCTTTCCCACGCGTATCTCATCCCTTCCTCCTCTATCTGCTAACATATGTCATGTATCTTAAACAATATATCGACACCCCCCCTCCATGGCTATACATGAAGAAATCTCCACTGCGCAATAAATTTTTGTAAATGTGGAGCCCTAGATTACAATATCGCATCCAAACTGATATGGGCCTTGGTAGGTACTTGAGCCCCCGAAAATATCATCACGTCAAGCACATCTGCCACTCCATATCTACTACTACCATCACTCGTACCATCTCCCCAACAACTAAAAATTGCAATATACGATATACATCCTCTAGTGTCACTGTCATCTCCCTCGTAGGCAACCAAAACATGCATGTGTTTGCACACCATCTCTCACATAATACAAGAAACATGGGAATATTATGGGGCACATCCCCCATCCATGTTATGTGCTATAAGACAACACGGTCCATCACATCCCACTCATCATCCGACAACCCAAGTCTAACTAATGTACTCAAGTGACGGCCACTATGGAACTCCCTCGAGTGGATATCCCTTTGAAAATCACCAAATAGCAACAAACACAATGTTAGAACACCTTACATAACCAAATACACTCATTCAACACACTAAAACACATTTTTTTACCATAATCCATGAAATACACAAATTTTAGACCGGGTTTCCCAGATGTAGTACTTGAGTGCCACAGAGAGCAGACACTAGCGTAGGTTCCGGGTGCTCTAGTCCTAGGGGTTGCTAACGTCCTCACCGCTCTTATCTGGGTCCCAAATGCCGAGAACATCAAAAATCCAAAAATTCAAAAATTCAATTCAAATGCCTATTACACCCTACATTTTTGTAAAAATAATGCACTTACCACTCCGCAGTCAGATGCAATGACGCCACAAATGCGGTTGCCACTCGCACAAACTGACTAGGACGCAATGGTCTCACTTGAGGCATCTTCACTCACTCCATATACACTCTCCCACTCACACAAAATATAAATTAAGTGACAAATTACTTTTTCACTTCTCCATTTATAGTTACTTTTCATCATTTACCTTTACTATGGCCATTATTTCGTGCTTATTACTACAACTAATAGACACTCCATTGTTTCACTCATATCTTGAGCATTTTTACTCGATTTACATCTTGTTTACGGAATTATTTTTATAATTCCTCCTACCACCATATTGTACATGTTTGACACATATTATATCTCTTCACCACTGTTTCCTATTCACTACACCCATATTTTAACCTCTTGCCATTACTTTTGGCTTAGAGTTTGTTCTTCTCCTCACTCCCTCTTTCACCGAAAGGGGCATATTATTAGGGGTCCCCTATAATCCCCCTCACATCACCATATGTTCAAACATTGTGAATCTGAAACTTGTCAATATATAGCATGATATTTCACCATCAATTCCCCTAACGACCTAATATGGGGGTAACAAATGTTTAAAATTTCCTAAACATGATCACACATTACTTATCATCGATTCCCCCAAATGACCTAACTTATAGGCAATGAGTGATTAAAAATATTTTCATGCAACATTTCATTAATTTCTATCAACTTCCCCTAATGACCTAACCTAGGGGCAACTCTGCACAAAATCTCTCCACAAGTAGCCAATCAAAACAATCAATCAACTAATAAAAATCAATGCATTCAAATCACAAATCATATCATTCAAATCTACAAGCAGTCTCCCAGATGACATAACTTGGGAGTTACATTCATCACTTCTTTCCCAAATGACATAACTTGGGATTTTATTCTATATTTTGTGCTTGCTTCTAGATTACTTAACTTGGAATCCACCTCTTTTTCATTCGAAGTGTTTACTTCCGATGACCTAACTTGAAAGTTATCTCTTTCACATCGCGTTCTCTTCCATATGACCTAAATTGGAATCTTTCACATTACGGTGATGCCCATGGAGTGGAGGAAAGAGTGCATTTCCTCTATCACTCCTATATGGGTCAATTGTTTAATCAAAATTGTTTTGATCCAAAAATCACAAAATTTGATCCGAGTTCGTCTGCAGCGGCTAGATCTTGAGGATGTAGTTGAAGATTGGATAATAACACATTTTTATCCCTACACTCTTCCTCTAGTGGCAGGACACCCAAATCCTCATATTATTCCATCCATATAAGAGCGTTCGGGATGGGAACATATCACTCCCTACCTACATATTCATTATTAAACTACATTCAAAATCATCCTCCATCCTAATCATAATTTTCATTTAGCACTTAGTCATGACATTTACGCTTTTTGTTATATTTTATGGATCAAATCGTTCATCCATGGTTCAACACACTTTTATATTTCTATCGACGCTTCTAGTACACATTTGTGCATTCTTCTATAGCATGGGATTCTCAGACTCTTTCTCAAGTATGCATCTCTATCTACTTTATGTTACCAATATTTCCACTCACCAACATAGAGTGGTGGAAAACGTAGTTAAAAAATCATGCACTTACTACTACATTTATATTTTCTGGTATGTAATTTTTATATGGATCTTGCGTAGTAAAAGTATTCACTAATGACCCATCTCTTGGTCTTATTTTCAGTTGTTCACATCATTGTTGTTTTTCTAGTTTAATTGTCACTTGTCCATATAGTTTTAGGCATCTTTTAGGGAGTCTCGGGTGTCGTAATTTTCTCGGTTGTAATCTCTAGTTCTATACTTGGAGCACCTAGGGTTTCAATGGGGCGCCACAGGTGCCCCAATTTGTGATATTAGGTTCCCATGTTTTCATAATTATTGATCCTAATTTATTTTTTTGACGTTGGTATTTGTTGTTACCCCTGCATTCCCTAGGTTTTAGTCAAGCAATTGCGAGTCACTAGTGTCAAAATTCAAACAAGAGATCCCTATATAAACATTGCATAATCACTACATTATGTGCGAGACATCTTACTTATCTACTAAAGTAAGGGGACTGCATTTGGGCATCTTCTACATCTACATCACACAAGCATAGCATGAAAGGGTTGTATTCTTTCCATTTCATCCACCATTTGCATTTATACATCTAGTTATTTCCCCCTACTTATGTGTTATTGATGCTAGGGCATCCTAGGCACAAAATTACACACGCACGCACATAGAATTACATGGGGTCTGGAATGTAGTGCAACGCTTAGTCGTAAGTCCACCATTGTGGAAACTAAGGTCAGTCTAACCTATTCATATGCATTTTTATTTCTTGATAATTGATACTTTAAATAGGGTTTTGTAGTTGGATCTACACACAACATTTGTAGTGACACATGCGACATTATTATGACACTTATGCAACATAAACGAAGGTACTACGAGACATTGTGACACCGCTAAACTCAAATCCTAAGCTTTTCTACAATCTACAAAGAACCATATAATAAACCGGGGCACCTCAAGGTGCCCCAGTATCCTCCTAAGCACCTCAATCTAGTCAAATACTCAGCGTATGCCCTTTCCAAGGCCACATAGTCACAACTTGCCCAGTCTGCACAATAGTCTACTTCATTCCAACACACAACGAGGTAAGTCAACTTGAGGTTAGTACCATATCCCTCTTATTTCCATTATTTCACTATATTTAAATAATAAAATAAAATATTTAGATCCAACATTTTAGTATAGCATTTTGTTTCTATTTAGATTAACTCATAAAAATAAAAAAATCTATCTATTTTTCCATTTTTAGTTAATCTTGAACTTGGAGTTCATGTCTAACACAATAAAACTAGGAAAACCAAAGTGAACCCATACATTAGCAAAAAATAACTCATCTACATCACTAGCCTTAATGGTCTTTTTGCAAGGAATAAGAATACACATTTTTCTTAATCGATCTACAATTAAAAATATATAATCATGAAATTTTTTGAAGGTAGGAAAACCGCCCACAAAATCCATGGAGATACTTTTCCATGGTCGGGAAGGAACTAAAAATGGCATATATAACCCCAACTTCCTGTTATTAGGTTTTCTTGTACTGCATAAAACACAAACCCTGATGAATTTAGTGACTTCGGCTTGCATGTTTGGCCAATAAACATACCTCTCTAAGTGTACTACAATATTTTTCACACCAAAGTGACTAGCTACCCCGTAAGTGTCTCCGCTTCTCTCATCAACTGCACCCTTTCCCCTTAAGTACATAGTTTCTCATTCTTGTAGAGAAAACCATCCTAGAAATAGTATTCTCCTCTAGGTGAAAATCCCTCGCTTGGAGGTTTCTGCTAAAAATCTCTACAAAATCTAGATCCTACTCATAACCTTCCTGATATTCTTCACACAAAAAATGCTCAAGAAGAGTTAGCGTACTCCGTAGCTTAAAGAAAAAGAGTTCATGATAACATATTAGCTAACTTGTTAGTCACACCTTTCTTATATTTAGTAATCAAATGAAATTGTTGTAAGAAACCCATCCATTTATAGTGTCTAGCCTGCTGAAGTTTTCTTTGAGCCTGTAGATATTGGAGAGGTTGATGATCCGTGTGGATGATAGTTTCCTTACCCATCAAATAATGTTTCCATTTCTTGATTGCTTGAACAAGAGCATACAATTCCTTGTCATAAGTAAAATAATTCAAAATTACACCGTGAAATAATTTAGAGTGATAACATACCGGCCTACAATTTGAATAGTCACTATCATCGGTTTACAATTTGAAATAAAGTTGTAAGTTAAGTAAGGCCAAAATCGTAGCATGACTAATTTTATATTTAAATGATTCAAAAAAAAGTCTATTGTTTCTTACCCTAACCAACCTGTCTTACCCCTGGTGTCACTTTGAATGTAGTGGTGTTTCTATGGAAGAGAAGTTCTTAATGAACTTCCGTAAATATTGAACAACCCCCAATAAAATCCTAGTCTCTGTCAAACTTGATGATGTAGGAAAATTATGAATGGCCTCTATCTTTTCCGAATCAATCCTTAGCTCTCCATCTCTAACCACATGTACCAAAAATACAAGAAACCGTTGTGTAAACTTGCACTTCTTTTCATTCAACACAAGTCGGTTCTCCTTAAGAACTTGCAAAACTTGATGCAAATAATCAATATGTTCCTCAAAATTTCTACTAAAAACTAGAATATCATCCAAGTACACAATAAAAAAGGAATCAATAAAGGGCCTCATTACCTCACTTATCAATCTCGTGAAGGTATTTGGTGCATTGCATATCCGAAATGGTAATACCAACCATTCATATAACCCTTGCCTCGGTCTTGGACACTATCTTCCAAATGTCCCCTTCCTTGATCCACACTTGATGATATTTAGACTTCAAAAAAGCTTAGTAAAATATTTGGCATGTTGTAACTGATCTAATAAATCATCAATGTGAGGAAGAGGGTACCTATTCTTGATGGTTATTTTATTTAAATTTCTATAATCAACACACATTATCCATGAACCATCTTTCTTAGGTACTAAAATAATAGGAGAACCATATGGAGAAGTGTTAGGACGGATTATACCTTGTTCAATCAAATACTATAACTATTGTTTTACCTCATTGGCATCTTTCAAATATTTCATGTATAATCCCAAGTTTGAAAGCAGACTATCGGGTAGCAAATGGATCTCGTGCTCAATTGCTCTAATCTGGGCAGCCCACAGTAGGTTCTGAAAGAACTCTCTAAACTGCTAAACAAACTATGTTATTTGTGTCTGCTCTTTATTAGAAAATATGCTACAAGTGGTTGTATATGTAACAATCTCATCATCTGGCATATCCTCAAAATAATTAATGTAAATTTACCACTAGCATTAATGAGCTTCCTAAGCCGCTAGCACTTACCAAAGATATCTTCGAATCTCCTAAATAGGATGAAATGACGTAGCTCTTGCCATCCTTCACCAAGCGGTACTGGTTGGCTCTCCTAACGAATATAACATCCCTAATATACAAATATGGGCTGCCAAATACTACACCACACACATGAAGGGGAACAACATCAATATTAACTTCATCAATAAAATTTTCGCAATACCAAAAGTGATCTTACACTACTTAGTAACCTTGATGTCTACACCCTTCTTTACCCAACCCAAAGAATACGGACTTGGGTGATTGTAAGTTTCCAACTTTAGCATATCCACTAAATCTTTACTAATCAAATTAGCTTGAGAACATGTATCAAAAATAGCATCCACCTTAGTTTTCTTCACTTGAATTTTTAAATAAAAATATTTGTTAGTTCATTTTCTTGAATGAAACTATTACTACCCAAACATACCTCTCTGTGGACAGAGGTGCAACATATAGTCTCATCCACCTCTTCACTTCAAAATACTTCATCTCCCTGAGAGGCAAGCCATGGTCTTTTTATTAATCTTGTTTTTGAAGGGATGTAATTTTGGGTGGAGCTTCTAACATTTTTCTTCATAATCAGTGTCAACATCACAATGCCCACAATGAATTTTCGTCTCATTTTTAGAAATGGAAGTAGCACTTTTCTTACCCTTCCCTTTTCCTTTATCCTTTTGCTTGGTGTCACCTTGTTTTTTTGAAGCATGTTGAGAGGTAGATGAAATCTTTTTCTTTTCCATCTCTAAGTAGTGAGCTTGTATACAAGCTTCATCTACATCCGCAGATTGGCCAAGAGAATGGGTCTCCTTAAGTGGCTATGGATTCCACCAATATACTTCATCAACAGGTCTTGGTCTACTACATCTTTTCCCATCTAGAATAGCTTTCTTCTGGAACTCACTGGTATACTCCTGCACATTCTGGCCTTGTTTCTACCTGAGATATTACCAATACATGGACCTCTCTTCCTCATAACAAATAGGATAAAACTAATTTTTGATTAGCTTCTTAAAACATCCCACTTAGTAATTGGAGGAAGCTTCTTAACAACTAACGTATGAACATAAATTTCAAACCAAGTTAAAGCATGTTTGGTCAATTTTAACGAGCAAAGGAAATATGTTGACTTTCATTAATTTGATGCAAACTGAAATATACCTCCAGTTGAGCTAGCCAATGGTCTAACTTCTCAGCATTCACGTCTCCATCATAAGGTTGAATTTCTATCTTGGCCTCTTCTTTGAATGGAGGAGGTGCATGAATGGAATGGGACGGATCTTCTTCATGAACCTCTTCTTCACGGTCTTCTCGGTGTCTCATTTGGAACACCAAGTTTCTCCATGAGTAGTCCCATGATGGACTCCAATTTCTGATGGACAAGGAAATACTGCCCACATCTTTGGACAGACTTGCCACATTTTCCTCCAACTTATAGAAACACTCTTCACCATTATCATCTGCATCTTCTCTATGAGCCATCTCCCGAATTCCTTGCTTCCACTTTCTTGTAGAAATATCTTCTTCAAAAGGAATAAGGCTACCTTCACTGCTTTCTTTTCCCTTTTGGGTAAGGGGCATCTAACTACAATCTCAACACAATTTAACCACAAAAACTAAAATATTAACTGCTCTGATACCAATTTGATTCATAAACTGCTGAATTCTAACAATAAACAGATCACTATGCTCATGAAAAATGAATGAAATATGTTGAGTTATTTGTTAACCAAGATAATGTGCAATAACAAAACACAATTATATTGTAAACTAAGAAAAGAGAGATAAAGGAGACAAGGTTTATCCTGGAGAGAAACCCAATGTGGGAAAAACTCCAGTGGGTGAGTGAATTTTCTCCCCTTCACTATGTAATTCTCCAATAATACAACTTACTACCAATAATTGGCCTTCAAGAAGGATTAACACTCCCTCTAATTGTATCTACTTGCTCACAATTTCTCAACAAATGAATAACTCTTCTCAAATGAACAAACAAGAAATAATTCCAACTTCTCCAACTTTTCTCACAATAGAATTCACCCAAAATCACTTGCTTGAATGCTTCTAAAACCTTTTATTTATAGTTTCTCTACTCAGGGACGCATGGAAAGGCGAATCGAATCGATTGGGAAGTTAAAAAATTTGTAACTATTGAGATCCCAAATTCTAGAACCATCTCTCATAAGACTATCATTTAACACAGATCGACAGTTGCAAAACCATCATGGTGATTGTGTAACTGTCACTCTACACAGAGTGGCAATTATGGAACCGCAAGGGTGGTTGCGTGACCGTCAACTGAGAAATCAATGAAACAAAACAATAATGGCCCATAACACCATTTAAAGGTGTCTGGATCACCCCATCTTGACTGGAACATCTTATGAAGAAAGAAATAGTTGAGAACCTATAGAGCAAGTATCAAATGTGGAGAATACATAGAATTGGGTATTTAAATATCCATTTGGATCACAAAGGGTGAATTTTAAGATAATTACTGATAGATAATAATACAATAGATTGAGAATATGCTACTATATTTTAACTTATGAATGACCAATCAAATAATCAATCAAATATGAAATAACATAAAGGAAATGAGAGGTTAGAGATAGTTACCTTAATGTATACACAATTGACACATTAACTTCCCCGAGGGTTAGCAACACCTTATAAGAGTTGATGTGGGGACTACAAATGAATAGAGGAAGACCTAAAAAAATCACTTGTTGAAAACTCTAAAGGTTGGGTAGATCATAGAAAGTACAACTCTCATGTTTGAGGATTTTAAGTACCCAATGCTAAGTGTAAAATCCAAAAGATAAATAAGAATAACTTCAAGACCTTAGAAGCACATTTGGGAGGGAAAGTAGGTCAAAATATTGTTTACGATGTATTGGTAGAAACACTCATATATATATATATATATATATATATATATATATATATATATATATATATATGGATCATGAATATACATTACAACTTCTTTTAATTGAGTCTATTTAGTTCACAGTATTAAATTAAAGTCAAACAACATCATCCATATTCCATTTCTTCATATCGGGGTAATGTGTCATCATAGGTTCCTAGAATGAATTCCTAGAGAATGGAGGAAGACTTTAGAGCTGCTAAAGGGTGATATGAGAAGGTATAAATGTGTTGCAGTAAGTAGATATGGAAATAACCATAAGAGGATAATCGGGAGATGTTGTAGGAAAATTATAAAAGGATTATTGTAAGGGTGTAAAGGTATCTAAGGTATCATAACATCAATTTCACAACAAAGTTCTCTCACAAGTACCACCACTAACCCACCCAATTTAATCAATTTGGTTATCCCAACTCTTAACAATATCCCTAAGGACATCACATCAAGGAAGCCTATGTGCTAATATCCCCGTGACAAAAAAATTTCATGTAAGTGAAAAATTAGGTGTATACATCTCACACTACCATTCCTTCTATCAACCATTATATGCTTTTCTTTCCTCAATTCATGATCTATATCATGTTTAGTTCAACTAAAATACAAGCCTCCTCAAGTCTTCTTTGTCCCTCCTCTTTCAATCATTTGGAATAGTACTCAACTAGTTATATTGTTCTACATTTAGAAAAATCATCGCAAACAATTATACACTAGACATAGTTTTACCCTAACCATTCAAGAAGCTCATCTCCACTCTTGTATTAATCTATAGTTAGAGTAGATCAACATGAAAATACATGACTTAATTGTGGTTATTAATAAGATCAAGGTCTAAAATAGTTGCAAACTTAAATCCAAATAGTTATCCTTATCTACATTTGGAAAAATTGTTAGAAACAATTATACATTGGACATGGTTCTATCTTAGACATTCAACAAATTCAACTCCACTCTTATATTTCTCTATAGTTTAAGAAAATCAACTCTAAAAATGGGACTCAATTTTGGTTATTGATAAGATCAAATTCTTGTTAACACGTAAAAGTTGCACCCTCTACATTATCGTGAATGAACATCAAAAAATTTGGTGAACATGGGCTTCTCTCCAAGTGTGGGACCTTGCATCTTGAGACCAACCTCCAAAGAAAATTGGTTCCTCTACCTATCTAACTTAATGTTGTCACTACTCCTACAGCTAAAAACACAACTGTTTAAACCTAAACTAGTCGTTCACATGGACCAGAGTTAGAGAGATGCATGAAAATGAATTCCTAAGATAAGAAAGAGTTGATAACACCAAGAAAAGGGGGATAAACACTCTCCTTCAGTGAAAAACATAGAATAAATGTAAAAGGAGAGGTCATACATTAGTAACATAGGCCAAAACTGCATTTTACCCTCCATTTTGCACACAAAACACTTCCAAAATGAAACCTATAGGGGAGAAATACATGCATAACATACTTAAAAACAAAGGGAGAGGTAATAATGCAACAAAACATAAGTTAGGGTAGAGAAATAACCACAAAACATGATTTTATTTCCAAAGGAGTATTCACAAACCATTACATTTAAAGTAGAAGGCACAAGAACACATTGTAGAACCCAAATGGAGGTCTATAACCCATATCTACTTGGAACAACATTTTGGCATGATGCCCTTGCAAATTGAGAGAGGCTAACCTTATAAATGAGATATTTTTTCCAATATATATAGAAAAGGGGAGATAAAGAGGGGGGAAAGAGAGAGGGCACACCATTTTTAACTCAATCATCAACCAAACATGATAAATGACCGTAAGATCATGTGGGTGCCTGAAAAATTCATTTCTCCACATCATTTGATCTTCAAGACAGAGTATGGGTAGCTAGAAGCATTAAATTTTTGTGGTTGAACTAGTAAAACCGTACTTGTCCCCCGTAAAACTTGTGTTTGAACTTTTCACCATAAAAACAACATCAAATAATGTGTTTTTTTATGTCAAAATGAATCCCTTGAGGAGACAGTTCTAATGCCACCGATTTTTACAATTTGGAGCTCGATTCGAAGTTATGGAAAAAACAAATCGAACTTGTGCTTAGATCGGTGAATGTGGATAGGAAAAGAATAGACAAAGTGATGGAACGTTCCCTTTGGTCCTTAAAACACTTTGGTTTAATCATATCTTTTATTATTGCAAGATGGGAAGACATTCGTGTAAATGAAGGAACAAAGAAACAAATCCCATTGTTCCCTTTGGGCCCAACTTGTCCGATTTGTCTTGGTTGGTGGTGAATGTGTAGGATCGGAGAAACCTTGGAACATGGGAATAATTCCCACTAATCCCACAATGCCTAACTTATCTCATGCAATACCCTCTCTTCCCCTTGTTGGTATTTCATCATATTAGATAACCCGTGGAATATTAAAATTATTCCTCCTTTTCCCACAAAACCTACTTTTTCCGATTTCCTTTGCATTGTGGCCAAGCAAGACAAATGGGGAACATGAGGGACTAAGGAATAGTTCCTCTCATTCCTCTAAAGGAAAATTTTCCCCTATTATTTTAACCAAAATTTTGCTAACTCCTAGACTCAAGAGGCCTAACAAGATGGAGGAAAATTACCAGAACACTAAAACCTACCTCAAAACTATAAAATTTGAAATTTCCCTGATCCATGACAACACTACCTAATTCCAAAAATGGATTTATAAGTTGTCAAAATAGCTTTAGGGAGTTATTTTGGACAATAATTTAGTGAATCGACAGGGTTATCTACCTTCTCGATAGAAGACCAATGGCTTTAAATCGTCCATTAGGCATGGGGTCAATCCTAAAAATCTTGAAAAATTGATCTTTACAGTTGAAATTCTTACCCTTGGATCTATATAAACTTAGAGCTAACCTAGAACTGCTTGAAGTGATCTTGGAAGCTGATTTCTTTCGAGTTTTGAATGAAACTTACAAACTTTCCCCAAAAATATTTTTTTCCAAGGAATGAGCATGGAAAATTTTGATTTGCATATGATTTTGGAGCTTGAAAGAATACACCTTGGAGCTTCCCCAAAACATCTAGTTTCCACCATGAAACTTGCTATGAATCAGACTGTGCAATAACAAAAAAGGCCAAAAAACTATGTAAAAACATGAAGATCATGCATGCTCCAAGTGGAAAGCATGAAGAGTGTGCACAAGCACTTGTTTTACAATAAAAAAATGTATAAACTACTCCTACTCTAGCCAAAGGAAAAGTAAACTAAACAAATCCAGCAATTGGTTGGGAGAAATAGCTTCCCTTCCTTACAAAATTGGACCATGTGATTAGTTTTGCAAAAATTGTGGTCTTTAATGAGAGTGGAAAACTATCTTGGAACTAACTTCACTTCCCATTAATAATTTAAAAGAGTAAAAATACCTTTGTATGATCTTCATCGAGGTTCGTGGGGTGTGTTTTGTTGATCTTTGACACTTTGAAGCTCTTCCTCATGCTCTAGAACAAGCATGCCAAGTGGAAACTCTAATTTTGACACCAAACTAGCTAAATATCTGATTGGGAAAGTCTTCCCATGAACTCGCTTGACTGATTTTCATGACTTACATATCTTCTTTTTGCATTTAACCCCATAAATGGAGTTATTATAGACATTTCCTTCTTCACCATGGATGCTTGGAAACTGATTTGGACCTTATTTGGATTTTACAAACAACTTTTCCTCCTCCATGATGATTTTTGATTTGGTAATGGGTTTCTCATTCTATTCCTCATCCTCAAGCAAGAAGTTTGATAGTTCAAACACATCCTCTTGTTCATCATGAAGCTCAAAGTGATCAATAGATTTGATCTCTCCTCTTGTATGCTCTTTTTCATGATTCTCCTCCAAAGCTATTTTTGTGAAAAAAGGAAAGGACTGATTTGCATTTGTTGGCATTTATTGTTCTTTCTCATGTCCATTGGAAGATTTAATAGTAATATGCTCTTTGTGGTTAAAGATAGATGGTGAGAATGCAAAACTAGTACGCTCAATGGGTTCTTCATCATCAATGTAATCTTCTAAATCTGATAAAACTTCATCCTCTTGATCTCAATGCTTGAATAACACTACCTTTGGATCTCGGTGCTTGTAAATTTGCAATAAATTCAACCATTTGAGTAAAATATTCACTCATTTTCATTGGCATTTCTTGAAGACTAAACCAGCTAGGTAGAAGACCTCCATAAATAGGGTTGCATAAAATTAGGTTGGTTAGCTTGCATGATCTAAAATTGCTCCTTGGGTGCTTGCAAGATCTGATCCATATGTTAAACTTTCCTTTCAAAATTATTTTTCAGATGTGAAATGACCTCTAAAATCATGTGTATCCTTCTTCTTGAATAGTACCATGGTTAGTTATATAACCATATTGATCTCTAGTTGCATTTGGATCATAGGAATATGCACATTCATTCTGATTTTTCTCATAAAACTAAGTCGTAGGTGTGTTCTCGATAGCTTTAAGATGGATTTTGGAAACATGGAAGTGGATTTGAATGGTATTGCTATAGAAAATGAGGATTTTAGTGAGGAAATGAGGTCATGATTGCACAACTTCATGGAAAAGGGGGCTAAAATGATGGAAGGTGGTCGGCAATTGATAAAATGGGTTTTTGGACCAATGGAGTCACCATATGTGTTGATTTTAAGCCTCCAAAGGCTGGAATATCACCAAACACACATCAAACTTGGTGAAATGTTGTAAAGCTCATTAAACTTGGTCTCACTAAGAGTGTCAGAACTATTAACACACAAGATTTGCACCCTCTGCATGACAGTGAATGAACATCAAAATTTTTGGTGAACTTAGAATTGTCTCCAAGTGTGGGACCTTGCATCTTGAGACAAACCTCTAGAGAAGGTTGGTTCATCTACCTATCTAACCTAATGCATCTTGCAGCTGAAAACACAACTATCTAAACCTAAAATAGTCATTCACATGGACCATAGTTAGAGAGATGCATGGAAGTGAAATATTAAGCTAAGAAAGAGGCGATAACACCAAGAAAAAGGGGTTGAACAATCTCCATGAGGGAAAAATAGAGAATAAATGCAGTAGGATATTTCAGACATAAGTGACATAGGCCAAAATTACATTTTACCCTCCATTTTACACACAAAACACTTCCAAAATGAAACCTGAAAAGGATAAATACATGCATAACAAACTTAATAGCAAATGGAGAGGTTAAGAATGCATCAAAACACAGGTTATGGTAGAGAAATAACCACAATACATGATTTTATTGCCAAACTATTATGCATAGACCATTACATTTTTAGTAGAAAGCACAAGAACACATTGCAAAAGTAAAATGGAGGTATGTAACCCATATCTACTTGGAACAACATTTTGGCATGATGTCATTACAATTGAGAGATTCCAACCTTTACAAATGATATATTTTTTCCAATATATTGAGAAAGGGGGAGAGAAAGAGGAGGGAAAGAGAGAAGGCGTGCCATTTTGAACTCAACCACCAACCAAACATGATAAATGCTTTGCAAGACCATGTGAGCACCGACAAATCCATTTATCCATGTCATTTGATCTTCAAGACAAAGTATGGGCAGCTAGAACAATTAAATTTGGGTGGTTAAACCGGTAAAACCGCCTTGTCCCAGCTTAATCTTGTGTTTGCACTTTTCAACCTAAAAAACAACATCAAATCATGTGTTTCTTGATGCCAAAATGAATCCCTTGAGGAGATAGTTCTAATGCTACCGATTTTTTAAAATTTGGAGCTCTGATTTAGAAGTTATGACCAAAAAAACAAATTGACCTTGTGTTTGGATCGGTGAATGTGGGTAGGTGAAGAATAGACAGTCGTGGAACGTTCCCTTTGGGCCTTAAAACACCGATTTAACCATCTCTTTTCTTTTTGTAGGTGGGCGTATATCTGTAAATGAAGGAACAAAGGAAAAAATCCCATTGTTCCCTTTGGGCCCAACTTGTATGATTTGTCTTGGTTTGCGGTGAATGCAGAGGTTCGAGAAAAACCTTGGAATGTGGGAATAGTTCCCACTATTCCCACGATGTCCGACTTGTCGATGCAGTACCCTCTCTTCCCCTTTTTAGTGTTTCATCATATCGTATAACCCGTGAAATATTAGAAGTATTCCTTCTTTTCCCACAAAACTCACTTTTGTCGATTTTCCTTTGCATTGCGGCAAGGCAAGAAAGCGGGGAACATGAGAGACCATGTTCCTTTACAAAATTGGACCATGTTCCCCAATTTTCCTAGAAACATTAAATTTGGGGTTGAATCGTTAAAACTTCCCTTTTCCCTGTTAATTTTGTGTTTGCACTTTTACCGCCAAAACAACATCAAATCTTGTGTTTTTGATGGAAAATGAATCCCTTGAGGAGACAATTCCAACATCACCGATTTTGTGCAATTTAGAGCTTTGAGTTAGAAGTTATGGCTAAAAACTCTAATCCACCTTGTGTTTGGATCGATGAATGTGAGCGGGCAGAGAATAGATGAAATGAGATAATGTTCCATGTAGGCCTTAAAACATTGATTTAACCATCTTTTTGCTTTTTGCGGGCTGGGTGGACATTCAGGAAATGAAGGAACATGAGTACAATTCCCATTGTTCCCTTCAGGCCCGACTTTCCTGATTTGTCTTGGTTGGTGGTGAATGCAGTGGTTTGAAGAAACCTTGAAATGTGGGAGTAGTGGGAACTGTTCCCATGATGCAAAATGTGTCTGATGTAGTGCCCTCTCTTCCCCTTATCGATGTTTCAGCCTATCAAAGAACATGTGGAATGTTAGAATTGTTCCTCTTGTGCCCACAAAACCTAGTTTTTCTGATTTCTCTTTGCATTATGGCCAAGGCAGTAAAGTGGAGAACAAGAGGAGGGATTTAGGATCAGTTCCTCTTGTTCCTCCAAAGCTCGATTTTGCCTTGTTTTGACCAAAATTTGGCTAACTCCTAGATTGAAGAGGCCCAACAAGATGGAGGACAATATCCAAAACACTAAAACTTTCCCAAAAACTATAAAATTGGAAATTTTCCTGATCCATGACAACACTGCCTAAGTCCAAAAATGGATTTGTAAGTTGTCAAAATAGTCTAGGGGTTATTTTAGACAATAGGTCTCAAAAAATTGTAGCATTAAATTTTCTCATTTTTATCATATTTATAATTGTATTGTTTAAAATATAATCACATTGTTTTGTCTCGCATCGCTTTTTTCCAACACACGAGTTTCTTTGCCTCTTGTATTTTGATTTTTGTAATTTTTAATAAAAGCGGAAAAAAACTTCACCTCATAAAATCTTAGGCAAGCTCAATCTTCATCACTTTCATGGAGGATATTGCATATTGTTTAAGAACATGAATGTTGAAAGAAAAATTGTGGCAGTGTATCCACCAAACAAAAACCTAAGGTTGGGTTCAATTTGATGATGGAAAACTATGTGTCAATTTCACAAACATGGAACACTGAAAGACAATCTAAAAATATGTCGCATGTTTCTACAAGACTTATAATGCAGGTCTACATCATTGGGTGAAACAAGACATAAAAAAATAAAACGTTCTTTACTTATGTGTAGTGATGAGATTGATACCTATCAAACCCATTTTTTTGAGTTTTTCCCATATTTGATGTCTTATAAAAATCAAACCATCAACATTTGATAAGGATATATATGTAAAGGTTGTTGATTTTAATAAAGCGTGTGCATATTATAGTTAATTCATAAGACATAAGTAGAATTGGAGTATCCTTATTTTCCTATGTTTTATGTTCATATCTTTCTTAATTTGTGTTAACTGTAAGAATTTTAGTAAATGAGTTTGAATTTATTATAAATCTACACTATTTTGTGAAATTTCAAAGAGCATAAAACACTCGATTTAAATTTTACATTTATTTATTGATAGGGGCATCAAATCTCATTCCTACTTGTGTGGAATTTTATTTATGCCAATGAAGAAAAAATACAATTTGTGATTTTGCGACAATGAACTATACCCGTCATAAGCAATACACTTTCTTTGCTTGGGTATGTGTAAAGATGGATGAAATACAATTGCTTCTTATAGATATATTTAGTGTTGTGATTGGATTGGATTGGAAACATGCATTGTGATTGGACTAGACTATGAGCAAGTTGCCCTCTCTGTCATCTTCTCCTATTCTTGTTGCTCTCAAACCACTGTAAGAAAACTTAATAAAGATGGATTTCTAACATGTAATAACCAAGGAAGGCTAAAGATGTTGTATTTTGCAAATTCTTTCAAAGCTTTAGTCGAAGATGGAATGGATACAACTAGATATTAGCCATAGAGACGGGCCAAATGGATGAGATATGTTTTCTAGATCTAATTCAAGTAGCACCAAAATAATGGACTCCTAAATTACACAACATTAATTGGCTAGTTAAGTTTCATGGTCTATGGAAATGAAAAATCAATGGTGTTAAATCCTTAAAGAGAGCCAACATTAGGGAGAAGAAGACATTCTCTAGGTCTAAAATTGATTGATTCAAAGGAAAACCGAAACTCCTTGCACATGATCCAGGTAGGAAAGGTGATCAATGGAAACTCCAATGGGAAGCATATAGATTATTGGAATAATGGGGTATAGTTTCCCTCCATTTCAATTAGATTAATGACTCATTGAGAAGTGGGGGTGAAGAGAATAGGTCTCTTACAAATTCTCTAGTGTCTATTGTAATCCACTATCCATAGTGTTTCAAATCCATGTCAATTATTGTGTTGTTTTTAAAAACAATTACGTACTTGTGCGTGTTTTTTGTCCTCTTATTCATCTTAGTAGTAGACAAAGAGGAACAAATAAATCCTTCGATTATCTTTGAATGGTGTTAATTTGTTACTAGTGTTCCGGCATATAGGTTTAGGAATTTTCGTTAATTACATGTTGTTGTTTGGCACCAAGAGTGTTATGAATGTAAAGCATACTACCCGAGGTATGAAATAACTACTATAAACACAAAGAAAATATTGTAAAAACCCAAACAAATTGTAATCTATATATTAAGAACATGAAAAGTACAATATTACTACCAACGAACTCGATTCATTTTGTAGAACCTATGTAGCTTTGATCATAAATTATGATGTCATTCATTGAGAGTATTGTTCAGCAATAAAGCAAAACAAAAGACATAACAATTCTTATAACCTATGCAGATGTGATCATGTGCTTTGAAAATGGAAGTAATGTAGATTTTATATGACCTTTGAAATTTGACTGAACCAATTTGAAGTCATTTCTCCACATCATTTGATCTTCAAGACAGAGTATGGGTGGCTAGAGGCATTAAATTTGGGTGGTTGAACTGTAAAATTTCCCTTTTCCCTATTAATACCATGTTTGCACTTTTCACTTTGAAAAACAACATCAAATCAAGTGTTTCTTGATGCCAAAATGAATCCCTTGAGGAGATAGTTCCAATGCCACTGATTTGTTACAATTTAGAGCTCTTATTCATAAGTTATGGCCAAAAAAACAAATCAACCTTGTGTTTAGATTTGTGAATGCGGGCAGGCGAAGAATAGACAGAGCGAGGGAACGTTCCTTGTGTGATTTAAAACACCGATTTAACCCTCTCTTTTCTTTTTGTAGGCTGGGAAGACATTTAGGTAAATGAAGGAATGAGGGAGCAACTCCCAGTGTTCCTGTTAGTGCGAAATCACAGCACCCCCAAATGAGTTCTAAAAATCTACTTTTCTAAGGCAGAATCATCTGGTGTGATTTGCATAACATTGAACTTTCCCCAAGGTGTGGGACCTTGCAAAAGTGGGAAAGCTCTCCAGAGAAGGTTGGTTTCTCTTCCTAATCTACCTACCACAAGCTATTCCAGTGCATGCAAGCTAATCTAATCCTAATATAACTTCCAAAGAGACAAGGAGAGAAAGAAGACAAGAAAAAACAGAGCCTACACTAAAACGGTGATACACCAGAGAAGGAAAGTGTTGATCATCTGCCAAAACTGCCATGGAACAAAGAGAGGTGAGCAATGGAAAGGATTGACAAGTGCATCATAGACCAGAGATGGATTTCACACAGAAAATTTTCCAAACTCCATGAACATAGCTCCCAGATCTACAAATAAACATTAAAAACAGACACATATACCCTGTAAATGAAGAGAGGCAAGAAGATGCAATAAAAATGAGCAAAGGATGGACAAATGCATCACAAAAAAACGTTTTATTGCTTCATACGTTTGCACAAAACATCATTCACGAGAAAGAGGTAAAAAACACCATTTACAGAGCATGGGAAGAGGTTCAAACTCCATTTCGACCCTGGGGAAGATAAGAAGGGAGAGTCAGAGAATAAAAATGAACAACCCTTGACAAATGTGCATTTGTTTACATTTTATAAAAAAACGTGAGAAGAGAGAAAAAATGCGGGATTTTTTCTAACCACCTTTAAAAATGCATTTTAATTCTTCATATGTTCATGGGCTCAATGCAAAATCTCATATTTCCATGTATCTACTTCACAGACCAAAGAAAATGACCCATACTTCATTAAATCTGGTAGTTGAAATTGGTTTTTTTGTCTTTTCTATGCCAAAACGTGTTTTGCAATTTTCTCCCACAAATATCTACCAAAATACAAAATTGAAGACTCCATGATGAAGAGAATCTCCAGATATTTCCATTGGTACCAAGATTGTCAAAAATGGAGCTCTGGATCAAAAGATATGGCCTTCTACGTTTTTTCCTTACGTTTCCTACAAATTTGGCTTCGGGAAAATTTTAAACTTTTTCCCGCAAATCTGCTGATGACATGGCATCCATTGGGGTCGGCGGAGGCAGGGGCTTCCTTTTTTCCATTTTACATTTTTTGACAAAAAGTCAAAAAATCCAAATTACCTCTGAATTCAGCATTAGCTTTTTGATGGGGCCACGGGTCGCATTTTGATTTTATGCCTTTTGGAAGAAAAGACAATTTTTCACTTTTTCCTCTGATACCTCGTCCATTTGAGTTCCTTTGGCAAGCTCCACAAGTCTGCCTTGGGAAAAAATTCCCTTTTCACTCTGTCGAGCCATAACTTAAAAAATACAAGGAGTTAGAAAGAGTTCTTTACATGTCTGAAATCTAGACTGAAGCACAAAAGGTAGTAAGTTAACCCAAAAATAAGGGGAGCTTATTTTGGTTAACAACTTTGGTGACTCACATGGGTCATCTGCCTGCTAGATGAATGATCAGTGGCCTTTTTGCATCCATTGGGCATGGAGTCAAGCCTGATAACCAATTCTTTTATCTAACTCTAAAATCTGACCTCTGAATCACTTGGAAACCCATTGAAACTTGAAGTTGAACTTCACCAAAAGCCAACTAAATGCACTTTGTGCAAGAGCAATACAACAACACCAAAAACTATGTACAAACTGAAAATCATACATGCTCCAAATGGAACATGCAGAGTGTGCAAAAGCACTTCTGCTGAAAACAAACCTACCTACACTACTCTAACCAAGAGCAAAGGGAGCTCAAACAAAGCCTGCAACTGGCAGGGAGAAATAGCTTCCCTTCCTCAAAAATGGCAGCCATGCAACTGATTTGGCACTGAACATGGTTGGTTGGATGAGTGAAAAACTAACTACAAGTTGATCTTCCACCCAAATCACCAAAGTATCAACTGAAGACAAAACCAATACCTCTTTTAGTTTCTCTACATTTGGATTGAAGAGGTATGGCAGCTGATCCTTGGTGCTTTGTAGCTCATCCTCATGCCCTGAAATGGGCATGACCAGATTTGGCTTCTCCTTTGGCTCCAATGAAGCCAAATACCTGATTGGGCAAGGTATGATCCATTTGATATGCCCATTGCTCTGATTTTCCACTCCAAAAATGGAGTCTTCTTGTAGACCTCTTTGGGTGAATGGCGTGGAAGGAATGGTGGAACTCTTATGTTGTTTCTCTTCTTCCTCCTATGAAGAGCATGGAAGGTTTGAGTCTCCCAAACTAGATTCCAAAAGGCTGCTATAAAGTACAGACACTGTAAATGAGTGCTCTCCTTCATGACAAAGAGGTTCACATATTTGAAGGGTGAATGAAGGAGAAAACAATAGAAACTCAACTGGTTCTTCTCCATCAAAATAGTCCTCCAAATCAGACAAGTACTCTGCTTCATTGTTGTCCTGCTACAAATGTTCAACCTCTTCCATGGTGTCTTTTTGGTTTGCAACTTGTTCACCATGGTTTCTTTCATCCTCCAACATGAAGTTTGAAAGATCAAACTCTTCTCCAACGTTAGAGCTCGAGAAAGATGAAGTGGAAGGAAGAACTGAAGGTTCTTCTATAGCCTGTTTTGTGTTCAAAGCCTTTGGATCTGCATTTTTCTCCTCCACAGCTAGAATGTACTCCTCTTCTTTTGGATTTGGAGCAGCTTCTCCTTCCTCTGTTGTTTGAAGACCATCTTGCTCTTGATTGAACTCTTCCTCTAGCATGAAGTTTTCCATATCAAACTCCTCAAACTGCTGCTCTAGAGGACAAGTTGGGACTACAAGATTTCTTTTAGAGCTTTCCTCCAAAATGGATTCATCAACCAAAATAGGCCCTTCGAATGAAAGCAAGAAAACACCAATAATGTCTTCTTCTTCTGCTACTACAAACTCTGATTTGGTCTCATCCACTTGCTCCTTTCCAATGGGACTTTGAGCTGATTTGTTTTCTCCTTCCTTGGCTGATTGGGTAGTTTGAATTGGATCAGCATTCTCTTCACTTAAAGTGCCAACATGGACACTACATTCTGAGTAAACTGACTGCTGATTTTCTTCTTCCTTTTCTTGTTCTTTCTCTACTGCAAATTCAGTCTTAGCCACCACTGGCTCTTCAACTTTCTTCTCCTCTAAAGGCTTGACCAACAAAGGAATCTCTGTTATCCCAAACCTAAGAGTGTCCTTCATGACTGATTTTTAAAATTTCTTCTTCTCCATATAGAATTGGGAAGGCAAGAGGAGAAATAGATTGGGATTCAATCATTTGTGCATTTTTGTGGTGGTAGGAGGGATGGAACTTCTTGTTTCTTTGGAGGGGAAGGTGTTTCTTTTTGCTCTTGTGGAGGGGATTTGGATTTGGAAGAGAAGAGAGAAGAAAAGCTGAGATGAGATGGAAGACTAGGGGATGGAGGGATGGTTTTCACAACTGGAGTAGCATTGGTTGGGTTTACAACTTGACATTCAAACTGAGATGGTGTTGCTTGAGGAATGGAAAGAGAAATACCAGATGATGGTGTAGGACTTACCCATTGACAAGGTTGCTCAACACCAAACTCATAGGCCTCTATTTCTTCAGTCCATTGTGCAAGTTGGGGCAGCATTCCAATCATGAAGTCCAACTTCTCCTGAGGGTTGTAGTGTCTTGGAAAAGGGCCTTCCCATGGACAAGGTGCCCTGCAACCAATTCTAGAAGGCCATCATTTGAGCTGTAGCTCTTGAATGCACCATACCAATCTCCATTTTTTGAATCTTCTCCAACATACCAACATCTTGCATTTGATTATCTTCATGGTTTGCATACCCCTACTCTTGGAAAACTCCATAGCCAAACTGATTTTGGCACTGCTGCTCATAGGGGTAGACCTGCTGATTTCGAATTTGCTCAAAATGTTGATTTGAAGGAGTTGTAAAGCTTATTGGAGTTGGAATGTGTTGTTGTTGCTGTAGATGTGAATTCCATGGTGGAAATGAATTCATGATTACACAACTTCATGGAATGGAAAGAATGAAAGAATATGGAAAGAAGGATGAATGGAAGTGAATGGAAAATAGGTTTGCAACTCAGAGAATGAGTTATTTACCAGATGGAGTCACTAGATGTGCAATTTAAAGCTTCTCATAAGCTGGAGATTTACAACAAGTGCACATCAATCTTGTTGCAATGAAGTGAAGACCTCTTAGGTCCCACCAGGCGTGCCAAAAATTGTTAGTGGCGCACGGTGGTGTAATTTTTGTTGTTTTTGTTGAGACACTAAGAGAAGATGAAATATCTAACCCCAGTGTCCCACCGGGCGTGCCAAAACTATTAGTGCGAAATCACAGCACCCCCAAATGAGTTATAAAATCTAATTTTCTAAGGTAGAATCATTTGGTGTGATTTGCATAACATTGAACTTTCCCCAAGGTGTGGGACCTTGCAAAAGTGGGAAAGCTCTCCAGAGAAGGTTGGTTCCTCTTCCTAATCTACCTGCCACAAGCTATTCTAGTGCATGCAAGCTAATCTAATCCTAATCTAACTTCCAAGGAGACAAGGAGAGAAAGAAAACAAGAAAAAACAGAGCCTACACTAAAACGGTGATACACCAGAGAAGGAAAGTGTTGATCATCTACCAAAACTACCATGGAACAAGGAGAGGTGAGAA
Organism: Taxus wallichiana var. yunnanensis; assembly: GCA_018340775.1. NCBI lineage: Eukaryota > Viridiplantae > Streptophyta > Pinopsida > Cupressales > Taxaceae > Taxus > Taxus wallichiana. The sequence continues at coordinate 107,907,123 of CM031244.1, read as the reverse complement.
ATGGAAAGGATGGACAAGTGCATCACAGACCAGAGATGGATTTCACATAGAAAATGTTCCAAACTCCATGAACACAACTCCTAGATCTGCAAATAAACATTCAAAACATACACAGATACCCTGTAAATGAAGAGAGGCAAGAAGATGCAATAAAAACGAGCAAAGGATGGACAAATGCATCACAAAAACACGTTTTATTGCTTCATATGTTTACACAGAACATCATTCACGAGAAAGAGGCAAAAAATGTCATTTACAGAGCGTGGGAAGAGGTTTGAACTCCATTTCGACCCTAGGGAAGAAAAGAAGGGAGAGGCAGAGAAGAAAAATGAACAACCCTTGAAAAATGTGTCTCTGTTTACATTTAATAGAAAAATGCGAGAAGAGAGAAAAAGCATGCGGGATTTTTCTAACCACCTTTAAAAATGCATTTTAATTCTTCATCTGTTGATGGGCTCGATGCAAAGCTCATATTTCCATGTATCTACTTCATGCTACACAAAGAAAATGACCCATACTTCATTAAATCTGGTAGTTGAAACTGGTTTTTTTGTCTTTTTCGTGCCAAAACGTGTTTTACAATTTTCTCCCACAAATATCTACCAAAATACAAAATTGAAGACTCCATGATGAAGATAATCTCCAGATCTTTCCATTGGTACCAAGATTTTCAAAAATGGAGCTCGGATCAAAAGATATGGCCTTCTCGTGTTTTTCCTTACGTTTCCTGCAAATTTGGCTTTGGGCGAATTTTAAACTTTTCCCCGCAAATCCGTTGATGACATGGCATCCATTGGGGTCAGTGGAGGTAGGGGCTTCCTTTTTCCATTTTACATTTTTTGACAAAAAGTCAAAAAATCCAATTTACCTTCAAAGTCCCGCATCCCCGCATTAGCTTTTTGATGGGGCCGCGGGTCGCATTTTGATTTTATGCCTTTTGGAAGAAAAGACAATTTTTCACTTTTTCCTCCAATGCCCCGCCGGTCCGAGTTCCTTTGGCAAAAACTCTCCCAAGCTCTGCAAGTCCGCCTTGGGAAAATTTTCCCTTCTAACTCCGTCAAGCCATAACTCAAAAAATACAAGGAGTTAGAAAGAGTTCTTTACCTTTCTGGAAAGGGGAAGAAATTCTCTATCTAATGGAGCATTTTCCAGAAACCTTTGAATGCTTTAAATGTCTGAAATCTGGACTGAAGCACAAAAGGTAGTAAGTTAACCCAAAAATAAGGGGAGCTTATTTTGGTTACTGATTCTCTCTGGGCCCAACTTGTCTGTCGATTTTTCTTGGTTGGTCGTGAATGTGGAGGTTCGAGAGAAACCTTGGAACGTGGGAATAGTTGTCATTATTCCCACGATGTCCGACTTGTCGATGCAATACCCTCTTTGACCCTTGGTGTTTCATACTATCAAATAACCCAGTGGAGTATTAGAATTATTCCTCCTTTTCCCACAAAGCCCAGTTTTGCCGATTTTCATTTGCATTGCAGCCAAGGCAATAAAGCGAGGAACATGAGGGACTTAGGAACAATTCCTCTTGTTTCTCCAAAGACCAACTTTTCCCTATTGTTTTAACCAAAATTTGGCTAACTCTTGTATTGAAGATGCCTATAAAGATGGAGGACAATGCCCAGAAATTGAAACTTGCCCCAAAACTTTAAAATTTGAAATTTCCTTGATCTATGACAACACTGCCTAATTCTAAAAATGGATTTGTAAGTTGTCAAAATAGCCTTAGTGGTTATTTTGGACAATAGTTTAGCGAGTCAACAAGGGTATCTTCCTTCCCGATAGAAGACCAATGGCCTTTAAACATCCATTGGGCATGGGGTCAAGCCTAAAAAACTTGAAAAACTAATCTTTACACTTGAAATTCTTACCCCTGGATCTGCATGGATTTAGAGTTGACCTAGAACTACTTGAAGTGCTCTTGAAAGCTGATTTCTTAGGATTTTGAATGAAACTTGCACGTTGTCCCCAAAACTCTAATTTTTTCTAAGGAGCATGAAGAGATTTGATTTGCATATGATTTTGGAGGTTGAAACAATACATCTTAACACCTTGTTTCCACCATGAAACTTGCTCTAAATCGAACTGTGTAACAACAAAAAATGCCACAAAAACTATGTAAAAACATGAAGATCATACATGCTTCAAGTGGAAACATGAAAAGTGTGCACAAGCTCTTGTTTTACAATAAAAAAACTTAAAATGCTCCTACTTTAGTCAAAGGCAAAGGAAACTAAACAAATCCAACAATTGGTTGGGAGAAATAGCTTCCCTTCTTTACAAAATTGGACCATGTGATTATTTTGCAACAAACGTGGTCTTTAATGAGAGTCGAAAACTATCTTGGGCGATTCCCCTTCCCATGAATAATTGGAAAGAGTAAAAATAGCTCTATCTAATCTTCATCGAGGTTCGTGAGGTGTTTTTTGTTGATATTTGACACTTTGAAGCTCTTCCTCATGCTCTAGAGCAAGCATGATGGGTGAAAATTATAATTTTGACTACAAACCAGCCAAATGCATGATTGGGCAAGTCTTCCCCTGAACTTGTTTTGACTAATTTGCATGATTTCCCCATCTTCTTTGCATTCAACCCCATAAAATGGAGTTGTTAGAGACACTTCCTTCTTCACCATGGATGTTTGGAAGATGATTTGAACCATATTTTACTTCTACAAACAACTTTGTCTCCTCTAAGATGATTTTTGATTTGGCAATGGGTTTCTCATTCTCTTCCTCATCCTCAAGAAAGAAGTTTGAGAGTTCACACACATCCTCTTGTTCATCATGAAGCTCAAAGTGAACAACAAATTTGATCTCTCCTCTTGTAAGCTCTTCTTCATGTTCTCCTCCAAAGATAAATTTGTGAAAAGAGGCAAGGATTGATTTGCATTTGTTGGCATTTCTTGCTCTTTCTCTAGACTGGAAGCTTTAATAACAAGAGGCTCTTTGTGGTGAAAGATAGATGATGAGAATGCAAATTTAGTAAGCTCAATGGGTTCTTCATCATCAATGCAATCTTATGAATTTGATAAAACTTCACATCTTGGATCTCAATGCTTGAATAACACTTTGCCTTTGGATCTCAACTTCTTCCTTGGAATCTTCAAATAAAATCTAATTTTTGCTCCTGTTGCTCTTATTTTATTTCCTCCATTCCTGATTTTTGTGAAGACAAATCAATAACCTCCTTTAGCATGGCCTATTCAATTTCAACCTCTTTTTAGGTCTAACCAGTTGTGGGATTTGTTTGGCCTCAAACTGTGAGCTCCGATCCTTCCAAATTTGCATGAGATCATGGCTACTCATATGCTTTCCCAGGATGATTTTCTTATTAGGTTCATCCCAAAATGGGTTTGGGAATGTGAGAGGGGGGATTGGGCTTTTAACTAATTTTGCAAAGGTCGAAATGATGGGGAGGTGAAAGTCTTCTTTTGGAGGAGAAGGGATGCAATGAGAATATTTGAGAAAGCTAGGAACTTGGAGCTTGGGATTTGGTTGAGATGGTTCAGGATGATAATGAGGCATCATATATCCACATGGTGGTAGTGAAGGAATACCCCATTGACATGGTTCTTCACACTTTGGTTTGGCAGCCTCTAATGCTTGTAAATTTGCAATAAATTCAACCATTTGAGTAAAAGATTCACTCATTACCTCTAGCCTTTGTTAAGGACTAAACCAACTAGGTAGAGGACCTCCCCATATGCGGGGTTCCTAAAACCAGGTTGTTTAGCTTGCATGATTTGAAATTGCTCCTTGAGTGCTTGCAAGATCTCCTCCATATGTTGAACTCTCCTTTCAAAATCATCTTCAGGTGTGAAATGGCCTCCAAAATCTGCATATCCTTCTTCTTGAACAACACCATGGTTAGTTGAATAACCATATTGATCTGTAGTTGCATTTGGCTCATAGGAATATGCACATTCATTCTGATTTTGCTCATAAAACTAATTTGGAGGTGTGTTGTGATAGCTTGAAGATGGATTTTGGAAACATGGAGGTGGATTTGAATGGTATTGTTGCTAGAAAAATGAGGATTCTAGTGAGGAAATGAAGTCATGATTGCACAACTTCATGGAAAAGAGGACTGAAATGATGGAAGGTGGTTTGCTAATTGAGAAAATGGGTTTTTTGGACCAATGGAGTTGCCATATGTGTTGATTTAAAGCCTCCAAAGGCTAGAATATCACCAAACACACATCAAACTTGGTGAAATGATGTAAAGCTCATTAAGCTTGGTCTCTCCAAGAGTGTCGAATGTTTAACACACAAAAATTTGCACCCTCTGCATGATGAATGAACATCAAAAATTTGGTGAACTTAGAATTGTCTCCAAGTGTGGGACCTTGCATCTTGAGACAAACCTCCAAAGAAGGTTGGTTCCTCTACCTATCTAACATAATGCTAACACTACTCCTACAACTTGAAAACACAACTATCTAAACCTAAACTAGTCATTCACAGGGACCAGAGTTAGAGAGATGCATGGAAATGAAATCCTAAGCTAAGAAAGAGGTGATAACACCAAGAAAAAGGGGGTGAACACTCTCCATGAGGGAAAAACAGAGAAGATATACAACGGAGAGCTCAAACATATGTGACACGAATGAAATTGCATTTTACCCTCCATTTTGCACACAAAACACTTATAAAATGAAACTTGAAAAGGAGAAATACATGCACAACATAATAATAACAAACGAAGCGAAAAAGAATGCAACAAAACACATGTTATGGTAGAGAAGTAACCACAAAACATGATTTTATTGCCAAAGGAGTATGCACAAACCATTACATCTGAAGTAGAAGGCACAAGAACACATTAAAAAGGCAAATGGAGGTATGTAACCCATATTTGCTTGGAACAACATTTTTTCATGATGTCATTGCAATTAAGAGAGTCCAAGCTTTACAAATGAGATATTTTTTCCAAATAGAGAAAGGGGAGAGAAAGAGGAGGGAAAGAGAGAGGGCACACCATTTTGAACTCAACCACCAACCAAACATGATAAATGTCGGCAAGATCATGTGGGCGCCTAACAAATCCATTTATCCACGTCATTTGATCTTCAAGACAGAGTATGTGCGGCCAAAAACATTAAATTTGGGTGGTTGAACTTTTAAAACTTCACTTTTCCCTGCTAATTACGTGTTTGCACTTTTCACCCTCAAAACAACATCAAATCTTGCATTTCTTGATGGCAAAATGAATCCCTTGAGGAAACGGTTCCAACACCACCAATTTTGTGCAATTTGGAGCTCTGAGTTAGAAGTTATGGCCAAAAAATCAAATCCACCTTGTGCTTGGATTGGTGAATGTGAGCGGGCGAGAGAATGACGGAGCGAGAGAATGTTCCTTGTAGGCCTTAAAACATTGATTTAACCATCTCTTTTCTTTTTGCGGGTTTAGGCGAACATTCGGGAAATGAAGGAATAAGGGAACAATTCCCATTGTTCCCTTCGGCCCGACTTGTCTGATTTGTCTTGGTTGGTAGTGAATGCGGAGGTTCAAAGAAAACTTGAAACGTGGGAGCAATGGGAAATGTTCCCACAATGCCCGAATTTGTCGATGTAGTGCCCTCTCTTCCCCACAATGTTTTGGCCTATCAAAGAACATGTGGAACATTAGAATTGTTCCTCTTGTGCCTACAAAACCTAGTTTTTCTTATTTCTCTTTGCATTGCGACCAAGGCGAGCGAAGTGGGGAATATGAGGGACTTAGGAATAGTTCCTCTTGTTCCTTCGAGGCCGATTTTGCCTGCTTTGACCAAAATTTGGCTAGCTCCCGCCTGAAGAGGCCTAACAAGATGGAGGATAATGCCCAAAACATTGAAACCTGCCCCAAAACTATAAAATTTGAAATTATCACGATCCATGACAACACTTGCCCAAGTCCAAAATTGGATTTGTAAGTTGTCAAAATAACATGGGGGTTATTTTGGACAATAGGTCTCAAACAATTGTAGCATTAAATTTGCTCATTCTATTCTATTTATAATTGTATTGTTAGAGTTATAATCATATTGTTTTGTCTTAGACTACTTTTTTACCATACAAGAGTTTCTTTGCCTCTTGTACTTGATTTTTTATTTTTAATAAAAGTGGGAAAAAACTTCACCTCACAAAATCTAAGGCAAGCTCAATCTTCATCACTTTCAAGGAGGATATTGCATATTGTTTAATAGCATGAACGTTGAAAGAAACAATTGTAGCAGTGTATCCACCAAACACAAAAGCCAAGGTTGGGTTCAATTTGATGATAGGAGACTTTGTGTCAATTTCACAAACGTAGTACACTGGAAGAAAATCTAAAAAAATGTGCCCCATGTTTCGACAAGAATTATAATGCAAGTCTACATCATTGGGTGAAACAAGACAAAAATACATCATTCTTACTTATGTGTAGTGATGAGATTGATGCCTATCAAACCTGTTTTTTAGAGTTTTTCCATATTCGGTGTCTTATAAAAAAATCAAACCATCAACAATTAATACGGATATATTTGTAAAGGTTGTCGAATTTAATAAAGGATGTGCATATTATAGTTAATTCATAAGATGTAAGTAGAGCCGGAGTATCCTTATTTCCCTATGTTTTATGTTCATATCTTTCAGAATTTGTGTTAACTATAAGAATTTTGGTAAACGAGTTTGAATTTATTATAAATTTACACTATTTTGTGAAATTTGAAAGAGCATAAAACACTCATTTAAATTTAACGTTTATGTATTGACAGGGGGCATCAAGTCTCATTCCTACTTGTGTGGAATTTTATTTATGACAATGAAGAATAAATACAATATGTGATTTAGCGACAATGAACTATACCCATCATAAGCAATACACTTTCTTTGCTTGGCTATGTGTAAAGATGGATGAAAGACAATTGGTTCTTGTAGATATCTTTAGTGTTGTGATGGGATTGGATTAGGAACATGCATTGTGATTGGACTGGACTATGAGCAAGTTGCCCTCTGTGTCATGTTCTTGTTGCTCTCAAGCCACTGTAAGCAAACTTAATAAAGATGGCTTTCTAACATGTAAGAACCAAGGCAAGGCTTAAGATGCTGTCTTTTGCAAATTCTTTCAAAGCTTTAGTCGAAGATGGAATGGATACAACCAGATACTAGCCATAGAGAGGAATGTTCAAGTGGAATGCTGTTAAGCACAAGAGACAGGCCAAATGGATGAGATATGTTTTCTAGACAATGGACTCCTCCATTAAACAACATTAATTGGCTAGTTAAGTTTCATGGTCTATGGAAATGAAAAACCCATGGTGCTAAAGCCCTAAAGAGAGCCAACATTAGGGAGAAGAAGACATTCTCTAGGTCTAAAATTGATGGATACAAGGAAAACCGAAACTCCTTGCACAGGATCCAGGTAGGAAAGGTGATCAATGGAAACTCCGAGAGGAGGCATAATGGGGTATACTTTCCCTCCATTTCAATCAGATTAATGACTGCTGAGAAGTGGGGGTGAAGAGAACAGGTCCCGTACACAATTCTCTAGTGTCAATTGGAATCCACTACCCATAGTGTTTCAGATCCATATCAATTATTGTGTTATTTTTGTAAACAATTATGTACTTGTGCGTGTTTGTTGTCCTCTTATTCGTGTTAGTAGTAGCCAAAGAGGAACAGTTGTAAAGCCTTCGATCATCTTTGAATGGTGTTAATTTGTTACTGGTGTGCCAGGCATATAGTATTAGGATTTTGCGTTAATTGCATGTTGTTGTTTGGCATCACTGTTATGAATGTAAAGCTTACTACCTGATGTATGAAATAACTACTGTAAACACATTAAAATACTGTAAAAAACCCAAACAAATTGTAATCCATATATAATGAACACAAAACGTACAGTATTACTACCAACAAACTCTTATTCATTTTGTAGAACCTATGTAGCTTTAATCATAAATTCTGAAGCCATTCATTGAGAGTATTTCCAGGCAATAAAGCAAAACAAAAGACATAACAATTCTTGTAATCTCTGCAGATGTGATCATGTGCTCTGAAAATGGAAGTTATGAAGATTTTATATTACCTGTGAAATTTGACTGAACCAACTTGATTTAAGATCACCAAATCAACTATAACAAAACTTACAACTCAATTAGGTATTGGTATGTTCCTTTAAAGGCCCAACCCATATCAAATTCCAAGGAAAAATAATTATCTACAGAAAGTTACAGGGACTACAGCTAAAGCAATCCGAAATTTTTGGCATGTTGAAAACAATTTACGACTCCCACAAAGGAGGAGCAGGACACAATCTCACTTCTCACACAATTAATACTAATGAACTCACTCTCCGATACTTCCTTTCATATTATCATCATCTGATTTCATCTTTTAAGGAATAAGATGAGGAGGTCAGGGATCTGGAACTGTCTGAAAGTAGGTAGAAATTGCTTTCCTAAACCTATTTTTATATCCCTTAGGAGAAATAACAGTGGGCGACTCATTCTTTGGACCTCCAAGAATTCCGGAGGCTTTAACCCACGTCTCAAGGTGCTTGTCCCATGTATACTGCCTCATAAAATCAATAATGCCCAAAACCAGTTCTTGTTGCTCTTCATCAACTCCAACAAGTAATGAATAATCCATCACATTAATTGACTGTAAACATGAGAACCACATGAAAAACCATAAGAAACATCTCAAAACAAACCCAAACCAACCTTCAATATTTTTTCTCATCAAGGAAAAGTGGAAGAACATTTACATTAAGAAATGACGTATCATTCCAAACACCCCGCTCCAAATGGTGCTTAGCCTTGTTCCCAACAAAGATTGGAGAAGTTAGCATTGCTTCAATAAAATTCTGATCTAGAAGAACTCCAGTGGAATCTGAATTGTAACGGTTGCGAAGAGCCTTTCAGGTCATACAACCGTCTCACAGTTTTTCCAAACAAAAGGTTCTCCATCACCATAAGGTCCATTTTGCCATCTTTGCCACCTTTACAATGCTTTGCAGTAACCTGCAATAACAGGCAGGTCATAAACCATCCAGATTTGCAATCAGAAAACTAGAATCTTATTTCACAGAAGATCAGCATACAAATACTATATATAACATTCGAAAAATCCTCTCAAAAGTGATGCAGATTATATCAAATAGTAACCTGATAAACTCCGAGGACTTTAGCAAGGCAAGTGGGGCTTCCTGTACTTAAGGAGAAAGTAAGATGTTTGAAATATTCCGGAGCAAACTCCAAGAAGGACTCTAATTCCGTCTTAGTGACCTGCTTAATGATAAATCTATCATCCAAAGTTTTGGCAAAATAAACTCTGCTCTTTCCACCTTGTGCTCCCCATTTTTACAACGACTCAAGGAACGTATAAATTCTATCTCAGTTCGGCAACATATTTTTCGAAGAGCACTAAATCTTTTTGCATGGTAGCAAATTACTGAGTACTTCACTTTTCCAAGTTGATTTGCATTGCCAAAACTAATTTCCACTTCTATGACCTTTGTATGTAGCAATGGATCAGCATCTGCAGTCCCATGCGAACGAGAAGTAGAAGCATTCCCAGATGATGAACCTCTCCCCTCAGAAGCAACTTCAGACACTTCTGAAGAGATATCCAAGTACTGGAGTAATCGAGAAACAACTATATCAGTACCAGTTGAATCTCCAACTTCTCTTTGGATGTCCTCATGTTTGTCTCTCTGTTTCTCCTCCAATGGATCATCAAACATCTGGGCCCAATATTGTTTAGATGAAAGAGCATAAGCGATTAGGCTCGTTGGCTCATCATCATAAACAGGAATGACAATATTATCTCTGCCAGCGGGTAAGAGTAACCTGGCTCCGCCTTGATCAAGCAATTTAAAAGCCGAGTTTTGTAACACAGGGGTGTACTGACTAATTAACTTACATAGAAACTCCTGAGAAGCCTTGCTAAAAACCACATACAAGCATGAAAAAGGAAGCCAGATTAAGTTTTCAAAGTCTTTCAGTACATCAAATGATTTGACAGGGAGTGAAGTCATCCTTGCATTTGTCTCTAACTTGTGCTTATCTTGCATGTTTAAACTAGAGTCACTGGATATAATCCTGAAAATAGATTGAATTAGGCTTTGTTCAACTACTGCCTCAAAAGGCAGTTTGCGGACTCCCTGAGAATTCAATGTCTTATGGGGAGCCTGGGGTGAAAATAAACGATCACCAGTCCATGCTGCATCAAATGCATCAGAAAGATCAGAGACATCACAAGCATGCCCCTCTGATGGTGGCCTGTGGACTTCTAAATCATCTTCCAGAAGACTCAAATCCCCCCTGCTATCAACTAAACCAACTGATTGATTTCCTGAAATCTTGTCACTGGTAAAACATTTACCGCTAGCAGCCTGAGATGTCATTTTCTGCCCAGGTTTAATAATGTTTCTGATAGACTCCTTTCCACTCACCACCAAGTCCGCAGGTTTATCATATGCTCGGGATACCTCTGTCAGTTGGTCTACCCAATTTGATTCCTGTAGACTGCAAGGAATGTCGAGGACCAGACAACTTCATCAACGATCACTTTCTTCCTGCCAACTTTAGCCTCTTCAATGTCAATACATTCGCTATTTATCATAAAGCCATCACCATGCACATACGAAAGTTTAGAGCCACTGACAATACCATCATGATTACTGGCCATGTGACCCCTATTTTTCAAGACTCATTTTTCCTTCTCCACAGAACTATCAAGATCTTCTTGTAGATTAGAACCATAGCCGACAAAAGACCTTTCAACTTCACCTGATGAGTACAAGTGATGGAGACGGCACTCCCATACATAAGATTCAAATACAAGTTGTTGCCTTAAGCGATTGAGCTCCAAAATATCAGCAACTGGTTGACCTGGTTGCCAGTTTTTAGTTATAGCCTTTTGCAAACACTCCTGTTTCACAAACTATATATAAAAAGCCTGGCTGTATAATATAATCTTAGAAAACCAAGACTAAAATGTGGAAGCATTTTCACAATCAGACTAAAATACAGATAAAATTTAATTACTAGACCTCAGGGGTTATCACCTCAAACTCTTCTCTCTCTTTCTGCAGCATCCCTTCAATTTTCAAAAGATTTCTCAAGTCGCTGATAGCTTTGAGTTTACTCCCATGAATCAAATGAAAAACATCTGTAAAGAACTTATCTCCCTTTTCCGTAAGCTGTTTACTTGCACAATCAGTCAGGAACATTGTCAACCAGTATATAAACCAAAATAGCATGCAAGGCTTCAGAACTATTAAAAACACAGGCATAGAAGAGCATGGCATTCATCAAAAGGTACCTCTGACACTTGCTCTCTGAGCCACTCTTGCTGGCTTGAGTCATTGAACACTATTTTAGGAGGCAACCGAACCCTGAAAACACCGATGGCAGAATAATGGAAACATGCTACCATATTGCCCAACCTGCTCCATCAAATTTGGAAAAAGCATGGAAATGAGTCATTCCAATTTTCTGAAATGAAAGAATCTAGGAAAAGAGCTAGGGAATCACTAGGAGTCAATGGCAATGGCATAGAAGACAAAGTTATATAGATACCCGTAAAATCGAAGACAGTCTCTATGTAAGGAATGTCCGCAGTTTGCGACTGTATTTTCTGTAGCATGATGTAAGAAACCAATTTCTAAAAATTTTCCAAAGGAGAGAACTGAAGTTGCATCAGACATTACTACTCTCCTGTTTCCCTGTGGAGTTCCATCTTTCCATGCACATCTCAGACAACGATGCCACATCCATATTTTCCCTTCCCCTTCACCAGGTAAAACAAGATCACAAGGGATCTGTTGAACAGATATTGTAAGCCTTGCCTTCTGATGAGTATAACAATAAGCATGGGCAGTTCGAGGTTGATCACAAACATGGCAGTGAGAACTCTGCAATTTCCACGGAAAATTATGAGGTCCAGTTCTTAAAACTATAAATACAAAAATTCATGCTCTACTCACAAGTTTATTAACTCTGGGGAGTTGAGATGCAGATTTGGGTCTGTATTTGCAATTCCGCATATGAGCCCGTTTGTGCAAACATTTAAATACAATCAACACATGCAAAGATGCAGACATATGCATGTACATCCAAACACATTGAATCATTTTCCACAGTTACCAGAAGTCACATATATAAATAAAGGCATGGAGGAATACAAATAAGGGTATGACTATATATATATATATATATATATATATATATAAAGGGGAGAGAAAGAGACAATGAGGTGTGGGGATATAGGGATCAGGTTCCATCCTTGTGCCCAGCTTCTTTGGCAACTATGTCATTTTACCATTAATATCTGGACATATACTTTTTTATCTTCTTTTTTGCGAAGCAATTAAACTGTCTTCTTTTGTGTAGGAAACCTTCTTTCTACATCTCTTGTTAGTCAGGAGAATCAATGTAAGTAGGGTCAGACTGAAACATGTTAAAGTTTCAAAGGGAATTTCCTTTGGTGCTGACAAGTGCATCATGTGCAATCCGTGTTCATTCCAAGAATCCATCATGCACCAAACATCAGATACCACACCCATTACAGATCTGCGATCTCCTAGGGTAGATCCAATCACTCGATGTAGTCCATTAGTGAAAGAACCTAGAAGGTAGATAGAAAATGGTTGTGTCATGAAAAGGAATACCTGATCAAATAATCTATTGTTCAAGAACCTTCCAAGGGCCTTGTCTCGACTTCCATAGTAGTTGATACGAGAGAGATGGCTATGTTCACACACAGTTCCCTTCAAAATACGGTGGCTGGATGATGAAACCAGAATACTTTGATGATCAGAAAGAGAAGTTGTAAGTCTTCTTTAGAGAATCCCTGTTCTTCATAATGAATGCTCTCTAGGTTCTTGTGCTCAGTTTTTGGCTGAGATTCTAGCGGGCTAAAATCATCCCAAACATTAGTTATTCCTTCATTCTTTAACTGCACTTTACCAGGTACTTCCTCAGAGGTCTTTCAAAAATCATAGATTCCAGAAGTAACAGAAAATGTGGATACATCACCTCCAGTGGAATCTTGATATTCTGTATCCTTAATACCCGAGTAAGAAGTAATTTCTGCATTTGATCCTGTACCAATAACTGGGAGAGCTTCCCCAAGGCCTGTTTTAAAGAATCTGACATTTCAGACATTAAATGCAATAAAGAAACAGATGATGGCATAAATCCATGATCGGCTGCATTAGTATCCTTCGGATTAATCTCTTCATTTGAAGGACAGACATCCCTTGCACTATGCATGTTGATACTTTTTTCGGTCTTGAAAGAACCGGTAGGACTAATGGGTTTAGATTTTTCCACAATGTTGTTCAAAGAATCACTAGACAGGAGAGGAGACATGGTCAGACAATTGTCATCTTTGTTCAGTCTTTTTACTTCTCCCACATGGACTTTGTCTAAAACAGGAACTGCAAAACCAGGTATTGCACAAATGGATGTTTCCAAATTCATTTGCCTGCTTGGCTTGCCAACAATTGCTGCAGAATGAGAGCAAGTTTCAAGAAACGTGACCCTTTCATCTGCAAGGAAGGATATCTCAAGAGCCAAATCATAGGCTGCAAAACCGCATCCTGAACAACACGTTTAACTTTTGTCAGCTCATCTCCACTAGCACCTTTCAGCAAAATCTGCAAAAACATGAACATCGTAAGAATCACCACACAACTAAGATCCTGAGTATGCCTGAAAGAGGGGATTCAAAACCACTAGAATAAAATTCTGAAGCACCAAAAACCCCATGCAACAAAAATAAATGACAGAATAAATTGCCAAAATCCACTTCAAGTTACTGAAAATTACAAAAGAGTGGTGCTCCTGAAGCTTCAACAAACATATTGTTCATGCAACTGAAGTGGAAGGTAATGTACAGAAACAGACACGCCAGGAACTTCCCGTGTACTATCATTCTGATCCATGTTCAAAACTATAACAACATCTCCACAAGACGACAAAAATACTCCAAAACTTAACCCAATATCAATATGGCATGATGATACATCGTGGCATTGATAGAAAGGAAACGAGTTGAAATATATATTTCGATTCTATTTAAGAATTCTGTGATCATAATAACCACTGTCCCCTAACCTGAGGTTTTCCATTCTTTTGTTTATTCCGTTTTATACTTGATTTAATTTTTGCATTCTTTCTTTCGAGGTAGGCTATTTCCCAGGTGCCCATGAACTTTATGACTAGGATTCCACTTAATTTTCATAACCCCTGTTAATAAAATGTAAATCAATGCTTCTGATATGTATACTAGCATTAAGGTTAACAGTTCTGACTAGATATTAGATTCTTTCCAAAAACAGTCATAAATAAATCAAAAACTCAATGCCATAGCACTATGGAATAATATTCTAGTTGCAAGAAATGTGAACTGACGCCTGCTTCGGCTTCAAAATGCAAAGCACTAATTTCTCCTTGCCAGTGAGTTTTTGAACATTTACATGTTTTTCAGTCTGCCAATGTTTTCAACATATTTTCTAGTTATAAGTTGACATACCCTTTGAGACATAGTTATGTCCGACTTGTGACTTGAATCATAGAAATGGTGTTTGAACCATAGAAATGTACTTGATGAATCTCTAAAAAACTGTAAATTTCATGTATATGTATGTATGCATGCATGATCGTCCCACCTGTCACTGTACCCAAAAACAAAATAAAAGGCCAACAAATATAGAACCTGCATATATACCTAAGACAAGCTAGTAAGCAATTCAATATGAAGTACAATTCATTTTTGTTGATGCTTTTATTGCATTTCATCATATTCGATTAGTTGGCTCGCATCCCTTACAGATTAATTAGCTGATTTAATTTGTACAGAAAACTATCTCTTAATATATAATCAATAAGAAGATTTCGATTTACCATTGTAGCTTGTCTTAAAGAAGTGAAATGGCCCGAAGTGTGGGTTTGAAGAATAAAGTGATTTTCAATCTTCATATGTGGAAAATCTAATCTCAAGAATATTCAAAACTTTGAAGGAAATCCACTCAAAATAATATCAATTCTATTTGCCGTACCCTTTTTATAATTAATCACAACATGAAATTGTTGAGTGTAAGAAGCCCATTTCAGGTGCCTTTGTTCTCGAATCTTGAATTGTGAATCCAGAAACATTAGGGCTGGTGATCCTATGAAGAATTGTTTCCTTACCAAGTATGTAGTGTATCCATTGCTTGAACCAGTGCCTAGAATTCTGTCGAGTGTTGCAATCATGTTTGATTTTAGAAATTGTTTTTGAATAAAATGCCATTGGCTGGTCTCCTGGTTTAAAAAAAAGGCATATGGCATAATATGAGGGATTTGATTCTATCTCAAAGCATTGCTGCAAATCAGTAATAACAAGCAGTGTAGATGAGCAGAAGGCATCCTTGAGCTGCTGAAATGATTTTGTGGCTGCCGCATTCCATGAGAAATGCCTCTGATCGGAAATTTGATGAATTGTCTTGACAATATGAGAGAAAAGCCAAATGAATTTCCTATACCAAGGAAGCTTTGGATATCTGCATATTATTGAGGATCTTGACTTTTTCTGGATCTGCATGGACACCATGTTGGTCAATAAAAAAATATTGAATGGATTTTTTTTTCATTTTGGTCAGCAATTCATGTTGTCACAAAAGATCGAGAGCAATGTGAACATGTTTGACAATGATCACCCCAACGATTACTATACACTATTATGTCATCCAAATAGACTTTAGACATCATAAGGATTCTTGGTGCATGTTGCATAAGTATTAGCATCAGGTAGCTTAGAGTATTTATGCTGCCAAACAATTGTATGTTATCTATTATTATGTGTATTTTTTAAGTGCCACCAAAATCCATAGCCTTTTGTGATATCCCTTTCATTGTATTTATATGGACAAGTATAAAGTAATGAATCAACAGTAGTTATTTTCTTTCAATTTGCTATCTATCTTTTGTTGTCATCTGCTGATTTGAATTCTGCCATATGTTGTTATTATCATAAGTTGCTAAGAACACATGCTAGGCCCGATGCATGCTATCATTGGTGAATTTGGTATGATATAGGCATATTATCCTAATGTTCATTAATAAGTACATTAAATTGTATGGACACCAATCCATAATTGATTACATCCAACACAATCTGTGTATTGGCTATTAAAATATAAGGCTTATTTATTAGAGTTAGTTTAATATTAGTTCAATATTAACTAATAAACGGTTCTAACCACTTCAACCATTTTGTAATCATACTTCACATAATAAAATGATGGACACAAGTTACATAATCATTTCGAGAGAAGCTTTTCAATGGCTACTATGATCTCGCATATGGGGTGTGATCTTTTCCACCCGGTTTTATATGATTAGCATTGTACACTTTTCTCATCATTAATATATGGATATGCTTTTCAATAAATAAATAAATAAAATAAAAATAAAATGATGGACACAATGAACAATGTGTGCATCCCGCTTTCTCTTCATTCCATCTTTGTACCTTCTAATCTTTCTTTATTCTCTCTCTGCATATTCTAACATTGGTATCAGAGTGGGCAAGCAAGGAGAAAGAGAAGAGACAAGACGAAGACTCCAAATCGCAAATTACATCATTTGCAAAACATTTCCGCAAGTGTGGGACAGAAAAAGATGTCTATCAATAAAACCCGTGAATCTGATTCTATCTTCGAAGTTAAAATGTCAGGAGCAAATGCAAATGTGATTGTAAAGTCTTGAATCGAGGCACAAACAGACTGGTAAGGCATAGAAAGAAAATACAGTCGTGAGGGTCATTTAGGGCCTGCAAAGTCATCGCAAAAATACAGTCGCGAGGGTCATTTAGGGCCTGCAAAGTCATCACAAGGGCTGGAAGACTCAAAAACGAAGTCGCCAAAGTCGCCATTGGTTTCCAATACTAGTCACGAGCATTTATTGTTTCCGGCACTTCAAAATCACCATTGATTTACCAGTTACGGACAGTCACAATTAAGAGAATAACACAGTCGATTCAGATAATCAAGGGCAAAACAAAGAATAATCGTGATTTTTGGATTGCTTCGAAAGGGACATCTTGCCTGCAAACTAGGGCACGAGATAACTACTTCAAAAGGGAATTTCGAAGGGTACAGGTTGAAAGGTACACCAGTCATTTTAATCTTGCACAATTAAATTGTACATGACTATGACATTGAACAAATTCAGACATTGAAAATTCTTGCATTAATTTCCAAAATCAGAATACAGAATTGTATTTCTTTCTGTTGACTTTATTTCCGTACCTGAAGTATAGACTATCACCTTTCATTTTGCTGCATTAATTTATGGTTCAGAAGTTAAAATTTGAGTGAAAAATGAATGATGAAGTCACTATTTCTACCCTCATAGACAATCTAAGAGCATGGTCCCATGGAAGGGGGCTCCATAAATATCTCAGCGGGTGTTGCTGAGAAAATTTAGGAGCATTTTAGCAGTTTTAAGGTCCCATGATTTTTTATTAGTTTCCTCAACAATACCCGCTGAGATATTATAGGATCCCATTGGATTTTATGGTTATTTGTAGGAAAATAAAATCATATTTCTCTCTAAAATCACCAAAAAATAATGGCGGGAATGCATATTAGATTCTATCAGCCCTAAACTGTAGGAGGAAACTCCCAGCCCCCTCTCCAACCACCTCTTAAGTTTAGGGGCTAAAAAGTGGAGCTCCTATTTTTTAGGCCTAGATTCTATTATTTCCTGTAGCTGGCTTTAAAAATAAGCATGGGACCTTCTGCTGCAAGAAAATAGGAGCCCAAGCCCCTCCATGGGACCATGCCCTAAGTTCCCTCATCAAACAGCCCATAGAAATCAATGCTACAGTAAATGTTAAAGATGCCAAAGCTATTTTATTAAAAAAATTGCCTTCTACATACAAGGAAAGTTCAAAAACAAACCAAATGGGTGAAAATTTTCGCTGATGAAGACTACATATTTTAAAGAAGCCCAACACTTTGAAGACAAGAAAGAATTAAGTGTAAGAAAAACTCAGCATGGATGGTTGTCTAAATAGTTTAGGAGTTTGTGGATCTCGGAATTTACTCTTACAAGGGTCATGAGACAAACTTGATGGAGCACTATGGGAGTAGCTTAGTATGGATGGTTGTCCAACAATTTGGGAGATTCTCAGAATTCGGGAGTTCGGGAAGTGGGACCCAGAACTCGGGAATTTAGCTTGAGAACTACACCTTTACGAGGGTCAAGGAGGCAGATTGATGGAGTTCTACGTGGTCAAAACACAATGTTCGAATAAGCTTCTGAAGAATGCGTGACTCTGTTTAGCTCTATTATTTTAATCTTCTATCAATATGTTTGTTTTTGCTTTCTATAGTGTAAGCCTTGAGAGGGGTATTAAAATATAAGGCTTATTTATTAGAGTTAGTTTAATATTAGTTAAATATTAACTAATACACGGTTGTAACCACTTCAACCATTTTGTAACCATATCTCACATAATAAAATGATGAACACAATGAATAATGTGTGCATTCCGCTTTCTCTCCATTCCATCTTTGTACCTTCTACTCTTTCTTTATTATTTCTCTCTCCACATATTCTAACATTGGTTAGTCCTATAAAATCAAGGATATTCGAAACAAAGCCATCCCTCTTCTTCTTAGATTCATAAATTTTGTTGATTTTTGACAATACAAAGGCACAAAGGGATGGATGGGGATGTATAGGGAGGGTGCCTTTGTATTGTCAAAAATCAACAAAATTGATGATTCCGAGAAGGAGAGGGATGACTTTGACTTGAATATCCTTGATTTTATTGAACAAGCCAATACATGGATTGTGTTGGATGTAATCGATTATGGATTGGTGTCTATACAATTTAATATACCTATTATTGAACCCGAGGATAATATGCTTGTATCATACCAACTTCACCAATGATAACATGCATTGGGTTTAGCATGTGTTCTTAACAACTTATGCCGAATTCACACCACTGCAAATAAGTCCTAATAACTCTCTTGGTTATGATATGTTTAAAAGTACAAACCAACCAATTTTCGTAGAAAACATTACACCAAGCATAAAAGAAAATATTGTGAGAAATTAAGTAACATGGAGGATGACATGGACATTGAAGGGGT
Source organism: Taxus wallichiana var. yunnanensis (assembly GCA_018340775.1). Taxonomy (NCBI): domain Eukaryota; kingdom Viridiplantae; phylum Streptophyta; class Pinopsida; order Cupressales; family Taxaceae; genus Taxus; species Taxus wallichiana. The sequence continues at coordinate 107,887,995 of CM031244.1, read as the reverse complement.
AGGGCCTCAGCCGCGGTAGCCACGGGGTTGGCATTGTTTGGGAGTCCGTTGGTTGGTCATTTCTCGGCACCTATATAATACATCTATGGGCGCTAAACTATTGCCCATCCGGCTCTAACTAAGTAGTTCCAATCCTATCCATCCAATATCCCATAGTATATATAGTAGTAGTTCCAATACTATGGGATACGAGATGGATAGGATTGAACTATTTACTTAGAGCCCGACGGGCTATAGTTTTAGGGCCCCATAGATATATTATATAGGTGTTGGGAAATGACCAACCAACAGACTCCCAAAGCATCCCAACCCCGTGTCTACCGGGTCGAGGCCCTACCGCTTCAATGTCCATATCATCCTCCATGTTCCTTAATTTCTCTTAATATTTTCTTATGTCCTGGTGTTTAATGTTTGTCTACAAAAATTAGTTGGTTTGGGCTTTTAAATATATCATAACCAAGAGAGTTATTAAGAATTAGTATTACTTGCACGCAGTGTACTAGACCCAATTATGTTGCTTACTGATGTGGCCATGAACAAATATTGAGCTCATAGTGCCATTATGAATAGGGACTTTAAGTTTGAAGCAGCTCCCTCTCTTTGTTGCACTTTCACCTTCCTTTTACTTACATAATTACCTTAAAGCCTCAAAATTAAAAGGATGTTGAATGACAGTATACATAAAATGGACATCCACTTGAAGGTAGCATTTGTATTAGTGACCATTGGTTTTCTTGGCCACATATTCAGCCTAATTATCTCTTTTTCCTATAATATTCCCTGAATGTACTTGATGCACAAGTGACATCTCATAATTCCCGCTAGTTAGAAACAATTGGCTAATGTAAATTCAACCACTTCTTAAACACCACACTTTTCATGACATACAAATCTAGCCACGGTCTTTTGCAATTGTTTTGGGGTCACCTACACAACTATCAATTAAAACCCTTTCCCTATATATATTTCATGAACTTTCTATGACCTTAATTGTATTTCAGCCCTTACATTTGTACTTTTAGAGGTTTGTGATAAAACCTGATCGATAGGCAATAATTGATGCATTATTTTTATCTATTGTTTTTTGGGATTCGAATTTGCTCCATTTCTATGCATTTTAATCAACATCCCTTCTCGGTGTGATATTTTTTCAATTTCTATGTGTTAACTAGATTGGAATGAGGAGTTTCACCTATATCAGCCAATTATATGGATCTACAATCAAAGACTTTTATTATCTTGTAAGGACGTTCCCGTTGCATCTCTAAGTTTTTTTGCTTAATTTTCCAATGTATTTCTGTAATAAACTTACTATATAACTACAATATAATCATAACAATAGAACACAATATGATGGAAATAAGAGAAGCATATGAGCAAGTCACTTCAAGGGGGCAACCTTCACAACCTTACAATTAGAACATAATATAATAATATACCACTAACCCTACCTCCTATATATACCCTACTTATACTATGGGGACTATCTAGGCCGGCCCTACTACAAATATGAAGCATTAGAAATGATTATTTGGCTTAATTAAAGGTTATGCTAACCACACATATCCAACTACACTATAAGATAAGGGCATAGCATGAGCCCTCTCTTATAACAAATTGTTTGCCAGCTGAGATGTGCACTCGTGCATTCACCAAATGAGAACTTGATATCTCAGCAGCAACAATGAGCATTCCAAGGTGTGGGACACTTGGCTCCTTGAGGCAGACCTCCAAAGAAAGTTGGCTCTTATCCTAACTACTCTATGCTACCACTACTCTACTCTAATCTACTAGTTGCAGGAGAAAAGGGATGAGAAAACATGAAATAAAAACATGGTGATGCACCAAGAAGAAAGGGGATCACCCTCCTATATGAGTTAGCAAGTGAGAGGACAAAACACAAATCCAGTGGGCAGATATGAGCCACAATCAGACCATCATCTAAATCTAACTCTCACTCTCAACCTTTAGAAGGAAGTGAAATAAAACCTTACAAATGCTTCACACAATAAACCATGAAGATAACAGAGAGGTAAGAGACAATTAACACAAAGACAAAGGGCAGATATGAGCCACAATTATAGATGTATTAAAAGCTAGAATATACACAGTCTGTTATCAACATCATATGAGGCATTTATGCATTTACAAAGATCAAAACCAGAGGTCAAAGGCACTTAGAAGCTTGGTACCCAAAAGAGCAAAGTAACCTTGCATTCAAGGAAGAGGAACCGTTTTTACAATAGAGTGGATTGCTACTTATAGCAAAAGAAGAGAGAAGGGAGAAGGGGAAGAAAGAGAGAAGAGGATGCAGAACATGCTTAGAGAATTTCTTTCTCGTCTTTATCTTTTCACATAGCTCATAGAAGTCTGAAAAGATGTCGAAGTGAAAAGATCCACCGAAAACCACCTTAGGCATATTCTTAGGATCTTTGTTGGCACAATGATGATCCACTACCAATGAAACGTGGCTTGGGAATTTCCTGAAACAACCCTATCCACAAAACCCTTACGAGTTTGCAAGAAAATCTAATTTTTGTTAATTTGATGCCTTCATTTGCAAGAAACAAGCATATATTTTGTTTTTAAATTAATCTCAGAGAAAGCACAAATGCATGCCCATGAAATCAAGAGGATAAGTGAAGATGAAGCTGCCATTTGTTGAGAAGATCATGATTTCACCCTTGGGACCATTGTGAGAGCTTATCCTTTTGATTTACACCTTGTTTAACTCTTTTATTTGCATTTGGTGGGGCCACGAGGGGAATATTCATCTTAAAAAGCATCTTCACAAGAGAATGAAACAACGTAGAAGGCTTTGAGAGTGATTTGGGAACCATTTGATCTAATCTTTCAATAACAGACACCAAGAACTTTGTCATGCATGATTCATAGATCTCTCAACCATTCTCCTTGAAACCAGAACCAATCATAGCTCTTCAAATACTTTTCCAACAAAGCCATCCACTTGTCATTTGGAGCTCTCTATCAAAAGTTAACAAAAAACCAAAGCTTTATCTGCTGCCTCTATCTCAGTTGACGTCTCCATGCTTCATTTTCCTCTAGGTGAAACTGTCAAATTTAATCTCGTGAACAACTATTATAGCAAATTTCAGATTTCACCAATCTCTGCCATGTGTCTCCTATGCCACGTGTAACCTATTAGTGCTTCAAAATTGTTCGGAGAAAGGAAGAGAAGGAACAAAACTTGAGATAGTGTAGGGCACATATCTTTTAGACGTATCCATAACTTCCACGTGTCCTCCATCAATGCTCTACCAATTTTGAAAGTGAGAAACTTAGGCTCGAGACAGTCCCGTGCACCGATGACTTCCATGTGTCATTCATACCACTTGTCAACCATCGGTATCCTACAAAGTTTGGGGCGAGAAACCAAATCCCGAGAGAATATCATTCGCTGGTCGCCTCCACGAGTTGTCAATAACACTTGTCACTCATCGATACTCTACAGGGTTTGGAACTTTAAGGTGTAAAGTTAAGTCTCCGAAAGTGCAGAAAGCTAATGCTCCACACTCATCAAAGATCCATCAAAGGCGTTGAAAACTATGAAAAGTGACTAAGTTCCAAACACTTTGTGGAATGCGGGAAAATTCATGACTGCCACATGTTGACTTATGCCACTTGTCGAATATCCATCATTGAAGCAATGAAAACTATGAAAAGCGACTACGTCAAAGAGCTTTGAGATGCCGTAGAGCGGCATGTGGAACTGTTTTGCCATATTAAGATTGATGGGCCCACGTAATGAGAAAGCAAGGGATTTGAATGTCATTTGAACATTTCAAGGGAAAACATCATTAAAAGAGAAAAAATCCTCCAAGGTCTTTTTGATTTGGCCTGAATGCACATAGAAGAGAAGAAGGAAAGCAATTTAATGAGTTTTAATCACAAGGGTGTCGAAAATTCAACAAGGTTGAGTTTTGGCAACACAAATATTGACCCCATTGTTGATCATTTGTGGATGCTTATGTATGGATCTCAATCCTCCATGTTGCATCCTCCCTTGGAAATTTCTTCCACTTGATGCAACCTCTTGAATCAAGTTTGATTCCAATATGATTCTTCCTTCTTCATTAATCTTAGGTTATTCTATCCGTAGGAATATTCCACCTTGAGTGATTGATACTTAGCCTTGTCCCCTATTTTGCGGATCTGCCATGAAGAATTTGATTTTCACCTTTGACCAGATGAATTTGGAATGAGGCTGACCTCAAATCCAAAAAATAAAATATCAAACCCCCATTGATATTTTTGCGAGCTTTACAAAATTATAAAGAAATTAGAATATTCAAAAAGTTGCGCTCTATAGAGAGAATTTATAAAATACCCTAAAATTGCAGTAACTTGTTCAAACAGATCATAAAATGCTGAAAATTTTATTGCAGCTTTCTTGAATAACTATCCAACTACTTTAAAAACTTCCAAAGAAATTCGCAACAATTTGCGAGATATAGGTGATTCTTTAGAATTAGGGTTTCAACCATTTTTGCCCAATTCAAGGCTCGATACCACTCGTAATGAAAACACTATATCACCAAAGTAGAATCACAAAAATGGAACACAATATCATGGAAATAAGAGAGGCACGTGACTAAGCCACTTTGGGGGCAAACTCCACAATCTCACATTAAGTACGAATACTCGATGTAATGATATATTACTAACCCTACCTCCTATATATACCTTATGTTTGGAGACCATCTAGGCCTACCCTACTACCAATATGAAGGATTAGAAATGGTTCTATGAATTGATTAATGGTTATGCTAACCATAAGTCAAACACACATATCCCAATACACACTAAGGGAAAAGCTATTTCAGTATAGCATGCTTGGTTTGAACTACATTTTCTTGATATGTTTAACATGCTAATGCTTTCATCTTTGTTTCTTGATTTCAATTAACTATGACAAAATGCTTTTCTCATTTAACATGTTCAATTTGAACAATATATCTTGTTAACTCATTTTATTGCTAAATTGATTCTCCACCGCCACCCCTAGCTTAATACCAATAAATCCATATGTACCATAGCTTCTTATCCATGCATATGCTAAAATGGTGTAAACCTTGAGATTGTATAAAATGATGTCTTATACAAACATAGTATTGTTGGTAGTTTCTCACCCCAATCTATCATAAGTCTTATGAATGATAGTTGCAATTGATTTATTTGATGCTTCCTCCTATAGTACCCAAAATTTGGTCCTTATGGCACTTGGCAATATCACTTTGGCATTTATTCGCATCATCCCATTTACCTATTTATTGACCAACTTAAAGTCTCCTACTCTATCCCATACCCTGAGTTCACTAGGTCACACCTATTCTTTGGCCTAACACTTTAGGAATCATTGCACATTTTACGAAGTACATCTACGAACTACCTCATGTCTTAGAATTGATTCCAACTTCGGATTTGACAAGTTTGTGGACCTAGGATAGGTTTGACTGATGAGCTTGTCCACACGCTATGAACCCATACTCTGCATTTCCAATGGACATATTTTCAAATGCACAAGTTAGCTCAATCAGTTTAGGTGTTAATAAGCACCTTCCTACTTGCTGATGTTTTCCTATCATACTCTGCAGAGGGCTTACAACAACTTGATGGCCTTTCTTGCTTCTGCGAACTCCAACAACTAGTGATCAATCTTAGTAAAACTAAGGTCATGATCTTCAATAACTCTATGCGTTCCCTCTCTAGATTCCAGCTTTTCTACAGAGGGGAACTTCTTGAGATCACATCAGCCTACACTTATTTGGGGGTCCAATTTACTAGCCCGTGCTTTAACATGAAGTTTTCCGCTCAACCATGCCTTTGTAAGGGGTATGCCTCTCTTTCTATTTTGGAATGTCAATGTTTCTAGATCCACTTCCAAGACATCCCTTCCAAGTTACGCTTGTTTGATACTATCATCAAACCTATAGTCTTGTATGGTTTAGAGGTTTGGGGACCTAGCCAAGGGGCTGTTGATTGGGCCCGCATTGAAAGGGTCCAGACTCTCATGTTGCAACTCATGATCTCGCGCAAGAAGACAGTTCCTCGCCATCATCAAGCTGAATTTTTGCACACCCATTACGCCTTGAGACTATCTTTAGGCATACTTTTTACATCCACATACTCAGATCCTTGGGGGACTCAACTTCTGGTTGTGAGAGGTATTCTTAGCACTTTTCTCTTCAAAGAGGATTGCTTCACTAGTCCCCACCAGACGTTGACATTGTTAGTACTTTGATACTCGACTGATCCTTTCTATCGACGCTATATTGATAGGATACCCCTTTCATGTACTCCCCGAGCGCCCCACCGGGATCCTTCCCACTAAAGACGTCATCACTAGGGTGTCGAGAGAACATCTACAAATAATATATCTAGACCACCTAGATCTTCCCCGTGAGCCACTCAACCCCAAACTTGCTTTCTATGTTGATCTTTTATTACAGGTGGAGGACGGTTGTTGCCCTCACTCTTCAACGCCATTGATGTCACGACTTGAGGTTTCCCTTGGCGAGATAAGTTCTCCCACCATGGAGACTCGAGGACCACTTCATTTTCAGATGTCCCATTTATTATGAGATCCAGGGAAGATATCATTGCCTCTACAAAGACTCAAACAACACTCTAGCTACCTTCTTCAAATACACTGACCAGCGATGCCTAGCTCTTTATCTTCGTGAGGTTGTCACCTTCCAACGTAGATCCCTACAGGAGGAGCCTAGAGGCTCAAGAGCTCCCATATTGATCACCTCTTTCTTTCAGCCCATCCAGGTGATTGGCAACACTAAGCGTCCTTTGGACACCGATACATCACACATCAAAGTTGATAGATCAGTTAGGTGGTGCTTCTCTCAACACATCATTACTACTCAAACTACTCAAATCTCTAGGCCTGCTATCTCTCGACATCGTGGCTCTGCTCCGACCCGTCACATGGCTCTACCTCTCTTCAAATGACATGGATCTACTACTACTTGTCCATTGCCCCCCAAACCACACGGGAAAACTGATATTACAAGCTTCTTTTCTACTATGGGAGTTACACCGGCCTTGGATGCTAGGAGAGATTCTAGAGGAAGTGTCTTGCTTCCTCCTAGGCTCCCCAACTTGGCTCCTTCGACCTTGTATACTTGCCAAACAACATTATTAGATCCCTCACAATGATTGATAATGGCTCAGATGATTCCTCCACTTCATGCATAGACAGGGACATTCGATGAGTTTTGCCTCCAGTCTTCATTGACGCATGCTCTTGGGGTTTTTGTTCGCCCCTCATTGCTATTTGTATTGGTTTCTTTGCCACTTGTGGTAGTGGCACACTGCTCTATTTTGTCTTTTGTACTTTATTTCTTTGGTTTGTATCTAGGATTCTCTCTTCCTAGAACTTTCTATTGCTATTGGTTGTATCCTTCAGTCCCATTGACCTACTTTTGGTCATTTGTGGACATTAATATAATTTCTTTCCTTCTTTCTTCCTTAAGTTAGTTAAGCAGAAAACATTCAAATGGTCACCTAGATAACCATATACACCTTTATTCATTAGGGACATCTACGGATCCCATATCAAAGGCACACTTAAAAAGGTCATTGAGCAAAGCATTGAAGCAACTTTCACTTGGAGCATAATTACAGCAAGCTACTTAAATTTTTAATACATCTTTATTGTTGCCCTAGATCACAAATCGAAGTGTTACGACCAAACCAAGTGTTGAGGGCCAAATCAAGGGCTCCATCTTGTTTACTTTCTCTACTACTCCCCATCTCATCATAGGATTGGGAAAACTACGTGTGGCTTGATCCTCTTCAAGTATTGGTATGTAGTGCGGTGCTCGTCGCATCGCTGGGGGCGTGGTGAGGTCAATCCAATGCAAATGATGACTAATTCCTTTTTATGTCGATAAATAAGGAGAAGACATATATAGGTACAACATTATCATCATGAAGATCCGGACATAGAAAATAAGTATGAAGACATGGGCAAAGAAGGCCCTAGCACCAGATTCTAGTTCGTATACCCAAAGGACATATTCGCTTCTCCTTAGACAAACTCGTCTTGCGCTTATTTCCATGATCCCAAATTTTGTAGGTAACTTTATGAAAGTCTGCCCAACTTCCTCAGCCAATTTCAGCCTGCAGTCACATAGTCTCAACTCGTGCATGGTAAATTCTTACTAAAACCTAACCCCTAATTGTACTTTCACTCTCATAATCGTAGTGTATTGAGTGATCTCAAAACCTCACATAATTTAAGACTATTTGATTTATTATTTTGTTTTTTGGAATTATCTTTCACACGTAGTAATATCTAATTCGACACTAAAACACGAATTTGATATTAGATTTTTGTGAACCCTCTTATCTATCAAATCATGTCAATCTAGGGTTTTATTCCTCGCCATTAGGGTTTTCAATTTTCAACCTGATATTCAACATCATAGCTGATCCTAGGGTTTTCTCAAAAATCTTATTGGATTGTGTGTGTTTACATTACCACTATGACAAGTGAAACTCTTTCGGGCTTAAAACCCAATTGCAAAAGGAACCAAGGGAAATTATCTTCGCCAACCCTCTCAATATTCCACGAGATTATGCAATATATTTACTTGAGCAAATTCATGCCTTATACCTCCAGAGAATGCCTCAACCTTGGCCACACTAGCGTGTCATCAAGCCTCTTAATCTATCACACTCAAAACCCTCTCTAAAAACCTCACGCGACAATGAACACCCTATGATGACACCCCTACTATGGTGTTGTAAGCTCTCTCGCACTCAATCTCATAGTTCTACCTCTCCTACGGTCATCGGCATGACCCATCCATAAAGCACCCTAAGTTTCACGATCACTCGATTGTGATTATCATCAATGCATAGGACATACAACTAATCAATGCCAAAAGTTGCAACATGAAATCCATGATCTCATCAATGGCAATCTTTGTTATTATAGCAAACTCGATATTCCTCCCGATGAGGTACTACCTCGAATGATTGCGCAAAATTGTGCAAGACACCCATATGTAGCTCGATGAACTTCTTGACACCTTTCTTCACCCATTGATATCATTCCTACGAAGGAATCTTTGGTTACACACGATGAGGATCTCCTATAGCATACCACAAGTGATATCATGCCTCGTGTCGGCTATTTTTGACTACACCGAATCCCACCTATGACCATTCTACTAGCTTCTCTCATCCTATTGACAATGGTCCCGCACCGACTAATAATGAACTTGAAGAGGCCTTAGCCCTTCGTGAAAAACACATACCAAAGAAGCCTAGATGTTGCCATTCCAAGTGGACCTCCTGCTATTCCAAATTCTATGCATGCCAAACAAGGTGTGTTATATAAGAGCACACAATTTAAGAACATGGGCACCATTATCCCCTTTATTGATCCCAATCACAACAAATCACACCTCATGTAATCTAACACCTATAGATGGCTACCTTCCTTGCCAACAACATGAGACACTTGTGAATAGCTACTTATATCAACAAGCTCAACATCGCACATTGACCTCATGGTTCCTAACGCTTTCTCCCACAGACATCATTCACCAAACACGTTGGCGCAAGACGCATGTCGTTTGATTTCCAGCTTGATTTCCCTCGTATAAATGCTTAATATACATTAATGGTTATAAAGTATCTACTAGCCCTGTCACCTCTTATAGGCATCCTTTTGACCAATCATGTTGCCTATCACGGATACACCACAACCTATACTTCCATACTCACAAGAGCTCCCTATTCGGCCTATACTACCATACTCACAGGAGCACCTTGTGCAGCCTATTCCACATCAAACCCAACTACCAACTCGGGCCCCATTTCTAGTATAGTATCCCAACACCCACCGACATTGCTTATACATACCAAGATTTCGCATTTGTGCCCTTTTTTCCTACAAACCATGTTAACTAGGCATTTGCAATATGCAGAACCATGTGAACGTGACCCATGTTGGACACCAATACACTCCTCTCATCCACCACAAAGGACACCAATTACTAGTGTTGCTCATAACCCACGAATTACCTACACCAATTTTCTGAGCATTGATGACTCTAGTTATGACACTACATGAGACTACTTTTGTTATTTAGATGACGATTCCATTATTTCTCCTTCCCCTCTCGGCATCATATGCATATTACACTCATGGATACAAGAAATTTGTTGGAGCATCCAGGTTGACAACGTACTAATATGACAAGCATTTCCTGAATACGCACCCTTGTAATAACTTTAATGCCTACATGCTTCATCCGCTTAGCCAACAATGACATTTTCTCCTAGCACATTCTTTTCGACACCTATTTTATGGTTTGTGACTAGGAATAACCCAGCGATTAACACATTTCAAGGGTTTGATGTGATTGTTGAGGGAATAATCATTACTCGGGATTCCATCCCCTTTCATATATGGTTTACAACCTACATGCCCAAGGGCCTTAGTACATTACAAGTTGGCACTTTTTCATGTTCTCTTTTATGACAAAAATGCAAAAACAATAGTTATGGCAAAAATACAAAACCAGGACTTGCATGTGACTGGCTTATTCATTACATATACTCAAACGTTGTCTTTACTCGAGTTTAGCACACTACGCATCCCACTTCCTTACACCTCAAACAGCTTGTGGCCACCCATAGTCCATGGACACTTATAAACATACTTTGTGGGTTTTGATCCCTATACCCTAGGACAACCTACCACGCCGGGGACATGTCAACACCAAACGCATCTTACATATTGAGCTTATTCCAAATCATATCCTTACACACTAGTCTATTGGTAATAAAGAGCTTCTATTGTTTATCTTGCATTGGCTTATATCTTATGATGTGTTGTATTGTGCTTCATTCAATGATTACACCGTTTGATCCTATATATTGATTCAACATGCTCCATGCTTACTTGTTGATCTTGATGTGCTTACATGTTGCTTTATTACACATTCATTGTATGCTTATATGCTTGTTGACTACTATTGGCCCTAGGCTTCCATTCATACTCTTACACATTGTCTAACACACATTACATGCTTTACATAAATTTCTCGTTGTTATACTTGTGTTGCACACACTTTGTTTGATCTGAATACTTGTTGGGAAGACACATTAACTGCCACATTTTTGTTCTTTATTCACTATGTTTTTACAACACATGGTGCTTGGCATACATTTCTTGAGACATATTGCTTATGACACATTGCTTGAGATACACTATTTGAGACATTATTTGACACATAGGGTACTTGGTATGCATATTGTTTGACATATTTCTATTTGATGCATACTTAGCACAAAGAACTAACTACTTATATTGGTTGAGTTGTCATCACGACATCTTGTGAGTCGTCCATCTTATGGTGGGTCTACCATGTCATGTCATGTCATGTCACAAGTCTTATAGAATCTAATGGTGTTGAGTCATGTGTCTACTAACATATTGCTCTATTGTTCACTATTATGCTCTTAGCTATTGATTTCTATGGAATATTGGACATGTTTACAATATGCTTTCCCATGAGATGACATATATAGTATTTTTCTCTATTGATCATATCTGACACACATTGCTTTTACAACCATGTCGAGTACATATGCTTTATATGGTGTGTATCCAAGATGATTTGATTATGCTTATTACAAATAATCATTTTTATCTTTCGAGCTAAGTGATACATGGTGACATCCCTCACCTCAAAAGAGGGGCATATTGTGGGATCTTTTAAAATTTCACACAAATCATGGTCAAGTGCCATAGGGTAGTTAGGGTGATAGTATTTCACACAATCAGATTATAGTATTCGATTCAGATACAAGTTTATATCAGGATGACATGGGGTTTGGTGTAGGTTCATCATTACAAATTACGGATTCACTAATGACATTTATCATACTTTCATGGACTTGGTACAAGTCCATCACCACAAATTTAATTGTGACATTTATCAGACTTATATGGACTTGGTACAAGTTCATCATTACAGAATACACATTCAATTGACATTTATCAAATTTGCAAGGACTTGGTACAAGTTCATCATTACAGGTTCAAATACATTTATGGAAAATCATTCGAGTTCAAATAACATTTACATGGGCTTAGGACAAGTTTATCTTACAGATTAAGCCACACCTATGGCATTTATTCAATTCACACTAGCATAGACTATGAACAAGTCCAGCATTTAGGCTCATATCAAATTTTCAGCAGCCCTACCAAAGGCATCCAACTCTTTCAATGGCCCAATGATTGACAATCCCCACTCTCTCGGTGGCCCATGGATAATACACTAGTTTTAGCGGTCCAACGCTGATCTCACATCAGATATTACATGAGCCGTAGCTTTTCAACACCTACTTATCATGGGGCAAGCATTTACCTTTACCTTTTTGTGAGCATTAACCTTTTTCTTTCATGGTTTCTCTTATGAAGCCACTACTGATTCTGAATAATAATTAATACAAATACCAATAATAAGAAATACATTAGTACTAAAATTAAATTATTAATTCCTCCTTTATTCTCCTTTTAAATTGAAATATAATGGAAAATGGGCTAAATAGGGATCTTCTACTGTCGGTATTTAAAAATACATTTCATTCTTATAATAATATTAATAAGTTGCCCCTAGATGATGAATTAACCAGTCTAACTTAGAAATATTATTAATGTCCATTAATTTGATAAATGGGACATTACAGGTTTAGACCTTGGTCCAATTCCCATTTCACCTTTCTTTAACCCTAAAAAATCTATGAGTGACATAACATCACAAATATCATTTGGGAGAGCCACCATACTCCTCATACATGGTAGGAATACTCATCTCTTGAATGTCTTGTTCCCACCTTGAGAATGGCTTCTTCCTTGGAAGGAAAGTAGGCCTAGTGCTTGATCCATGAGTTGACCTTCCGCGAAGTGTTAACTCCAGATGAGCTGCCCTCACCATTATGAGGCCTTAGTTCATGGGATTTTGTGTCGGCCAAAAAAGGTGGATTAGGATTTTGCCCCGTATAAAGCATAATAGAGCGTTAGTAGCCAAACTTTATTGGAGACTATTGAATGGTCCAAATGATTTATGGTCTATTAACATTAGAGCTAAATATGTAGAAAATAATCCTCCAAAGAAAAAAATTAGATTGCCCCTTCCTTCTAGAGGATCCCCAATTCTTGCAGTTTTGAGAATAGGAGAAGCAATTATAAAGAGGCATTTCTTTTGGATAATTAACAATGGTCAAACAACTAACTTTTGGACAAACTCTTGGGATGGGTATCCACTAATCACTATTCAATTTCCTAATTTGAAACCGACAATGGAAGGTCTTCATGAAAAGGGATGGGTTAAGGTTGCTAAGTATTGCAAGTCTACAATGAACCAATGGGAGATTGGTAATCGTTGGATTCCTACTCATGAATGGCCAATTCAGCTAGTGGAGGCTCACAAAAAGATGGTTGATCACATTTTACAATCAAGAACTCTTTCAAGCTTTGAAAGGTCGGACTCAATAGAATGGGCGATAACTCCATAGGTATCTATTTTGTTTCAGCTGGATATAAATCTCTATGCAAAGTAACTCCCATCCTTTAAGAGACATTTTTAACCACCTATGGCAGGAAGTTCTATGGCCGAAAGTAAGCTTCTTTGTATGGTTGTTATTGAGACGAAGAGTCCTTATAGGGGATAGGCTTATGAAAAGAGGGTTTAATGGCCCTTTTAGTATGTAATGGGCTTGGCAAAAGCTAAAACTATTATTCATCTTTTTCTACACTATTGTATGATATTAAGATGTACCTGTAATATTAATTAAAATTTAATATATGGATAATTCACCCATTTGTGCACACTTATCCACAACTATTAATAGAGAAGAGTATCAACCAAGTTATTAAATTGATTAACTTTCACTATTTAATAGATTAAAGAAAACTTGATTTACAAGTAACTACTTTTCAACCCTAATAATAGCCTCTACTTGTTTTAATAAAAGCGTAGAGAGCTAGTGTTAATGGATAATATTGTGGAAGAAAGTTATACTTACTCCGAAAATTTCAAGTTCGAGCTTCTTAATCAAATTGTGGTAGTAATGCTACCCTTGATAAATCTGTGTTATGTCTTTACTTTAAGCTTTCATTGATTTATTATGCATGTATGCTTGTAGGTGTTTGTCTTATGGTTGTTTAAAATGATTTTGGAGAATACAACAAACTATAATATGGTATCGTGAGCGATAGAAAATTCACCTCTGTTACGTGTAACTTTAGAGATTGGATATGTAGTTTTTCTCTTTTTCTACGGGTATCTAGATCAGATCTGTAGTTTTCAAAAACAATTGTACAAATTTATTGCAATTTTCAGTAATTTTTTGTAATTACTATCTAGATTTAGTGGCCTACTGCGATTAGCCAATCTTATGCTCTCACCTTTTCCAATGTGGGATCTAATTTGATTAGAAATTGGTGAAAGTGGTGGGTTACTTGGGGTTTATATCTAGATTTTTTTTAGATCTCCCCTAGGTGGAATCGTGTTCTAATGGTTTAAAACCTCGAGAGTTTTCATTTTGGGAAAATCAATTATTAGTTTTACCCGAGCTATGGTGTGAGGGGTACTATCCCAATGCTCACGCCATTAGACAAAACCATGTGTGGATTTTAGCTTCCACATTCCTCACAGTATATAAGAAGCGCCTAGGTTTTTTTCTTTTTGCCAATAAGAATCCATTCACCCATTTATTTTGTGGTGCACTAGTAAGCAATTAGCCCCAAGAAGTCACTCTCTACGTACTTGGGAGATGGGATTGTGCGGCTATGGGAATGGTGGAATCCTCCATAGTTCGTGGCCTAAAACATTGGTCGATTCACTATTTACAAACATGATAAGTATATCAAAGAGCATATAGAAGAAACACACATTAACTTAGTGAATCCATTGGTTTTATCTAGAAGTTCAACACAATATTGTTTAGATTTTGTATTTAAGTTCTAGCCATAGTTTAGTTTTTCTGTCAATTTCAATACAAAATCCTAGTCAAACATTATACAAATTCTCTATTTTAGTTTTGGTTTAGATCCTCTTTCAGTTACAATACATATTCTGTCAATTTTGGTCCATAATTTTGTTCAGGGATAGCTCAAATCTATGTTTTTTGGCAGAACCCTAGTTCTAAGTGCATTTGGAAAAATAGTGAGCAGAGAATGCGCGCAGGTGTGTTTGGTTGCTCGAAAAAAGGGGTATATCTTTTGAATAGGGTGGAATTTTATGATTCCAACTAGATTTTGGGCCCATAGGGTTTTAGATCTGCATTTCCACATGATTTCATAAAAAAATAATAGTACAAATTTTGAAAAAAAATCTTGTTGGGGACTTGCACCATCTTGATTTTCTTTTCGGGACAATCATTTTAACTTCTACTTCAATTACAACAAAAAAAATTCCATACAAATCTGCTTTTTCCGTGCTTTTTCTAGAAAAATTTCAAATTTTTTCCTTCGAGAAAATTAAACTATTGTGATTTTCTAATTGAGGCGATCATTTTAACTACTATTTTGATATACATTTTTTTGATTAAAAAAATTGGCGTGATTTTTGACCAAAAAAATTTCAATATACACTATGGATGCCAAAATAGTAAGTCTAAATGGTTCTAATTACTTCAGTTGGAGAGGATATATTATTGATGTGCTTCTCAACAAAGGCCTTTATCGTATTGCAATGAGTGAAGAATTTGCACCTCTTGACCTTGTCAAATGTCAAAAATGACAAAACCATGTGTGATGAAGCTCGTGGTATTATAGGTCAATCAATGTCTCCTGAACTCAAGTTTCACTTTCAGGGTGACAACTTTTATACAGTTTGGACTAAATTGGAAAACCTATTTGGTAAACATAGTAAGATGTGGGCATGCCCATTGCAAAATGAATTTTCTACACTTAGCCCCAAACAAATTTCCTTAGATTGAGGATTTCGTCACTCGAGATCCAATGCTTGAGACTTCTCCTTGTTGAAATGGGAAAACAAAGTCTAATGACAAGATCATTATGACTACTTTGTCTAAACTGGGTTGTCCATACTTAGTTTTTGTCTCAAACTACTACATAGAAGGATTCTTTGCACGAAGCATAGGTGGCATTGAATTTTGATAAGTTTTGTGAGCAACTTCAAAGAGTATAGGAAAAATTGATTTTTATTGTTGATATCCAACCTGAAGGTACTAACCAATAGGAATTGGTAGTTAATGACTCTAATATGAGTCAACAACCTAACACCGGCAATCGCAAGGGGCCCTAGCAGGAAAAAGGTAAAGCACAGTCTAAGCCTAAAGGCAATCAATCAACAAAGCAAAACTCCACCCCAGTGTCAAAACAAAGGCAAAGGGAATCATAAAGACAAAGTTGACAATGGATGTTGCAATTTTTGTGGTAAAGCAAGTCATGTTGAACTCCATTATTTCAAGAAAACAACATACTTGGAAGCGGAGATTAACAAATGCATCTTCCTCCCTCAAAGACAAGTGCTGCTCTTTTTACAACAGCTAGTGGATCAAAAATACATGAATGGATTTTGGATTCAAGGGCCTCAAACCACATGAAAATTCAAGGTTCTTAGTTTCAAACTCTCTTGGACAGTAGCACAACTGAAATTTATGTGAGAGACAAAACTCCTCTAAATGTTAAAGGTGAAAGGTCCATTAGAGCGTTGAATGGAATATTCAATAAAGTTCTCCATGTTCCAACCTTGTTTTTGAACTTCCTTTCCATTTATCAGATCACTCATTTGGGTGAAGGCAGAATTGTTGATTTTTCTACAATGTTGTTATCAAACATACTAAAGACCAATCTGCTATTGTAGCTACTGGAAAGGTTGGTCATCAATCCAAACTATACAAGTTTAACCACTATGTTTAATAAACATTCACAAGTCATGCTTGGCCAAGCAAATGACTTAATTAAACTTTGGCATGTGCATTTTGGTCATCTTAACTATCGCTCATTGCAAACTCTAAATAAGCACAATATGGTTCTTGGGTTGCCAAAGGTGTCCTTCACAGATGGAGTTTGTTCAAGGTGTGCACTTGGAAAACAATACAGGGATCCATTTTCAAAAGACAAATTTTGGAGAGTTAGTGACAAATCACACTTGGTCCACAGTGACCTCATGTCATTTCCCTATGTTTCTTTTCAAAAGCATAAATATGTGCTCACCTTCATTGTTGACTTCTCTCACGAACTTGAGTCTACTTTCTAAAAAAACAAAAATGAAGTCTTTGAGCACTTCAAATTTTTCAAGGCCCTTGCAAAGAATCTATATGAGCAGAAAATAACGCGTCTCAAAACTGATAATGGAGGAGATTGTGATGATTATTTTTCGTAAGAAAGCAAGCATTCAACTTCAACACACCATGCCCAACACCCCCACAAAATGGTGTAGTTGTGGCTAAAATTCACACACTCAAGGAAATGGCTAATTGCTATTGTTAAGTCACAAGTTTCAAATTCATGTTCGATGGGGATAAAGTTTGGTTCAAATTTGCTAATTGATTACATCTTTAAGTTTTAACAAAAGGATTGTTTCATCATTTAAATTTTCTAAAAAAAATCATAAATGTGTCAAAGGAACAAAGTAGAGTGAACTTTCCTTTCCCTGCTTTCACTTGGTATATGTATATATATACGTATTTATAAAACAGTGCAAAATCATGTCGAAAACTTCCCGGATAAAATTCAAATAAATATTCGACGGGGATAATGTTTAGGTTAAGTTTGAACATTTTCCATAAAATTCGATGTACCTTGTGACATAGGATAATTGTGGGCTCCATTCAAAAGATTTGCCTCCTTAGTTTTGGGAAGAAGCTACTATGTGCACAAACTACATTCGAATCACACTCCCCATTCAACAAAGCTCAATATGAAATCGGAAGAAAAATGGTCTAGTGTTAAGCCTAATGTTTCTTACTTGGGGGTTTTTAGATGTAATGTGTGAGCCCATATCCCAAATGACAAGTGAAAAGCAATGGAAAGGAAGGGCCACCCTTGTATCTTTGTTGGTCACTGTGAAGATGTGAAGGCATATCATCTTTTAGCTCCAAGAACCACTAAGATTCTTTTTCGACATGATTTAGTGTTTGATGAACAGTCTCAAGCTTACGGTCCATCACCTACTCCTCCATTGCCTTATGTCGAGTTGAACATCACTTCTAAACCTCCTTATGATGAACACAACGATTTTGAAGACTCTCATTCAATGAGTTCCTATAATTCAGATGATGAGCCATAGGGGAAGAGCCAGTACCTCCACCACCAAGATTTAGAGGAAATTCTGAATGCACTTGCTCAACCCACATAGCCTCAACCAAAATGGTTCTACACGATACACAATGAGGTTGGTGCCTTAGCAAGAGATCCTAGAGATCCAAGCAGGACAAGATCCCAATGTTAGTATGGTGTTGCACATTTGACGCAATTGGCATTTTGCACATTTGACGCAATTGGGAGCAACACAGGGTCTCGAGACTTATCATTAGTTTTTAAGCATCTTGAATAGAAAGTAGCTATGGTAGAAGAACTTCTTTATTTGAAAAGAACGACACTTGGGATTTGGCTCCACTTTCGACAGGAAGAAAAATCGTGAAGTGCAAGTGGGTGTACCATGCTAAATATGCAAAATATGGGTCCACCGACAGGTATAAATCCCAACTTGTACCAAAAGTTTGTTCACGAGGTTGAAGGTGTTGATTACCATAAAACCTTTTCTCCAATCACCAAAATGAACTTTGTCCGATTAGTACTCTTCTTGGTTGCAACACAAGGATGGGAGTCCACCAAATGGATGTCAAAATTGCCATCTTGCATGGTGGTGAATTGCAGGATGAAATCTACATGTCCCAACGTCCAAGGACCATTGATAATGAAAATTTCAGTTATGTGTGTAGATTGAAAAAGTCCTACACCTTGAAACAAGCTCCTCAAGCTTAGTACGAAAATTATCAATTCTGGTTTTACACGGTGTTCTTTTAACCCTGCAGTTTACACTAAGAAAGTAGATGGAAATTTTTTCATTTTGGTCCTCTATGTTGATGACTTAATCATCACAAGAACTTCCACACAACAAGTTTGTGATTTGAAAGCACGTTTGAAGAAGCCTTTTGAGGTGACCAATTTGGGTTTTCTACATTTTTCCTAGGTCTTGAGATTTCCAAATTTGACAAAGGTATTTATATCCATCAATCCAAATAAGCTCATTACGTTTTTTTTCCACTTCAAGATGGAATATTGCAAGTCTGCACTGACTCCTTTTCGATTGGGGGTCAAGCTTTTTGCCAAATGTTCTACTCCTTCAGTTGATGGGACACTCTACAGGAAGTTGGTTGGAAGCCTACTCTACTTGAGTCATACACATCCTAATATTTCCTTTGTTGTGAATTTGGTGTCATCTTTATTGTCAAGACCCTCGTGAAAGCCATTGGCAAGTCAGTAAAACGCATTCTTCAAGATATCTTCACATCTTGCTAATTATGGGATTGAGTACAAGTCATGCAGCAAAGCCTCAATTTCTAGTTACACTTTAGGGGGAAAGCATAAAAGAATCATGTTCCTTCTAAACCAATAGTTGTAGACTATTCAGGTAGTGATTAAGCAGGGAATCCAAACAATCGCAAAGTCAACCAAAAATATATCTATCATCTTCATGTAGGTCCCATGACTTGGTCTTGTAAAAAGCAAACCACCACTGTTTTGTCTATTACGGAGGCCAAGTATAGTGGACTTTTTGCAGGACATTTGTGTGGATACAACACATGCTTTCTAAACCTCAGGTTTCCACAGGTTCCACCCACAATGCTTTGTTGCGATAATCAAAGTGCCATCCACGTCTCTTATGCAACCCAATGGAACATCAACACACAAAGCTCATTGAGATACACATACATTATATTCAGCAATTGATCCAGAACGAGGTTGTTGATCTTAAGTTTTATCGAATAGAAAATAAGGTTGTAAACATCTTCACAAAGCCCTTGTTTGAGGCTTGATTTTCTCATCTCAAGAAACTTGTGAGAGTTTAGGAAGGTGTCACCAAGGAGGGATAGTTCATTGTTCTTCCATCCTTCCCTTCATCAAAATAGATTTTAAGAGGGGATGTTAGTTTCTTTAATTTTCATACATTGTTGTATGATATTAAGATGTACTTTTAATATTAATTGTAATTTAATATGTGGATAATTCACCCATTGGTGCACACTTATCCACATCTATTAATAGAGAAGAGTATCAACCAAGTTATTAACTTGATTGACTTCCACTATTAATAGATTAAAGCAAACTACGTTACAAGCAACTACTCTCCAACCCTAATAATAGACTCTTCTTGTTTTTATAAAAGTATAGAAAGCTAGTGTTAGTGGATCATATTGTGGAAGAGAGTTATTCTTACTCTAGTGAACTCAAGCCAAAGCTTCTTAATCAAATTGGCGTAGTCATACTACCCTTGATAAATTTTTGTTATGTCTTTACTTTAAGCTTTCATTGATATATTTTTATGTATGCTTGTGGGTGTTTGTTTTGTTTTCATGATTTTAGAAAATAGAACAAACTTTGATATCATTTACATCGAAACCCTATGGTTACTACAACTACTTGTGACCCATGGCGTAAATTCACAATTTCACACACACTACGAGGATGATAGGATAAAGTATCATATTGCATGCACAACTATATCCTATATTTGGGAGGTCATTATTCATTATTGAACACAACTACTTTGCATTCTTCATGTTCTAGCATAGTATCTCCCCGACACAATCAGTGGTTAAAATCTTAGGACTTTCCACACTCTCTTATACATAGCTTCTCGCTCACACACACTCTTAGCATGATTATTGATTATTTGACAATCTCTCCCCTAGTTCTCAACTAACTCGATACCTAACGATGCATCACATTACATGGGTCCACTATGATTGTTGAGGGAACAATTATAACCCAAGATGCCATCCCATTCCTCCTACCGTTTATACTTATAGTACCGATTCCAGTTAAAAACTTTTCTCCTTCTATATCTTATATGAAAAAAAAGAAAAACAATATATAATCATGAAAATACAAAAGCAATACAACATTACAAAAATACAAAACCAGGGCCTGCATGTAAAAGGTTTGGTCATTACATAGATTTTAGGCTTATGATCATTCAAATTTAGCAATCTACAGCTATCCTATCCTTTAGCAGTTGGGATTTATAATACAAATCGAGCGGTTACAAATACATAACCCATGGACGGTACATACATTATGGCTTCTACAACCAAGCACCCTAGGGGCATGCCCACATTGAGGAACATTTCACACATTGAGCTTAATTAGACCATATCTTTAGCATATTGTGTCTTCTTACACACTTCTACCTAGGGGATGTCTACCACATTAGGGGATACCTACACTAGGGGCATCTAGCTAACTAAGATTATAATGATCATATCCTCATTCACTCATCCACTGCAATCACTATGCTATTGTTTCTTATAGCTTACATTGCTTTATTCCTTATGGTACTTGTTATATTATGCTTTATCTGATGATCACATTACTTATCTCTAGACATTGATTTGACTATGTCCCATGCTTATATTTATCACTTCTTGTTCATGTTTGTTTTGTTGCATATTGCTATACTAGTTGATTAATATTGGCCCTAGGCTTTTGTTTTGGCTATCCAACATTGTTACTTATAACATTCATTTCCTAGCTATATCCATCTCTACTTCTATATGTTATATGATTTGTGTATTGCATGATTTGAATGCTCTAGGCACTTATATGTCATATACCTTGTCTACTTTATGATATTGTCTGCTCTAGCTACTCTAGGCACTTGTGTGTTGCATGTTTTGTCTGTTATGCAATCTTGTCTGCTCTGACTACTCTTGGCACTGTATGTTGTATACTATTTGATATTGTCTGATTTGACTGCTCTAGGTACTTGTATGTTGTATGCTTTACAATATTGATTGATTTGACTGCTCTAGGCACTTGTATGTTATATGCTTTGTGATCTTGTCTTCTCTAACTGCTGTAGGCACTTGTGTGTTATATGTTTTTCTACCATGCAATCTTGTCTTCTCTAACTACTCTAGGCACTTGTATGTTGTATGCTTTGCAATATTGTTTTCCTTGACTGCTCTAGGCACTAGTATGTTATTTGTTGCTCTACAATCCTGTATTCTCTATACTCTATTCGCTATGTGCACTTGTATTCTATATGATTTGTTTTCTCTAGGCACTTTTTTGATCTATGCTCTATTTCCTCATATGCCATTGTTGATCTATGTGTGATTTCTCAATGATTTTAAGCTTTATGCTCACATGCATCGGATACCTATCACCCATCCTACTTCCTAGATACAGTACTTACATCTTTAGATCGGAACAAATCTCTTATGACATTGTTTATCTTGTTTGAGTTATTGCCATAAAATACACAGTTCTTATGACACACATTTCTCATAACACACATTGCGTATGATACAATTTGTTTAGAACACGTGGATTATTGACATATTCACTTAACACTCGTTATTTGTTACATTTTTGGCTCTAGGCTCAATGCTTGATTCACAATTACGCTTATCTCACTATTTTTATGCTTCTAACTTTAGGCCATTGGTTGATGCACATTATAATTATATTCCTGCTTGTTACATATCTTGCTCTAGGCATAATGGTTGATACATATTCCGATTTATAGCTTGCTCACAATATATTGCTTATTACACACTTATTTACAAGTTTCTCATGGCACATTGATTGTTACATTCCTGGATCTAGGCCCATTTACGATTACATCATTGCTTATCACACACTTACTTTAGCATAGTAATTGTTACACTCTTGGTCTAGGCACAATGGTTGGATACATGTTTTCACACACACAGCTAACAACTAACTACTAACGCTGGTCAAGTCATCGTATCTTGTCAGATATGATGGTCCTATCATGTCATGTCGTGTCATGTAGCGTAATAGGTCATTATAGATCCATTAGTTGTTGAGTTGTATGTTATCCTCATACTACTCTACCAATAATTGCTATGTTATTTGTTGAACTATTAAACATTCTCATGATATGTTTCACACTTTGATGATATATGATTCTTGATTCCAAAATGCTTATATCTAATGCACATTACTCCTTTTACCATGTCAATTTATATATAGATATGGTTTACATCATTGATGTTATGCTTATGCGCTTTATACAACAAATAGTTTCTCTTTTGAGTTAAGTGATCCTTTGCACCATCCCTCATCTCAAAAGGGGGCATATTATGGGCTTTGTCTAAGTTCATGCAAATTACAGCTATAGAGCTTCAGTTTATACCATATGATGACATCCACACAATTATTCCAAATAAATTGCAAAGCTTTTGACACGTGCCGAATTATAACACATACACTACATTATGGCTTATACACCGAGACCCACAAATAAATTTTACCTACAACAGGCTCAAGTGTTATTTTCAGCTCCATAACAGGCTCAAGTGCTACATTGACTTCATAGAAGGCTCAAGTGATACTTTGGCTCCGTGGCAAGCTCAAGTACTACAAAGGCTCCATAGCAAGCTCAAGTGCTACAATGGCTCATGGCAAGCTCAAATGCCAAAGTTCTCACATACAATATTCACATCCCTTACAATGGACACTAGGGGAAATCGTTTCATGCTTCAATTCAATTCTTGTTTATTTATTGATTTTAGAAGCTTTTTATTGGGCATTAATATTTTTTTATTTGCATGTGACTTGTAGATTGACATGTATGGCACAATGGGAAACACACATTCTGTTCTCGCGCATACTACATCCATTAGGAGGTTTACATTCACATTTCATTTATATTAATCCAACAATATTCAATTACTAGATTAAAATAGGGGCAATTGTAGTACTCTAAATGTGGACCTAAGGCACTTGGGAAATATCATTTGGCATTTGACCCAACCCTTTCTCATTTAAACAATTAATTGACATAATCATACATGCATCTCACTCAATTCCATACTCCAAATCCACTCAGTCAGTATTGGCCCCTTTGTTTAGCTCATCAGGAGCCTATGCATATACTAAACACATCTTCCGATTCATGGCCACTTATCTCTACTTCCAAATTAGGTCAAGACTTATCCCGAGTAGGATCACCTTACATGGTTAAAGTGAACCAACATTTTTGAGGCTGACATTTTTGTCCTAAGCACTTGCAACAATCAATTTTTTGAATGCACAAGTTACCCTAGTCGGCTTAGGGTCAATTGAGTAGGATATCATTGGCACAAGTCAAATATAAAAACATACACCCTACTCATTAGGGAAATTTTTGGCTATCTAGGGGATCTCACACTCAAGCACTCTTAAGGATTTTTGGCCCAAATCATTACACAATCACTTCTTAGAGAACATCAATAGGTTATCAAGTCTAAATACATCTCATGTTGTTGCCCTAGATCACTATCACATGTTATAACTCACACCAAAGATCATTGCCAAGCTATTGGAGGCCTTATTAGGGTCTTGCCAAATCATAGTTTATTGCACATTCACTAGGAGGGAAAACTATGTGCGGTTTGATCCATCTTCAAAGTAGAGGTACATAGTGCGATGCTCATCACACCATTGGAGCCGGGTGAGGTCATTCTAATACAACCGGACTAACCTAGGGATTACTCAAGACAAGAAGAAGCCATATCTCAATATCGCATTATTATCACAAGGATGTCGAAACAAAAATCAGCCTTACAGACAAAAGTCAAACCAACATTGGAAAATTGAACAAAAGCAGAGTAGTGAAGGACAAAAACATTTTCCATATTTAAAACCCTTAACACAATCATGACCCTTTTTGTCAATTGTGACTGCGCACGCATTTGGATCTTGAGTTTTTATAGGTAGCCTTGCGACATCTTAATCAACTTCCACACTCGGTATCATCGGACTATCACATCGTCTAAGCCTAGAGTGGGGTGAATATGTTTTTAGCCAATGTACTGTGGACGCATCCCCATGTATTGGGGTTGGCCCCTATAGGGGATGTTTTGGAGGCACGGGGATGGGTGGAAACGTCCCTAGCCGTCCCCTATTTTTTTAAATGTCCTAGGACGTAAAACAAGCTGCAAGGTATGGAAAGAGACAGCGAGACATCCTTGGGATGGAGAGGGAACGTCTAGATGTCCCTAAACCATACCGGGAATGGATAGCAGTACCCTACATCCCATGGGCTTTACACATTTTTTTAATTCAAAAATATTGAAAAAGGGTATGGAGGGGCCCAAGGAACCCCACTTCCACAAACCTTAAACCAAAATATGCTCATTTTTGCCATTTCGCATTTTGTGAAGAAGAAGACAAAGGAAGAGAATAAGCTGTGAGAAGAGAAGAGAAAAACAATGAGAAGAAGGTGAGAGAGAATTAAACTACGACATTTGAAGTAATTTTACTATCCATGGTTCATTTGGACAAATTGTTTTGCATTTTTCTTTTCAAGGTTTCAAACGCTTGGTATGATTTTTGGTTTGTTTTTTGTTTTATGTTTGCACTTGCAGTTGTGTTTTGAGTTTTCAACAAAAACAATGAGCAGCAATGAGGGTAGTGAGGGTGAAAAGATTCAGATTCAACACAGAGGCCATAGAGGTACTACTAGGGCTTCTTTTGAGAGTGGGAGTGTTGTAGGGACTGTGGGTTCAAATAATCCATTTGAATGTCCTAAACTCCTCAAAATTTATGCAAAGGGCCCATTTAATCCTAAAAAAACCTTTCGTAATTGTGATAACCATAAACAAATACAAAAAAAAAAAACTCATGGGGGCCTAGAGTGTGGATGCCATTTGTGCAACAAGCAATATAGGGGCAGCTACACAAGGGTTTACTCTCATCTTTTGTGCATAAGTGGATAGGGGTAAGAGGTTGTGGAAAAATAATCTTAGTTGTGAAGGATGTGGTGATTAGGCCATACATGGAGGGTGAGACAAGAAATAAGGGATTGTCAATAAAGACTGTGCAACCTAATATGCACTTGCCTACCCAAACCGTGAATGTTAAGAGTCAAAGGGGGAGAGTTCTATCGAGGGAAGGAGAAGGCTATTAGTGTTGCAGGGATGTTCAATATGCAATCACGAAAAGTAGTTGAGTCTTCTATTGCCAAATTTTTCTATGCCCATGCCATACCATTTCATGTGGCACGTTCTCCCTATTTCAAACAAATGTTCAAAGATGTAATTGTTGTTGGTCCCTCATTTTCCCCTCTTGGAGAAGATAAACTTTGCACCAACCTCCTTGAAAAGAGTATTCTAAGGTGAGTAAGATGATGATGAGGCAAATTTGGATAAGGGTGGGATGCTCTATCATCATGGATGGGTGGACCGATATTAGACATCAACCGCTAATCAATATCATTATTACAAGTCCAACTGGATCTTATTTTTAGAGCTACCGATTGTTCGGGAAGAGTAAGGATGCCATTGAGGAGGTTGGGCCCTCAATGGTCAGTACAAGTGGTAATCGATTCATCCCGTGTATGTAAGTTAGCTGGCTTGAAGGTGGGGGGTGCTTACAAGCACATTTTCTAAACCCCATGTTGTGTTCATGCCTTAAACAACGCATTGAAAGACATTGGAAAGATAGAATAGGTGAAGACAATGGTGGCAAAAGCTAAGGACATACGATATTCATTTGAAACCATCGCACCTCACTTGCTCTATCTGAGACCTTTTCAAGGAAGGAATTCCTCGATCCCATGGATACTAGATATGCCATCTACTTTATTTTGTTAGAGAGGATGTTTGAGGTGCAACAACCTTGACGATCAATGATGATTAATCAAAAGTGGGGTAGATGGCTGAGGCAAACACGGCTGAATGAAAAACGTGCAAAACAAAATAACCTTGACAATGATTGGTGGTCCACAATGAGGTAAGAAATTGCTGATTTTATTTACTTGTTAATGTTTTAGACTTGTAAATTATTTTAATATTTTATTCTTTGTAATAGCATTCACTCTTTGAGTCTTTGTCCCTTGAGTCATAATTTTTTTGCAAATTTTTGGCGAGATATGTTTGCTTCATCATCTCTATTGTGTAGGTCATAAGATATGTTGAGAAAGACTCTCCTAGTCTTGCAGAGATTTATGTGACATTTGACAAAGATGCTTGGGCGGATGAAGCAAGCCATTCGAGAGCAGGAATCCCAATTTGAGATTCATGAGGAGCATATTAGGCCCATTATGACACGGCGATGGAACACATTGAACACTTTGCTTCATATGGTAGCCTACGCTCTCAATTCCCAAATGGTAAGCAACATGGCTTGGAAGAGTGCCTCCATTTGATAATGAAGAGGTGAAATAAGGGCTCATGAAGGCCCTTCGAAAGATGTACATTAATAAGGAGTCTACTTCATTCGAACATTGGATAGCCTTTTTCTATCTCCACACCCAACATTTAGCGAACCGAGGCGAGGACAGATTTAGCTACATTATCTCAATTCGACCCTATTGGATGGTGGACATGGCATGGAAAAGAAGCACCGAGACTTAAGGATTTTATTCACTTGCCTCTTTTCACAAGTTTCCGGTTCCTCTATTGCGAAAGAGGAATTGGTCCACATACTGAACTTCCTCCAGTCATTTAAGAGGAATAGGTTTACCTCTTGACTAATAGACAAATTAGTGGCCGTGCATAGTGCCTTGTGACTTCAATTTCAAAAAATTGGTGAGTATCATCGACTCCATCTGCACGTTGGGATAGAAGATGCCATACAGGTTGATGAGGAGGCACAAAATGTATTGGTTAAGCTTCCATTGGATGAGGAAGTCCCTCTTAGTTTCAATGGCTCAAACTTGTACTCCAATTTTAAGTTTTAACAAATTTTGATTATAGGGGCAGTAAAAGAATTTTTTTGTCATTTTGTAGTTGAAACTTGCAGCCCTTGGGCATTTCGTTGTAATTATTATATATATCCACATTGAATCTCATGTGAAATCTAAATTCAGCGCTAATGTTATGTATTAAGGTTCTATAATGTATGTGATGAATGTCTTATCAATGTTATCATATGAATATTTGAAATTTCCTATATTTTTAAATTTAAACTTATTTTTTCAAGTTGACCCCTAAAAATGGCCTCCAAAAAAATTGTCTCGGAAACATGTCCCCCATCCCCTACCATTCCCATCCCGATAAGTTGGTGGAACATAGGTTCTAACGCTAAAACCGTGATTGCTAAAGTCTACTTACAAAGATTTATTGATTGAATGTTATCTCATGGTATGATCAAGAATTGTGTATTTACCATTCTAGATCATTATACATTGAAGTAATTATCTTAATTAGATAAACCCTAATTTGAATATTACAAAATCTAGCTTTAATTAGATTGCAGAGTTTGGTCATTTTTTTATATCAGCTTATTGAAGTGATAAAGTATTTAATTTTTTAGTTAAGTGTGGTTTACCTTAGCATTATTTTCAGCAATTTACATTTCCTTGCAAGTAGATTAAGACCACAAGGCATCAAGATAATTTGAGCATGTGCTGTTCTTTCCATCCTTCTTATCTACTATTTAGCTATTCTTGCTTGACCATTTATTTGGGTAGAGTTTGGCCTTTAGCTTTGCCTCTTGCCGGAGGACACCACGGGGTATACAACCAAACTTTTCTACATCCAATCAAAGTAACATTGACCAGTAGCTCCATCAACACATTCTGATATCCACTCTCAATTGCCATCTGATAGTTCTTTAGTTTCAAACCCTCAACCTCCACTCTACAACTGTTGAATATTTTTGGTTCTAAAAAGCCCAAGAACAAAGTCAAATCTTGCAGCAATAGGCTAAACAAGAAGCCAATCCACCTCGCCAATAGAATTCTTGAAGTTAATATTTCCCCATTTTTCAGTTGTCTCAGCCTGACCTTGGAAAGTCCAATGTGCAAGGCAAATGAGTAGTTTTCCTTGCATACAAAATAGCCCCTCCCTCCATGACAGGAGAACCTCCCCAATAAAATGAATTTAGATAGCAAAAGTTTGAGAAGAGCACACTTTTACAATGACTGGAGGAGTGTAATGACCTCTTTTCCAAGCTAGTTTGATTTGAATACTTTGAGCCCATTCCACTTCCCGTGGGCAAGAAGGAAATGAACAAGGGAAGTAATTTTCATGTTTTTCAATTATTTTCGTGAGCATTGCATTCTTCTTTAATAGTTTTCTACATAAAGTCAGGTTGGCTGGGTTAAGAAGGTGAAAAGCCAAAGAAAAAATAAAAGAAAAGTATCCATTATGAGGTCGGTCCTAGTCACAACAAGGTATAAAAGGGGTCGCTTGGTGCATGTGTGTATGATCATCATCTTGTCTAAAAATTAACTTTGCATGGTTTTGGGCTGATTGCTCAATTACTTCCACTTAAGGGCGAAAATCCTTTGGTGTGGCCAACAAGGAGGACGAAAACCTTCCTTGCTTGATTGAAGAATGAAAACTCTTCAATTTATTGAGAATTCTCCATTCCGGGGTTTCCAAAGTGCTTCAAGAAAATTGATGTTGCAGATTTTCAGTTAAGGGTTGAGTCTAGACCCCATCCTAGGGGAGCGACCAACCTTAGGGAAGAGTTAGGTGGTTTCTAGGGCATGGCGATTTCCAACTCAGCCATCATTGCATTCTTCATATTTTTAGCAGCCAAAATCTATATTTGGACTTCATTTTTGGGCTTGGAATCATTCATTTCCAGCCACTTTTGTAAGGGTGTTCTTTGTTGTCATTTATTTAATTAAATATATTTCCAGCTGGGGTTTGAAGGTTGATTTCTTGGTTAATATTGGTTCTAAAATATTTCTAAGTTTCCCTACATGTTTTGGATGGTGTGAAATTTGAATGATGTATTTTTTAAGAGTGATTGCTTTTTACTTGCCGTTGTTACAAAAATCAGACTGTTGTTCTCTGCTGTCATAATTTTCAGTTGGCTGTTATAAAATTCAGTTCAATATTGGGGTTTGTGTTATTTCCTTTTGTTATTGCAAAAAGGACCCCACCTTATTTTAATGGTTAAAACTTCATAGGGACCCTCTTGATCAATTTGCAATATAGTAGAATTGAAGGAAACAAAGGCAATTTATATATTTCAATGATAATTTGCAGGTTTCATTAACAAATTGCATGTTGAAGGGCAGCTTGCTTTGTTGAAGGCTTGTTTTCGATGCTAACTTGTCTTGTAGTTTCTTTGCTAAGTTTCCATGCTTGTTTCATGCCTTTTTCATCTTGTCATGCTTCAAAATTGGGTTTTCAAGTTAGTTTGCTAAATTTCCTTCCTTGGCCTGTCATTTTGCAGGATTACATTAATGAACGTAGTCTTTGGCAACATCATCCAATGTACTTAGTCTTTGGCGGATGTTGGAAACAAAGTGTTCCACGGATTGAAGCCAATTCAGAAACCATGGGAAGCCGTAGAGGTCAAAAATGCAATTTTTTGCGGATTGAAGCCAAATTATATAGCCGCGGAAGACAAAACTTAGTCCTTGGCATGTTGAGCAAATTCAGAAGCAGATTGGAAGCCCCAGAGATGAGAAATGGTCAGGAGCTGCTAGTAGAAATGGTCCAGAGCTGGTTAGGATGTCTTGAGTGGGCGCTACACTTGGTATCTTGGAAGTAGCGAAACAAGATGCAAAAACCACACTAAGCCACAAAGTAAAGGAAAAGGAGTTTTGCTGGAACTAAGTCTGGAAGGCTGTGGAACAAAGCAAAGACTAAGAAGCGTAACACTAAAAGCCGCAGAAGTCGAAAAACAATGTTTGGTAGAGATGGGACAAATTACAATGTTCATGGAAAGCAATACAAAGAAAAGCCATTTAACAAAGAAAGTGAAATCCTAGCCCACGAAACAAAGAATAGATCCACGCCATTAAATTTGATGGGCACAAAAAAATGCAAAGTATGAATTCACGAATTTGTAGACAGATTTATTGCATTTCTGCCTGTTTTAGCCTTTGCCTCCTCTAGAAGAATCTAAATGATTTGAGGGTGCCTATCAACCATTTCCATGGCGCAAAAGGATGATAATGACGTTTGCAAAAGAGACAAAATGTTTGTTGCCCAGAAATAGATATTCTTCCATTTCCCTTGCGTTTTCATCAATGCGAGCATCAAAGTAGCATCTTTCACACCAGGACCCTCATTTCCACCATTTGCAAGCATTTGGCATTAAAATTTGGGCAAAACCTTTGCAATATCATGAGGATTGTCATTTTCATGACGTTTTTGAATTTGAATCAATTAGGATATTTCTTGAACAGCCAATTTGTTTGTAATATTCCTTGATCTTTTGTAATCATTGCTTGAAATGGGCGGCAAAGTGAGGCCCCAAAATTTTATAAGTATGTCTTCTCCCATTCTGAAAAAGAAGGATGATTTCTTTGGAAAATAATGCAAGCCGATGTAAAATATTCACTTATGCAAGCTTTGTGGACTAGGACCTTCATCTCCACCCTCAACTTTGCAATGTGTTTGTGTTGATTCCAAGTGTTTGAGATGTCCTTTATATGTTTTCCTTTCATGATTTGTCTAGATTGTGCGTGTGCTAGTTCATGTTTTAATCATTTTGGGAATGTTGCAAGTTAAATGAACCATTTAGATGTGCTTTAGCAATTGACATGTTGATTTTTGATCTGTAGATTGTCTAACACCTAGGTAGCCGATACGGCTAGAAACAGCCTTGGGAGCCGGAGCGGGAGCGGCGGAGGAGCGGCACTGAGAGCGGGAAAACGGCTAGGAACGGCACAAGTCGTACCCGACCATTTCCGCAGCTATGCCGCCGCTCCTGCTCGCTCCCACTTAAAAAAACGCGATTTTTCATTTTTTTCAATGATTTCTTTGTTTTAAAAGCACCACTCCTTTAAAAAACAAAATATTTTTCTAATTTAAACCCTAAAAGCTAGCTCTAAACAATAAAACAAAAGAACAACACAAAAACAAAACATAAAGCAAAGAAACTTACCTTTGGCTCTCCAAAATTGCATTGTGTTTGTCTAGAGTTTGAGGAGCTATTGCTAAGCTTGTAGGAGTGTGAGGAGCTGTAAAGGAGGAAGATTTGTGAAGGATTTGTGGTTTACTAAGTGAAGGTAAATTTTTTTTTAATTTCTAACCTTGTTTTTTTTTTTTTTGTTATTTAATCTTGCACACATTACATTTTGATTTTTTTGCTTATGTTCATCTTTTTTTTGCTCTTTCTATTTAACTTTTTAATTTTCATTGTTCAATCACAATGCAATTGCATGCCATTGTTTTCTTTACTTTTTTTTTTTTTTTTTGGAACCTTGTAGGTATTTCTCTGATAAGCAACAACAAGTTCTGCTTCTTGTGGGCAATCTTTGGCCAAGGACTTTGACCCAAATTCACCGTTATGGAGGCACGTAACAATAGTTCAACAACTTGCAGGTGGTGGTTGTTTTGAATGGAAATGCAATGATTGTGATGGACTATTCAAAGGCTCTTCTGATGGGGGTGAAAAGCCACTTGTGTGCCATAACGGGTAATGGCATAAGAGTATGCAAGGGGAAGAATAATGTTGGGGTGCCAAAAGCAAAAGTTTTGGCATATATCAAAAAGCAGGAAGATGTAGAGGCAAATGTGGCTATGAGAGCGGGTCATCCATTGGCTAAAAGAGGAGGTTCATCTCATTCAATGAGGCCTCAATTGCTCCATCACCTAGTGGATCCCCAATTGTGGCCATGCCACATCCATTTGTGGCTCCTATCTCCACGGATGAGGATGTTTCCCTTGCACGAAAGAAAAGCAAGACAAAAGGGCCATTGGAAAAGGCCTTTCAAATGAGACCAGAGCAATTGCAGATGGACACATTGCAAGGTGTGTATATATGCTAATGGGCTTTCTTTTAATGTTGTGAGATCACCTTATTGGCATGAGATGGTGAAAGCCATCAATGAGGCACCAAAAGGGTATAAATCACCAAGATATGAGAAGATCCGCACCACCCTTTTGGATAAACAAAAAAAAATGTGGAAACCTCCTTGCAACCAATTAGGGACTCATGGACCAAAACAGTGTGTCCATTGTTTCTGATGGATGGAAAGATGCAAGAAACCGCCCTTTAATCAATGTGATTGCAGTATGCCCTAAGGGGGCAATGTTTTTGAAAGCGGTTGATTGTGAGGGGCAAGTGAAGGATGCCCAATTTATAGCCAACATTCTCTTTGAGTCCATTGAGGCAGTGGGGCCTGAAAATGTTGTCCAAGTCATAACGGACAACGCCAAAAATTGCAAAGCTGCGGGGATGCTAGTTGAGGCACGGTATGGGCATATTTTTTGGACACCATGTGTTGTGCATTCATTGAATTTAATGCTAAAGAAAATGGCAAACAAAATAGAGTGGATCCAACAAGTGTATGAAGAAGCTGAAGAGATCCAAATGTTTGTCACCAACCACCACATGTCACAGGGCATTTTTAGATCATTCTCGCAGTTGGAGCTACTGAAGGTAAGGAAAAACTTTCTTTCTTTCTTTTTAATTTAAAATTTAAATATAAGTTTTTTAGTATTCTTTTAGCTTTCAATTTTATTTTTAATTTTTGTTCCTCATTCTTATTAGGTTGTTGAGACTCGGTTTGCATCACACACAATCATCTTGAGACAACTAGTGAAGGTGCGAGAGGCACTCATGAGGATGGTAACATCCAATCTTTGGTCTATATGGAGGCAATCAAACACTCAACGGGCTCAAAAAGTGAAGACCCTGATCTTAGAGGACCCTTGGTGGGATAGAGTGAATTATTTGTTGAGTTTTACGAAGCCCATTATGAGCATGATCCGGTTTACTGACATGGATCAGCCATGTCTAGGAGAGATATATATGCGGCATCGACTCGATGATTGAGAAGATAAAAGCCGTCATAAATGCAAAAGAACAAGATCCCGAGGAAATATTTTTCAAACAAGTGAAGTCAATCCTCATTGAGCGGTGGAACAAAATAATCACCCCATTATATCTATTGGCTTTTGCATTGACTCCTAGATTTTATAGCATAGAGATCCTTTCCTTGCCAGGGAGGGTAGCACCATACAGGGATACGGAAATCAGTGAGGGATATATGGTGGCATTGGCTAGGCTCTTCCCTGATCACGAGGCCCAAGACCGAGGTTATGGTAGAGTTTGACAATTTCATAGCGAAAGCGGGTCATAGCCTTCTCGCTCTTCGGAGCAAATACAAGATGGATGCTCATATGTGGTGGTACCTCCATGGTACTTCATCGGTTTACTTGCAACCTCTTGCAATCAAGGTCTTGGCACAGTAACTTTTAAATTTTTTTATTCTCTTTTAAGTTTCTTTTAGTTTTTTTAAAATTTAAGTTTGAGTGTTTAAGTTTGAAGTTGAACTTTGCATTGACTTTGAAGTTTGGGTTGCCTTAATAGGTTGCAAGTTCATCTTCCTCTGAGCGCAACTGGAGTACATATAGTTTCATTCACTCACAGAAACGCAACAGGTTGAGGGCTAAAAGGGCTGAAGATTTGGTATACATACATTCCAACTTGCGCCTTTTATCCCACAAGCAGCCGAGAGTACAAGGAAGGGTCAACAAGACATTGGGACATTGATCCAGAGATAGTTGACTTGGATGCTTCCATTTCCCACCATGGAGCATATGATGATGAGGGGAGTTCGTGCACTTGCACACCATGAGACCTACATGCACAAGGGGGTGCAACTGCATTGGCCTTAGTGCGAGTGGTTCGAGCCCATGTGGTTCTAATGAACCACATAATGATGATGATGTAGTTGGTTTTGATCCTCTTGATGAAGAGGAATATGATGAATATTGACAATGAAAGATAGTTTGAACTTTGAATATTGATCTATGATTGAATTTAATATATCATGAGATTCATGACATTCACATTGTGTTCGATTTAAGTATTTTAAATTTTAATTTAACTTTTAAGCTTTTAAGTTTCTAAGTTTTATCGGTATCCTAGCTTGTTTGTTGTGGTTATTCACTTATTTAGCTTATAACTTGTCTTTTATCTTGTCTTTCATATGCATAATATGTGGTTAATAATTAAATTCCTATTTTAAAGACTGAAATTTATATATTTTTTAATTTTTATATAGTTTTTGTATTGCCGTATCCTACGCCGTATCCGAGTCGAAAAAAATTCTTGCACCATGGGCATGGAAATTTGAGTGATTAACTAGATTTTATGCCTTTGGTTTAACTAGGAAAGTAATGGTATCTCCATCAAGCACTCAGGATTTGCATTTACATGTTTGTGCAGATTTTTTTCTCCTTGCCCTTCTTTCCCCCTTTTAGTGTTTCTTCGGTAATACCCTCTTAGATTTAGGTCAATTTAGGCAGGTTTCAAAGACAAATCAAGTGAATAATTGCAGGAGTGGCGCTAGGACTAGAAATCCAGCAAAACCCCTTTACTATTGGTTTAAATAACCAATACCTACCGCAACTCATGCCTGAATCACACAAGTTGTAGTTCTAAAATGAGTAGGACATAAGAGCCTGTCATTTCTCCCTACGGTTGTGTCATTTTGATACATCAACACCTTTCTTTTTCGATTAGAGCCTAGAAAGGGAAATTTCAAGGAGAGATGATCTCCTTACATGGGAGAGAGGAAGAAAGGGCATGTTTGAGAATGCCCCCACATACGGAGTTCATCATCAATGTGAAGACCTCTCTTTGGCGATGAAGATGATAAGCCCACCGAAGGCTTGGGAGAAGAAGGTGTGTTGATGAAAGGTTTTGCAAAGAGCTATTGAAATGGGGCAAAACCCCAAAGCTTTGTGCAAAGTCCCTCAATGGACCATCTGATAAGAAATGAGCAAGGAATCCTATTTGCATGTATTAAAACTTGAAATAAACAAGAAATCTAACAAATAGCATTAACCTCTATTCTTGAAAGCTTAACAAAATATGCCTACTAAAGACTTAAGCAATCAGTTTTGTTGTTTACTCCATGAGGGTGAATGAATCTCACTAAATGGCTACATGGCCAAGTTTAGTTATTCCATTACTAACCTAACATGGGTGCAAGATGAAGCTATTTTAATGGTGGATGACCCAAGATCAAATGCCTTATTAGCTTGGCTAATGCAAATGAGCTCTTAAGCTTTCTTAGGCTTGTTTTGGTTTTGTGTTATGTAAAGTTGTAAGTTTGAATGGGTAGGCTTAGCCTTGTATTTATAGTTTTTCACTTGGGAGAGATTGGAATTTGGGTGCATGTGGGACTAAAGCTCAAAAAGCACTTTTAGATTAGATTAGGATAAACATGATTTAGGCTTAGTTAAGCTTGGTTTAGGCTAGTTAAACTTGATTAGCAAGTGATTAGAGACTCATTGAGAGTTGGGAGGGGTCTGGATAACCAACCGCTGACTAATAGATAGCCTACAAAGCCAATAAAAGTGGTCTAGAGAGAACTAGGAGGTTACAATGGTCGAAAGGAGGAATGTTTAACTAATAAGAGACATATTAGCCAAATAAGCTGATTATAGGAGAAATACGACTGAGAAGGTGTCGTAAATGGGCATCCGAGAATGGAGCGAAGAAGGTTTGATTAACGAAGTGTCGTCAATTGGTTGAATTGGATGAAATGCTAAGTGTAAGCATGTTTTAGGTGTCTACGAGAAGGAAACCGAGCACAACCAAGCGTAACCAAGGTAGGCAGGAAAAGAAGAAGAGCATAGCATCAATCTGAGAGAAGAAACCCATTAAGAGAGGTTGATGGAAGAAGAATAGCAAAATATAAGAGTGTCAACTCAATTGACAAATATCCCAATTGGCGTTGGATCTTTTTTTTTTTTCGACTTGAGTAATCAATTGCTAGAAATCACTCTTGGATGGACCAAGGTTCCTTTCACGTTTGAGCAAATGACCAAGGAGATGATACACTCACGATGGAGGACCCGAACCCTAGATAATCAGTAGTGACCAACGAAAGAACAACAAAGTTGATAGAGGTGTGGCTACCACAGAGGAATGATGAAAAGATTGTGTAACATTATTGAAATATATGTTAATCCTAGGTGTCATAGGCTTTTGTCTTATTTGATGTAAATGAAGAGTCATTTCCATAGGAATAGCAAGAGTTGCCTTAGAAGGTGAAATGAAAACCCAAATCTTGACTCTATATATTGTAATCTTCTTCTTTTCAATAAGAAACATGAATACAATTTTTGGCTTGCACCAATATTGTCAATTTGTCATTCCAATACCTAGCTTGACATTAATATCAAATCTCAGGCTTGTCCATTTCTTTTACTACTATTCCTCTTTCGCTGCATATTTTTTCCAGCCAATAAAATTTCTGTGCAATTTCAATTTAATTGACATGCAAGCTGTTCAGCACTGATAACATTAATTAAAGATACCTGTGCACCTGTCCATTGCTGCTGGGATTGTTTTAGGTCTCTGGAAAAATATTTTATCTTCTTAGCTAGCTGTACAGCATTCCACCTGCTCATCTTCAACCTGAAAAGCATCTTCCAAAAGCATTTTGAATAAGAGTGTGGTGTTCAAAAAAGAAAAGAAGAGTGTGGTATTCAAACAAGAAAAGGCATTTCATTCTTTCCGATAGCATGGAGATCTGAAGTTGATATCACATTGGCCTGACTTCTACTGCTAGAGTATCATCTTTGATGCACTCTCTCTGCTGTAACGGAGCATTTCAGGTCTGAGATTGGCATCAGAATTTTATTGAAGGAATGTTAATGCAATCGGGTCATTTTGGTTTTGATTGTACAAGGCATTGGTTATTTAGTGGCTGCTTTTTTCAAAAAAAAAGGAAGAAGACTGCTCCATAGGATATTCAAGCAAAGTGTTTAATTTTTCATTCAAACTCTATTTTCTTTGCCTTTTCCAACAAAGGTTACGTGGAAAAGAGCCTTTATAGGCTGGTTTGAGATAAGTTTATTTTTATGATTTTTTCAATTAAAAGCAATCACATTTTAATGCCTTTAATTAATTTTTTTAAGAAGCATTTGTTACACAAGTCATTTTCATGCAAAATTTGGAAAACAAAACAAATCATGCAAAAACAAACAAGGAGAAATAAGGGTAGCTACTCTTCATCGGTTACCTATTCGCTAACTATTGCAAGATGTAAATCCCAAAAGCAAGAAAAACCAAGTATATAGGGAAGTTATGCACACGTATGGTGTTTCTTGTTAAGTGGGTGTCATTGATAGAGCGAATCCTTTTCACGTACTACCTAGGTACCACGTACCATTCTTCTTTCACGTATCTTAATGCCTCTTTCACGTCTTGACATGTGGTATATCAAAAGGGCGAGCTTCTTCCACATACAAAAGGGCATATAAGAGGGAGGATATATCAAGAGGTCTAGTATATTGTTCGGTGGTATATAGAAAAGGGAACCTTTTGGAGTGATAAGGAACCAATCCATCTCTTTGGGGTCTCAAAACACCAAACAAAACAAAAATGACTTCAATAATATCAGCTGTTCACACAACTTTGACCAGAAAAGAAAGCTGGTTAGAGTGGGCTCGATGGAGAACACACTCATCTTCAATGATCTATGGTTCAACATTTGTGATGCATACACAAAGGTGACACTGCTACAAATGAAAAAGAAGAAAATATTTGGAAGTAAAAGAATTTGAAAGCATTGGTCTTGATGAGGGCCTAAGTTGATGCAAGAGTATTGTCATGTTCACAAATATGATACTGCATGGGAAGCATTCAATAAGTTGGACTTGTATGATTCTCACTCAAAATTGGAGTTCATACATTTGCAATTAAAATTGTTAAATCTTGAGTTGAAAAATGGTGATATCATGAGTTTGGTCTCAAAAATATGTGCAATCAAGCATGATGTAGAACCCACTAGTGTAAAAATTGACATATATATGACTACTTTCATAAAAGTCCTTCCTACATATTCAACCTACTTGGAGTCTTTACAAGCAAGCAATCAATTAAAGACTCTCATTTGATCAATTGGTTGAAAAGATGGCCAAAAGAGAAAAGGCTAGATGGTTGAAAGAGAAAAGGCCTTTGGGAGAAAAAATGAGTCATTAGGAGAAAGCATTTGATATGCCAATCGAAAGGCAATTCTTTCAAGCATTCTTCCTCTAAGGCCTCATTTTCCAAAAGCGAGTAAGTCAGAAGAACAAAGGGAGGAATAAGGGTCAAGGAAGCATAAATAACAATAACAATGGGCATAAGAAAAATTAAACAACATTTGTTTTACAAACAATGCGATAGAAAAGGAATCCATTAGGCTCACGAATGTAAAACTTCATAGGAGAAGATTGAAGCCTCTTCGCCAGTGAAGGAAGGAAAAGAAAAGAAACAAACCAATGAATCAAACTCATCTTAACTCACCGGTGAATATGTGTTTTACACGGTTGTGATGAAGAAAATAATGCCTCGAGTTAGAATCACTTGGTTTGATGCTTGGGTCCTAGATATTGGAGCCACTTAACACATGACTTTTTGAAAGGACTTCTTTGAGGAGTTTTATGAATAAGGTTGTAATCTAGTATATTTGGCAAACAAATAAAGTCCGTGACTAGAGGGTAAAGGGACAATAAGACTCAAGTGTCAAGGGCTTCCAAATTTCATTCTTAAAAATGTCCTATACCTTCCTCAATTGAAAAGAAACTTGTTATCCTTTGCAAATATTCTAAAGAAATAGTCAATCACCTCTTCTTACACTACTCTTTTGCCACCTCGATTTGGAACTTCTTCAAATCCATGGACATTTATTGGACCTTCCCGACTCTATTATGTCTACTTAAAGACAATGGCACTTCCCTACCAAAAATTCAAAGGGTTAAGAAGCTTTAGAGCCTTGCTTTCCCTCATGTCATCTAGAATATCTAGAAAACCCTAACACTTCCATTTTTGAAGATAAAAATCCATCTATTATCAAGTACTAATGTTCTTGTTGATGATATTCGACAGAATGTCTCTGTTTTAGACCTCTAAAGAAGATACACCAAAGCAGGGAGGATAGCGAAATCCTAGACAAATGGAAACTGAATATTTTCTTTGTCAATTTTCGTGAGAAAGACGTAATCAAGGATCATATCAAATGGCACCCTCCCCCCTCAGGTTGGCTTAAGCTCAATTATGATGGATCTTCTAAGGGAAATCCGGGTTAGTCGGGTGGTAGTGGATGCATTAGAAATGAGAAAGGACATGTAATCAAAATATATGTTGGCACTATGGGAATAAACTCTAATCGTTACTCCAAAGCTCTTTGCTTACAGTGGGGGCTTAAGTCTAGCGAGTTTAATGCTAGAAATATAATTGTGGAGGGTGATTCATTGAACATTACCAAATGCCTCAAAGGCAATAATCATGTAAGTTGGTCCATCAAAAATATAATTGACGAGGCTACACATAACCTTAGCACCTTCCAATATTATATTGTGCAACACACATACCGAGAAAGGAACAAGCACACCAATATTATGGCGAATATTGGGGTTAATCTCAATAATTTGCAAGTGTGGAAAGTTGACGAGACTCCTCCATCAATTTCCAAAAGTATAATCAATAATGAAAAGGCAGACTAATCCACACATGATCGGGATTTGGCTCGTGCATGGCAGATAAAGCTTTTGCCTTTAAAATCCACCTCTCCATCTGTCGAAACCACTAAAGGTGGAATTAGTTGTGCACAGTCATCTTGGAGTTTTTTTGCCAAAATGGGTGGGGAGCGATGCAGAGTTGAGCCAGTCAAAATTGATGAATGGAAGCATAATGTTGATCTTTGGAGCATTCTGAGCAGAGGGGGTTTCACCAATTTTATGGAAAGGGTTAAAGGCCATGATCTTCGTTTGTTGCAGGAGTTTATTTAAAACTAGAAGGAAAGGAAAGTATCCTATAAAGGAAAAGAATTTGAAATCAATGAAGACGTTATAGCACGGATGACAGTCTACACATGAAAGGCTTGAAGTTCTTTAAAAACAATATTGATAATGGGGCGGAAGAACAAAGATTCTTGGAAAATGGTGAATCTATTGTGCACAAGAAGGGGGATTCGTTTGAGATTCTCTACCTCCTCCATACAACACGGTCGGGCTTCTGGTGATGAAATTCATCACACTTGAGGGTAGATTTACGGTAATGCCTAACTACCATCTTATGTTTCTCAATCACTTTCACGAGAAAATACTCATAGATTTCCATTCTTCATCCTTCATTCACCGAAACATTATGTGAATCTTGTGAAATGGGAAAAAGAGTCTACCCCTTACACCATGTTGTGATTTTGATGTTGTACAAGTTTTTTGATTACTCGATCCTTCATCCCCAACCCTCTTCCCTTTTCCCCCAACATTCCCCATGTTCCCCCTTCCTCTTCCACTCTTCCCACCTCCACCCTCCCCACCTCTACTTTGCCTTCCTCTTCCTCTCTCCCCACCTCCACCACCCCCACCTCTCTCCACCTTCCTCCTCTATTTCTTCCTCCAGCCCTCCCGCCTCTGCCCCCTCCACTTGCAAGAGATCCCGAGATCTTTCTCTAGAGAAATCCCATAGGGACAAGATGCTTAAATCTTATGCGAGGATGAGGTCCTTCCTCCCCCTATCATTGGGAAAGGTGAGGCCATACTTGGTCTTCTCTCCATGGGCAAGAATGGCCCTAAACCCCCCACTGCCAAAGACCCGAACGATAGAGTTGAGCTTGACATCCAAATGGACAAGATCAAAGAACTCAAGGGCAAGATTGAAGCTTGCAGGCTCAAGAATGACGAAGGCAAGGTTGATAAGAAGATAGTGATG
Organism: Taxus wallichiana var. yunnanensis; assembly: GCA_018340775.1. Lineage (NCBI taxonomy): Eukaryota > Viridiplantae > Streptophyta > Pinopsida > Cupressales > Taxaceae > Taxus > Taxus wallichiana. Next base: position 107,846,150 of record CM031244.1, on the reverse strand, counting down.
GATATTTGCAAGCGTGTCACTAAAATTGAAAAGGATATGGAAAATTTTAGGGCCAAACAATGTGATATCCTTAGCATTCTCAAGAGCACTATCGACTTCATTTCTCTCATTTCTTCTTAGTTTGAAGATCAAAAAGGAAAGGAAAAAACCAAAAAGAAAACAGCCTCAGAGACATCAAAAGGGGGCTTGATAATGTAAAGATCTTCCAGAAGCTCATAAAATAATCTTGCGTGACTTCTTGCTCTAAGTGTTTTGTGAGATTGCTTCTATCTCTCTCGCTGTGAAGTTGCTGATACTTTGCTGACTTCCTACTGTTTTTGGGCTGCTTGTTGACTGGATGTTTATTTCGGTCTTGTTTTGGTTTCTTATGCAATGTATTGAACATCTAGCCTTCGGCCTTTTTGTAACTGGGTAGGGTCCTAGGCAAAAAACCTTTATCCTTAATAAAAAAATAAAAGAAACTTGTTATCATTGGTGCTCATTCCCCAACAAAGGAACTCCATTTTGTTGAACAATTGTAATGTCCCAACTCCGGGATCAATGGGAAATTAAGCAAATAACCCACTCTTCAATTATCCCACCCAAAGAATTAGCAAACATATTCTAAAATCAGTCCTTCAAATAACATAGGCACATACAACTACCAGCACTAACGCTTAATAATTGCTCTCCACAGATTGCTGGTCATTAACGAAAGCACACAGTATGCTGATCATATATGGTTTCAATATGCAAGAGAACTCTTGTTAATTCTATCTACTGAAATAGCTGGTAATAAGACTGAGAATGCTCATTAGTTTACTCCTAAAATTGCCCAGAACAAGTCGCTGTTGAAAGGAGTTAAGGCAGATCACACTAATCAAAAACCAGACCTCATTGATAAGATTTACCTTGCCCACCTTTGCCCAGAACAGATCGCTGCCATAGAGAGGTTATAACCATGCACACACACCCAAGTCGTATCCCATCAACAATGCAATAAACATTCAGGAGGAATTCGTTGGGCAATAGGAAATCATACAACACAGTTGTAATTGCTAAGACAATGCTTCAAACAGACCCTTAAGAGGTCGCTGCATTTATGGCACATTGGCAAACAGGAATCTAATCATTTGCCCTACCAAATAATTCACAAACCCATCAAAGTAAATCACTGCAGTTAATAAACATAAATCAGGCCAGTCGCTGGGTTTTTAGCACATAAAATATGTATTCAAAAACATCCACAGTCCAGTCAAAGGGTTCGCTGCTCATAGGAGTATTCAGGCATGCATTAGAACATTCAAATAATCAACCAATACAGTCGCTGCACTATAGGGACTGAACAACCTCACATATAACCAAGTTGTACCATTCAGACAAGCATACAAACAAATCGATTTGCCAGGGATATGAGAAATTCTCCAATAATTACGGAAGGTTGCCACTGTATATTGAGATACAATAACACCAACCCAGCTGGTCTATTCCACTAAAGATTACATACAAAACAGCCCATAAACATTAATAAGGAGTCGCCAAAGCTAGGAATGAAACACAACAACCAATCGATTTGCAAAGCACATAGAAAATACTTTGATTTGATCACGAAAACCCAGCTGCTACAGTGACATCGCTACAGTGATTCGCTACAGTAGAAAAAGACAGATTTTCACTTGCAAATTTAATCAAATGCTTGCCAAAGCCAAAAACATGGGTCTCACAAATAATTACTTCAATTGAATCTCAGAACCAGCTCAATACCACCTCCCACGCAAGAGAGAGAGAGAGAGAGAGAGAGACATCAATGGGCATGCATCCCAACTCCAAGCATGGAGTATCAAATAAATTTCATCATAACATAATGATAATAATGACCCTAGCACTCCTTTTATAAGCAAGGAGACACAAAATTAAGAAATCCTAGAGGGAAATTATTAAATAAAAGCAGTTTTTTTCCCTAGGTGTGGCGTCCCCTTTTCAAAGGGTGATTGTATCAATGAAAGCCACCTAAATATTTATTTAATTAATTCCCCATTTAATTTTTATATTTTGAGAATTAAATTAAATAATCTTCATAGTTAAATAATTGAATAATTATTGCTCCAGAAATAATATTTAATTATTTAATAAGAAATGTCCCCATTGTAACATCGCAAAGCCCATGGGAAAGGATAGGCTAAGGGTCTTCAAAAATGGGGACATTACAACAATGGGGAGGTCACTATATTGACTAGATTTGAGGAAGGCAAATTGTTAAAACTCGGGGTGAGCCATCCAATTTAGGGAATTTTGCTAATCTCGTTGAAGACGGAATGTCTCCAAGTATGTTGTGGCAAGCGATATTTGGGCGCTCTAATCACGATTTGCATTCATGTGTTGCAAAGAATGGCAGAGCAAGATTGCCCACCTTGCCCGCAAAATATAAGTGTGAAGTCAAAATGGAAAGCTAACAAAAGTTGCAATTGGTCCATTCCAACTTGTGTTCTCTTCCAATTCTATCAACTAGTGGTCACAAATACTTCATGTACCTCATCGTCCACTACATCTCGAATGACATGGTTTAATTTCCTCAAACAAAAATCAAAGCCTTGGAAACGTTTCAAAAGTTTCAAGCTATGGTGGGAAATGAAGCTCAAACCCACAATGGGACACTCAATATTGATAATGGTGGTGAGTACACTTCAAATGCATTTGAATCCTATCTCAAGAAAAATGGGATCAAACGCCATCTCACAATTCCTCACACTCCTCAACAAAATGGAATAGTTGAAAGGGTGAACAAAACCGTGATGAGTATGGTTCGTATGAATGTTATATTTTAAGGGGGTGAATCTACACGTTTGGGTAGAAGCAACACAAATAACAGTGTACCTCTGAAACAAATCGCCATGAACAACCCTTAAATTGAAAACTCCATATGAAAAGCGGTGTGGTCATTTTCCTTGATAAGTCATCTTCAAATTTTTGGATCCACATGTTACACATTGATTCCTAAGGAGAAAAGGAATAAGTTTAACCATAGGAGTCATAAATGCATTCATTTGGGATGTTTTGAATCCTCCAAGACATATCGACTCTATGATAAAAAAGCGAAATTCCTCATTGCAAGGGATTTCATCTTTTGTGAAAGTGTAAAGGATGAAACTAACATCAATCGTCAATTGACTTGATTGGAGAAGTATGCCAAGTTCGATGTCCTACAAGGAGAGTAATTTGGAAATTCCAAACAGTGAGGGACATGTAGTTTGGAGGCATTTGATTTTGTATTATCTCCTATAACAAAGATTGAAACTCCTCTTGAAGAAGAAAATGAAACTTCATTAGGCAATGGACAAGTGGCATAAGAACAAAAAACAGAAAGTTAAGGAGCTTCAAATCATGAGATTGAGGCACCAAAACCACAGAAGAAGATGCTTAAATGGGAAACACAGACATTAAAAGATGTCTGTTCTAATGAAGTTGGAAAAAATGGCACAAGGAATGCATATACAGCCGCAACCAACAGAAAATGTCCTAGAAGAAATTCAAAAAAAAAGTTGAAAAGCTCACCATGATTGATTCTCCAGAAGAACTCAATGTTGTGTTTGATTGTAATGTCCCTTTTTAGGGGGACTCAGGAATGGCTAAAAGCTCACAAATCAGATTTATAGAACTGCTGTTATAACCCTGCAAAACTGAATTTCAAACCCTTCCTAGGGCAGCGACTTCCCTAGGTGAGATAAGCCCTTCAAATAGGGGTTAAACCTTGCAAAAATCCTTCCAAACTTATGCCAAAATTAGTAGAAAACCTTTAGCAAATAATTGCAGCTGTTAAAAATCAGAATTGGATGTGGAATTAATTAATTATGAAACCCTAACCAACGAACATCAAGCTTGAAAAAAATAGTAGATCACCTCCAAAATTCATCAAACTCGGGATCTTGGCCTTAGAAAATATAGGGAACAAGAGAGTAATTTCAGATTTTCCAAAATTGCATCACACATACCAAAATTTCACTCCAAGGTAGGTTGCTCCACTCTAAACAAATATAATATTGCACCAAAGATACCACACATGCAAGAGAAAGATACTTTATTACTTTTCAAATCAGCTTGCACACAAAACCTCATGAAGGGTTTTCGTCCTTCACAAGTTTCCCAACCAAGGGTTTTCGTCCTTGGATGAGGTCCTCAACCCAAGGGGTTTCGTCCTTGAGAGAGAGAGAGAGTAAAAGGGCTACACTAGCCAACTTTCACCAAGATATGAATAATCACCAAAAACATGAATCATTAATGCCCAAGCGACCTCCTTAAATAGCCACAAGGAGTGCTTATGAACATAAGAAATGATGGCCACCCCTTAAGTAAGTGCTTTTAAATATTTAAATGGTATTTGGAGCCTACATGCTCATAATACCTTTATTACCTAACTACTTAAGTTCTTTATTGGAGCACTAGGCTTCTCAATAGGATAAATGATAATAAATGAAAACAACTACCTAAACAATAATAAAATGTAATTCAAATCTTCCCTTTCTTTCCTCCTTAGACCCACGGGAGAGAATGGGTTAAGGTCTTCAGAAATCAGCCTCCAAAAAGGGACATGACAGTCCCCCTTCCCAAGATTGCTTGTCCCCAAGCAATCGAAAATCTGGATGCTCCAAGATAGTTGCTCCTTCCCATGTGGCATCTTCAAGTGGTAGGCCCTTCCAACGTACCAAGTATTCCCGTATGCTCCGGTTCCTTAGCTTCCTCTCTCGAACATCAAGGATGGTTTCCAACAAGAATGATCTTCCCTTCCTCATCTAAAGGGGCAGCTATAGTGAAGGGGTAATATGCTTCCCCAATGCCTTCTTAAGACAAGAGACATGGAAGACATCGTGTATCTTGCTTTCTCCGGAGGTAGCTCAAGACGATATGCAACCTGTCCTATCCTTTCCTTCACCTTGTAGGGTCCATAAAATCTTGGTTTTAACTTCTCAGCCCCACTTTGTTTAAGTGAGGATTGTCTATAGGGCTGCAACCTTAGGAAAACCAAGTCTCCTACCTCAAAAGACCTCTCTATTCGCTGCTGGTCTGCATATTGTTTCTGTTGATTCTGAGCTTGTTGGAGGTTCTCCTTGAGTGCTTTTAAGATGTCTTGACTCTCTTGGATCAGATTTTTAGCACCGGGAACCCTACTATCTCCAATGATCAAATCCATGAAGGAAAAAGCCTCATATCATAGAGTGCTCTAAAAGGGGACATTCCAATGGATACATGAAATGTTGTATTGTAACAAAACTCAGCCAAGTGAAGCCATTTTATCCAAGCTGATTGCTGTCCGGAAATGTAGTTTCTCAAATATCCTTCCACCCATTTATTCACAATTTCAGTTTGCCCATCCGTTTGGGGATGGTAACTAGTGCTTGGAGTGAGTTCGGTACCTATTAGGCGAAAAGCTCTCTTGCCAAAATATACTCATAAAGTGGTGGTCTCTGTCACTAACAATGTTTTGTGGGAGCCCATGAAGTCTAAAAATTTCTTTAAAGAACACATCAACAATCATAGGAGCATCATACTTGGTAGGAAGTGGATGAAAATGAGCATATTTCGTTAATCTATCCACTACAACATATAAGCAACTCTTACCTTGGGTCATGGGCAGCCCCGTAATGAAATCCATGGAGATGCTTTCCCATTTTTGAGAAGGAATGGGAAGAGGTTGTAACAACCCAGCTGGAAAGTTATGTTCTCCTTTGTTATGTTGGCAAGTTACACATTCCCGAATGTGTTGCAAGACATCCTCCTTGAGCCCTTTCCAAAAGAACCTTTCACGGATTTGCTTGTATGTCTTAAAGTATCCTTGGTGACCAGCTAGAGGTGAATCATGAGCAGCCCTCATTATCCTTAATCTCATCTTGGAATCCGGTATCAAAAAGACTCTATTCTTATAGAGGATCAGCCCATCCATTACCTTGTAATTCTCCGCCACTATATGCCCTTCCATGATGTCATTAGCAAACTGATTTTTGGCATATTCAGCTGTGATAATGTTTTTCCAATCAGCTTTTATGTGTGAAAGCAACCCACAATGTGATCCCCAAGCATTTGCCATTACATTTCCTTCATCCTCTATTCCTTGAATTCTGATTTCTTTGTCTTTATCATAGAATTTCAGTTCTCTAATATGATAATTGAGGGTGAATTCCCCCACAGATTGCAGCCATTGGACTCCAAGAACTACTTCATCATTAGCAAGCTTAATCACAAAGAATTCATCACATACCTCATAATTTCCTAGGAGAAGTGATAGCTGTCCTATTTTCTTTGTGCAAGGTATGGTGGTCCCATTGGCAATGGTTACTTGGAAGCCTTCAAAATTTCTCACCCTCAAACCCAGCTTGTCTGCAAGTCCTTCATTGATGAAATTATTGGTAGCGCCACTATCAATGAGAACTACCACTTTGTGACTATTGATGTGTCCTCTTACCCGAAGGAATGGTATGCTTGGGCACTCTCTAGAGATGTAAGAGTGCTGGTTATAACCGGATCAGACTTTGATGTTCCTTCTTTTCTAGCTCAGAAATTGCTGTCACCTTTTCCTCTTCATTGCCCTCTTCTTCATCATCGACATCACTTCTATGTAGTGTATTTGCCCCTTTCCAAGGCATCTATGTCCGGGTGACCACGGATCTCTACATGTGAAGCAAAGCTTCTTCCTTCTCAGCTCACTTTTGGACTCTTGATTCTTTCCTTCTTGCTTCTGTCCTTCTTGGCTATTAGCCCCTTGAAAAGGCTTCATAGGCTGCCCCAAATTTGGTACTTTAGGCTGAGATAGAAGACCCTTTGGCTGCCCTCCTATTGCTGGTCTGATCTGCCCCTTTTCCCCATAACTTTTGAATGAAAAACCAGTCCTAGGGATTGCACCTTCTAGGTCCAAGGACTTCCTTATGGTTTCTTGCAAGGAAGATGGGTCAAAAGCCCTTACTAAGCTCTTTAGGGGTTCAGGTCAGCCCTTCTATAAACAATATCACGAGTCTCCCTTCGGAAATATCATCTACCATGACTGAAATCTTTTGAAAATCAGCAACATAATCTTCAACCGTACCTTTTTGTTTGAGTTGGGAAAGATCATGGAAATATGCTTCGGATCCATTCGTTTCGAACCTCTCCACGAGCCTTGTGCAAAATTCTTCATAGGAATGAATGCGGTGATGCCCTTGTGTCAACATGCCATGATGCCACCAATCATGGGCAACTCCTTCAAGGTGAAGGGTTGCAAATTTTATTGCTTCTTCTTCCGCCATAGGTCTCAAGGACAAGTATGTATCAAGTTTTGGATCCATGCCCTAGCTGATCCCTTTGTGGAGCCATCAAAAGTAGGAAGACTCATCTTCCCCAAAACATGTTGCACTTCTCCCTTTGGCACTAGGGTTCTTTGCCGGTAATGTTTATCTTCTGTCCTCAATTTGATGAAATCCGTGAGAGACATTGCCTCCCGAAACTCATCCGTCATTGCTTGGTATTCTTCAAGCCATATGGTGTAATCATGGGCTTGTCTAGGGCTCCCATGTGGAGCGACTGCCTCCTTGTCCACGAATTGGGGTTTGTAGGGCCTTGCAAAAGGAATTTTCACCTTCTTTGATTCACGGGGATTGTAGGAATCTTCTTCCCCCTTGGCCGAACCACCACCTTGCATGTTTTGGATGGCTAGGGAAAGCCTATCCAATACATCCATTATTCCTTCTTGTGTCTTCATAATCATCTCCAACTTTTCTTCCCGGTCTCTGTTGTCTTCTTTTTTCCCTTCTCTGGTAGTACTACATACCACTATTATTTGCCATACTTCATAGGTGGGAGGATGGAGCTCTGATACCATTATAATGTCCCTTTTTAGGGGGACTCAAAAATGGCTAAAAGCTCGTAAATAAGATTTATAGAACTGTTGTTATAACCTTGCAAAAACTAAATTTCAAACCCTTCCTAGGGCAGCGACTTCCCTAGGTGAGATAAGCCCTTCAAATGGGGTTAAACCTTGCAAAAATCCTTCCAAAGATGGGTTAGAAGAAAACCTTTAGCAAATAATTGCAGCTGTTAAAAATCAGAATTGGATGTGAAATTAATTAATTATGAAACCCTAACCAGCGAACATCATCAAGCTTGTAGTAGATCACCTCCAAAATTCATCAAACTCGGATCTTGGCCTTAGAAAATATAGGGAACAAGAGAGTAATTTCAGATTTGCCAAAATTGCATCACACATACCAAAATTCCACTCCAAGGTAGGTCGCTCCACTCTAAACAAATATAATATTGCACACCAAAGATACCACGCATGCAAGAGAAAGATACTATATTACTTTTCAAATCAGCTTGCACACCAAAACCATCATGAAGGGTTTTTGTCCGTCACAAGTTTCCCAACCAAGGGTTTTTGTCCTTGGATGAGGTTCTCAACCCAAGGGGTTTCGTCCTTGAGAAACAGAGAGTAAAAGGGCTACACTAACCAACTTTCACTAAGATATAAATAATCACCAAAAACATGAATCATAAATGCCCAAACGACCTCCTTAAATAGCCACAAGGAGTGCTTATGAACATAAGAAATGATGGCTGACCCCTTAAAGTAAGTGCTTTTAAAAATTTAAATGGTATTTGGAGCCTACATGCTCATAATACGTTCATTACTTATCCACTTAAGTTCCCTATTGGAGCGCTAGGCTTCTCAATAGGATAAATGATAATAAATGAAAACAACTACCTAAACAATAATAAAAATGTAATTCAGATCTTCCCCTTGCTTTCCTCCTTAGACCCATGGGGAGAGAATGGGTTAAGGTCTTTGAGAATCAGCAAGTGGGTCTTTCACAATAAATACAAGGTTGTTGGATCACTTGACAAACATAAAGCAAGGCTTGTCGAAAAGGTTTATGCTCAAAAGGCATAGACTACAATGAAACCTTTGCACCAACAACGAAGCTGAGTACCAATTGGACTTTGTTGGCTTTGGCTACACAAAACGGCTGGAAAATTCATCGATGGACATGAAAATTGCCTTTATGAATGGTGATTTTCAAGAAACAAAGTGTACATGACTCATCTTGAAGGTTTTGCAATTGATGGCCAAGAGCACAAAGTGTGCAGACTTTAAAAATCGTTGTATGGTTTTAAACAAGCCCCTCGAGAATGGTACTACAAACTAGATGAGCACCTCATGAACATGAACTTCAAACGTTTTGAAATTAAAGATGTGACACTTTTTTCAAAAAGTTGACAAAACAGTTGTATTTGTAGTGGTGCACATTGATGATCTACTCATCACTGGCAACAATGAAAGATACACTGCAAAATTCAAATCAGAGTTGATGAAAAACTTTGAAATGACTGATTTGGGTTATCTTCATTGCTATTTGGGTATTGAAGTAATTCAAAAACCAAAATATATCTTCATTACTCAACAGAAGCACGCTGGTGACATCCTAAGCAAGTTTGGAATGGAAGACTATAAGCCTCTCACTACGCCCATGGAATAAAATCTGAAATTGAGCATAGAAGATACCACAAATTTTGTAAATTCTACTAAATACAGACAACTCATTGGAAGTTTAATCTATGTGACAACAACCATACCAGATATTTATTTTGTTGTTAGTGTTCTTTCTCAATTCATGCAACAACTTAGAGAAAGTCATTGGGTAGCAGCAAAGAAATACAACATTTTGGGCTAAAATACTCCAGGGCAGCAAACTTCAAACTAGTTGCATATTCAGATTCTAATTATGTTGGTGATTTTGAAGATGGGAAATCCAATTCGGGTTTTCTAAAGAATATAGGAACAACAGCGATCAGTTGGAAGTTCAAGAAGCAATCAGTGCCCACGATTTCTTCAGCACAAGCAAAGCATATGGCAGCTTCAGAGGCAACCAAAGAGACTTTGTGGCTTAGAAGGGTTCTTTCAAATTTGCACAAACAACAAGTTTTGTCAACACCTTTCATGGTTGAAAACGCTTCTACAATTCAATGGAAAAGAATTCAGTCTTTCATGACCGAACTAAGCATTTCAATACTAAATTTCATCTGATTCGGCACTATGTGAAAGATGGCAATGTAAAGTTGCAACATTTCCCTTCACTAGAGCAACCAACAAACATCCTAACAAAAGTGCTTCGGCGAGAAAAAATTGAAAAGTTCAAAGGAATGCTTGGTCTCACTATGACCCCTACAGATTGGGGGATGTAACATTATTGTAATATATGTTAATCCTAGGTGTCATAGGCTTTTATCTTATTTGATATAAATGAAGAGTCATTCTCGTAGGAATAGGAAGAGTCACCTTAGAAGGTGAAATGAACAACCAAATCTTGGCTCTATATATTGTAATCTTCTTCTTTTCAATAAGTAATGTGAATACAATTTTTGGCTTGTACCAATATTGTCAATTTGTCATTCCAATACTTGGCCCAACAGATTGAAGTCTTCATATTGCAATAAGGAAGTAAGAAGTTGCGCCTAGTGAAGTTCTGCAAACCCAAGGTAGAGAAATTAGAGAATCACCATGGCCAAGGTAAATAAGGAACAATTCGTGGCGATGAATCTAAAGAGTGCAACTAAGTGTAGCACCTAGATGATAGGATACCTCGTGGGCACGATGAGCGGATGCACCGAGTGGACAACCCTAGCCAAAGACAATGAGGCTAAGGTCAACAAAGTAAATATTTTAGCAACTACCATCATTGACCGCCTCCAAATTGTGGAAACAAGAAAAATTGATGTATTGAATCAAGACAAGTTGGCAGCGTGGTGCCCGAAGAAAAACTATGTGGTGTGGTTAAATCCATAGTGGTTCCACATGCACCAACCTCGACCCCGAAAGAGATCATCGTTGAGGACCTTAAAATGATAAAGGAATGAGAAACCAAGATAAGGACATTCATATTGCAAAAAGAAATGAATTTGTGAAGGGACTTGAAACTGTGAAGAGAATCTGCAAGATATTACTGGACCCCATGGAAATAGTCCAAAAGGAGACCAACTAAGGAGAAAGACACCGGTGGCAGGCAGCTGAGCAACAAGCATTGGCAAAGAGTGTTGCAGCAAGAAACATAAAAGAAGCATTGAAGAGTCTTTGTGCCACCAAAGCAATAAGGAAGCTCATTTAAACAAATAGTTAGCCATAGAAAAAGATGTGAATTCCCACACAAGCTGACTTGGCAAAGTACATGGAGAAATGAATAGTAGAACAATTGATCTCCTCAATAGTGGTGTAGGGTTGAAGCTTGAAAGCTCATCCCTCGACGAGAACATGGATAGATGGAAGAAGCACATCTTTGATTATGAGGAACTCGGGACAAAAGCAAAAAGTGCCCCGAGAAGACTAGTACAATCTCCTAATAGAGATCAAGACCGAATTCCCCAAAGTTTTTACAAGCTTTTCCAAGGGCGTATAAGGAGATTAGTGCTAGAGAAAATGTTGGTAGGGAAAGCTCACTAAGTACCTAGCTAAGAAGGGAGTGCCAATCTAGAAGAAATGAAGCGGAGATATAAGGGAGCATAGACAAATAATGAATACCTCATCAAGAAGGGCAGCATGGAAGGGCATGGTGCCAAGATAAGATGATAGCATGCCATAGGAATAAGGTTGTCACCCAAATATAGATAGCATCGGGTTAATGAGTTTATTTAGGATACAACACTGAATATGGAGATGGAAAACTAATAAGAGCACATAGATATAGAACACCAAAAGATGATCATCAACAACAAACTCGTGGCATCAACCATTGACCATGCAAGGCAGAAAGGAGAAGCTACCACTTGGCAAATTGCATGAAATAAGTGTTGAGTTGTAGGAAGACACCTCACCACTTGCATGATGCACGCATCTATCTCTCTAGTCTACCTTCATGTGTGTGGGTGTATTCACTCCCTCAAGAGGAGTTGGTGAGTTGGCTAGGAATTAGTTGGAAAGTTGGTTAAGTTAGTGAATTAGTTGTGATTTGGCTATGAATTGATTAGCAAGTAGGTGAAGTTAGTGTTACTCAAATACAAATTGATTAATTCGAGTTACTCCCGACATGGACCAAAATATGTTGTTCAAGGAAGTCGGTGCAAAGTTGCCGCTTTAGGGCATCACACAAATGTAAGGAGTTTTAATGATCATATCCTCTTCACACGAGTTATTCCTTGATGCCTTAACTCAAACAGATCAATCACAAAGCTTTTGGATCTTCTCATCACCAATCACAATCTTGACATGATGGGGTATGTTAGCTTTAACATCGTTGATTGGGTGCCTTTGTATTCAAGGCATGCTTGAAAATTGATGGTTTGTGGCTTGTCTTTAGTGTTTTGGACTGTATATTAGATAGCCAACAACTCCAACATGTTGTAAATGTTTATAGCCTAAAAATTTAGTAAGCCACTAGTTTTTCTATTTTCTCTTCATTTAATATATGTAAATATGATATACAATAATGTTAATTGTTTGTACAGATACTATGTTTTTATTGAAAATAGCTAGTTGTAAATTGTTTTACAGGTCTCTCAAAAAGCTGGTCATCAACAGATTTTGAATTGCAATGCGCGATTAATTTGAGATTCCAAGCCTGATTGAAGGAATGATGACTGATGTTCTCTTCTGTTAGATAAGAGACCAAAATACCTCTTATTAGGCCTTTTGCTTTAGTTTGTGGTCAGGAGAAAATCCCCATCAAAGCATCAACTAATTCTCAGGTGCAATGGACACCTAACTTTGGTATGGGTCTACTTATTGTGTTTGTCTTAGTGCATTTATGTGTTTATTGATCATTGGTCCAAGTTATGCTCTTGTTGGCATGTGTTCCTTGTGTTGCTCGAATTTCAACATGTTCCCCTTTGTGTTTTGTGTGACTTTCAACACTTTCAATTTTGTGTGGACCTTTTGTGACAACATCTTCTTCTTGTTGACTCATTATTCTTCCATGTTTTGTACCTATCTACTTCTCTTTCCTCCTGCTTCTCTTTCTTCCCCTAGTGTTCTTGTTGTTTTGGACATTTTCCAGAACCGTAATTGTACAATTTTGGACTTCCATAACTGTTCTTGTAAAGTTCTCGTCTTTGATAATCATACATGTGTGGTCCTGGCTCTTTGTGTGTCAGCTTGCACAACAATAGGGTACTAATTTGAATTCAAGAAGTCTATAAATAAAGAGGTGCGGTAATGCATTTGAGAGTAGGACATAGAGATTGATTATAAGTAAATTATATCGAAGTTGTAAAGCAAGAAACCTAACCATTTTTAAAAAGAAGAGTTCAAGCCATTAGAAAACATATAGTATTTACGACTTGTTTCCATCCATTGAAAAGATAAGGGCGGCACACTTGCACTACACTGGATGATGTGCTGAATTACATTATACTTATATGTTGATTGCCAAATTGTTTGACTATCTAGGGGCCTAATATATATCAAGAAAGCTCAGCTTTTCTCTAGTTTAGCACAAGCCCCAAAACACATTTTTTCCTTATGCTTTCTGCAGACCTAGATGCCGGATTAGGATGTTGAAGAAGGAGAACGATTTCCCAGTGACTTGCAATGAATTCTGGAAGAGCAAGCAAGGTTTGCGAATCCTTGGAGCAAAAGATCAAGTTCGCATAGTAAATCTCATGCTTGCAAGAAGTTGCATAGCCCAACTACTACTGTTCTGATTATGCCACTTCCACACTTGTATGGTTTTGGATTCCTGGTAAAAGTTCTCTATTTACTCTGAAATTTCTGTGCTCTACTCATCTCGCTTCCTAGATTTGTTTCCCACTATCTGTTGCTGATGATTGTCTCTGGATTTGCCGTAGATTGAGTATTCCTCTAAACCCTTAGTTATGTCTGGCATTGCAATTATTTCAGATTTTCCTATACTCTAGAGTCTAGACAGTTCAATATTCTGCAATTAGGTCTATTTTCCTAATTTATATCTCAGTAGGACTTAATCACAATGTAATATGATTGGTGTAGTGTATTATGAGCACAAAACCACTTTCCATATCTAGAAATGCAAACAGGGATTGATGACTTAGTTCAAGCAAGAGATAAGCCATTCAATCCAAATCACATTGGCGGGTACAAAGCAGACATCATATATCCCAAAAGAAGTAAGAACTAACATCAGAAATCTATAAATAGTAAGGTTCCTCACTAAAAATGTAAGTGTTTGTTTGAAACCATCAATACATTGAGTGTTTACAAGAGACAAAGAAAAGAGAATATAGAAATGGCAACAAAATGTCAGCTCAAGTCCAATAAGGAGATGTTTTTGTTCAGGATTGACAATAAGGAACCCAGTGAAAACCCTGCAGGAATCCTGCACAGCAGCACTCAGGTTGATTGAAAGGGTCACTCCACTTTGGGCAATCCCCAAGTTAGGTCTGCCTTTCCACTGTTACAAAATGTGGGTACACTTATTATGCCTGATTATATTGAAGATCTCCCTCCTTTGTGCCAAAAGTTCATCCCCAACCCAACCTTGTTTCTTATGTTCCAGCCAACATAATGCACGATCCCAATTCATCACCCCATTCACACCCAATCCAAGGGCAGGATGGGTGCTGCCCTTTGCCAAAAACAAACATTAAGGTCCCTGCTCAATGTTTTACCAGCCCAGTGAATACACTTTCACTCAAGCCTTAAAGGACTTTTATAACTCATGCAGGCTTAAAGGGCTCAGGTGTAGCTGATATCAAATATTTTTCCCGCCTACAGGGTTAGTTTATTGTAATTGGCATGTCCCTAATCATCGCTGGATAACTGATGAGGAATCAACTGCATAATAAATGGGTAAGTGACAAAAAGACGGATAACTAGATAGCTGATGAGTAACTGACATAATAACTGATGTGTAACTGATGACTACTTCAAGGCAAGTGGCAGATTCCTGCACAACCAATTTTATCTTGTATAACTAATTTGATTTTGCATAGTAGATATATTCTTGTATAACTGATTTATTTGTACATTGCTGATTTATTCCTGCACAACTAAATCGGAATGCTGATGCTTAACAAGGGTGTCTTTCTTCCTTAAAGCTTTATAATACTCTGCTCCTAATATCTACTGGTTAGACACAACTAAACTGGCCTATGCAACCCCAGACTGAAGCTGAACTTGAATAACTTTTCTCAAAAGCATCAGAGAACTCCCGCTCACAACAATATCATGCACTTACTTGTTGCCAAAGTCTACATATGTGCACATACCAAAGTGTCACCATTGGTAGAAATGAAGTCATTGGAAAGATGCCTCAATCCAAATTGATAAACACAGCTAAAGTTTTATCGACTTAACCTTACATTGCATATTAAGTTGTCCCATAAGCATTGGTAAGTTTTGTTCTTTACTGAACAAAAGAAACAAAATAATGTGATCATTCATGCAAGAATGAACACAACTGAGGCAAATGACCAATGCCACTTATACATGGACTATACCTTACCACGTAGACATCTGAAATTCATTTAATCCCACAGAGAGGAATGTTAAGAATAATAGAATTAACAAAAGTGTTGGATGAACTAGAGAAATGGCATTACCTTTGGCCGATTTATAATACAATAGAGCATATAATTTTTCGGCATCATTTATCATCTATGAAATCATCTTGAGATGACTTAAGGAGACATGAGGAAAATCCCACAAATAATTTTAAAAACAATAGCTAAGTGCTCAATTAGTCCACTGATTAGCGATTATATCCACTAGTTTAGTTGTAATAGAACATATTAGTTGCAACCATTGCCCTTGTTACACAATAACTAAAGACTATTCCAAAAACGAAATTTATAAGAAGTTGGGATTGTTGAGAATATTTGCAAACAGCATTCACTCAATTCTACATTTTCTTGTTCCTAAGTAAAGATGCCACTGCTCCCAATTGCAAGATCAAAATGTAAAAACACAAAGCACGTGACCACAGATAAAAACAAAAACACAGACAGGAGAGGTCTTACCGTACATCCCAAAGGCTTTGGACAACCCTCAAAGAACGTCAAGGTTTTTGTTAACTTTCTACAAGCCTCGCCAGCACTGCCATGTTCCTCAACAAATTTTTCAACATGGAACAGCTCACAGTGTTTTCCATTTGGTGGAGTGAGATTGTCTAGAGCCGAAACAATCTGTGCACCAGTGCATTGAGCAATGTGCTGTAAACGTGATTTATTGACATCCAACACCAATGATATTTCCTTGGCCAAAAGGCATTCTTGGGCGTGACGGGATACAGTCTTCTCTACCAACAGTACGTTAGGATGATGAGCTTCTATTTTTGCGATTGCTGTCTGCAGAAAATCAATCTCCTATATAAACAAAGAAAGGAAGGGGTGAGGATTATTACACATATAATTCATATGCCATTGCCAAGGAAGAAGGCCAAATAACATGATCAATGTAATTTTGTGTACCTGTTGCAGCAAAGTATCAAAAGATGAGAGCTGATTTGAAGCTCGCTCATATTCTAGAGCCCCTTCCAGCAGCAGCAGCCTAGGATTCTTGTATCTTTTGGGCATGTGCTTGTGTGCTACATTCTTCTTAAGAACCACTCCCTTAATCACCTCGCTATCAAAGCAACACATAAGTAGATACATTAATAAGAGAAGAGAAGAGAAAGAGAATGAGAATTTGTTAACACATTCAAAGAGCAATAAGGTTAAGAAGGATACCTTTGAGTGGGGTGACCACATGCTACCCACTTCACTTTGACATAGCCCCTAGGATCCATTGCTTTTCCTTCCCTTGAAGTGTCTGGCTTGATAGACAAAGCGGCTTCCCATGACAATGAGCAAATTATGTCCGTCCACTTGTCACCATTCAGTTTCGCTACAGCTACAAGTTGTTTTACGAGAAACCTAAAATACACATCCATCACTGCTTTGATAGCCCTCCTCTTTGAATTTCGCTCGCTCACAATCTCCTCCTTCGTCAACCCTCCTCCCTCCTCAATTGATGAGCGTGGCAACCCTTCTTCCTCTTCCTCTTGGTACTCTTGTTCCGCCTCGGGAGGCACAAAAATCAACCTGTTATTAAAGATGTCAATGTCCAATGTCTTCTCTTCTCCTTTTCCTCCTGCTTGTTCCTTATCACTCTCAACTTCATTATCGTCTCCTTTGAACTCCACATTTTCATTTTTTGTCTCTGTGGATTGTGATTGTGGTGTAACACTAGATTGAGGATCGTTAGAACCTTCATTTCGGTCGTCGTCGTCATCGTTCCTAGTCCTTGTCCTGATCATACATACATAATTGTATAAAGTGGGGAACCAGAAAAAAGTAATTAAGGCGTATCAAAACATAAAAGCGCGCGAACAAACCTGCGACTGCAAAAAGAAATGGCGTTCCGCCTCGCCTGTATCAGTATCAGTATCTGTATCTGTATCTGTATCTGTATCTGTATCTGCATCTGCATCATATAAAACAAGAGCAGTCGTTATCACTTGATAGTTGGTGGATATGGTATGGAAGCACAGCAAAGAGGGATGTCTAGAGTACCCAGGCTTGATGTACAACTAATAAAACTCAGAAGAGACGGGGACGGAGACGGGAACTGAGACGGAGTGAAATATGGAGTTTCATTGTAAAACAAATCCTGTGCTTCTGCTTCTGCTTCTGCTAAATAAAGAGGATCATCCTCCTCGTTCCACATCCCTCACTCCCTCTACAAATTCACGGGGCGAACAGAATGTTAAGGTGGCATCACTAAGACTCTAATAACTTTACTCTTCTTTGCTTTTTCTTTCTTTTTTCTCCTCTTCCTTTATTTTTGTTGATTCCTCCCCTTTTTAGTATAGGCGTTCTTCCAAGTTGTGTAGCATTCACTTGGATTAAATTGTTTCACGCCAGCTTGTTATCTAACTACTTGCACTGGAAATTCCATCTACGCCCGTTTAACTGGCGTGAATTTTGCCAGCCAAGCATCTGAATCGCTAACACTTTTCAAAAATTGCAGTAGAAAACAAGTTCAAAACTTTTCAATTTTCATGAATTCATTTCTACAATTAGCACGAAACTAACGGCTTCAACGTAGAGTAAGTGCATCATGTCTTAAATTAAGAAAACAAGGACGGGTGATAATTGCTCCCACAATAATGTATTGTTGTTAATGTTGACCTTCACTCCCAATATAGTATAGTGCATTGTTCTTCATGATGAGCTACATACCCAATTGCCTTCATAAACAAAATTCCTTGTGTTAATTACTCTTTTTTAATTAAGAAAATAATGATTTATAATTTCCTAAGTTTATTCAATAAAACATTTCATGTCAAGCAAACATGTTTCACTATTTACAAGGGATAGTGAAGGAGATTTTAAGTGTAATCAATAACCCACCTTAGTACGATAATGGGTGCCATTTAAGGACTGATTAGTGTTTTCCTCTATTTATCGGTCGGGTTAGTGGTGTAATCCCTATAACAACATAGCTAGGCAAAGTTTCAAAACTTTGGTGATAACATTGCCAAGCAATGGAAAATTCAACGAACATGTGAGAGTTGTGAAAACCTTCCCGATATAGATACATGTGATAATGCTTCACACTTAATGAGTGTTGAGAACCTATAATGATGAGGAGGTGATGTCAGCTACAAATCCACAAGGAAAGCTCTTGTGTATGATATTTTTTGTTGCTTGGGCAAGCATGGAGAATGACGTAAGATAATGGTATATAAAGATGGCGCAAAACCACCAAACCGACCATATTTTTTGTTATCAAATTCAACTACTACATCGAATTGACATGGGATGTCGAGTCCATTTCACATGTCCCTATCTCTAAAGATGTTGAGATGGCATCTCAACATTGACCAAACTCCCCAACCATATTTGAGAATTCATTTTGGGTTGTTGAATTTTGAATACCCATTTGTCATAACTTGTTCTCCTCCTCACACCCCTATAAAGTGAATTCCTTGCATCTCCCCTACACTTTGCTTGGCTTCATGCTCACATCAAAGATTGTACTTTCACAAAGCTTGACTTGATCCCTCGAATTTGATTTATATTATAATTTCATTTGGTTTCACGATTAATAGGCATCCATCTTTGCATAGAGGGTCCTCCAAGATCAACATAATATTACATCATGGATTTGCTATTGAATATTGTGATTCAAACTTGCTCTCACCTAGAGACTCCTTACACCACCGAAGCGATCACTCGAGGTTGATCTACCATTGACTTGCTCACTATTTTGCTTTGCATGCGGTGGTTAAACATTGTATTGGTCAACTCTCCAAATGACTAGATAATGCATGCTACACGTGTCCCAAGCATCAACATACGAGTTGGCATCTCTTCCAACTTTCCTTGACCAAAATCCATGCATTCAAAAAATTCCATGCATTCAAATTTTTGGCTCATCAAGAGATTATAATCTTCAAACTGATCAACTGAAATTATAATCATCAAACTAATCAACCAAATTATAATCATCAAATTGATCAATTGGAATTATAATATTCAAATTGAAACATTCCCTATTTATAACCTTTGATGACATAGAGCATTCAAGGAGGGCCTAGAAACACACACAAAGAATATTTTTTTGTATTTCCAATGCTTGAAACATAAATTACACTAATAGGTGTTTCCAAATGGAAGTCTTAGTTGTGCATGACACACATTGGGGAAATGGAAGTTCGAGATTTTATGTCAGTGGTCATTGATGAATGATATCATTAGGACTGTTGATGAGGTAAAGCCTAATCATTAAAGGGAAACCTAAATCACAAATGTGCATGAAATCGATGATAGAAGGAACCCTAAACAAAAGTTTCTATATCTAACATTATCTCCAAATGGTGGCGTAGGAGATTGTGCAATACAACCTAATGGTTCGTCCCTCCATGTATGACACTTGTGGGTGTCACTCAAAGAATAATTAGTGGTATCCTTTAGTTTTCGACTGGTCAAGTAAGGTAATCGTTATAATGGTAGTAGGTGACGTGTACAAACCTTGACAATAATTGTGATGGAAACAATGGAATTAACCAGTGTGGCATTCCTAAAAACCTTCCCCGATATAGATACATATAACAATGCTCCACATTTATTAGTTGTTAAGAACCTAGAATGTTGATGAGGCATTATCAACTAGAAATCCACAAGGAAAACTCTTTCTCCATATATTTGATGTTTCCTAGGAAAGTGTTGGAAATGTACTAATATGATGGCCTTTAAAGGTGGGGAAAAATCACTTGACTCGCCATTTTTGGTGGCTATCAAAATCAACTATTACATCGCCTCAACTAGGGATGTCATGTTCAATCCAAAATTTCCCTATCTCTAAAGTGTCACATAACACACATAATCAAATTCTCCTTAAATTGACATGTGTTCTAACTACCCACAAATCACAATGGCTGACATTGTGAGTAGAAACTAGTGAAAATGGCAATATTGATCGACCAAGCCTTCCTTGAGACATCTTTATAGTACATTTCCTTGACACACTATGCACCAAACCCCTTTCTCCTTAAAATCATTGACATAAATGGCATATGCTTCATATGTTCATGGTCATAATAAAGATAAGTTTTGTATAGGTTCCCCCAAACACTTTCCCTCCTTGGGAATTCTCCTCCCTTAAATTCTTTCTACATTGCTATGGAGCATTCCTCCTCCATTTTTCCCTCTTATTTAACGTTTTTCAGTGCAACCCCTTTGATGTCTCTAGTGTATTATTCACGTGTGATTGTTAGTTACATAACCAAATAAAAACAAACAACTCAACACCTACATCCCCCTACCCTAACCATTAAAAAGAATGGAGGAGCTTGGAGTTCCGTGAGCTAAAATCAAAATAGGGAGGAAGTGTCTAAAATTGTTGGGAGTGACATTAGTATCAACCAAGGATGCCCACTTTCACCCACTTTATTTAGACTCTACATTAATAAGCTAGAGGAATGGATAACCAAAGCGAGTGATGGCATTCATTTAACCAACTATGTAATAAAATTGTTGCTTTGTGCAAACGATTTCATCCTAATTGAAAAAATAGGGCATAGTCCGAGAGAGCATTTGAGGGCCCTTGAGCTCTTATGCCAAGATATTTTTAAGTAGACATCAAGAAAACCAAATAATGATCTTTTCTTTATGAAAAAAGAAACAAATTAGCTTTCTTTTTAAGAAAAACCAGCTAGAAATAGTATAGGAATACAAATATCTTGGGTTGGATAACAAAATCAATTAGGAAACTTGCAAGGAAAAAGAATACAAAAAGGATGGAAGGTTCAAGGAATTATATTCATTACAAAATAGGTGTAGGAATGTAGAAATGTGGGATTGAAAACCTAAAAAAACCTTGTTTGGTTTGCTGTCACACCAACGGTTATTTATGGTTGTGAACTTTGGGGCAATAATGTGTCTAATCTTAAATGGAGACAAATAGAGAATCTAGAAGCACTTGATCAAAATCAAATTCAAATTCAAAATGTTGGTTTCTTATAAGATTTTTTTAGCCAAAGAGGGAACCTTCCCCTTAAAGGCATTAGCATTAACTCGATTGTTAACTTATTTGAATAAGGTTCAAAGGATGAAAGTTCACGCTTGGCCTAGAATGGTTGTAGAAAAAATCTAGGTAGGAGGAATAATGCGTGGATGAAACAAAACATCAAATGGATGAGAAAATGGAATATTAATTGTTGTTCTTGAAACATGTACACCCATGAAAGATCACCAAATCTTGAGGATGTGGTGTATCTCAAGAATAACAATGGGAATGTCTCCAAGGTGTGGAACTTTGACCTTTGCGACAAACCTCCCGTAGACACAAAATTATGCGATTATTGTTATTACATTATGCCTCTAGTATGTCGTTATTAGCACGATTCCTAAGTGAGAAGATTAGATCTTTGGAAACACCTCTCTTAGTCCTTCTATTGATTTCAAGTGATTTTAACTATGACATTGTCTTATGTTTTCTAGATTTATGTTTTTGATTGTGCCACATGGATCCCTTTATCTCACTGTGGTCTAGTTTATTTTTCTTGTCTTAGGGATAATAGCACACAAAAAGGACATGTAATGTCCACCGCTATTGTCCCTTCCCGACGCTTTTGTCCACTTTTGCTTATATTTTAATTTACCACTTGGCGCTTGATTTTAAACCTTTTCTAATTCCTATTTCATATTTGGGGTCGGCCTTTGGTGTCACTAAGTGTTGAAATTCAAGAAAAGGAATCATATATATACACAACCTACTACTATTCTAAGGGATACTTTGGGCTATTATTCTCTATCTACTACTTGGAAAAAAATAAGTAACTTAAATATTGCATTTGGGTTGCCTCATTCAACTTTGCATAAGAATGGAAAATTTTGAATTCCATAACACACATTATCTTAGGGATAAAGTATTTGTATCTTGTTATCTTGGTGTAACTTGCACAAGGGAAACCTAGTTTCAAGGACATGATTTC
This sequence comes from Taxus wallichiana var. yunnanensis, assembly GCA_018340775.1. Lineage (NCBI taxonomy): Eukaryota > Viridiplantae > Streptophyta > Pinopsida > Cupressales > Taxaceae > Taxus > Taxus wallichiana. Next base: position 107,823,768 of record CM031244.1, on the reverse strand, counting down.
TTTTACACACACACACACACACACACACACACACACACACACACACACACACACACACACACACACACACACACACACACACTACATTGAGTCTGAAATGTAGTGCAACACTCGGTGACAATCACATTGGGTTGACCACCGAGGTCATTCTAACTCAAGCATGTATGCATCTTTTATTTAGTCTAATGTGTGCTTAAGTCTTGTGTAGGTATCTAAGGTTTGTTTTATAGGAAGATGTGCAATATCGAACCCTACAACGAAGTGGATGTGACACAAAGTGAAGTGAAGGTGACATCATCAAACATTGAAATAACTAAATCTACACCCATTACTAGGACACTATTCCCAATTCGGACATCGGTACCCGGATGATTTTGTCCCCTTTTGGGTGAATACTTGTCCAAAATAACTTCTATGTCACTATTTTCTAAACGAAGCATACACGGTCCCGAATGAGTATGTTCCACCATTAGTTTAGCCTGGATCCATTCCATACAACCAGTGTTGGAAGCACAATGGATTGAGGGGGTGTGAATCGATCCTACAAAATTTTTACTTCATTTACCATTGTTTGTACCATCCATCAAACATTGTTTTTTTGAGATTTCCAAAGTTCAACATTGTGCAAATTTTATTTGGAATATATTTTGTGCGAAGTATGTTACAAAGTCCAACATTTTGGGTCACACTTCCGGCCCATCCTCAGGACAAATAAAAAAACATAATTCAAAGAATCACTGATAGTTTAAAGCATAAAGATAATTTTAAAATCAATTTTTACCATAGGGGAAGGAGTCGGCTAAGGGAGGTTAAGTCAAGAAATTAAAATACTATTAAAGGATAAAAAGAAACATGAGAGAGAGAACATAGACACAAGATGTAAGTGGGAAACCCTCAAGGGTGTGAAAACCCACTTGAAAATTTTCCCGATATTACTCACAAAAATTACTTAAGTGAATATTACACATCACGAGATATTTGTGTAGTGAGGCACCAACCCCACAATGAGCACCAACCCCTAAAAACCCCTAAACCCTTATTGATATTACTCAAAATAAGAGACTCATATGAATATGAATAATCATAAGATATTTTTCAGATTTATGACTACTAAAAATATGTTGATACCATAGCTAATTGTGATCCCAAAATTCAGCTCCAAATTCCTTTAAACCCTCATCAAATACTTTGTCCTTTAACTCACTCTATCTTGATCTTCCATGACTCGATTTGGCTTCAAACCCTTGCACACATGCTCTCTAACACTCCTAATTCATTTTCATACTTCCTCGGCTTTAATTTGATTCCTTCATACCTATTTCACACTCTCACTTGGGTTGCACTTTTCCCCTCTCTCTTAGCTAGTTCAAATTTGAACTAAAACACTTGTTTTATACCCTTCTCAACTCAAAAACATAAGACAATTCAGTCCTATATCAATATATCAACCAATAAAACATGAAAATATAACAATAAATTCATAACAACACTCATTATGGACCCATGTAGTCGGTCATGCTCCAAGACATCAAACAAGCTCAAAAATAGCTCAAAACCCCATCACCTGGTTCACCAAAGACCTCCAAACTTATCACCATGATTATTAAATCCTAAAATGCCTCACACATGTAAAATATGGCATAAAAAAGCATCCATGTTCATACATTATCTTTCACCAATCAAATTCCTCATAACTCTATCAAGAAGGCTCATATCCTTCTCAAAACAGTTGTTTCTAGGAACTAGTCTTCACCTTTGGGCCTCAATATCACCAAAGAACATCTAAACTATGCTAATAACCACTTGTTGGAAATATAATAACATGTATAAAATATCCATGCTTTTTATACCTCATGAAACATCCATCCATGCAAAACACACTTACTTCCTCTTCACCAAACTGAGCTTCCTGAAAGCGGTTTTGGAAACTTGACGATTTTGCACCCTTATTACCACTTTCAAGACATAAATTCCTTCACTAGGGAAAAAAAGCATCCTTTTTCACTCTCCAATAGATATCAAGAATCAACCAAATCCAAGACAATAGTTCCCGCCTCCATCTTCTTACCAGAGCAATCCTATCCTGAAAATAAACAACCTTATTCTTCACAAACTGAGTTAGATGTCCTATCAAACCTCATCATCTAAGTAGAAGGCCTTCAGCCAGGTTAATCTCTACAACTACTCATTTAGGCTTTTAGGACTCAAGAACTAGTCTTGAGGTCAACTTGCTCCATCACCTCCAAAGACACTTCCAAGCTTAACCAAATCATGGAAAAACATTATAAATGTTTTATAAGCACTCATAAACCTCCAACAATCATGAATAACTTTAGAACAATCACCAACCTCATGAAGCTACTCAAGACCATGCTTAACCAAGCATCTTTTAGATTTGAACTTCAAATAAAAGATCATAACTTGCTCATCCCTTATCAAAAACTCAATTTTGATGTCATTAGAAATATCTTGGAACCAAGATCACAAAAAAACTTTAACCAAGTCATAATTCCACATGTAGCTCCTGAAAATCCACTTTTACCACAAATTGCTCCAAAATGCCCCAAAAACCAGTCTTCATAAATAGGGCACACTTTTCCATTTACGACATCAACCATGAACTGTCATGTACATCTATAAAAAATCCCAGGCTAAAAACAATGTCAATTTATTTCATACCTTCTTTGAGAAACTTTTCCACAAACTAAACTTCTTTAGAAACAACCCTTTTTAGTGGGGCCCACATACAGTCACAAGATCTAATATACCTTTCTGGAAAGTTGGAGGATTCCTCTACAACCTCCAATCATCACATTTGCAAAAGGAATGAAAACAGGCTCAGACACTCCTTTTCTCCAAGTCACTTTTAGCTAGGGTTTCAAAGCAATTTATCTTCTTAACGATCATTCATAAAAATTTGATGATAAAACCACATCATTATTATTGTAATATATTCATAAATAAGCGGAAAAATATCTCCCAAAAATTTGGGTCCCATTCAAAGCACACAATTCACAACGAGCATCAGAAGGTCAACTTTTAGCACAAAAACACACTCTAGAAAACCCAATTTTAGAAAAAACTTCATATCTTACAAAATATTCTTCACTTTGACCTGAAACTTATCATGAAGCATCATGAAAACATCTTATAACTTTACATACTCACCATCTAGCTCAAATATGCCTGAAACTCTCCAACCACAATGACTTACTTGTGTTATCTTGCCTTGTCTTCACTGTTTGCTTCCTAAGGGTCACGAAACAATGTCAAACCTATGCGAATTGACTCAAACTCATCATATACATTATATAACTCATAAAAATTATGCTATAAAGCTTAGATAGGATTTATCATCTCAGTAAAAATCGTACCTCTAATTATAGACACTCAATCACGCACTTTGGGTAATTATTTAGTCTCGAGTCTTATACTACTATTCATATGGTTCTTAAGAGAAAAAAAGTACTAGTTAACCCATGTTTTTGGCCATCCTTCTTTGTTTTCTATTAGTACTTATTGATCTTTCACCCGTATATTCCCGGACTATACTTCACACTACATTTTCCCTATTTTTGACTAGGGCGCCTCAAACACCCTAGCCCCTTAGGGCTCCCTAATCCTCTTTGCGCTTTCCATTCACTTTTTGGGAACTTTCTAGCCATTTGAGCTTTCTATATTTTTTGTGGTCATCCTTTTCGGGGTTGATTATGAAATTAAAGCAAGAGAACCATATAAATATAAAGTTATGTGACCATAATGAGGGAACAAACACTAAGTACTAGTATCACCACCTAAGGTTGCATCCATTAAAGGCTTCTACTACTCCATTTGCATCCATCTAACTCCATCATAAGGGACAAGGCTGCTTCATCTGCATCAAACTTCATAGGAGGGGAGTTTATTATATTCCATGCACACATTATTTACATTCTACATCTAGTTATTGTTTGTTACTCACAAAGTGCCACTCGCACAAGAGCACCTATGACACAATTCCACACACACACATAACTTCATTGAGTTTGAGATGTAGTGCGGTGCTCGGTGGTAAGTCCACCATTGAATAAATTGAGGATAGTCTGACCCCTTCATATGCATCTTTATTTTTTAGGGTTTTTATGCTTTTCTTGGGGTTTTGTAAGTGATTCATTTATTGCGAAGTCTACAACGACATCAACGATCATAGAATGACATACATGTAATTGAAAACAGACACATGTGAACATCTAATGACACCTTAGAGGAGGTTCCCTGGTCTTTTACGCGGACCAGGGCACCCGGATCCCAAACTAGGCGCCCTAGTCTAGCCAAACAACCTAGATCTACATTTTCTTGAGCTCTGTGCGACAATTTCCTCTGTTCAACTAGTCTCCACTTCGACACGCCTAGTGACACTGCGAATCAACTAAGGCCTTTTTAACCCTCTTCACACATTAGGGTTTCAAATTTCATTGCTTAGATTGCTTAGGTATTTTCAAGATTGTATTTATTTACTACTCATATAACATTTAAATTAGGCTAATATATTCCATCTTAGTTTAATCATTTTGGTGAACCCGAATGATCCAACCCTTTCTTTTGAACATGTCTTCTCCTTATCAAGTCATGACTCAATCATCTTATCCTTCTTTCGCACCAACTAAAGTCTATGATATAGTCACTACTGTTGTTGATTTCATATAAGTGTGTACTCAAAATCCTCCTTGCTTTGTTATGCCTAGGATTGATCCATCCATCAATGGAGTTACCACTCACTACACTCATCCTCCTATAGCTCCACCTGTTACTCTTCCTCTACCTATAACTTCCTTAGTTCCTTCAAATCCTCTTGACAGTTATGATACCATAAAGCAACTTAAAAACACACCAGCTAAGATTTATCTCTATGAATTGTTGCGTAGTGCTCCGAATGTCATCAAACACTAGAAGCGGCCCTTCATGTCATTTATATAGAAAGTGATAACTCTATGGTGGCCTTCACACACCTCATATAGTCTCTCCGAAATATGCCACATGTTATATCCTTCATTGATGAGGATATTTCACCTTTTGCTAAAATCAATCCATGTGCACCCTTTCTTGTTATCGCCATCATTAGCACCACTTGCATCAAGTGAGTACTTATTGATAATGGATCAGCCATCAACCTATGTTCTCATTCTCTTTTAAAACAACTGGGTATTAACGATAATCTAATTTCTAAGAATTCTACTCTCATTCGAGGTTATGATTCTACCACTCGCACATGTCTAGGGACTATCTCATTACACATTCGGTTGGGCCTAAGACCGTTCTCACCGACTTCTATATTATATATGCCTCATTTTAATTCAATATATTGCTAGGTAGACCTTGGATCCAAGAAATGTAAGCGGTCCCATCCACTATTCACCATGTGTCAATTTTTTGCATGATGGTTATGAACATACTATTACTACTGATCTCGAACCATTCACATTATGTCGCATAAACCCTTTTCTTGTATGCCTATTCCTCCCCACAAACTATTCCATACGATATTATTGACGCATATGACATTAGTCAATCTAGTGATCCACAACTTTCTTTTTTGCTCTAAGTACTTTGGCTATTCCTACTCACACTACAAAAATTATCACACCTACCATATCTACTCCGCTAAGCACAATCATGCTTCTGCTATTGGTACACATCCCACTACTCCACCTAGTACAACTCCTAACAATATACTTGACAAAGTTATACAACATGATGTTAACACGGATGAATCTTACTTTGAAGACACCTTTGTGGCCGATGGCCCAGGTGAATATAAATTCAATACCCCTCCTTCTACCAATGTTATGATACTTTATCAGGGATCTATTAACACTTTGGATGTTGTTTCATCTCCTACCACGCAGTCTGCATCTCCACCACCTCCTTTCACATGCATGTTATTCATCAACAACTCCTTTTGGCATAATATCCGATCGATCATACTTGTTCAGATACTATTTGCACACTTGAGGGATTAACAAAGCTTGGTTTGACACTTAATGATATCTTACCACCGATTCACTCATCTCATCTTTATCATGATTATTGTTACACTACAACAACTTATGGCCTTCGTGTGCTTCATTTGACAATCTTTGTTGCACACGCCCTCGCACTTCTCCACTAACACTTGGGAAATCTTGTCTTGACTATATTGGAGGTACTTTAGACATAAACCACACTTCTATCATGTTTCCTATGCCATCCAGAAATTTTTCCATAGATATGAATCATCTCCCACTTATGCTTCAAATATTTCTCATTGGTACACACACACTGATTTCGTCTACTCATACCCTTCACTAATGAAGAGTATGCAATGAACACCTACACACTACATCACAATGGTTCTTTGTACGATCCACCTCATTCTATTGCTTATCACGTCTCCAATGCTACTCCAATAGGATTACGATCATGACAAAGATGATATTTTAGATAATGTCACATGATTGTATTCACCACTACACACTTGGGGGCATAACATTCACACATTCCCCCACCCTAACATGAACACATGTTTCATACTCGCATTACCACACATCAAACTTCTAGCATTCCATTCCATTCATTCACAACATGCTACATATCTTGGTCTCACATACTTTTTCTTACATTTTCTTGTACATGTTCATCTTATTACACATGTCGGATAGATATTTTTATGTCATTATATTTACCATACACACATGAGCGTTCATGTTATTTTCTAGTTTTGATCACAGATACAGAGCTTCTACACGCAACATGGATGCTTGGTACACTACCGGTCCCATAACAAATCCTGGGGCATCTACCTTCATATACCATAGGTGCTATTATTTCATTTTGTACTTAGCACTCTACTTTATCGATTATAAATGCTTTGACATACTTGTTATCTTTCTAACATGCTAACGGGTGCTTCATATGCAACATTTTTTTGTCGGATTACTTGCTACCATGGCTATCTGTTTTTCTATACTTGATTATCTCTTTTTCCATTGTATGTGGGCTTCTCCCATTGTTTTGTGTGTACACTTGCTTGTTTGTTTGCAGCCACTATGACCTTGAGTGTCTTGCGACATCATGTGAGTGGTGTCCCATGTTTGTAACCCATTTTTGTGGTCTATGTTGGCTTCTTGCGTGTTTACTTGCATCCTAAATTACACATTGTCTTTGTAGCTTATACTTGTTCTCTACATGCATGCTTGTTCGTACTAAGATTTGTCTCTAGCCACTTGTTTGTATGTTCCTTGGTTTCTACCAAGCACATCCTCCCCTGTAGGGCACGATTTTCATTTCAATGATCGGTCCTATTTTGGGCTGCATTCTCCTATCCACAACGTCGCATCCCCAAAGAGGGGGCATCATTTGGATTTACACACACTACATGGTGTAGTACCGACAATTTAGTTTTTATTTTTTGTCCATGACACAATGGGTTACATAATGAGTGGGTTCAGACCAGTCTACATAACTCCATACATAATGGCTTTTATAGGGAAGATTGTCCTTAGCATTCTGGGGATTAGTTACAGGTTAGAGGATAAATCAAACCTTCCTCTCTACACTACTTCGGCTAGTGGCATCGGATCACCCAAAAATCGATAGTACAAAGATCTCTTCAATTTTGGGAATCGGTTATAGGTTGGAGGATAAATTAGACTTTCCTCCCTACACTTCTTTAGCCAGTGGCATGAGATCTCCCAAAAAAACTCACATGACATCGACATGATCCTTTCTACACCCTTTTTCTCATCACGGATTAGGTACACATGTTCCTTTTTCATTTTTGTACTTTCATTACACACTTTTTACATACATACATGCATCTTTATACATGCATATTTGACTACTTAATTGTCTTCTCTTTTGCAATTCTTTCCATATGGGAAGAAAATAGTCAACAACGAAAACAACACTCGACATCACACATACCGACACTAACATATAGGTACATCACACACATTGGCATCTACACACACACACTTCTGCCCTAGGTTCATTCTCATCACTTTTTACACTTTTGCATCTTTAGTCTACACGCTCCACCTTTTTGTCACTACACATTTTTTCTAGTCTCTCGACACATTTTCTACATCACTCTACATGGATATCAGGTACACATCTCTATCTACTTTATGTTACCGAGCATTCTTCTCACCAACATAAAGTGGGGGTAAATGTAGACACAAAATCATGCACTTTGGGTTATTATTTAGTCACGGTCTTATACTACTATTCATATGGTTCTTAAGTTAAAAATATTACTAATCAACCCATATCATTGGCCATCTTGCTTTGTTTTCTATTGCCACTTTTAATCTTGCACCCGTATTTCCTTTTCAGTCTATACTCTCACACCGTATTTTCCTATTTCTAACTAGGGCACCCCAGTCCCCTAGTCCCCTCTAAGCCCTGGATCCTCTTTACGTTTTCCTCTCACTTTTTGGGAACTTTCTAGCCATTTGAACTTTCTATCTTTTTGGTGGTCGGCTTTTTCAGGGTTAGTTGCAAAATTAAAGCAAAGAGAACCATATAAATATAAAGTCATGTGACCATAATGAGGGATAAAACACTAAGCACTAATATCACCACCTAAGGTTGCATCCATCAAAGGCTTCTACTACTCCATTTGCATCCATTGAGTTCCATCACAAGGGCCAAAGGCTAATTCATCTGCATCACACTTCATAGGAGGGGAGTTTATTCTATTCCATGCACACATTATTTACATTCTACATCTAGTTATTTCTCGCTACTCACAAAGTGTGACTCATATAAGAGAACCTAGGGCACAATTCCACACACACACACAAAAATACATTGGTCTAAGATGTAGTGTAGTGCTCAGTGATAAGTCCACCATTGTGGCAACTGAGGATAGTCCAACCCCTTCATATACATCTTTCTTTTTAGGGTTTTGATGCTTTGCTTGGGGTTTTAAAAGTGATTCCTTTATTATAGGTCTACAATGACATCGACGATCATACAATGATATGTGTGTGACTGAAAACGAACACAAGCAAACATCTAATGACACCTTATAGGAGGTTCCCTGGTTAGTTCCATGAGACTGGGCACCCAGATCAAACCAAAGCACCTCAAAGTGCCCCCATCCTTCACTAGGTGCCCCTGGCCTAGCTAGAAAGCCTAGATCTCAGTACTTTCTCGAGATCCCGTGTGACAATTTCCTCCTCATGTTCAGCCTCTCCATTGTGACACTATCTCATGACACCTACGAATTAGCTAAGGCCTTTCTAAAACTTTTCACAAATTAGGGTTTCACATTTCGTTTCTTAGATTGTTTGGGTATTTTCAGTATTCTATTTATTTATTTACTTTTGCTATAACATTTAGATTAGGATAATGCATTCCATTTTAGTTTAATCACCAACTCATTCTACATGCTCTAGGACTAGGAATAGGCATAGAATGACCTGACTCAAGCCATATAACTCATGAACTAACTATGATGACCTCTTATAGAGTCATTAACATTCGTAACATCCCTCTAGGAGCATGTGTGACCTCATGAAAACCTTTAATGAACACTGAGAGCTAATACAATGACTATGCAAGATGAACCATGCTTTAGGGCCTCATAGATTAACACCAAACATGACACTACTAATCAACCTTCATGTTTAACCTTTGAATGACACCACATGGAGACACATATGACACCATGACACCCTTTTTATATAAATGGAATTGATATCAATGATAACACCAGACACAATGTCAATAATCCCCCTTTGTCATTGATGGAAAACCACCTTCGAAACATTGATTTACAATCATAAGACAAAACACACCTACATGAACTCATTTCCATGTTTTTGATGCTTCTCTCCCGCTTTGAAATCTATCACAAAGGCTACAATGGTGAGAAGGAATGGAAAATGAAAACAGATTAGACACAATGGAAACAATGCAAAACTTGACTTACTTGCTCCACAATACTCCTCATTGGATCGAACTTCATCTTCTTCAACTTCAACAACAACATATGATGATCCATGGACTGTAATGAGCCTCAAAATAGCTCCCCCAGAACTAATATCCTCATTTTTTTCTTTGTCTCTATCTTTCATCGCTATCTAGGCCTAAACCATGCTTTGAGAACACAAGTTTTGCCTCCAAGCTTAACATGCCAACCTTTAGGACCATTGTCCCTAAATCACACTTTCAGGTCAAAAATGACAAACTTCTCCATGCATTGTGAGCACACATACCTCATAAAACTCTAATCTAAGGCTCCCTTGGCAAGATATCATCCTTCTCTAATGGAGAATTCAAAAATACAGTTCTTACCTTGATTTCAAGTTGTGTAGATGTATCAACACAAATTGATTTTCCTAAAACTTATTTTCAAAGTGATCTCAACCATCTTTGTAAACTATTATGACTTGTTTGATCATATAACCTACTCGTTTAGTCAACATACCTGCAATGATCATTACTTCTACATTGTAAGTCTCCTAGACACCTTCATTGTTTGTTAGAGAGTCAAAAATGAACTCCCCTTACCTTAGTGATTCTTCACGTAATCGTAGCATGTTATTTCCTTCATACATGGACCTATTATATTGTCACGATTCGAGATCAAAAATTACACATTTACCAAGCCACATACCCTTTATAGCTTTATTTCCTTGGGATAATGGATACTTAGTCTCCTCCTCATCATATGCACCATCACAGAGCACCACAAATCCTTCATACATAGTCAATATATTTGTCTTGAATCATTGTAACAAATTTGGGAAGATGCAATTCCATATTCACCTTTAGCTTTTGATACATTAACACAGATCATACAAACTTCCATCTTTCCTTACTAGGGATTCTTAACACCTGAGCACTGGATCAAGATCATCAATGACCCCCGCTTTTAGAGGCATTAATAGTTCTACACCTTCATATTTTGGTGTGAAATTAACCATCTACAATCTTGACACACAATCATTGTATCCTTGTCCTTTCTCGGACTATGTCACCATGTTTTAATAGACCAATGTCATATTGTATTTCAAGTATTCATGTTATCCAAAATATTTCTTGAGGGTCAATACTACCTTTACTTACTTCAATAGGTCTCTGTAGACCTATGTCATTCCATTATACTCAACCTTTCTATCATTCTAGGAACTCATTTGAAACGTTTACATAACAGAATCTATGATTGCTTTCAACTTTGTTTTGGTCGATGTATCATAATTTTTCAAAATTCATGATATTATAGCTCACTCTTATAGAGCATCTCGCATTCTATAGTGTCCTTGGTCTTGGTTTCATCTATGCAAACCATCTTCAGTGGCTCAACACAAATGTATTAGGTTGTTAATGATCACTAGTCTTAGATCACATACCTCCTAATTGTGTAATTTCATGAACTCTCCTAGGGAAATATTAAGCATGTGTCAACAGCTTAACACTCATGCACACTCATATGGTGAAAACACTTTCTTATATTTATCAACTCATAGTGGAACATCTTTAGACAAATGTTCATCCTCGGAGAAAAATCATACTTTGTGGAGAAAAATAATAATGTCAGTAGACCTCCTTACATGATTGCACACTTGAAACCTTCATGATTTACTTGAAACTTAACTTCAATTCAAGACTCTATCTCAAGGAACAAACACAAAATCATATGCCTTTTCACTTCTCCATGTTGTCTTATAGACCTAGATCTCGATCCTTAGAATCACTTTGTTCACTTACCGATCCTTTCAAGCTCAAATATGCACAAACAGACTTGGTATTATAGGAACCTTTCCTTTTTCACTTTCACAATATTGTTACATGGTTTTAGAGCATATCACAAACCCCTTCATCTTGTAGACACCTTGTACATGAAATTCTTCAAGGATCAAAACATACCTCTCGGTATTCAACCATGTTCTTTCAATGAGAGTTATACTCCCCTATCTCTTCGAGGTATTTTAGCTTTATAAACCCATAAATGTAGATATTAATCATGTTATCTTCATCTTGAATCCCTCTATCGTCAAACATGTCTCTTTTGATATTGGAATATCTTCCTTAAGCTCGTAAATCATCCTGCAAGACGTCCTAATATAACAATACCGCATAATCCTTTGAATCACTTGTAGCAAACCTATGAATGCATTCAAATAACATACCTTAGAGGTATGACATTGCTCTATTTTCCTTTATCAAAAATACACATCTTTTCTTGAATGAGGTAATACTTTCCTTGGTTCAACAAAACTTCAAGGTTTCTTATGAGTCTGTATGTACTGTGCTTAACTTCAAAGACCAATTTCATGAAGAAAATCGAACATTCTTTGTGTTGTCAACCCCTACTATCCTTTACATGTACTTCCATCCCGAATAGAGTATATCGACACCTTGTAGACTTTTGAATCATTCAAACAAACTCAGACTTCTATGAAAATAGAACACCCCTTTACTTTTTTCAATGCACCTTCAAGTATCATCTCTAACACATGAAAAACCTCTCACCTTGATGACCATGAGATCATATCCCATTGACTATAGTCTTAAAAATGATATTGTACATTATTCATGCATTTTATGAACGTGATTATTTGAATTTAGGACTGTGCTCATATAGAAGTTTGCCATGCTAAAAAAATTTAACACCCAGTAGCTTCTATGAAATCAATCAAACCTACTATAGAACCATCAAGATAAGAGCTTATGAGAAACAACTTCTTCAATGCATGAACAATCTCAAATCAAATGCTAAGCTATTTCTTACTCTCTAGATTGCTAATCTAACAAATGAACCTATTTATATCACTTTAGAAATCAAAATGGAGTGGTTTCCTTAAGATTTGAAGATGATATCTCACCAAAACATGGCTACAAGGCCATTTTTGGATCTTCCCATGCTCTTTAATTTGAGAGAATGGATGCAAGATGGAGAAGCTATTTCCTTCAATGGAGAATGGCTCAAGATCAAAATGCCTATAGTTTATCCTAGGGTAAATAAGGTGTAAGAAGAAAGGTAAGGAGGAGGGTTTGTTATATAGCTTGTTTGAAGAGGCAAGACTAGCAAATTGATGAACGTGTGATAAACCCCAAGGAGGAAATACAAAGGCCATGTATGTTTAATAAAGTATGTAAACTTTTTGGGAGTTGAAAAGGGGTTTAATTAATCAAAGGTGATTAATTAATATAAGGGGTATGCCTGTAGATAATTATTAGAAAAAAGTTACTATGATTTGGGGGATTTAAGAGGGGAAATTGGTTCAATAAATGGTGATTTATTGATTTGGATTAATAGTAGTAATTAATTAATCTAGGTAGGATCGAACGTTAATTAATGAAAGGTTGTTAATCGACATCCTAAATGATAAGAGGGATAATTAATTAGTGAAATGTAATTAATTAATGATGATAGAGGGACAATGGTGGTTCATTGACGAAGTGTCATCAATTTATGAGAAAGAGGATAGTTAGTGCAATTTTAGTATTAAAATTGTGTAAGTGGATTTTAGGTGTCTACATTTTCCCCTCTTTGGGGTGACGTAAGCGACGCCACTTCAAAGATAGTAGAAAAGTACAGCACAAATAAATATTTTGAAGGGATAGAAGAAAAATTATTAGAGTGTGTTGAGGGTTAAACCATATAACAGTGTTGCACAGATCTATAATCAAAGCAATCATACAAGCAATGAATGCGGAAATAACCAGAAGATAAAATAAACAAGAGAAAGATTACACTAGATTTAACGTGGTTCACCTAGTGTGGGCTACGTCCACCAAGAAACAACCAATATTATTATTCAGTGCTTTACAAAGGAGATACAATGAAGATCTACTATCTTCCAACACCTCATAGGATGTTCAATGCTTTTCCCTCACTCAGCTACTCTTTCTTTCTCACCAAGAAACTTACATGCAAATTTTTTTATATATATTCTCTCCTCCTTACTTACCCTCATACAATGCATACATGCATATTTTTATATTTTGGGTAACTTAACTTTTTTATAATCAAAATCATATTTAAAGTAATTGATTTATTCTAATTTTTATCAAAAACAAAAAATTACGTCCACACAGTAACCGCTTGCCATTCTTGCCTCGATTGGCGTTGGTCACTTTCTAACCTAGACTGATGATGCTAGTTACACACCGACCAATGCCGGTTAATGTTAGAACTAGTAACATGTAAAAGCAATCAACAATCTCCCACTTGAAGATCAATTCTTGAATCTGCTTGTGCATCACCATCCTTGGTTCCTTTTCATTGGCCCATTTCTTCCTCTTGAAGTTTTAAACTCGAAGACCAACGAAGTGGAGTGAAGCTCCAACTTCTCCCTTACCAATGGCTTCATTAGCATGTCCGCAGGGTTCTCATTTATATAGATTTTCTCTAACTTTAGTTTTCCATCCTCTAACACCTTTTTGTCATATGAAGTGATACCTTGACTGAATATGTTTCATTCTTGAATGAAATGATGAGTTCTTTTCTAGATGAATTGCGCTCTGACTATCACTGTATAATCTACAATCCTCTTGCTCCTTACCCAACTCTTCCATGAACCTGCCATCCATATCATCTCCTTGCTAGCTTCTGTAGATGCAACATACTCTACCTTGGTAGTAGAAAAAGCCACAACCTTTTGCAATCTTAAAATCCAGCTAACTGTTGTTCCACCTAATGTGAAAATATGTCCAGTGGTGCTCCTCCTACCATCCAAATCTCTAGCCATATCTGAATCAACATAACCACATAAAGAAGTATCTAACCCTCTATAACATAACTCCATACCAGATGTCCCTCTCAAATACCTGAGAATCCATTGGACTTCTTTCCAATGTTCTTTACCTGGATTAGCCATAAACCTGCTCACAACTCCCACTGCCTGTGCAATGTCTGGTCTAGTACAAACCATGGCATACATAAGACTTCCTACTATTGAAGCATAGGGAACATGTGCCATGTACTCAACCTCCTCGTATGATGAAGGATATTGATCTTTGCTCAATTTGAAGTGTCCAGCCATAGGTGTACCAATAGGTTTTGATCTTTGCATATTAAACCTTTCCAACACCTTATTGATATAAGCCTCCTAAGACAAATACAACTTCTTGTTTTCCTGTCTCGATGAATTTACATGCTAAGGATTTTCTTTGAACTCCCAAATCCTTCATTGCAAATGTGTGAGCTAACCTTTCTCTAAGATTACCAATGTTATGCATACTAGATCCTATAATCAACATATCATCCACATACAAAAAAAATAACATAGCTCCTATTTTCAAGATTTTTAAAATAAACACAATGGTCAAATTCACATCTCATATAACCATGCTCATGCATAAAATTGTCAAATCTTAAATACCATTGGCTTGAAGCTTGCTTGACCCCATATAGGCTCTTTTTCAATTTGCACACAAGTTTCTCCTTACCCTTGACTTTATAACCAAACGGTTGCTGCATATAAATCTCTTCATCCAAATCACCATGAAGGAAATCCATCTTCACATCTAGTTTCTCTAATTACAAATCTTCTACTGCAACTAAGCTCAATACAATACGAATAGAAGTCATCTTAACAACAAGAGAAAATATTTCACCAAATTCAATACACTTTTACATGCAAATCTCTTTATTACTAGCCTTGCCTTGTATCTTTTTTGTCTACCCCCTTCTTCCTTGATGTTGTAAAACCACTTGTTCTACAATGTTCTCTTATCTTCTGGAAACTTAACCAAATCCCAAGTCTAGTTCTATTCTAAGGAGTCCATCTCCTCATCCATGCCATGCTCCCACTGAACATGGGTCTTATCCTGTATTGCTTCTTCAAAGCTCTTTGGTTCACCATTATCAGTTAATAATAAATAAAATAGAGAAGGTGTAAATATTTCTGGAGGTTTACTTACCCTTTGTGACCTTCTCATAGGAGTTTGGGGTACCAAAGGCTCAATCTGGACCTCCTAGACATTCCTATCCAAATCTGACAGTGACCGATGCCGGTCACCTCTAACCGATGCTGTTGCTTAACCGATGTCGGTTTGGATCTTCATACCACCGATACCGCAGTTCTTTTGACGATGCCGTTGTCGGTAACCGACACCGCCATTCTTGTGTAACCACATAGATAATACTTTTAAATCTCGAGAGTTCATTTTCATTTACAAATTTCTCAATCGTTCATCCTTGAGTACCAAAATTTGATCCCTGTACATTCTCTTTTCATTCCATTCAACATCACGACTCCTAATAATCTTAGAATTCTCTAAATCCTAAAAATGGAAACCGAAATCACCAGATCCATAACCAATGAAAGTGCATCTCTTGGATTTTGCATCCAAATTTTTTCTATTTTCTTTATCAACATGCACAAAAGCTTCAACCAAAAATTTAAGAAAAGAAAGATCTACCTCTTTTCCACCCAAGCTTCCTCTCGTATTCCTCTATCTAGTGAACTTGAATGCCCATGGTTAATCAAATAAACCATTGTATCAACTACTTCCACCCAAAAATGTAAGGGCAGTCCAGAATGTATTCTCATACTTCTAAGCATGTTCCATGATTGCTCTGTTCATTCTTTCGCAACACCATTCTCCTGTGGTGTTCTTGGAACCATTATTTCTCTACGTATCCCATTCACTGAACAATAATAATTGAAAGCCTTGCTATAGTATTCACCACCATTGTCAAATCTAAGGCACTTTAACTTAGAATTTGATTCATTCTCAACAAGGGTTTTCTATCTTTTAAAAGTCTCAAAAACATTAGATTTACGTTTAATACAATAAACCCATATCTTTCTTGTAGCATCATCAATGAAAGTAACATAATACTGGGATCCTCCATGAGAAGCTACCTGAGCTGGTCCCCAAATATCTCGAGTGTACAAGCTGTAATTTTTCTCCTTCTTAGCTGCCCCAACTTTGAGAAATCTCACTCTCTTTTACTTTCCAAAGATACAATGCTCACGTAAATCAAGATCTAAAACTTTCAAATATGATAACTTATCCTTAGCTTTTAAGATCTCGAATTCCTTTTTGACTCATATGACCCAACCGATTATGCCACATGCATGCATCTGAATCTGAAGTAAATAATGTAGAAAAAGAATCAGTAATACAAGTAGATAAATATATTGTTCCTACCTTCTAACCTCTTGCCACAACAAAAGCACCCTTGGTGACATTCCAAGCGTCTCTTGTAAAAATAATCATGCAACCAAATTCACCTAGTTGACATGCAGAAATAAGATTCCTCCCGAGGCTTGGCACATGCCTCACATCTTTCAATACCCATGTATTTTCATTCTATAATTTTAGATGAACTTTCCCTTTACCAGTAATATTGCAAGGTTCATCATCACCCAAATAAACATGCCCAAAATTTCCCTGGACATAATTTCTGAAATAACCCTTATTAGGGGTTGCATGGAAAGAAGCTCTTGAATCTAAAACCCATGATTCAATTCTATTATCTAAAGAAAGAATAAGAGCATCTTGCATTACCTCTGATGCAGCAAGATTTGCTTCTTTACCTTTATCTGGTTGTTGGTTCTCTTTATCCTTTGACCAACAATCTTTCTTTACATGTCCTTTCTTTCCACATTTTTAACAAGTACTTCCCTTATTTCTCTGGATTTAGATCTGCTATCCCTTGACTTTGATTTCCTATTACTCTTACTCTTTGATCTCTCCTTTTGCATGCCCCTACTTTCTACATTTAAAGCATTTCTAGACGATTCCTCTTTACTCTTCCTACAAATTTCTTCATTCAAGATTATACTAATCACATCATCAAACTTCAAAACATTATTAGCAGATGTTTTGTATTACTAATAGCCATTATCAAGTTATCTCAATTATCGGGCAAAGAACATAAGAATAAGAGTTCTTTTACTTCATTATTAAATGGTGTTTCAACCGATTTTAATTGATTTACAATAGATCGGAAATCATTCAAATGACTAGATGCAGATCCACCTTCATGCATCTTAGAACTAAATCATTTCTTCATCAAATAAACTTTATTTGAAGCACTAGGTTTTTCATATAAATGAGTAATATATTTCATTAACTCTACCGTAGAAGTTTCTTTTGTAATATTGGAAGCCACGATGTCTTTGCCAGGCTCAATCTTATAGATCACAAAGCCTTTCTGTCAAGAATCTTTCATTCTTCATCAGTCATCTTCGTAGGTTTAGACTTCTCATCCAACGGTAAATACAAATATCTTTGATACAGATAATCCTCAATCTGCATCTTCCATAATTGATAATTACGACCATCAAATTTCTCTACCTTTTATTTGTTTTCTTCTACCATTATTGTAGCTCTCACTTAATTAGAAAACCCTCTCGTGAGTAAATCTTGTCAACACACAAAACCTCAAACAAATCTCTCGATACCAATTGTTGGGGTTAAACCATATAACAATGTTACATAGATCTATAATCAAAGCAATCATACAAGTAATGCATGCAAAAAGAACTAGAAGATAAAATAAACAAGAGAAATATTACACCCGCATTTAACGTGGTTCACCCAATGTGGGCTACGTCCACCAAGAAATGGCCAATATTATTATTTAGTGCTTTATAGAGGAGATACAATGAAGATCTACTGTCTTCCTAACATCTCACAGGATGTTCAATGCTTTTCCCTCACTCAGCTACTCTTTCTTGCTCACCAAGAAACTTACATGCAAAATAATTGTTATGTATATTTTCTCTTCCTTACTTACCCTCATACAATGCATACATGCATATATTTTTATTTTGGGTAACTTAACTTTTCTTTTACAATCAATAAATAATATTTAAAATAATTGATTTATTCTAATTTTCATCAAAAACAAAAATTACGTCACACAGTAACCGTCAGCTTCACTGATCGGCGCCGACCACTTCCTAACCTCGACTAACCGACGCTGGTTACACCCCCGACCGATGCTTTGTGTTAGAACCACTAACATGTAAAATCATTTTTCTTGTGAAGCAATTAAGCTCTATTCTCAACAGAGTGAAGGATGCCCCCTCGAGTGTCGATGGGGTGATGGAAATAGTTGATTGACGATCGAAAAGATGAAGGAAACATATAGAAGAGACAAGGCGGGAAGGGGGATATAGAAGGTGATCCCTATTGCCCCCCAATTGAGTTAGAAGAATAGTGTTGATTGAAGAGAATTATATGGGAGAAAAAGGAGGATGAAGGGGATGGAAATAACTTGCATCCAGCTTGATTTAAAAACCACTTTATGTCATCATATTACATGTGATCTACGTCATCAATCCTTATTAAAATATATGTATACAACAAAATTGTAAAATGACATGAAAAGCCATAATACGAACATTTGTTCATTGCCAAAGCACTAAATCAATGCAACATACATAATGTAATGCAATACGAGAAAGTAAACAAGCTAACCTAACAAGGAAACAAGTACAAACACACATACTCAAACAAACAACGTTCAAGATAGTTGCACAAATGTTTTTGTTAAATCAAGTTCCTGTGATTCCGACCTATGTAAATTAACGACAAAGGTTATGAATGAAATCCCAAACAAGGCTACATGTGTGGTGAATAAGTGAAGGACGAATAAATTCCATGAAAATAAATCGTGCCTGAAACTACCCCAAGAAATGCGTTCGTATAAAGGAAGACAATGATAGCGAGAAAAATAGTTTTTTTAATGGAGGGTAGATCCAAATGATCCGCAAGTCGCGCACAAGAACATGTGAGATTCAAAGAAAGATGTTTTGTAGGAAAAATTTTTGATGTTCGAGTATAATGCATTTAAAAGAGATTTCAACTGTGTGCATTCCATTTGCCAATTTTTGAAATTTTTTGATTTTTACAATTTTTTGGATTTTTACAAATTTTTATGAATTTTTAGGATTTTTACAAATTTTTAGGATTTTTGAATTTTTAGAAGAACTAGAGGAGAAGTGATCGCTTCTAGAAACAAGAAACATGCCTAGGGAGAAGAAAGGGGTGCTAGGTAGCAAAACGCCCCAAACAGTAGCGAAAATAGACAAAAATGATTATTTAATTAAAATAATCATCACGACAAGTGATAGGAAAAAGAAAGATCATGACGATTAAACTTCCTCCCATGACCATTTCATGAATGAGTGAAAATCACCGCGGGGTCAAAACAACTTATATATATATATATATATATATATATATATAAAAAGCCATGGGGATAAATCATCGCAACTAGTTATTTGATACCAAACTCTATCAGTTTGATTATTGATTTTTCTTTGACATGTGGGAGAGATGGCCCAAGTTCGAGTCCGGATGAGATGTGTAGACATCATTTGAGAGTATACGCGGCCTCCTAGAATGTACTCTGAGTATGTGATGCGAAAAATTTTCATTTCGTGTCATTTATTAGATTTATTGTTAGGTAGAAATTGGCACGACAACATATGTGCAACCCTTGGGGCACACGTGCATTATTAGGGAAGCGCATGAGTGGAGGGGCCGTGCGTGCACTGGGGGGTGTGTATGTACTAGGATAGGATTGGGTAAGGACGTGGGCATACATGTGCTGATGTGGGGCACACATGCAAGAAAGAGAGTACATGTGCAAGCGCGCAGGCGCACTAGCACTTATAAGGGGCATGCGGTGCTTAAAAGTAAAAGTAGTTTTTAGGCCACCTTAGAAGAAATTAGGAATTTTTTTAGAAGAATGTAGGGATGAATAAAAGAAAATTAGATGAATTTCCTAGAAAAAATGGAGTTAACAAGTGTTTTGCTTGATCTTGTAGATCGACCTACCATTTTAGAGACACACGAGCGATATGCGAGGCTGCACTATTTCCAAGAGACCTTGAAAGCGATGTGAGAGGATCTACTTGGAGATGACCCTAGATGTGACTGGACTTACTTACATAGTACAGATGCCACATATTACTTTGGATCATAGCCTTCTAATAACCTTAGTTGAGAGATGACACAATGAGAGTCAATTATTTCACTTCACATCGTTCTTGGCAAGATGATCATCACCTTGGAGGACGTGTGGTGGATTCTTAGAGTTATGATCCAAGGCGGTCGATAAAGTATGATGGAGACACCACTTATAGTACAAAATGTCTTGTTGAGATGTTTGGCCTTTCAGACATACCTCGAAGGGTATGGAAATTCAGTTATATAGGTGCTTTCGATTATCTGGATCTACCTCCATTAACAAATTTGGTTCACTTACTATGTCTATAATCCCTTACACAATGAGCTGCTCTGCAAATCTTTGTTTCATAGTGCATGATTTCTTTTTCATAGGACCCTATGTCCTTTGTATATTCCCCTCACATGTATCCTTGCTTGGGGCACCATTTTTAACCCTTTTCGTTAAATCAAACATTTGGGAATTGAAGCTTGATAACAAAAACATTGGTGTAACTATCTTGAACATTGTTTGTTTGAGTATGTGTGTTTGTACTTGTTTCCCTGTCAAGTTATCTTGTTTACTTTCTTGTATTGCATTACGTTATGTATGTTGCATGGAGTTAATCATTTTTAGCAATGAACAAATGTTAGTATTATAGATTTTCATGTTATGGTACACTTTTGTTGTATGTGTACATTTTAATAAGGACCGATGACGTAGATCATTAAGCAAAATGATGAAATACATTTGTTTTTACATCACCTAGATGAAATCTATTTCTATTCTCTTCATCTTAATTTCTCTTCCATATCATTTTATTCTATCACCCTTTTTCTTCAAAAACACAGGGTGATAGGGATCACCTTCTATTAATTAATCAACTTTGATTAATTAAACCCCTTTCAACTCCCACAAAGTGCACATAATTTATTAAACATACATGGCCTTTGTATTTCATCTTTGGGGTTTATCCCACATTCATCACTTTTCTAGCCTTGCCTCTTCGAAAATCTATATAACAAACCCTCCTCTTTACCTTTCTACACATACCTTATTTTCCCTAGGATAAACTAGAGGCATTTTGATCTTGAGCCATTATCCATTAAAGGAAATAGATTCTCCATCTTGCATCCATTCTCTCAAATTGAAGAGCATGGGAATATCCAAAAATGTCCTTGTAGCCATGTTTTGGTGAGATCTCATCTTCAAATATTGAGGAAACCACTCCATTTTGATTGCTAAAGTGATCTAAATAGGTTCATTTATTAGATTAGCAATCTAGAGAGTAAGAAATAACTTAGCATTTTATTTGAGATTGTTCATGCATTGAAGTTGTTTCTCATAAGCTCTTATCTTGATGGTTCTATAGTAGGTTTGATTGATTGCTTAGAAGCTAGGTCTTTGGATTTGTTTTAGCATGAAAAAATTCTATATGAGCTCATTTGGCACGCCCAAGGGGAGTTGAAAGGGGGTTTAATTAATCAAAGGTGATTAATTAATAGAAGGGGTATGCCTATAGAGGCTTATTAAAAGAAATTTAGTATGATTTGGGGGATTTAAGAGGGGAAATTGGTTCAATAAATGGCAATTTATTGATTTGGATTAAGGAGTAATTAATTAAGAATAATTAATTAACCTAGGTAGAAGTGAACGTTAATTAATGAAAGGTCGTTAATCGACATCCTGAATGATAAGAGGGCTAATTAATTAGTGAAATGTAATTAATTAACGATGATAGAGGGACAATGGTGGTTCATTGACAAAGTGTCATCAATTTATAGGAAAGAGGATATTTAGTGCAATTTTAGTATTAAAACTACGTAGGCGGATTTTAGGTGTCTACAACGACTTTTCCAACTATATATCTTGAGACACAACCTTCACTATACTTTAGACCATCATGACTTCACTATGTAGACCAATATGATGAATCAATCCACAAAACAAGAATTAATCTTACACGTTGACTCCATAATGTTCACCTTGAAGTTTAATCATGGCCTTATGATTGTAGAATTAGACTAAAAACACAACGATATCATACCTCTTCATATCATATTTTGATGAGACCTAAAACTTCACAAAAACAGGGTGATACAACCTTTTAAAGTTATACACAGACTTCCATAACTCAGAGATCAGACTGTTGAACACTTTTCACCTTTTGTATATTCATTACTCAAGGACACAACACATTCTAAGATACAACTCCGCACATATACTTTTTCAAGGGCACCTCAAAACTTTGAAATCACTCATAGATCATAATGACTTAGAAACGGTCTTTGACACTAAGTTAAGACTTCATTCCTAGACCAAATCCACATGATGAAACCATTTCCATTTGATGAAAAACACCACCTTGATGGTCTCGTTAAAAATCCCCTTAGGGTGACCAAGACTCCATAACTGCTTGAGACCTTAAGACACTAGCTTATATCCCTCAAAATCGACCATGAACCCTAAGAATTATTCATTGATGATACTAGACCTTAACCATGCTCGTGTCCGCCAAATCAAACACCTACCGATAAAAATAATCAAAAACACATGGATAGATCACATCCCATACCTTATGGCTCTTGAATTATCTCATACTCCTAGCTTCTTCAACTTCTCATGTCTTCAAGCAATGAGGCACATATGATCTTCTTAAACCTTTGAAATTTCAACCAAAGAAAACATACTTCCTTGATATGAATTTAGATTGATAAACTTGTCTTCCACCTTGTTTAAAATAGATCATCCTTTGATATACTTCACTGGGTCAGTCTTCATCTTTGAGAACCTATGATTTTGGAGAATCCTTCTTGTCATACCTTAACTATTCAAATTTCAAAGTCTCGCATATAGGAATAAGAATCAGTTCTCTTGGTCTTATTTGATTGAGAAACCATATTTTTAGCCTTAGGATCTGACATGGGACTAATTTTCCTCTTGAATACTCTTCCATTTTTCCCATTAGTAGCTTGAAACCTACTAATGACTCTTGGAGTTTCACCTTGGTGACAAGATCTAGCAATGTGTCCTTGTTTGTGACACTTATGACACACAATACCTTTCCAACTTCTAGGCTCAAATATACTAAGGTTCTAACCACAATCCTTAGCTCTATGGCCATACTCACAACATGAATAACATTCACCTTTGAAGAAACCTTCATCATTCCTAGGAGACCTTATTTTGCAATCTCTAGCTCTATGACCAAAATCATGACAAACATAACAATAACCATTGAAGGAAGCACCATACCTAGAAGAATTAGGTTGTATAATAGGATTAGAACTTCTTAAACCAACCCTCTTTGTTTGCTTATTGACTTCTTGAAAACTTAGTCCAACTTTGTCATCATTATCCTCTTGTTTTCCCTTGAAACCTAGACCAATCTTCTCACTAACATCCCTTTGAATCTCTAAAATCTCATCAAGAGATTTAAATATCTTCTCTAACCTGTCATACATTTTTAACCTACTAGATGCACCTTCTAAATTATATTCTAGTGCCTTTGATTTTTATTAATAGTTAGAAGAAGTTTCTTCTTTATCCCTTAGGGATTTAGTCACGCTATCAACTTGTAATTCCAAACCCTTCATGGTTTAACTATGTTATAATTCCATGCAACTGATATGATCTTGTAGACTATGAATTAGAGATTCTATAACTTAATACTTCATCCTTAATCAGCCTCAACATCTAAAGATTTACCCATTGCTTGTGCTTCAAAAGGATCCCCTTCAAGTTGTCAAACTTGCATCTTAAGAACATGCTCGATACCAATTTTTGGAAGAAAAATGGACTAAGAGGGGGGAAAATTAGTATTACAATTTTTTTACTCAATTTATCATTGTTGAAACATCCATCAAACATCCATTCAATCATATACATTCAACATTAGCTTATTAAGTGTGCATCATACATTCAAATGAACATGAAACATGAGAGAGAACACATAAACACAAGATGTAAGTGGGAAACCCTCAAGGGGAAGAAATAAAACTGAAAAATTTGCTAATATTACTCACAATAAAGTACCCAAATCAATATTACACATCACAATAGATTTCTTTAGCGAGGCACCAACCCCAAAAGAAGCACCAACCCCTAAACCCTTATTGATATTACTCACAACAAGAGACTCATATGAATATGAATCATCATAAGATATTTTGCATAAGTATGATCACTAAAATATGTTGATACCATAGCTGATTGTGATCCCAAAATTCAGCTCCAAATTCCTTCAAACCCTCATCAAATGCTCTCTCCTTTAACTCGCTCTATCTTGATCTTTCGTGACCTGATTTGGCTTCTAAAACTTATAAACATGATCTCTAACACACCTAAAACATTTTGAAACTTTCTTAGTGATGATTTTATGCCTTCATACTTGTTTCACACTCTCACTTTGGTCACACTTTTCCCCTCTCTCTTGACTAGTTCAAATTTGAACTAAAACACTTGTTTTATGCCCTTCTCAATTCAAAAACATAAGAAAAGTCAGTCCTATATACATATCTTAACTAATACAACATGAAAATGTAACAATATATTCATAAAAACACTCATGATGGAGACATGTAGGTTGGCCATGCTCCAAGACACTAAACAAGCTCAAAATTAACTCAAAACCCCATCACCTGGTTCACCAAAGACCTCCAAAATTATCAACATGATTAGTCAAGCCTCCAAAGGCCTAAAACATGTCAAATATGACATAAAAACATCATCTATGGTCATACATTATCTTTCACAAATCAAATTCCTCATAAATCTATCAAGAAGGCTCATATCCTTCTCAAAATAGTTGTTTCTAGGAACCCATCTTCACCTTTGGGCTTCAAGATCACCCAATAAAATCTAAAATATGGCATTTAACAACTCATTGGAAATCCAATAAATTTTAGAACACATCCATGATTTAAATAGATCATGAAACATCCATCTATATAAACCACACTTACTTTCCTCTTCACCAAACTGAGTTTCCCATAAAGTAGTTTTGGAAACTCAATTTTTTTCACCCTTTCCGTCACTTTCAAGACCTATTTTTTTCAATATGGAAAAATTAACCCCTATTCAATCTCTAATAGATATAAATCATCAACCAATCCAAAAAAATATACTTCTACCTCCATCTTTTACCCAGAGAAATCCTGTCTTGAAAACAAACAACCTTCTTCTTCACAAACTGAGTTGTATGACGTATCAAATCTCATCATAAATAAAGAAACCATATACTATTGGAAATAAATTTGAATCTAATTTATAGAACATCTTACATTTTCTTCCAACTCTAAGTGGAAGGCCTTCAACCAGTCAATCTCTAAATTACTCATTTAGGCTTCTAGGACTCAAGAACTAATCTTGAGGTCAACTTACTCCATCACATACAAAGACACTTATAAGCTTAAAAAAATCATGGAAAACCCTTAGAAATGTTTTAGAAGAACTCAAAAACCTCCAACAATCATGAAGAACTTCAAAATAATCACCAACCTCATGAAGCTACTCAAGACAATGCTTAACCAAACATCTTTTATATTTGACCTTCAAATACAAGTCATAACTTGCTCATCCCTTATCAAAACTCAAGTTTGATATATCATTGGAAATATATTTGAACCATTATCACAAAAAAACATGAACTACGTCTCAACTCCACATATAGCTCGTGCAAATCCACTTTTACCACAAACTTCTCCAAACTTCTCCAAAAATTAGTCTTCATAAATAGGGAACACTTTGCCATTTAGGACCCCAAACATGACCTGAAAACATCATTAAAATCTAGAAAAACTCCCAAGATAAAACTAATGTTAATTTATTTCATACCTTTTTAAAGAAACTTTTCCACAAAATAAACTTCTTTAAAACAAGCCTTTTTGAGTGGGGCCAATATATAATCATAAGCTCTAATATACATTTCTAGAAATCTGAGGTTTCCTTTAACACCTCCAATCATCACATTTTTAAAATGAATAAAAACATTCTCAAGACACTCCATTTTCTCTAAGTCACTTTTAGCTAGGGTTTCATAGCAACATATCTTCTAAACGATCATACATAAAAACATGACAATCAAACCACCTCATTTTTTTGTAAAATCTTCACATAATTTACAATGAGTAACAAAAGTTCTATGCTCCGAACACAACTTTAGGAAGGAAATATCTATGGAATGAACTGTCTTTATTTAAGATCTATTTTAAAGACATGGATTGGGTGATAGGTGTGGATCTCAATACACACCTACTCTCATCGGGCAAGAAAGGAGGGATCGCAAAATTCTTGGAAAGCATGGACAATATAGCTGACTTCCTACATAATAAAAAGATATTAAACCTTGAACTTAGAGGCTATAAGTATATGTGGACTAATCAAAGAACAAGATCTGAATTGATCTAAATCAGACTTGATAGATTTCTGGTGAATCTTCAGTGGGTTCATGGTTATGCGTATTCGCTCTCTACTCTTGTTAGAACGATATCTGACCATAACCCCTTGTTATTGAAGTTTTATGAAGCCCAATTGGTCAAAGGAAGGACTTTTATGTCTGAAAAATATGTGGAATATGCATCCGATCTACATGCAAGGATTGAAGAGTGGTGGAACCATCCCTATAGAGGTAATAGTATGTATAGAGTGGTCTCCAAGTTGAATAATGTCAAGAGTAACATAAGAAAATGGAATAAAGAGGTGTTCGGGGACATCTTCCTCCAAAATAATATGGTGAGGGAAGATTTGAAAGTCCTGGAGGATCTTATGGAAGAGGGGAATTGGAGCATTCATGAAAAGATCAAGAGAAATTTCTTCTCTCCAAGTTTCAAAATCTCTTGGCCAAAGAAGATGTTTATGGAGGAAAAAGTCAAAGATCAATGTGCTTAAGGATGGGGATAGAAATACTATATTTTTTCATGTCTCACCACTATCAAGAACAACAAGACTAGAATTTTAGAAATTGTTAAACAGGATGGCACCCTGGCCACTGAGGAAGGTGACTTAGCTGAGACTATCACTGGCTACTTTAAATATTTGTATGCTAAGGACAACCAAAGAGATGAGAGGAAGATGGAGCAAGTTTAGGAGCTCTTTGATAAGGTCATCAGTGAGGAGGAAAACATATCTCTTCTAGAAATCCCTAAGGAAGAAGAAATCAGGTCTATCATTTTTATGATGGAGGGGGACAAAGCCCCAGGTCCTGATGGGTTTCCTACCTTTTTCTTCTAGATGTATTGGGACATTGTTAAAAATGATGTGGTCCTTGCTATCCAAGACTTTTACTCGGAAGGTAGAATGTTAAAACAAGTGAACCATACATTTTTGGTCTTGATTCCCAAGGTTAATGGAGCCAAATATCTTAAGGACTTCAGACCTATAAGCTTATGCAACACTATCTACAAGATTTTCTCTAAGATTCTGGCCTTCAGACTAAGGAGATCTTGTAAAAGTTCATCTCACCCAATCAAGGGGATTTTTTCCTAGGAAGGAAAATCCTGGATAGTATCATATCCATTCACGAAACTGTGCACTCGGTGGAGAAATCCAACAGGAATTGTTTTGATCAAGTTGGATATGCACAAAGCTTATGACCGTGTGTCATGGGAATTCTTAGATATGATTTTGGAAAAACTTGGGTTCAGTTCCAAAGCTATCCATCTGCTGAAGGAGTGCACTTCCACACCGAGCTTCTCAGTTCTTATTAATGGAAAGCCTTATGGTTTCTTTAAGTCTGGTAGAGGACTGAGACAAGGGGATCCCCTATCTCCTTTTTTATATATCATTTTGGTGGAATCTCTGAGTAGACTCTTCAGAAGGCTATGTTGGAAAGAAGACTCAAAGGCATCAAGGTCACTAATGGGATGGATCTATTTGTCTTCAAAAATTTGTTGATGATACAATAGTCCTACTTGGCCAAGTGAGGTGAATGAAGCCAGAGAGTTTAAATAAATCACTAAAGTCTATGAGGAGGCCTCAAGAAAAATGATAAATTTCCATAAGAGCTCCTAATTTTTATTAATGTTCACCCCGACAACAGAAAAGATAAAGCATAGTATATAATGGGTTGTAGAATCAAACCTCTCCTTGACTACTACCTTGGCATGCCTCTTGTGTGTAGAAGGTTTCTCTTGATATTTGGAACCCTATGATTGAGAGATTCCAAATGAAACTATCCTCTTGAAAGGAACCCTTCTCACTCAAGCAGGTAAAGCTCAGCTCCTCCAAATATCCCTTTAAGGAGTTATAATTTATATTATGTCAATTTTTTAAATTACTAGGAAAAATCAGAAGTATCATCGAGAAAATTCAAAGAATATTCATGTGGTCAGAATGAGGATAAAACTAGAATTCCTTTGGTGGCATGGGACAATGTTACAAATCCAAAAATATATGGGGGAATAGGTTTAAAAATCCTAAAAATCATGAATGAGGCCCTGGTAGCTAAAATAGGCTGGAGGATATTTAAAGAACAAGGGTTGTGGGTGGATATCCTAACTACGAAATACTTGTTGACTATTGGTGGAAGGAAATATTTTTAATTCCTATAAAAATTTCCTAGGGGATCTATCTTTTGGAACCATCTCAGTCGATTAAGAACCTCCTTCTTAAGGGAATTAGATGGAACATAGGGAATGGTAATGAGGCAAGATTATGGGAAGATGCCTAGATGGATAGAAACCCCTTTGTGAGAGTGAACCTCAAATGATCTGATGATATACTATAGCCAAATCTATGGGATAAAGTCAAGGACTACTAGATCCTTAATGCTCAAGGGAAAACATGGATGACTATCATATTCCCCCTACCTACTACAATGGCCCGAGAAGACATTTTGAGGAGCTAAATGGTAGACTAAAAGGTATCCTTATTCCCTCTTGCATGCTTAAGGATGAAATTATTTGGAGTAAGTCTACTTCAGGTGAGTATGAAGTAAAATCTGGATATGAAACTACCTTTGCAAATGAGGAAGAAAACAAAGACTGTGCTAGGATTTGGAGCAAATTTATGATTCCCAAAATCAAATTTTTCATGTGGGAGGCCACTTTGAATATAATTTTGACTGTGGATAATCTAAGGAAGAGAGGCATGATCCTTATAAATAGATGTTCTCTCTATGAAGATAATGAGGAATCAATTTATCATTTGTTTTTGGTGCGGGTTTACCTTTCAAATCTTGGTTGGCTTAGCATCTTCAAGGTTCTTCCCCTACTTAAAGTTTAAATGGACTGATGGAATAATGGAAAGCACCTTTTAAATCCAAAATTTCAAGATTCATGGCCATTTCACTACATATTCTTTGGGGAGTTTGGATTGAAAGGAACAATAGGGTATTTTGAAACAAGTCAACAAATATCTCCTAGAGTTGTCAGTAGAATTAAGAAAAATATTAGAGACAACATAGAGATCCAAAAACATAAGTGGGATGATTCCTTAGCCCCAAAGATTATTAAAATCCTTCATTCACTTGGGATTATTCCGATCAAGTCAGGTGGGAAGAAAAGGACTAAGAAGGATAGGTCTAACTCTAAATGGGAACCACCCCTAGTGGACTAGGTTAAACTCAATTTTGATGGTTCCGCGAAAGCTTGGAGTTGGTAAGGCTAGAGGGGGTGGTCTTATTAGAGACCACATGGGTAAGTGTTTTACTTTCATTCTTTGGGCCTCTAGGGAATAACTCAAATAATTATGCTGAATCAAATGTGGTGTGAGTGGCATTAGATAGCTAAAAGACTTGGGTTCAAGAAAATTATTATAGAAGGAGATTCCTTGTTAATCATTAAAGTTATGGAAGGTAAATGCAAGATGGGGTGGAATGTCAAAAACATGATTGTGGAGGCTCAAGATTGTTATCCAACTTTGATGATGTGATCTTACGCCATGTGTATAGAGAATGAAATCAAAGTGTTGATGGGTTAGCTAATCAGGGTAATGACTTAGTTGAATGGCGTGAATGGGTTGGAAATGTTCCTTGGAGCCACGTCAACCAAATCATTAATCATGAAAATCCTAGGTAAGATAATTCACACGAGCCACAAGAGATCTAGTGGTGATATGGAGAGTTTTTTTGGAATAGCTATAATCCCAAAGTGATGACGGTGAAAAAGAGAAAAAGAAGTTTGGAGTGGGATAATTTGAGTATCCAAAAGTTGAGCAAGCACAATTACAAGGGTTTCTTGATGGGAGGAGATCACCTGTGAATGAAGCCTACTTATTTCCTATAGATTAAAGAAGATGTTACTATCCAGAGGTTTCTCCACAAGGGTGGGTTCACTGAGTATATCAAGAAAATTAAGGGCAACTTGAACTCCCTTGATTTTGTAAAATCCTGGGACCATGGTAGGGTGAAGCTTAGAGGTATGGAATTTCATGTTATGGAGTAGTTCATTGCTGATACCACATGCATGCGTATAGAGGGACTAAAGTTGTTTAAGGACAAGAAATGCAAGAACCAAGAAATTTTGACCTTCTTCAGCCCTAGTGAAATGGTCCACCTATTTGATGATGAAATTACTCGGACATGCCTTCCGAACATTGAGTGGATGTTTGCAAAGTCGTAATGAGGAACATGAATCTTGAGGGTAAATTTCACAAGATTTACACCCACCATTTGTTTATGTTGAATTGTTTTAGGCACAACTAAGCTACGAGATTCCCCTTTTTTCTGTTGCATTCCCTTTTCATTTACATCTAATATCTCAAGGATGATAAGGTTGATACTCCACTCCACCATGGCCTAATCCTATTGATTTTTCCAAATGGTAAGCCTTCCCTCCCCCTAAGGTAATTCCCTCAGATGTCAAAGTTATTTCCAGTAGTTTGAGAATGATTCAAAAACCTAGGGAAAAGGCCAGTGAGGATGTTACAAGAAGCCATTTCTAATTTAAAGAAGGGGAATCTTCCAAGGGTAAGGGTATCATGGGTGATAATCCTGGGGATGGTAGTAGAGAGGCTAAAATGGATAACATACAGGTGGATATTGATACCTTTCTCAACATCAAAAGCATCTTGTGCAGGATATGAGGGATTTACATCCTAAAGAAGTAGCCTATGATAAAAGAATTAATGGTATTCAAGCTAAATTCATTATACAGATCATAGGCTCTCTATTATGTAGGAATAAGTGGCTAAAATGGAAAATTAGATGAAGCAGACAAGATGGAGACCAACAATAAAGAGGAGGAAGAAGAGATAGTGGAGACCAGATAGGAGAACAAAAAGAGGAAAATGACGCTCAATCTCAACACTTGAAAGATGACGAGGTGTAGACAAAAAATCATGCACTTTAGGCATTATTTAGCCCAGTCTTATACTACTATTTAGAAGGTTATCAAGTGAATAAAGTTCTAATTAATCCCACCTTTTAGCCACCTTTATTTTATGTTTCATTTCATAAATCCCGCACATTTCCTCACACATATCCACTTGTTTCACAACTATCCTAATATTTTAGCCTAAACCCGGCACTCGGTCATCTTGGAGCACCACAGGGTTCCCCGGTCCCACTTGGGGCACCCCAATCCATGTTCCACTTTTTGGCTTCTTTTCGGGTCTTTTTAGCTATTTTTCATCCTTACCTTTTTCCTAGTCGGCCATGTTAGGGTTAGTTACGAAATTAAAACAAGAGAAACCTCTAAATATAAAGTTATAAGACCATAATGAGGGTCCTAGTGTCACATACTACTATCACTCCATCTAGAGTTGCATCCATTGCATCACTTGCATCCACATAGTGTCATGCATCAAGGCTAGGAGATATGCATCAACACACACAACATAGGGGAGGGATTCTATTCTATTCCATGCACACATGCTATTACATTTCTATAGTTATTATTGCTCGCTACTTCACAAAGTGTGACTGCACACGAGTACCTAGGGTATGACATGCACACACCCAACATAACTACATATGAGTATGAAATGTAGTGTAACACTTAGTGATAAGACCACTAGTTTTGCAATTGACGCCATCCGACCAATTCATTTTGTAGATTTTATTTTTCCTAGCATTTGATACTTCATTTCTTCTTGCAGATTGTCATTGCATCATCCAACACATTCGGCACAACTCGCAAACTCAAAGCAGACAGACACATAATATTTCAAATCATCTTGCACACCATACAAAATTTAGATTCTAAGCATTTACAAAGACCAAGGCATCTAATTTGCAGACCAGGGGCACCCCGGAGCACCCTAGTACCTTCCTATGCACCTTAGTTAGCTAAGATCCTCCGGATATAGCCTTCACAAGACTTCGGGTGTTTGTTCTTACTTACAATTTTTTTTTATGAGACTTGTGAAAACCTATGATAGTCTTCCCTAATCACTAAGTCTTATTTCCTTCTTTACTTGCATAGTTTGGATTTTATTTCACCTAGTATAATTATTTACAATTATTCCATACTGTTTTAGTCCATTTATTAAAATGTCTTAGTCCTCCTATTTAGATTAACTAAGTGGCTATACCTCTCATAGTATTAGTTTAGATTTCCCATTTTTAGTTAATAATTTTGGTGAACCTGAATCCCTTTTTTATTCCCATTACTTGTAGTGGTCACTTTAAACCCCTCCATTATTGTAAAATTCCTTTTCCTCTTCGCCGTGATTCTAGATCCATGGTTGGCATACCTACCTCCATGGCTGAAAAACCCTTAGATAACTCTAACCAAGTTCCCTTTAATGAAATCAAAGCCACGAATAGTGAAAAGTCCTATGATGAGGACACTAATGTTGACCAGGAACAACTTGATGCTATTACCGAATTTTGTCAAGCTTTGCATTAGAATATCACTCAGCTCCCTCATGTCTTACACACTTTAATAGTGACTAAGCAAGCCCGGAGGCTTCCCTTCCCGCTTCTTCCACCCCTATGGTCTTTACATCACCCATTTGTGTTTCCACTCCTCCTATTGCAACTACCATCCCTCTAGCCCACCATGGTACTTCTTATATACCACTTTATTCCTCCTATAATACTCCCGATTTTGCATTGTCAAATCCGCCAATTGCTCAAATCCGCCAATTGCAAGTTACTACTTCTTGAGGACCTCTATCACTTGAATCCACATCCTTATTGCATTCCCCCTTTACGCCATCCATCTCTTCTTACCCATTCCCAACTAATTTAATCTCTCCCAAATTTCCCATTTTCAAAGGCCGTAGTGACCCACATGAGCATCTCCATTCCTTTCATGTTGCATGTCTCGACTACTCCGATGATCATACCATCCTCGCTAAGTTATTTATGTGTAGCCTACAATACTATGCGATGTGTTGGTTTTATGACTTACCCTTCCATTCGGTGGTTTATTTTACGTGTCTGGATGATGCTTTTCTCATGCATTTTTCTATCAATATTGGTTCCACACTTTCTTATGCCTAACTCACTCAACTTAAATAAGGCTCCAATGAAAGCTTCCCCGATTATGTATTACGGTATAAGAATAATGTAGGTAGGATGACCAATGTCCTCAAGGATTCGAAAACTTCAGGATTTATTTGTCCATAGTATTTTGCCACATGTACAAGACAATATAATCTTTCGACTTTCTCATCATTTGATCAAATTTGTCACACTCTCAAGCTCCATGAGACTAAACTTGTCTTCGAAGGAAAGCTCAAGTACCAAAATTGACCTTTATCCTCTTCCCGCATTCCATGCAAGATACTGCTTCAAGGCACTTGTGCATAAATCCAAGGATCAACAAGCTATTGTTAATGTGGTCTCCACCACAAAAGAATTATGGTGTTAACCATATATGTGTCCTCTCGTTAAACTTAGTACACCAAAGAAACGTCTTATTTCCGCAACACATTGATAGTAATATCATCACCTTGCCATCACCTTTGCAGCTCGACCCATCTCAACCCAAAGGGCGTAACTTTGACGACCATTCTTACTATGATTATCACCAATGTGTCGAGCATTCCACTGATCGTTGTTTCTAGCTATGACATCTCATCCAAGATCTACTTGACAATGGTCACATTGAGCTTCCAGAATCTCCAACATCCATCCCTACTAATGATAACCACAAAATCCAATTTTTTAACAACCTACTACCCAAACATGATACCAAAAAAATCAATTTCTCTTCTAACCATGTCTACCATATAATGCCTTATGCCCCAGAATTCTTAACTTTATCATTTCTCACACTGCTACTTTGACACAAGTTATCTCCTTCTCCAACATTGATTACCATGCTACATTCGCATCGATCATTTATATATTCAGGCATCTATTGGCTCAACCTTTACCAACAACACTAAAGTTGATCCCTCTTCACCCATTAGGGCATGTTCACTTTGTCCTTCATACAATTTATTAGTTACCCTAGATCAAAAATTGATTATCCGTTCAAAATATCTTATGGTATTGTTAGGTTACTTATCACGATTGGACCTCTCACTCTCCTCGCCCCTTTCCACATTGGTCAAGCACTTGATGGATGTGATCTGTTTCTTGGTATTAATTGGATTCGTAAATCCCAATCTATTATTTCCATGAACCATTTACACCTTAAATTTATTTACAACAATCAAGTTATTTCCATTAATGACATCCCTCCTTCACCTCCATTATCGAGAATCTTCTAGTCCCACCGATTTTACATCCTCTCCTCCTCCTCACACAATTCCTATGATGTTCCATACAAAACATTCTACTCCTAGTTCACCTCCTCGAATAGCCTCTACGTGACTGATCCGCTCCATTATTCCTATAGAACAAAGCATAGGCCTATTCCTAGGAGCATTAATACATCTCATCACCGATCACCGCCAATTTTATTCCACGTGGATTATCCCCCCTTTCCACATGACATTACCTCAATCTCCATCGCCCACACACTTTACTATGACATGATATTCATCTTCTGTCCACCCTTCGCATACATATCGACTTCATTCTCTCATATAGTGTTTGTCAACCATAGCACCGTTACTCGAGTATGGTCCTACGATTTCCTCATCCCACGCATTGGTCGATAGACCTTCTTCCCTCGACCTTATCAGTTAATTCCTCCTTCATGAATGCTTGGGGGCATCGCCATTGCAAAATACACCTTCTTCATATTAGCATAGGTGCATATTTCATCTTTGCATACTCATATAATCATCTCTTCACATACACATATTCATCATCTATTCTAACACCCTCTTTACCCGATGATGCACTCTTGTGATTTGGTTCACACTTGACTGTTGATGGATTACCACCACACTGAACCCCACACACTACACTCTAGGTTCTACACATTTATATTCTATCAAATACATCACGCATCCTATATCATCCAATATACACTTAGTCTACATCCTACATTATACTACATGCCTCTCATGCACATATTAGTCATTTATACATCATCTATATTATACATACTACACTAGTCGTCATATCATATGCATCTAGTTTTGCCTCTCTTATCTACATTTTACATTTATGCTAGGTTGTATTATATATGGTTCTATCTTTACATGTCATCACTACATATTGTATCTACACCTATCACCACATCTTCCATAGTCTATACACCCTAAATTTCCTACATTGCATGATTCACATGGCACATTCATACATCCTACATATTTTACATACTACACTAGATTCCATTACCTATGGGTCTAGTTTTATCTATCATCATTACATATTCCATTTTTATACACACCTATTCATGCATATATTACATTGCATTGCCTACACCACCTATTTACATACCCTATTCATCACTTGGTTAGTTACACTATGTTGTCTTCCATGTGCTGCACTCACCACCCTATGATGAAATTTAGTTCCTTGGTCCATACTCATCGCGAGGGTTTACCAATCAAATGCACCTTACATTCATCATGTGACATTTTCCTCACGAGACATTTCCGACGTTAGTGACATACACCTTAGGTTAAATCATCATCCATCCTATCATTTTTTAGTGGTATACACCTTAGGTTACATCACCACTCCCTAGTTTCATCTTATAATGACACACACCTTAGGCTAAATTGTCACCCATCTTCCTCCTTTCATCATATAGTGATATACGCTTAGTGCTAAATCATCACACATTCTTCCATCTTATAGTGATATACACTTAGGGATAAATCATCACTTTTTCATTCAACAAGTCATGATATAAGCTTCCGCTATAGGGTTCCACATCATCTCCACATGTCACATTTCATCACCATTACATAAACACACTCATCACAAATTTAGACATAACCAACACTACTAGACCATTTCTTGATGAAGGACTCTCATTTAAAGTTCATTCTTGACTTTTGAGGGGGAAAATAAAATTAACCTCATTACATAGATTCCATTCACTTGGGGGGCACATTGCTCCTATCATCCCATCTTACATTCCATTTCATCGATCCACGAAATACTTGTATTGTCTTGGGGCATTTATTATTTCTTTCTTGTGTTTTGCATGCTCACTTTATTACACATGTTAGATTGCTTTCTTATATGTCATTATCATACACACATGTGCATTCATGCCTTTATTTAGTGTGATCGCAGATATAGGACTCTACATGTGGCATGGATGCTCACCTTCTACCCTTCCTATACTTGGTCGTTGGGGACATCCACATTCATCTTGTTCAGTGCTATTGTTTCATTTTGTACTTAGCATCTTATACTACTGGTTTATACACGTTTTGACATATTGGTTATCACTCTAACATGCTAATGGGTGTTCCATGTGCAACACTTGTTTTGTAGGATTACATGTTTCCATGAATACTTGTTTGTTTCTACTTGTCTGCGTTGTTTTCCATTATATGTGGGCTTTGCCCTTTTCTTGTGTGTACACTTGTCTATTGTTTGTGGCCATGATGGCCTTGTGTGTCTTATGACATCATGAGTGATGTCTCATGTTTGTAACCTATTTTGTGTGGTCTACTTGTTTTCTTGTGTGTTTACTCTACTTTGCTTGGTAGTTTCTACATTATCTGCATGTTTTACAATTGTTTTCTTGCATGCATGTGTTTTTAGACTAACACTTGTTTTGGCTAGCCATTCCCTTTTGTGCGCACCTTGGTATCTACCAAGCATTTTCCCTTCCCCATGCAGGGCAAAGTTCTATAGATGAGAGTGCAATTGGTATTCTTATAGGGCCGCATTTTCCTTTTAACAACATCAAATGTGCCCCTAAAGAGGGGGAAATCATTGAGGGTTTATACTAACACAAAGTATTTACACCGGTTCACATACAACGAGTGAGTTTAGACTAGTCTACAAACTCCATACACAATGACCTCTACAGACATGGTGTCCTTTAGAAATTATGCGGAGCAATTACAGCTTAGGGGTTACAATGGGTGTGCCTCTCTACACTACTTTGTCTAGTGGCATCGGATCACCCAAAGACCTAGAGCGGTACAAAGATATCTTCACACATTTCAATAGAAGCAGTTAAAGGTAGGAGGACACAGAGCATTTCCTCCCTATACTTCTTCACCAAGGTGGCGTGAGATCCCTTAAAAACTCGTGATAGTACATGATATCCTTCTACACCCTTTTTCTTGACATGGATTAGGTGCACATGTTCCATTTACACTTTCCTTTTCATGTATTTTACATTTGCGTACTTTACATATTTCTATACACATGTGTATTTTACACAACATTTTTACATACATACATATTTGAATACTTGATCATTTTCTCCTTACAGGTCCAATCGTATGAGAAACAAGTAGTCAAATTGGGGGAAACAACAACAAACAACAACAACAATGACAACAACAACAACGATAATGAAAATGACAACACACCGCGACAAGCACTTGCCTTTACTAATCATGCAGGTAAACTACACACAATAACAACTACACACACTCTCCACCCTAGGTTCACTCTCATCACTTTTTAGGCACATTTTTAATCTTTAGAATCCATGCTCTTTCACATTTTTTTTTTCTTTTTGTCATTCCAAGCTTGATTCTAGTCCTTGTCTTCTTCTACACTCTACATTGATATTAGGTACATATCTCTATCTACTCTATGTTACCGAGCGTTCCACTCACCAACATAAAGTGGGGTCAAAATGTAGACACAAAATCATGCACTTTAGGCATTATTTATCTTAGTCTTATACTACTATTTATAGGGTTCTCAAGTGAAAAAGTACTAATTAATCCCACCTTGTGGCCACATTTATTTTATGTTTTATTTTAGAATTCTCACATATTTCCTCACACATATTCACTTGTTTCATAGTTATCCCAACATTTTAGCCTAAACTTGGGCACTCAAGTCTGTACTTTAGGCACCTTGGTCCCACCCGGGTGCCTCAATCCATTTTCCACTTTCTCGCTTCTTTTTGGGGTCTTTCTAGCTATTTTTCATCCTTATCTTTTTCCTAGTCAGCCATGTCGGGTTAATTACAAAATTAAAGAAAGAGAACCCTATAAATATAAATTTATAAGACCATAATGAGGGTCCTAGCGTCACATACTACTATCACTCCACCTAGAGTTACATCGACTACATCACTTGCATCCACATAGTGTCATGCATCAAGGCTAGGAGATCTGCATCAAAACACACAACATAGGGGAAGGATTCTATTCTATTCCATGTACACATGCTATTACATTTCTATAGTTACTATTTCTTGCTACTTCACAAAGTACGACTGACATAAGAACACCTAGGGCACGACATGCACACATGTAACAAAACTACATCCGGGTCTAAAATATAGTGCAACGCTCAGTGATAAGACCACTAGTTTGGTGGCTGAGGTCAGTCCAACCCATTCATTCTGCATATTTTATTTTTCCTAGGGTTTGATACTTCCTTTCTTCTTACAGGTCATCATTACATCATCCAACACATTTGGCACAAATCAGTGAATCCAATGTGAAATATGGACATTATTTCGTATAATCTTGTGACCATACACGATTGATTGAGCATTCATAGATACCAGGGCACCTAATTTGTAGACCAAGGCACCTCGGGGTGCCCCAGTACCTTCCCAGGCACCTCAATCAACTCAAATACTTCAGATATGGCCTTCGTAAGACTTCCGTGTTTGTTCTTACTTCCATTTTGTTATCGACTCAAGACAACTCGTAATGCAGTCTTCCTAATCAGCTAAATCATCTCTCCTTCTTTAGTTGCATACTTAGGGTTTTATTTCATTTAGTAGAATTATTTGCAATTATTCCATACTATTTTAGTCCATTTATTACAATGTTTTAGTCCTCATATTTAGATTAACTAAGTGGCTATAATTCTCATAGTATTATTTTAGATTTCACATTTTTGTTAATCATGAGGATATTACAAAGGCCATGGATATTAAACAACTAACTCGGATGAACCCAGAGCACGCCCTACCAACTCGAACCATGGTCCTAGCTCTCGCACGAAGTTACGAAAAGAAGAAACTTTATCTAACCTTTGGCGGCTGGTATGGTTTTTCTTATCTATTTTTAGGCTATTTGTCTCTAGGATCTGTGTAAAAATATGTATATTTGTATTGGTGAATCTTATGGGCCTTCTCGTGCCTTGCCCTTAGTTGGGCCAAGTGTCTTGGGCAAGTTGTTTTTCCATGCTTGACCGTGCTAGTTTGGTGGCTAATCTTGTTTAGCGTAGCTCTTTTTTATCTTGTGGGTTTTTGGTCCCCCAAAACAAAACTATTACCTAATCTAAAAATACGGAAGGTCAACTTTTAGCACAAAAACACACTCTAAAAACCTGATTTTAGAAAAACTTCATATCTTGTAAAATATTCTTCACTTTGACCTAAAGCTTGTCATGAAGCATCATGAAAACATCCTATAACCATCCATACTCACCATCTATCTCAAATATTCATGAAACTCTCCAACCACAATGACTTACTTGTGCTATCTTGCTTTGTTTTCACCTACTTGCTTCCCAAGGACCATGAAACACTATCAAACCTTTGAGAAATGACCTAAAATCATCATACACCTCATATACATCATCAAAATGATTTTACCATGCTTGGATAGGATTTATCAACTTAAATATTCATACCTCTAACTCATTATGCATGCTCTAGGACTAGGAATAAAATGACCTGAATCAAGCCATATAACTCATGAAATGACCATGATGACCTCTTATAGACTCATGAACACCCATAACATACCCATAGGACCATGTGTGGCCTCATGAAAACCTTCAATAAACAGTGGAGGGCTCATATAGTGACTATGCAAGCTAAACCATGCTCCAAGACCTCATAGATCATCACCAAACATGATACTACCAATCAACCTTCATGTTTAATATTTGACTGACATCACATTGAGACACATATGACACCATGACACCCTTTTCCATTAATATAATTGACATCAATGACAACACAAAGACATAATGGCCAAAAACTAGATATCAACTAATTCACTCTTAACCTCTTGTTGGTTGCACTTATTCATCATTGTATGTTGGTATATTGCATGTTTCTAATATAATCCATTCATATGATTAATATTTATTTTTTGTTAAATCATTTGGTGAACCCGCTTATTAATCGAGCCCTAAATTTCCGTAGGATCCCTAATTTTGTTTTCTTTTTTTTAATGGCTTACCGAAAGATGTTGTGTGATCATATTTCCAAGGCTCTTTCACCCAAGTATGACTCTTTCCCTATGACTATTCTTAAGCCCTGTTTTGCAAATGTGACAGAAGAAGCCAACTTTTATTGTATTGCATATGTTGCTAAGAATAAGAATGACTGAAAAACTTATAGCATTTGATCTTGATGTTTCACTAATACCATTTATTAACACTACTAGTTCTTGTGGCAGTGATAGTGATATTGCTTCTTTTGCTACAAATTATACATGTGTAGAGGATTTGGTTAATTTTTAAAATGAGGAAGCTTTTTGTTGATTATTCTTGTGATAACCATACACAAAAATTATATACCTCTAATGTTGTAGTATATGATATTATAAATAGCACTAGACTTATTTCTTGTTCTATACATTCCCCACTTACCTATGCACAAATAGTTATGGTTGACCCTACTTGAATTGCTCCTCTCATGGTTCTACCCATTATTGATAATGATGATAATGTTCCCTCTCTTTATTCTCAATAAGGTGCTTGTGCATTGACTATTGTGCCCCAAAAGACATATCTTTCTTCCTCTCCTAATTGTGTGCAACATGGTGATGTTAGTACTCATTCTTCTTCTCATGATGTGTTAGAATCTACAAAGGTTAATGATGCATGTGTTTCTACTCTTGATGCTAAAAAGGATAGTGTACATAGTGATGACCATAAAGGTAGTGTGCATGTTGATTGTATTCCTTCTTCTAATGGGCTTGTTGATAAAAGTGTGCAAACTTCTATTTCTCTTAATCCTTCTCCTAATATTCATAACACTAGTTCTCCATCAGTTGATCCTGAGATTAACTTCCAACAAAATAGTATACATACGACTAATCATAATGGAAAGACACAACAACTCAATAAACCTCTTAATGTTTATGTCATTCCTCCATAAGAATTCCTTTCTCTTATACTTTTGTAGGTGATTTACAAAATAATATTCATACTCTTACTCTTGAGAGTAGGGAATATTATGCTAGTATTGATAATAAATTTATTCATGGCAATCCTATTCCTAAGAAGATCTACAACTCACCTTTTCCTAAGGGTTTTACTATGCCTAATTTTACACTCTTTAATGGAACAAGTAATCCTTACATGCATCTTAATGCTTTTAGATTAGCTATGGCTTCACATTTTAATGATAGATTACTTCTAAAATCATTTCCTAGCAATCTTACTAATATTGCTTCACATTGGTTTCATCATTTTCCTAGTGGATCTATTAGTACTTATCTTGATATGGAAGAAGCATTGCATGTACATTTTATTTCTAATAATGGTCCTAAAGCTACTTTTGAGCATTTGCTTTCTTTACATCAAGGAAAGAATGAACTTGTTATTGATTATGTCTTACGTTTTAGATCTTGCATGTATCATTTAATTTTTATCAACCTATTGATTTAGAAATGCAATATATCTTTTTGTGGCTTTATTTTTCCTCTAAAATAAAATTTATTATATGACACATGTGAATCCTTTACAATTCTTTGTCTTAAATTTATTCACTTAGAACAAGAGATGCTTAATGTACATTTTTGCACATGCTTCTAGCTCTTCTACTACATAACCTACTACATCTTATATTCCTCCTATTATATCACCTTCATGTTCCATATATCCACATAAACATGCCCATAGTAATTCATTCCATTTTCATTCACCTCCATGTAGACCTCCACCACACTTTACCCCCTCGTAAGTGTGTGCCATTGTACTTTTCACATTATTATAGGCCTCATGATATTTTATGCACTCTTATTGATGAGAAATTGATTTGGTTATCTTTAAAACCAAACTCTTTTATCTTATCTAAAAAAACATCATCCTCCTTTGTAAAATAGGGATGGAATCCTGGAACTTTTTATTAATATTAAAAATCAATTTACAATAGATGGGATGTAATTCTTATAGGAATTGAACAGCCATGTGCAGAAAAATGAGATGTTGCATAGGTACAACCATAATCACAACAACTTCCAAAATACATCTGGGAAGCAACAATAATTAAATACAAACAAATAATAAGTTGTAACTATGCAACATACAAACTTAAATAAGAAAAAATAAATGGTTATACAAATATAACCAAATAATAATATTAAATGCACAATTAACTTAGGTAAAATAAATT
The DNA here is from genome assembly GCA_018340775.1 of Taxus wallichiana var. yunnanensis. Taxonomy (NCBI): domain Eukaryota; kingdom Viridiplantae; phylum Streptophyta; class Pinopsida; order Cupressales; family Taxaceae; genus Taxus; species Taxus wallichiana. Next base: position 107,780,127 of record CM031244.1, on the reverse strand, counting down.
TACCCTAACATTCACCCCCTTAATTTTGCATTTCCTCAAGGGATGAGGAGATGAAATCTCTGAATAACTCGAACTTGTCATGTGCAAGTGTCTTTGTGAAGATATCTACTCATTGTTTAGATGTTGGACAAAATTGAAGCTATATATTGTGCTTCAAGACATGCTCATGTATGAAATGTACCTATACCTCAATATATTTTGTTCTTTCATGAAAAATTGATTGCGAACAAGTTTGAGAACACCTTCATTGTCAACATACAAGGTGGTCAGTTTTCCTATGGTATTCCAAGTCCTTCGAGTATGCGACATAGCCATATCACTTCACAGATAACTTCACCTACGAACGATACTCAAATTTTGTAGAAGAGCGAGAAACAAAGTGTTATTTCTTTCTTCCCCATGATATTGGTCCAGATCCCATAAAGAACACAAACCCCGAAGTGGATTTTCTCATTAATGTTGCTGCATGATATGAATCAAATATCTTGACAAGAAGAAGTTGTCATTCTTCTTATATTCTAGACCAAGATCCATTGATCCTTTGAGATATCTCAAGATGCACCTTGCTGCCTTCCAATGACAAACTTTGGGTTCATGCATGAACCTAGATAGATAGCACACTACAAAGCTGATATTTGGTCTAGAGTAGGTAAGGTAAATGAGACTCCCAATCAACTTCCGATAGAGAGTGGAATTTACCGCAGGAGATGAATCTGAATGAGCTAACTGTAATCTATTCTCCATAGGTGTAGCAATCAGTGTACAATCAATCATCATGAATTTCTTGAGCTTTGTCTTGGTATACTTCAAATAAGAAACAAATATGTGATTCTCCTTTTTCCATACTTCCAATCCAAGACAATAGTGCATCAACTTGAGATCTATCATGTCGAACGATCGTTTAAGATATTTTTTTGTTACATCGATCATCCTCACTGAACTTCTAGTGATGACTAGATCATTGACATAGACAATGAAAATCACAATCTCCCCCTTAATTTTTGAGGTAGATATTGGGATCGTATGGATTTCTAACAAATCCATGCTATACGAGATGATCATCAATTTTGATGTACCATGCCCGGCTGCCTATTTGATGTCATACAAAGATTTCCTAAGTATGCATACCTTTACTTCTTGACCAGTACAACATATCCTTCAAAGTTGAGTCATGTAAACTTCTACTTGTAAATCTCCATTCGAAATCCACTTTTACATCTATCGATGGACTTTCCAAGCAAATCAGCGTTAGAGAAAAGATCATCCTAATCATTTTGATCTTAGCTATGGGAGAAAATGTCCCTCGTAGTCAATGCCTTCTTTTTGTGCATACCCATTTGCTACCAGTATTGCTTTATACTTGTCTATGGTCCCATCTACTTTGTACTTTGTTTTAAATATCCATATGCATCCAATGGTTTCCTTCCCATGTGGAAGATCAACACGCCGCCAAGTGTTGTTTTTCATGACTGAGTTATACTCAAAGCACCCATGGCATCTTTCCAAGATTTTGACCGTAGGAATTCTTGGATAGTAGAGGGCTCTTTAGATTCAATAAATCTACTCATCAAAGAAAATTTCATTTCTTCTATTGTTTTACTACGAATCCGTGGTCCAATGGTGGATGTATCCGATGGAGCATCCATTATCGTGCATCTCATATCATACTAGTATACCACTTAGGCATACACTAAATTGTTCCCGTGGGTCGTGGTTCTATCTCGATCATTGCCATCATCCCCATCATCACTTTCATCATCAGTGGGAACATCAACTTTAGTTTTTACAACCGGTGAAAAACATACATCAGTGTGAGTCTCGGAGGAGGAGAATCTCGCTTCCTTCTTCTCAATAAACTCAACATCTCTCGATGGTGTAGAGTTTTCTGGTCTTAAGATCCATCAATTTGCACTCCAAGAGTCTCTTCATTGTACCAATGAAGATGATTTTTGTGATTTCATATCCAATTTCTCTCTATTCTCAGCTTGGGTATGCGCATACTTGATTTGCACCCACATACTCGAGGTGTGCAACGATGATTTCCTCTTTGACCATGCTTCATGTGGCATTACTCTATCAAGAGCAACTATGGGAATTTTGTTCAACAAATACATTATTGTCTTTGTTTCTTCTTCCCAGAATGTATTTGTTAGTCTAGAATCATCAATCATGCATCACACCATTTCCATGATAGTATGATTTCTTCTCTCAACAACACCATTTTTCTGCGGTGTGTGTGGAGGAGGAATTTGTTGATGAATCCTGTGAGCTTGAAGGTAGGCTTTGAAATCATCACTGGTGAATTCCCCCCCTCAATCTGAGTGGAGAGTTTTGATGTGACGACCAGTTTCGTTCTCAACAACTACTTTGAACTTCTTGAAGGTTTCAAAAGCTTCACTTTTCTTGCAAAGACAAAAATCCACATTTTTCTTGAATAGTCATCAACACAAAGCATGAAGTACTGAAATATAGAATTACTCGGTTGCATTGGACCGCAAAGATCAATATGAACCAGGTCAAGCTTACCATGAGCTTGAAAATTACTCTTCTAGAATGAAACTCTGTGTTGTTTTCCTGCTAGGAAGTGAGGACACTTGTCTATATCCTTTTGGAGAGATGGTAATACTTTTACCATATTGTGCCGACGAAGTGTTTCGAGATACTTGAAACTGATGTGACCAAGTCTCCGATGCCACAATTGTGCAGAGGTAGAATTCTTAGCAACAAGTTCTGACCATCTCTATGGAAAAATCAAGATGGAACATGTGCTCGATATTAGAGGCTTCTGCAACTATTTTCAAGCCTTGTGATTTATCTCGAATTAAGCACGTTTCTACCGGGATGACTATCAAAGTCAATTTTTAAGTTGTGATCTAGGAGTTGACTGATTGACAACAGATTTTTAGTCATCCTAGAGACATATAATACATCTAATAATCTACATTTGCGTGAACCAAGAGGTAGAGAAATGTTCCCAATCCCCTAAACCATGTATGAAGAATCATCACCTAATGAATAATGATTTTCAAAGGCATGTCCCTCATTGAAGTAAACTAGTCTCTGTGGCCAATCATGTGTTGAGTGGCTCCCGAATCAACATACTAGACATCACTAGATGATGTGGAGGGTTCACTTGATCGAGTAGTGTACACGTAGTCTTTAATATATGAATTTTCTTCTTGCTCAACAATATTGCCTTGCTAATGGGTTCTTCTTTTCCAGCTCCCCTTTTCTTCCCTTGATTGTAGTTTGTATGTCCCTTATGAGATTATCGGCGTCGAGGTCCAAAGTTTCTTGATGAACCTTTCTTGTAAGTATCATACCAACAAGATTTCAATTCATGTCCTCTTTTGTAGATTGGAAATCTCTTCTTCTATTGCTTATCCCCTTGTTGATTCTGATTTTGGGATTTTTGATAGGAATTATTATACATGGCTTCCTCTTGTTGTAGTAGGTTTACCGAATCTTGTCAAAACTCACATGTCAGTCCGACAAGTTGAGTGTTGTTACAAACATGTGGTATGAAGAAGGGAGGGCTCTCAGAACAATGGGAACGAGAGTTTCATCAATGACCTCCTCTCCTAGGGCTAGAATTGAAAGCCTCAACTCTGCAAATCTTCTCTAGAAAGCTTCAATTTTCTTATTTTTCTTAAAATTCAATGTGTGTAACTGACTCTACAAATTGAGTATGAAATTCTTATTTTTTAGCCTCGTACACCGTGCTCAATTTATCCCACTATTCTTTGGCTGTTTTGGCATCTTGAATGTGTGGTTGCACATCGTCAGAAACTCCAAACAAGATGATGAACTTGGCCTTTTGATCCAATCTATCAAACTGTCACTTTGTTGGGTTGTATCGGTTGTTGATCCGTTAGAGTACCATTCTACAACAGACTAGATCTCTTCAAACTCAAGATGTGTCTTGATTTGTTTCTTCCATCCAACATAATTGTTTCCTCCGAGTAGTTGTGAATCGGTAGAAATAATTTGGGGGCATTGGTAGCCATTTTATAGAATCCAATGACAGGGTTAGGCTCTTATCACTCCAAGTATATGATCTCCCAATCTATATACCGTCAGTCTGATATACCGAACCTTTCTATATACATGCCCTTCTGATATACCCATTAATATGTGGAAGAAACTCACCATTTCTATATACCTAGTGATATGTGAAAGAGGCATTAACGTACGTGAAAGAATTCGATACGTGGTACTAAGACAATACTAAAAGGGGTTTGTGTGATTATTGACAATGGCTCAAAGAAATATCCTCATACGTATGTGTAACTTCTCTTTATACTCATATAATTTCTCAGTCCAGATTTAAGTTGTGTAATCATTCACATACGATGGGAGGGCTCAAAGCGTGTGCACTATGTCTTTATTACTCCCCGTTGATTTAAAGGGTTGATGCCCAGACAACATTTTTGCAGCTATATTAGGTGTTAAGCTTAGTAGTAGTCATGATGATTTTAACCGTAAGTGCTTCCCAATGGCACTCTTTATACCAAACACTGTGAATGAGATCTAGGATCTCGTGAGTGTTTTAGAACCAAATTTCACTGTTTTTATTACAATTCTCTACCGCTTTTGAGCGAGCTTACAATGTTTGCGGTTGATTATGGCAACTCGTAAATTAGTACAATACACTCGATGTATACAATTACATTCAATAATTTGCAAAAATTTAATGGTAGACATTTTTTGTTTTGTTTTTCAGGGCCCTGTGGCCTCTGGAGCCCAAGACGACTCTCTCGAGAAAAAGACCATTAAAAATTGGCTCAAAATACGGTTTATCGATACCCCTCCTTTGCAAATGTTTTCTCGGGATAAAAAAATAAGCCTATTATGAAATTTTCTCCCCCTAATTACGCTTTTTGCTAAATTTAGTGGGGCTTTAGTTATAACTAAGCATTTTGGAGGAGGTTTTCTCGCTATTTTTACCTTTATAGTTGGCGCTTTTTCCAAATTTTTCCCTAAATGGAAATTGTTTTAAAAGGAAGTTGGGGATGGGGGTCAAACCCCAAACCTTCTATCCCCAAAGCATTTTGACTATCCAACTAGTCGTTGCCAAGGCTTTGCATATGAAATGAAGCAAATAGTATATAAACAAATAGCAAAAGGCCTAACCTTTTAAAAAATGGCGATGCGATTGTGTAAAAGGGAGTTCACGTGCCCGAGATTGCTTGGGAGAAGGTTAGGTTTCTACCTCCGGGTAGATCTCGATACTTTTTAAAGTATTTTTAATATTTTCCTCTACCGCCGCTTGTGTTTATTTTCCACCATTTTTGCATAGTTGTTAGTTGCGAATGTCTTTGTTGATTTTCTCTACAGTCACGGGAACTACGTGGAGATCTCGGATGGATAGATACATTGGATCGTCCTCGGTGATGGACTTGGTCACTATTTTCTATTCTCCACCCGATTGAATGGTGTGTGGGATCATTTGGATGCTTCCCGGTGCAAAGTGGCCTGCTTGAGGATGATGTAATGTGTATTGTCAGGTGGATTGTTGATCTTGATATAATTGAATCCAATGTGTATGTTTATAGGAATGTTCGAGAGGAGCTCAATGTCCAAGTTTACAAATTTCGACCTTCAATTTTCGTGGTTGTTGCATGTTTATTTGTATGCCTATACTTTTTGTTACAGTCACAGGGGCTCGGTTTGGTCGGTGGGAGGTGTGTTGGCTCAACTCCAATGAACCAAAATACATGTCTCGTCTAAAAAGGCTCGATTTGGATTTCAACTCACCAAGGGGTAATATAACTCGGTCCTTGATATAAAAAAATATCCAAACAATTCGATTGCTAAATGAAGCGGCTTTCGTTGAATGGCTCGGTAGGAGCTCGGTGGGATTCCTTGACCCAAGAATTTTTCAAAAGACCTACAGATTCCTCCAAATATAACAGACTACTAAATGTAGCAGTAAATAAATAGACTTATGAAGTTAGATGCAAAACCCCTAATGGGGAAGATTGTTTTTTTAATATTTAATTTGATTTTGATAAACCAAAATGCTTCAAAAGAAATTTTTCCTGGTGTAGAGGGCACCAAGGAATTTTTTTCCTTTACATTTACTTGGAGATCACATAGGAGGTTGTGTGACTGCAGGAGATTTGGGAAGGCTGATGGAGGTAGCACTAGCTCTCCCGTGAAGCAGCTTTTCTTCTCCAAAAATTTTCCTTCCTCTCGCAACCTTTCTAACCTTTCCAGAGCTTCAACTTGCTCTCGTACTAAATGTAAAACTGGGAACGAAGCTTGGAATATTTTATTAATAATCAAAATCAATTTACAATAGATGGCCTGTAATTATTATAGGAATTGAACAACCATGTGCAGACAAATGAGATGTTGCACATGTACAACCAGTAATCACAACAACTTCCAAAATACATCCGGAAGCAACAATAATTAAATACAAACAAATAATAAGTTACAACTATGCAACATACAAACTTAAATAAGAAAAAATAAATGGTTATACAAATATAACCAAATAATAATATTAAATGCACAAATAACTTAGGTAAAATAAATTTTCCCTAACATCCTCATTAGTTATAATGGAATTGTAACCAACCATTTTGTAATTTTCATAGGATTAATGGACACATAAAATGATTGTTATGCACTTCATAATAGGATTAAGTTGCTTGAGGAAAAGGGTGTCATTACTTTTCATGCACACCATTATGATCAATCAGATTCTCTTGTGCCATAATGTAGAGTACCCAAATATATTACTTTGACTTCCCCTCATCCTCTTAAGGTTATTTTATGTATTGTACACATGTTTACCTTCATTTATTTTGCATCTCTACACTTTCAACATATGGTCAATCATTATCTAGCTATCATCATCCTTGTTGTTGTCTATGCTATGAACAAAATTTGATTAACATAATACCTTCATCCTATACCATTATCATCCTCATAATATTATCATCACTATGTTATAATCATCATCATACTATTATCATCACTATGATATCATCATGCATAATCTACTCTATGACATCATCATAAAGAAAAATATATAGCCATCCTCAATAGTGAACTCGAAAATGTCATACAATCAAATCATCCAAAGCTCACACATACAAAGTACACATCATCACATAGTACACAAAAATGATCTCATCATATATATCTCTTGAATGTTTTAATATAAAAATATAGGGGAAATGCCCTCTATAAGATACGTCATGTATCATCATCATTACTACTAGATGCAACTATGGGAGCTCTCAAACCTAAGGCTTTACCATTTGACCTCTGTCTCTGTACTCGTGGGTAACTCTCCTCTAAATGAGTCCGTAATGATTACGCCTCAACCACCACCTATGTGTACTAACCCTGGAGCTCTACATATTGTGTAAAATTATTCTGTGATAGGGATCCTCCTCCCACAAGTTCCCTCACATGAGCTAGCTCGGATCTCACCTCATCATGCTCTAATTGTCATATGACACATGCGGTTATTACTACAACTATGGGATCAAATATATGGGCATGTTTACATACTATGAAACCAACCCTTTCCAATAATCTCCATCTAACAAGGACATCTCAGGGAATGTTACAGGTTAACGTACATACTGACATGTCCATAATCATGCTCCAATACTTCACACCTGTAAGATACAAATGCAATTAGCATGTCATCATTATAACATTATCCAAATACAAATCATACTATGTAATAATTACATTGTGATGTAGCCATAACTACCGTGTCATCCTTGGGGTAGGTCCCTGGTCTCTTGCTCCCTATTCTCCTCATGTGGGCCCATTCGATGACCCTCATATAACATATACCACTAGTAGAAAAAATAAAACCCATTAATGCTCAACCCACTAGTGAGCATTGATGGGTTTTATTTTTTTCTCCAATCTAGTCACATTCCGTAGATTGACACAATCCAACAAATCCCACTCATCCTCCTCTAGCTTCAATCCTAACAAAGTGGTTAAATGTATCCCCGAGTAGAACTCCCAAGTGTAGACACAAAATCATGCACTTACTATTATTATTATACCGCCAAGTATGTTGTTTTATATATGGATCTTGCATAAGAAAAGTATTCACTGATGACCCATCCCATAGTCCATCCATTTGTCTTGTTGATCTTTATTGCTATTTTTCTTACACTCTATACACTCATACACATAGTTCTAGTTAGGTCTTAGGGATCCCTTCAGCTAGTTCTCACTCATTTGTCGTCACTTGTCTTTGAACACTAGCGCCCGAGTTGGACACTAGTGCCAAACATTCCTATCCATCCTTGGTTCACCTACCCTTTTTTGTTTGATCTTATTTTTGACATTTGAGGTCGGTCTTTTTAGTTTTCCTCCCATCTCCCAAGGTACTAGTCGGTATGTCGGGTCATTAGTGTTGAAATTCGAACAAGATATCCCTATAAAAATAACATACATACCATTATATGGGTGAAATATTCTTATCAAGGGCTAGTTATCTACATAGAGCAAGGGACTACATTTGGGCCATTATTCTGCATACACACTGCATAGGAAGGGGAGTTCATTCTATTCCATCCACACATTTACATTTTTATCTAGTTATTTCCCCATATTTGGGTGTTATTGGCGTGAGGGCGACCTAGGAGCACTATTGCATAGACAAGTAGTAGAAATACATTGGGTCTAAGATGTAGTGCAACACTCAGTTGTAAGTCCACCATTGTGGTGGTTGAGGATAGTCTGACCCCTCATTTTGCATCTTTATTTTTAGGATTTGATGTCTATTTGAGGGTTTTGCAGGTTCTTTCTTCATTACAGGTTTACAGGTACCTTGGCGATCAAAGTACAACATACACGTGACAAAAGGTGAATAAGTGTAGAGCCCTAATGACTATATCGAAATCAAATTCGACCATTTCTACAGACTGGATGCCTAGAATCAGGACCAGGGTGCCCTAGGTGCCTCCATCCCTCTCCAGGTGCCCCAGTCTAGCTGTTTCCACCTCTGCTACATTTTTGTGGTTCATTATGATGATCTCTTATTATTTTCCATTGCACTACTCAGTCCCAGGTCATTGTGAGGTAAGAAAAATCAAGGTAAGTGATTTATCCCTCTTATTTCCTTTCATTAGTAAAATCAAATAAATTGTTTAACATTTATATTTCATTGTACTTCATTTACAACAACTTTATACATTTAGATTTTAATAAAATAATTATATTTTATTAAATCATTTTGGTGAACCTGTAGCTTAGAACTATTTACCCTAGGATCCACTAAAACCCTAATGGCTAAGGATAGCTCTTCTCCTTCTCGGCTAGTCATGCCTCATGTGAGTGTCAATCCTATCTATGATGATGCAACCATAACTGATCTTTCTGCCCTATATCTTAATGTTAATATTTAGGATCATACTCAACAACAAATCTTAGCTAATGAATGCAATGTGCCTACTAGATTTGATAATTCTACTATTGGCATTATTTCTGATAAGATGAGTTTTACTCGTTGTACACCTTGTTATATAATTAGCCACACTCCTCCTTCTAAAATTTCTAATGAAAATTTAGATGATGCTATTATTAGTTTCATGCTTGGTCTTGATGATAATAAACATGTGCATGATGATTCTCATACTAGTCATGATGATACTCTAGCTGCATCTCATACTTCTTCTATTTCTGAAAATTCTTCTCATAATGCATCACATACTAGTTCTCCTACTCCTTCATTCTATGTCAATGATATGCTTAATGATATCCTTCTATCTGAATCTTTGTTTGATTTCAATGAAACACTTGATAGTCATGATTGTGCTTATTTTCCAAAACACCTAAAATCCACTTACGCAATTTTAATAACTAAAATTGCACTAATTATCCTTTTTCTTATCATTTCCATTATAATTAGTGATTTTTGCTAATTAACTAACATTCCTCTTCATATTCGTTAATTATTGTAGACACCTAGAATCTTTTTAGGCATTTTTAATAACTAAAATTTCACTAATTATCCTCTTTCTCATCATTTTCATTGTAATTAGCATTTTTTCACTAATTAGCTAACATTCTTCTTCATACTCGTTAATTAACGACCTTTCGTTAATTAATTATCCTTCCTATCACGCAAGATGTCGATTAACGATCTTTAATTAATTAGTGTTTTCTTCTACTTGGGTTACATAATTATTATTAATTAATTACGCCCACTCCTCTAAATCAATAAATTATCCTTTATTGGATCAAATTCCTCTCTTAAATCTCCGAAATCATAATAACTTTATTCTAATAATCCTCTATAAGCATACCCCTTCTATTAATTCATCACCTTTGATTAATTAAGCCCCCTTTCAACTTCCACTAAGTGCACATACTTTATTAAACATACATGGCCTTTGTATTTCTCTTTGGGGTTTATCCCACATTTATCGCTTCTTATCCTTTCCGAACCGACAAGCTATATAATAGACCCTCCTTACCTTTCTAGACATACACCTTATTTTCCGTAGGATAAACTATAGGTATTTTGATTTTGAGCCATTCTCCATTGAAGTAAGTAGCTTCTCGATCTTGCATCCATTCTCTCAAATTGAAGAGCATGGGAAGATCCAAAAATGGTCCTGTAGCCATGTTTTGGTGAGAAATCATCTTCAATTCTTGAGGAACCACTCCATTTTGATTGCTAAAGTTATATAAATAGGTTCATTTGTTAGATTAGCAATGTAGAGAGGAAGAAATAACTTAGCATTTGATTTGAGATTGTTCATGCATTGAGAAGTTATTTCTCATAATATCTTATCTTGATGGTTCTATAGTAGGTTTTATTAGATGCCACTTTGTTTTAGCATGAAAAAATTCTATATGAGCACATTTGGCACACCCGATGAGACAAGATCCTTAGTCCCTTGAAGTTGTTTTTAAGTTTTATTGTTTTATCTCAATTTTTGGCTAACCCTTATTATGCACATGCTAAATAACTTGTGTTTCTAACCATGTTTTCGTAACTTTACATGTAAGTCTCTTTTGTAGGTTTACAAGTGATGGTTCGTTGCCAATTTTGAGTTAGAATGCCAAAAATTTGACCTTTTAGAGTTTTCCCATGTCACATTCTCGTATTTATGATGTCATACAGAATGTAATGTCGAGGCACATGTGTGTTAAGAAAGGTGTGCATGCATCACCAAGGATGTGTCTGTCTCATCCATTTTTCTCTTTACTTATCCCCCATGCTACTATTTCAAAGGCCACATATATGATACAAGAGGCATGTATCATGCGACGGACATTCATATGCAATAAATGACCCATGTAGGCATATACAAGGGTGCGTTGGTATAAACATTTTATTTCTGCTCTATCTCCTATCCCCCATGCATTGGTGTGAACCCACCCAAAGGTGCTCATGCTTCTCTGGTTAGCATGGTGTTAGGATCATAGTCACTTATCTCTATTTTCTATCGTAACCACGTATGCATGACTAGGAACGCATTTGTGTCACCAAGGGCATGTGTGCATCTCATTGGCTATGCTTTAGTGTTAGTATTCTGCTGCAAATCCTATTTTCTAAATCGGAGTTACGTTGTTGTGCTTAGGGGCGTGTATATGCTATCGGGGGTGCAATGGTGTTATTAGGGGAACACTATTACTTGAGAGGCCCGTGATGGAATTTACATTCGAGTTTTAACTCTATTTTCAGAATTTACAGGGTTTGATTTTTTATGTTTCTAACACCTTTTGTAGGTTTTTAATGCTAATCTCTTTTTGTAAGGTATTTTCAATTATATTTTTAGCTGACTTGTTTGAATGAATTTAATGAATGTCTTGTTTTCATTTTCTAGGATAGAGTTGCATATGCTCTTCCCTCACACCTTCTAGGTGATCTTGGGAATAAGAAAAAACTCTAGGCCTTTTTCACACTTTCAAACACTTCATTAAAATTCTTGGTTAAGGGAATGAAAAACAATTTGGTTAAAATGAATTTCCTTGCACTTTTATTTCACAATTATTCTCCATTTTCATTATAGTTGGGTTTTTGTGTTGCGTATGCTCTTCCTTGCACCTTTTAGGTGATCTTGGGAATAAAAACAACACTTGAATCCTCTTTTCATGATATTTTGATATTTTTGGAGAACTACTAATATTTCACGTGCAGGACCTAATTCGCTAGTCAAAGAATCATGATCTAAACCCAATAATAATACAGTTTGATGCAGGTTTCCAAACGGTGTACAACCAAACCACACTAAGTTAAAAGATTAAAAAACACCATATTCAAAACATTGTATTTGCAGTTCAATTAAGAGCTATGACTCGTCTACTTAAAACCTGGGGAATTTCCTTGGAATAAGATTTAATACCCATGGGGATTCCCAGAACCCCAAATAAGTCCACACAAGGGGGATTATTGTGGATGAAATAGGAAGCACTCTGCTTACCTACTTGTCTAGTATACACTTGTGAGATTTAGCGTCAAAATTATCTTCACGCAACCCTAGTGAGATACAACTGAATGCATTTATTTCTCATTGTATCGAAGGGGGTAAAGTAAAGCTAGGATACTCTAAGATTTAGTCAGTGTGACTTCCTTGGAAGAACACGCTTGCAGAGGTAATTTGTGACACCTAGTTGAGAGAACCAATTAGGAAGCCATTTCGTCTTGAGCCAACTTGACCGTGACTCAAAGCCAATCGTGTTTCAAAGATATTTTATGAAGCAATAATTTTTTGGAGTCAAAACCTTGTTATTCAAACAAGGGGAGAGTCCATTAAAGTTTGAGCCAAGTTTCATTCATCACAAAATTTACAAAGCATTACTTTTTCTTAGTTTTTCACTCGCCATAAGGTGAGGTGAAACTTTTCCAAAGTGAGGCCAAGTATTTTTAAACCCCACTTGATCTACTCCTTTTATTTCTTGTTGATATTTTGGATCAAAAGAAGAACATCATACATGTGTTATTGATTGATTGTGTCCACCACTTTTACACCCGTTTTCATTCGTCCTTGCTTGAGACTGGATGGTAAATGTTGAAAAGTGTGTTGGTACATCTTCTCATCTTGATAGCCATCTAATTTTGATACCCACCTCAAGATCTTCATCATAGTTAGGCTTGATTCATCATTGAATTTCCTTTGAAGTGTTACGTTGCTCGCATTGCCTTGATACAATTTCGATACTTATGTCTTGTTTCTTGTAAACTTGATCTAAGTGTCTAGATTATACCATTACGCTACTCGCATCTTAACAATTCCTTGGTATACTTTGGCTTTGTTTCTTTTCAAACATTACCTAAAACCTTGAAAGGTGTTATTTTTACTTTGTTAGCATCGTATCAATATTATTTCAATACTAATATATTACTTTTCTAAAAAGCTTGTTTAAATGTATCTAAGTGGTATTGTTGCATTTCTCGCACTTGTAACTTCCACTTTTAAAGATTTAGGCATTTTTTGTATCTAGATGGGTTATAGTATACCTTGATCGGAAATCACTTCAAACCTTTGTTAATACTTACACTTTGTTTATTTTAAAATCGACGTAAGTTTTGACATTGTGTTGATCATCTTGTGTCTAACTACCATTGAGACACATTTTCATAGGGAGTATTTCCTTGTAGATTGGATTTGTGTGCCAAACTTGTGTGATTGTTCCTTATGATTGTTCATCGTATTGACTTATCTTTCTAAGACAATCCTCTTGATCATTTGATCCTTTGGTTATTTATTATTTTTCATTGGACATTATTTGGGACCTTTATATTTGTTACATTTTTTGTGTTTACCTAAGTTCATTGTCATCTTTGACCACATCTATCAAAAACTTAGCAAAAAATTCCCCATCTCCATACTTATGAAATGTCTAGTTGGTTGTCGTTATGCTGCCCAAATCAACATGATACTTCCTTTCCTTTGAAGGAGATCAATCACACAATCCATGCCTAGGAATTTGAAACCAACAATCCCGATAATTATTGACTATCACATGGTCTCTCACACTTACGGACAATAGGGAACCTAGGTTTAGGCATTCACATCAAAATATGTCCATCACGATTAAACCTTATTTGGTTCTTCATGCTTTGGAGAAATTACTTGGGTACCCCTTCCCCACATTCATCTCATAGTCGGTGGTATGGTTTGGATGCTTTTGATCCAAATTATTATTCAACCTCCCTCAATATTCTTCTCATTCTAATCTAAACTATTCTTCTGATTCTTCTCAATATTCTGATAATTCTAATCCAAACTATTATTTAAATTCCTCTAGTTCAACTTCTAAGTCATGGTCCTCTCTTTCTTTATAGGACCCCCTCATCATCATCGCCTCAACGAAAATTTTCTCCTTTAAGGATCCCCATAAGTCAAAATTATTCTAATCCATTATCTAAGTCAACTCCTACATCACAATCTACTGATTTCTTAGAAATCCTCTTTTCTACCGACACTATGTCATCTCTTAGGAGAACCTATACCAACCAATTCCAAATCTACATCTTCTTCTACTCGTGAGACATCCACATCCAAAATTACTTCGTCTCATGTGTCATATTCTTTTATCAATCAAAATATAACCCTTCTTTGGCCCTTGAGCCCTTTTAACCATATCTTACCATACCTTGTTCGCTCTTCTATAGACCAATGTTTGCATCCACATCGAACAATTAATAAGAAACAATGTGCTAAGATATATATTCAAAACACTATCCAATACCTTTTATATATAAGGTAAAACATTCCCCTCATCTGCATCATCAAATATCTTCCAAATCTTCCACACCTATTAGACCCCATTCCTCTATTCAACCCATACCGATTGATTTCTTTCAAAATGAAGAAATAATAAGAGAATTCATGGGGCTACACGATGAAATTCCTTTAGAGGATCATGAGAAAGGAATCTCTTTTGACCTCAATGCATTCATGTATTGTGGGAAGAAGTTGATTCCTTTTGTCGAAAAAATAGAGGAATATCCTAAGAACATGAAACTTGATCCTCTTCTTATTATTTTGTCTTCACCTTCTTCATCGCATAGAGAAAATTTTGGGGCTATCCTTGATCCGTGGCCTATATTCGTCACACCCCAAATTATTTACATATCAAAATTACTTAATCACAATATTTCCTTGGGTCACCTCCTCTTCGTAGCCCATCTTCTTCTTCTATATGTGGGCCACCTCCTAGTAGCCCTCCATCTTCTATTTTTAGGTCACCTCTGGGTAGCCTATTATCCGCTATTCTTGGGCCACATCCTAATAGCCCCTCATCTTATATACTTGGGCCACGTCCTAGTATCTCTTCATCTTCCATCTATGAGACACCTCCTGGTAGCCCATTTTCTTCTATACTTGGGCCATATCCTAGTAGTCCTTCATCTTCCATATATGGGACACTTCCTGGTATCCCATTTTCTTCCATCCTAGGGCCATATCCTAGTAGCCCTTCATCTTCACTCTATGGGACACCTACTAGTATGCCATCCTATTTAATTCTTGGACCAAATCCTCTTTATCCATCATATTATCCTTCTATCAATGATTGGGGAAAGCCCACCATAATTCCTCACATTCCTCTCATCAATCATAAACATCCACTTTCTTCTCCCATTTCTTGGGATCAGAAAAGTCACACATTATCTTATATGAAACCCAAACAATTTATTCATCAAGCTAAGATCAAAAATCCAAAGATCTTCAAATCTCCCAACATGTCAAACAACCATAAAGTTAAAAATCAAATGCAATTCAAGAATGCGCACCAACATAACCATCAAGTATGGCATAAAGTGTATAAATATATGGATAGTGGACTCAAGATCCCTCATACAAAATCCATGTTGAAAGATAAGTCACAGTAACATATTGAATATGATCTCACCATGATCATTGAGATTGGAGATAATATCACTCTTGATAAGTAAAAACTCCTAGTCTCCCTTATAAAGGAAATCACAAACATTGTTATTGGACCTTATCACATAGAGTGACATTGTTGGTCCCAACTTCCCAATCATTAATCTTCATCTTCTTCTCCCTTCGTAGTTTTCCCTTCACAAAACCATAAAAAAATTAATTAAAAAAATAAAAAATAAAAAAAAATGAGAAAAAAATCAAAGGTACAAAGATCAAACATTGTAATCAGGTATTGTATACACATGGATGTTCTTTCTTCCTTTTCATTCCATTCCTCTGCAAGTCTCCCACCATTTTCATCCCTTTGGTGATCTTTTGGTTATTCTATTCACACTCATTGTGTGACATTTATCTCTATAGTATCCATTTGACCTTGGTCTTTTATCACCTTGGTAAATTAAAGAATGAATGACCTCTTAGAGATCCTATCACTATCTACATCTAATAAAATTGTTGCGAAGAAATTTTGGACGTATTTTTTGACACTAGCCAATGTCGTCATCACAATCACTTCCACATCCTTCCATCAAGTCATCTGTGGTTCTTAACCCCTTATCAAAACAATCAAGAGATCTGAAATAGTTTCAGAAAAAAAAAAAATCAAACAAAATATCAAAAAGCTAAAACAAAAAGAAAGTTAATACATAAATCTCTCTTGGGGTATTTCAGTATCTCTATTAGGGATATAAACACTGGATGATAATAGAGAAATGATATGATTAGAATCAAATACATCTCTATCGGGGTTATGGACTCTTGATTGGAAACAGAGCAATGTACAACTCTCCTTACATATTTCATTCATAAATCAACCTTCCAAATCAATCATTCCTACACATTGGATAGTGTGTCTTCACTTGTTGTCTAGCAAATCTTCACTTCGAGAAGTAATTCATTTCACACCGCACACAATAAATCTTTATGAGAAAACATGATTAATATGTTACTAAGTGTCTTTTTAAAACCTTGTTTAAACTCTTACTTTAATCCATATTTTGTCTCATTATTTGTGCCTTGGGCTAATCACCTTTTCATTGATAATATTATATCTACATTTTCCATATCCTTCCATAACATTCACACTATTCTTATTCTTTGTTCAGAACATCCATGTGTATAAATTTCCTTTTACCATGTTTGAGGAAACTTTGTCCCTTATTTCAATAAACAATCTTCCACTTCTATTTATCATATTTTTCTTGGCCAGCTTGCACTAGGGGCATGCTTTCTCCTTCCTAGCACTTCATTGGTTTGAGTTCATCATCACGTTGAACCTATCTATCTCGGCCTTGATCAAATTATGTTCTTCTTATATACACACACACAATATTTTCCCTTGTATATTCCCATCTCGCGGGGGACATCTTTGCATATTCATTTTCTTGTACATAGCTTCAAAAACTTTCAAAACCCTAAATATTCACTAAATCCTAGAAAACCCTAAAATTGGTAAAATTGTTAGAAAATCCAAAACATTGGTAACATCATCACAAAATTCAAAACATTGGTAAAATCATTAAAATCCAAAAATTGTAAAATTCATTTTTTTCAAAAATTGGTAACAAGCATGCACACATTTGAAGCTTGTATCAAATGCATTGTCCTCAAACATTGAAATTTGTCCTCCAAAAATCTTTCTTTGGTACTCATTTTTTCTCACAAACAACTCATGGATCATTTGTATCTACGTCCATTAAAAAATATGGTTTTCTTACTATGTTTGTACTCCTTTGCACAATGAGTTTCTTAGTACTATTTCATAGTGCATGATTACTTTTTCATAGGACCCATGTGTCCTTTGTATATTCCCCTCGCATGTATCCTTTCTTGGGACACCATTTTTAACTCTTGTCATTAAATCAAACATTTGGGAACTAAATCTTGATAACAAAAACATTTGTGTAATTGTCTTGAACATTGTTTGTTTGAGTATGTGTGTTTGTACTTGTTTCCCTATTAAGTTAGCTTGTTTAATTTCTTGTATTGCATTGCATTTTGTATGTTGCATTGAGTTAGTGTTTTGGAAATATGACTTTTCATGTCATTTTACATTTTTTTGTATGCGTATATTTTAATAAGGACCGATGAGGTTGATCACAAGCAATATGATGACATAATGTGATTTTTACATCACAAGGATGTAAGCTATTTCCATCCCCTTCATCTTCCTTTTTCTCCCATATCATTCTCTTTATATCAACACTATTCTTACAAATCACTTGGGGCAATAGGGATCACCTTTTATCACATTTATTCTATCCATTTACTTCATCTTTTCGATCGTCAATGGACCTCTTTCATCATCCCATCGACATTCGAGGGCATCCTTCATTCTACTAATTTTTATTCTATCCCTTCAAAATTTTTACTTGTCTATACTTGTCTACTATTTTTGAAGTGGTGTCACTTACGCCACCCCAAAGAGGGGAAAACGTAGACACCTAAAATCTGCTTACATAGTTTTTATAACTAAAATTGCACTAATTATCATCTTTCTCATCATTTCCTTTATAATTATCGCTTTTCCACTAATTAGCTAACATTCCTATTCGTATTTATTAATTAATGACCTTTCGTTAATCAATTATCCTTCTTATAATTTAGGATGCTGATTAATGACCTTTCTTTAATTAGTGTTCACTTCTACTTGGGTTAGTTAAATATTATTAATTAATTACGTCCTTTCCTTTAAATTAATAAATTACCCTTTATTAGATCAAATTCCTCTCTTAAAAATATCCCAAATCATACTTTCTTCTAAAGCCTCTATAGGCATACCCCTTCTATTAATTAATCAAATTTGATTAATTAAACCCCCTTTCAACTCCCACAAAGTGCACATACTTTATTAAACATACATGGCCTTTGTATTTCCTCTTTGGGGTTTATCCCACATTCATCAATTTGCTAGTCTTTCTTGAACTAACAAGCTATATAACAAACCCTCCTCCTTACCTTTCTAGACACCCACCTTATTTTCCCTAGGATAAACTATAGGCATTTTGATCTTGAGCCATTCTCCATTGAAGGAAATAGCTTCTCCATCTTGCATCCATTCTCTCAAATTGAAGAGCATGGGAAGATCCAAAAATGGCCTTGTAGCCATGTTTTGGTGAGATTTCATCTTCAAGTCTTGAGGAACCACTCCATTTTGATTGCTAAAGTGATCTAAATAGGTTCATTTGTTAGATTAACAATCTAGAGAGTAAGAAATATCTTAGCATTTGATTTGAGATTGTTCATGCATTGAAGAAGTTGTTTCTCATAAGCTCTTATCTTGATGGTTCTATAGTAGGTTTGATTTATTGTTTATAAGTACTAGGTGTTAGATTTTTTAGCAAGACAAAATTCTATATGAGCACACATACTACCGAGTGTGAATCCCCTACTCCACTATCATCTTCTTTTGAGATTGTATCTAATAACATGCATGATTCATCTCCTTCTATTAGTTCATATCCTCCTATCACTTCATCTCCATCTATTATTCCATTTCATCATATCACTTCATCTCCGTCTATTAGTTCATCTCCTCTTATCACTTCATCTCCATCTATCACTTCATCTTCTCAAGATGTTTTTGATGCTATTCCTACTACTTCTCTAGATATTCTATGTCCTTCGCCACTGATTACTTATTTGGAACCAACATCTAGTGTTCCCTTAGCATCGAAATCTCCTATGTCTCCTCTTGATATTCCTATGATTACTCATAATGGAAAATTGTAACCACTTAACACATTATTTCCATCCTCTACTATTCCTTCATAGGATATCTTATCCCTCATGCATGTTTTTGTCTAATTACAATCACATGTCCAATTTCTCACATTAGAAAACACGACCTATTATGATTCTATTGATAATAATTCATTACATGACAATCCTATTCCTAAAATATTCACAACTTAACATTTCCTAAGGATTTCATTATGCCTAAATTTACATGTTTTGATGGTACTGAAATCCATACTTGCATCTCAATCATTATCGTATGGCTATGGATTCATATTCTAATGATCGACTATTACTTAAAGCCTTTCACCATAATCTCACAGATGATGCTCTCCAATGGTACACCCATCTACCCTTTGGATCTATCAGTATCTATTATGAGATGGAAGAAGATTTTCTTTGTCGATTCATAGTCAACAATGGCCCTAGAGTCACATATGATCATCTACCTAGCTTACATCAGGGAAAAACATAACCTATCATTGATTACATTTTATGATTTAATGCTTGCATGCACCAACTATTCTTTTTCATCCTATTAACTTAGAGAATCAATTTATCTTCTTTCACAGTTTGTTTCCTTCCTTAAAACAATGGTTACAATATGGCACATGTGAATCATTCACAATTTTATGCCATAGGGTTATTGATCTAGAACAAGATTTCATTTCTACATATGTTATAGATGGTCCTATTACTATGGATGATACATCATCTAGTTCTTCTCTACTCCTAGCTATTGAGAATTTTACATGGTCTCCATCTCCTCCTCGCAAGAAAGTCCAACCTTCTCAATTGCACAAGTGTCCTTCATCTCCTCCATGTAGGGATACACCTCAAACTCCTCCTCATGTTTCATAGGAACCATCACATGTTTATCATCATGCTATACCTCATGATGTGTTGCGTACATTACTTGACATGCGTTTGATTCACTTACCTTCTAACCAACATCATCCACATCATTAGTTGTAGCACCGACATGATAAACCTTACTACAATTATCATTTTATTAATGGCCATAGGGACGATGACTGTTGCACACCCTTCATGATCGCTTGCAACAATTAGAAGATAAGGGTGTCATTTCCTTTGTCCCTTACTATCGTGAATAGTATTTATCTCCACTCCCACGTAGGCGTGTTGTCACTCTCATTTATTTATCTCCTTCATCTAGTGCTAAGGTTATTATTCATCCATCACCGCAGTTAGTTATTACTCATGTGCATTCTCCATCTCATCCATCCACCGCTGTCTATCCCATTTGCCACATCATGATACCACTCTACATTGGCTTCCAGCACCTCAACATCTCCACTTCCACCACTACTTCACTTGACATTAAGTTCAGCTCATACGTTCATACATGCAGCTTTCATTCCACATGTTTCCACTTCTTCACATCGGCTCGGTCTTTGGTAGGTTATTTCTATCACCTTACCCCTTGATGATGCACTTATGATCTTATGGTTCTTACACAACTATTGAGGTATTTGTTATAATAAGAACCTCTCTTCACTCTTGCATGACACACCTTCTTAATCAATCTATCTAGCACACCCAATCACGTCACTTCCCGATGATGCACTCTTGTTTTATGGTTCCTTCTTAACTATTGAGGGTTTTATATAAATGAACCCGATCGTATATACATTAGGGGAATTTTTATTCTCCTCGCCCTCATAATCATACTAACATATGCTCCACTACACTATTACGACCATCTTATACTTTTACACATCATTTATTGCTACTTTATCATTAATCATGACTTTATTCATACATACAATATACTTTTCCACAATCATATTACATACATCATTTAACATCACATACACTATATCGTCATCACATTACTCACATAAAAACTAAGCATTGCAACATAATTCAATGAAATACAAACATTATTCAACACATCACACATCACATATAACAACCATAATAAGTGAATCATACATCATAATAACACAATAAACATTAAAATATAATGATCATAAACCAATAAACATGTATATATATAGTTCATAATTATAATTACAAAAATCTCATCATTGGGGGGAAAATCCCTACATCAATACATAAATACATATCAAATATCTTCATCACTATCACTATCTGCACTGTGTGACATCTCTAGAACTAGAAGCTTCTCCAATCACTTTGTGTCATTGATCGTGACCTTTATATCTCTCTACCTTCCTGCATAGTAGTGTCACCTCTATCGACTTCTCTGTTAAGTGACTATGTAACTTGAAAAACATGCAAATACATCATGTGCTAGTAGACTGCCACCCACCGCTCTAGCTCATTATGTCTCCTCGCATGCCTCATCCCTCTCACTAAACAACATGGTACACATTGCTACTACTATAGCCTTTGACTCGAACAAATGGGTATGATCACCCATAATATCATTTACATGATTTAGCATGCCTCCACCTATGAGTATATTGGTGGGCACATTCTACATTAATGTGTGGATAGATGTGTCCAAAATCAATGACCAATATGCATCACCTACAAACATAAACACAACACATTAGAAAAACAACGATGATTACAAAACCAACTAAAAAATTGTACAACATAACTATATAAATACTCACGTTTCGCTATCATCGCTACACACTACGCCACCAGGGAAAGTTCTTACCCTTATACTCCTCCTCCTAGTGGTAATCCAACCACATCCAAAAACAATGGAAAAAAGTATGCCCACTGATGCAATGCCCTCCATGCACGATATGCCTCAGTACACCCCATGTCATCCTAATATATTGGCTCTATCACCACATTGGCCTCGTCTAGCCTGAGAAGTACTAATTACTCTCATTTTGACCCTAGTCTAGCTCTAACCCTCCTTGGTGCCCTAATAGCTCTAACCCATACATATGGCTCTGGGGGCATGTCTTGGGCCATACCAAATAAATCATCCACCATTGGAAACATATCATATAACCACATCATTTGTCGTATGCATTGTAGCTCCACCACATCCTCTGGCCATCCGCCACAACCTCGACATGGCTCCATATCATGGCGTATGGCTCCATCTGATCTATCATTGCTCCATAGGTGTCTATATCCATCTTCCTCCCATACACACCTACTCATATCCTAGAAAATATGTTTGGCCTTATCCAATCTCCTTGAGGTCCACCAACTAGCCTTAATACTAAAATATGCTCATAGGCCCATACATGTAATAACATCATAGCTCTAATGCCACCCCATGCTTCTCCTATGTAAATCTATATAGATACATGTACATGTGGGCCAATACATACCGTGCCTAGGCATAACTCATGCTCTCTTCCTCTATCTAGTGGCGTATATCATGCATCTTATATATAATGCCTACACCACCACCCTCCACCGCAATTGACGACACTTTACACTATCACCACAATAATAAACTTCTACAATCGCATAACCCTTGATCTAAGAATCAAATCTAAGCTAATATGGGTCTCGGTAGGAACTCAAGTCCCCAAAAATACTACTAGCTAGTGGCCCTCATCTGTCTTTTCATATCACCCATGGCCATAACTTATACCCTCTTGCCAACAATAGGTAATCGTAGTACAAAATACACATCCTCTAGTGTAACTTTCATCTCCCATGTAGGTAACCAAAATGTGAAAGTATCTGCACACCAGCTCTCACACAAAGTTGTAAGCATAGGAATATTATAGGGCACATCCCCTATCCTCCCTATGTGTCATAGGTTGGTATGGTCCAAAACATCCCATTCATCATCATCTGACAACCCTAATCCGAGAAATGTACTCAAATGATGGCCACCACAAAAATCTCTTGAATGGATATCCCTTTACACACATAAAAAAACAACAAACATGATGTTAGAACATCACACATATACACACGTACTCATCTACAACATCAACACACATAAATTTTTACATATAAAATAGTCTAGACTAAACTTAATGCTCTTTAGACATGGGCACCAGGAACATGACTGGGGTGCCCCAGAGTGGTAGACACACCGGTACCCATGTCTAGGCACTCCTATCCTAAAGGTCATTAGCACCTTCATTGCTCTTTTCTAGGTCCAAAATGCCAAGAGATTTAAAACAATCATAAAAATAATAAAAATGACTAATGTCAACATTTTTGAAAAAATCACTTACCAACTTCGCATCATATGCAACGCCACAACCGTCACCACCATCTCAAATCAACTTGGTTGTGGTGCTCTAACTTGAGAGATATTCACACACCCAGCTCATAATCACACTCGTGCAATAATCAAATGAGTTGCCTAATCACTTTATCATATTACTATTTATAGTAACTTTTTCATTATTCACTTTACTATAGTCATTCTTTGCACTTATTTTCTCTAGTAATACACATCGCATGATTTCCCTCTTGAGCCCCTTACTCGATTTCGATCTTGTTTGTGGCATTCTTTTCAGAACTCTGCCTACTATCTATTGTACACATTAAACACACACTATTCCTCCTTGACATCATTTTCTTCTCAATCTTCACGTAGTTTTGTGATACTTCCCATATATTTTCCATTACATCATTATGTTCTTACTTTTGGCTTGATGATCATTCTCCTTATCACTTCCCCTTTCAACGAAAGGGGGAATACAATTGGGGTCATCCTATAATTCTCCTCCTTACCATTACTACATCAATCCACATTCATAATCCATCATTATCAAACATTTACTCATACACCATACAACATGTCACATCACTTTCTAGTGATTCCCCTAATGACCTAACCTGGGGGAAACAACCATAAAATATCTCCATGAGTAACCAATCAATCAATCACATACACTTCAATCTCTATAACAATCAAAATCACATCAACCAATCAACACGAACACAACACATTTATTCTCCCAGATGACCTAACTTGGGAGTTATATCACCACTTTCCCATATGACCTAACAGGGAAGTTATTCTACACTTTACGATTGCTTCCAGATGACCTAACATGGAAGCCAACACATACACATTGTGGTGACACCCTTGGAGTGGGGGTAATGAGATGTCATTTCCTTTCCTATACTTGCTCCTATATGGGTCAACACGTTTGATAAAAATTTGGATCCAAAATAAAAAATGATTTTTTTCCATCTGCAGTGGCTAGATCTTTTGAGGATGTAGTTAAAGTTGGAGAGTAAAACTAGACCTCTCTCCCTACACTCTTCCTCTAGCGGCAAGACACCCAAATCCTTAGTTTTTCATACACACGCAAATCGGGTTGGGAACTGATCACTCCCTTCCCCATCACATCTCCATCAACAAAAAAAAAATCTCCAATCATTCAACATCATAATCATCAATCTTGTTTAGTGCTCCTCATAATGGTCCCACATCTCTCGTTATGCCACATGGATCAAGACATTGATTTATGGTTCATCATGCTATATGTTCTCAATTGGTACACACTTCTACTACAATATTCACATACTTCAATGACATGGAATTCTTCAGACTTTACAGGTATGCATCTTTATCTACTTTATATTTCTAAAGTTTCTCTCACCAACATAAAGTAGAGGAAAATGTAGACCCAAAATCACGCACTTACTACTACTATTATACTACTAAGTATGTTGTTTTATATATGGATCTCACGTAAGAAAATTATTCACTAATGACCCATCCCATAGTCCATTCATTTTTCTTGTTGGTATTTATTGATGTTTATTACACAATCATCACTCATACACACAGTTTTGGTCAGGTCTCAGGGATCCATGTCTATAATTTCTCACTCATTTTTTGTCACTTGTCTCTAAACACTAGCGCCCATGATTGAACACTAGCTCTGCCGTTCCTATCCATCCTAGGCGCTCCTATCCTCTTTATGTTTGATCTTATTTTTGACACTTGAGGTTGGTATTTTTGTTTTCCTCTCATCTCCCGAGGTACTAGTCGACATGTTGGGTCATTAGTGTTGAAATTCAAACAAGAGATCCCTATATAAACACAACATACATACCATTATATGGGTGAAATATTCTTATCAAGGGCTAGCTATCTACATAGAGAAAGGGACTATATTTGGGCCATTATTTTACATACACACTACATAGGAAGGGGATTTCATTATATTCCATCCACAAATTTACATTCCTATCTAGTTAATTCCCCTATTTGGGCATCATTGGCATGAGGGTGACCTAGGATCACTATTGCACACACTAGAACACATAACTACATTAGGTTTGAGATGTAGTGCATCACTCAATTATAAGTCCACCATTTTGGCAGATGAGGATAGTCCAAACCCTCATTTTACATCTTTATTTTTTAGGATTTGATGTCTATTTGAGGGTTTTACAGGTGCTTTCTTCATTGCAGATTTACAGGTACCTTGGTGATCAAAGTGCGACATACACACTACAAAAATAAAATAAGTGTGGAGCCCTAGTGACTATATCAGAACCAAATTTTTACCATTTCTGCAAGCCCAGTGACCATAATTAGGAACAGGGCACCCCAGTGCCCTGATCCTAGTCATTTTCATCTACTGCTTTACATTTTTTTGTGGTTTGTTACGACGGTCTATTATTTTGTTCCATTACACTGCTTAGTCCCAAGTCATGATGAGGTAAGAAAAATCAAGGTAAGTGCTTTATCCCTCTTATTTCCTTTCATTAATAAAATTGAATAAATTGTTTAGCATTTATATTTCATTGTACTTCATTTACAACAACTCTGTACATTTAGATTTTAATAAAATAATCATATTTTATTGAATCACCAAGAATGTACATGTAGAACTCCTAATAATTTACATCCTTCGCATAACACAAACAACACACAAATCCACACATTATTTTATCATCCATGTGAAAATTCCCTATAAGCAAAGACTAAACAAATTTACAGAGATAAGAAAAAACTATCTAATCACGAGGACGCTATCACCTGGTATTGGAAAGTAGTGTTTGGAATCGAGATGATACTATCCAAGGGAAAAAATTGGCACCACTAGCCCCATTTCAGTTACAAATTCCCAGATTTTCAAAAAAAAATTACTAAAAAATGTCAAATCTCCTATACTATATGACCTATTCTAGGCTCACAAAGCACCACTTACTAGTTGATCTATCATCCGAGTTGTTATGGCCTTCGCGACCCTCACAAATCTCGGAGAGTAATCTCTCATATACATAACATGGTCACAACCCATAGCTCAAGTCATTATCTATTGAGTTACAAATGAAAGTACTATTCATTTTGTCTTATTTATTATATGTAGTAATTATTATCGCCAACACAATCCCTAAATTCTTATTGTTCCTCCTATGAAAACTAATACGCTAACACATTTTGGTCCATATCTTGAGCCTCATTCATCATTTTTTGGTGTTGTCACTATGTTAGGATATTATTTTCCACATATACCACATTGCACATTCACTTATACAACTCTCTATGCTTTATTACTAATCCATCATATCTCTTTATCTCATTGTACATATCTTTGCTTCATATATGACCTATCTTACTATTTTATTTTATCTCATGGTTCGATGATTCTCCTCTCACTCTGTCATTAAAAGGGGAAAAAAATCAGGTCATTCTATCACCCCTCTTGGTACAAATCAAGCAAATATTCACTTTGACATGAAAAATTACACTATATACTACTACTCTATCGTGGAACAAAATTCAAATCCTATAAATTCATCACTTAAAACTGAAAGTCTCGATCTATTCCAAGCATGATACTATATTTGATTGTTGATTACTATAAAATCCACTTTCAAATGACCTAGTTTGGGGACAATTCAATCTTCTAGATAAAATTCAAATCAATCAAATACTATTATTCAATTGATATACGTTGTTTCTAATTCTATTTCAATGATATCATATTTTCTCCCATATGACCTAACTTGGGAGCCAATCCATGATATTTAATCAAGCATTTTTCTATTTGACCATTTTTGTACCCTTATGTCATAAAATAGGGGCAACACAACATTATTATTTGTTTCTATCCACCGTATGGGGGTTTACATGACTAGTAGGAAAGGTAACAATTGGTTCATTTCTATCTAAAATGGTAGAACCTCTTTTGGGAAGCATCATGGATGGAGGGAAAATCTTCTTTGCTCTCCCAATACTCTTCCTTTAACATGAGGACACCTAAATCCCAAGAGTATGCACATCTATTTAGGAATTGAACACTCCTGACCCCTCCTACTATTTCAAAATTTTGCAATTTTCTACATCTCCATGACATGTTTCTATTCGACTATGTATTTGTGATGATATGCTTACTCTGTATGGGTCTCGAGCGATGATCCATGGTTCACCGTGTTATGATGCTTACTTCTAACACACCTTCAACTACATCTTCTTTATCCCTTCACCGGTATGCTTTTCATATATCCTTTATACTATTTAATTTCATTCAAATAACATAAAGTGGGGGTAAATGTAGACACAAAATTATGCACTTATTACTATTACATTATGCCTTTAATATGTCGTTATACAAATGATTCATAAGTGAGAAGATTAGATATTGGTGACACCTCTCTTTGTCCTTCTATTGATTTCAATTGATTTTGATTGTGACATTGTCTTATGTTTTTGGATTTATGCTTTTTGGTCATATCACAAGGATCCCTATCTCTACTCGTGGTATCGCATATTTTTATTATCTTAGGAAAATAACACCTGCCACTTAGTAACTGATTTTAAACCTCTTAGAATTTCTATATCATATTTGGCTTCAGCCTTTGGTGTCATTAAGATTCAAAATTCAATCAAAGGAATCATATATATATATATATATATATACACAACCTACTAACTATTCTAATGGGAATTGGGCTATTATTCTCTATCTATTAGTTGGGAAAAAGGATCAAATTATAGAATGCATTTGGGTTGCATCATTCAATTCATAGGAATGGAAATTTCCAAATTCTAAAACACACATTATCTTGGGGAAAAAGTAGTTATAGCCCACTATCTTGGTGCAACTTGCACAAGGGCAACCTAGTTTCAAGGGACATGATTTCTATCACACACACAATATAAATACATTGAGTTTGAAATGTAGTGCAATGCAAGGTAAAAATAAAATTGGGGTGATTGTTGAGGTCAGTTTGACTCAAGCATATTCATATTTTATTTAATCTAATGTGTGCTTGAGTCTTGTGTAGGTAGCTAGGGTTTGTTTTGTAAGAATAATTTTGACAAGAAAAACCTATAATGAAGTGGATGCGACATAGATAAAACTGAAGGAAACATGATTAGAAATAGAAAGATATATATTTACACCCATTACCAAGACACTAGCACCCAAACAATTTTGTCCCCTTCGGTAGTAATGTCTAGAATAAATTCTAGGTCACTATTTTCTAAACACATCACAAATATTCCTGGACTAAGTCTATTCTACCATTAGTCCAGCCCAAATTTAATCTAGATAACTATATATCAACTAAATCACTCTTATCCTCTTGTTGGTTTGTACTTGTTCATCATTGTATGTTGGTATATTACATTCTCTAATATATCCGATTTACTCTAGTCCTCTGATTACGATTTAATTTTTGTTAAATCACCTCCATAAAAGGCTGACTTCCTGACCTATCTATCCTAATGCTAACACTAACCTACTCTAGTCTAAAATATGGGAGGAAAACGGGAGAAAAATACATTAAATAAAATAAAAGGATAGAAGTGATGCACCAAAACAAATGGGATCTCTCTCACCGAGATGAAGAACAAGAGGAAACACATAATACACATCCATAAGGGAATAAAAAACCAAAATCAACCTTGTATCATGATAGACTTCCATATTCTCCATTTTCTAGACATAGTGATATAAAAATTATAAATATAACTTATACATAACATAAAATGACAAAACATAGAGGCAAGATAAAAATAATAGAAGCCAAAGGGCATAAAAGAGACAAAATAAACATCATATTAATGTCTAGAAGTTTTCCACAGTCTATTATAGCCATCAATAAGAAACCGAGTGCACTTGAGTACATTTCTAGGTCATAACAGAATACTAACATTCATATGATTCCTAATCTAGAAAACTAGTAATTGATGATTGTCTTTGGCCTGTTGTCTTTGTTTCTTGTTTTATATTTGGTCTTACATACCCTACACATGAGTTGGTATTTTACTTCTTTATCTTTTATGTATTTAGACACCAACGCACAACCAAGACCAGAGTGCCTGAGATGCCCATGTCCCATTTGGGTTCCCTTGACCCTTTTCTATCTTACTCACTCCTTTTGGGTCTATTTTATATTTTGCTCATATTTTTCACTTATGGGTCAGCCTTCCAGTTTTCAATTACGAATTCAAACACGGGAATCATATACATACATAGTTATGTGTTTAAAATAGAGGACCAAACACTAAAATTTATTACTATCACCTAAGATTGCATCCAAAAGGCACCTAAAACACTCTAAAGCATCGATCTTGCATCCATTCAAGGGACAAGGGATTCATCAAATTTGCATACACAACATAGGAAGGGTAAGTTCATTTTTCCATCCACACATTCTATTACATTGCTACATCTAGCTACAACCTGGTATCAAGTGTAACTTGTGCAAGGCCATCCTAGGGAACGATTCTTACATACAATCAATAGAACTACACAGAGTCTGAGATGTAGTGCAATGCTTGGTTACAAGCTCTCTCTAGGTGTTTGTCAGGGTCATTCTGACTCCTCATTCTGCATCTTTATTTTTGGATTTGATGTGGTTTATGGGATTTCGTAGGTGATATCTATTTTTCAAGTTACAGGTACCTTCAATGATCAAAGACTGACACACATGCGATCAACAAAGAATATTTGTGACACTTATGTGACACAATAAAGATCAGGTTTTGACCATTTTCACAGTCTAAAACACCCAAAATCAATCTCCAAAGACTAGGCACCCTTGTCCTAATGTGGACACCCATGTCCGACCTTATTCCTATAGTCCATAATTTATCCTGAGCATTTACGACACTTTGTTCACTTGTTGTTCAATAGTTTTTCTAGTCCAGAGCACTTCTAGATCAAGCTTAAATCAACTAAGTCATTATTTCTATGTCTTTTTCTTATGGTTTTATACTAACTTTCTTATTTGTTTGCGGCGTATATTGTATTTAGCGGTTGTATATCATATTTTACACCGCTTACTATGTAATAAGATTTGATACAATATATATTTTTGTTAAATCATTTGGTGAACCCACTCATTCAAAACCTACCTTATGAGAATGTATTGAAATATATCTCCTTCTTATAAATTCATGGATCAATCTTATTATCCTTATTTTACTCCAACCAAGGTTTCTGGCATGGCTAATACTGCTTCTGATTTTATGTGAGTTTGAACTCAACATCCTCCTTACTTTGTTACTCTAATATCTGATATGACCATTAATATAGTCACCACCCACTGCACTCATCCTCCTATGGATCCACCCACTTATGTCCCACCACATATCACTTATACAGTTCCTACCACTACCTATAAGGGTTATGAAATCATAGAAAATTTTAATAATATAATAGCAAAAATATCTCTTTATGATTTATTGTGCGGTGCACTGATTTTTGTACACATTAGAGGTTTCCTTCATTCCATTCACATTGAAAGCAATAATTCAGATGTTTCATTTTCTCACCTCATTCAATCTCTCAAAATTTTACCACATGTTATATATTTTAGTGATGTGGATATCCCTCTTTCTGCTGGTGACGATCCATTTGCACATTTCTTATCAATGCTACTATTGGTACCATTTTTATTATGCATGTACTCATTGAAAATGGATTTTCTATAAACCTATGTTGTCTCTCTCCTTAGGAAAATAGGAATCACTAAAAATCTAATTAACAAATCCTCTCAATTCATTCACAGCTATGATTCCACCACTCACACATACATGGGTACCATCACCTTAATGTTACAATTCAGACCTAAAATGCTTCCTAATGTATTAGTTGTTATTGATGCCACATTTTAATACAATTATTTGCTTAGAAGACCTTGGATTAATGCAATACATGTGGTCCCATCTACAGTTCATTGGTGCGTTAAATTATTACATGATGGTTATGAACATAATATTTCCTTAGACCCAATTCTTTGCCATGCCCATTCCTCCATCACAACCTATTCCATATCACAACATTGGTATATATGATGTTGGGAAATCTAGTGCTCCTACTCCTTCACTACTTCTCCATGCACTATGTCCATTCCTACTCATACTACTGATATCCTATCACCCATTATGTCCACCCCTATGGCTGCTACTTCTCCACCTATCATGGCTCCTCCTAATTCTACATCTGACTCCACTCCTACTAATGCGAAACATCATCTGAGTCCAATCAAATGAAATTGTTTCTATATTGAGGTCAAATAGGTGTGTGTGGTCATGAGAGAGAAAGAGTAAGAGTGTGGGAGTTTAATAATTCAAATGAGGGAATTTACCTCCAAAATGTAATTCAAATTGTAAATGCATATCCAAGAATGCTTAAGGTGTGTGAAGTGTTGGTTAGAGTGTTTTAGGTGTTTTGTTATGTATTAAGGGCATGCATTGAGTATATGTGTGCAAATACATCATTAATATGCTTGAAATAATGTCAAAAGGGAAGTTATACATATATAAGGTATAGGAGAAGTTAAAAGGTCACAAATGTGAGTCGTGAGTGAAGAGTAGGTACATGCATATGAGAAAATTGAATATAGCAAGATGGTTAGTCAGTTCTGAGGTCATTCCTTGTAGGAGAGGGTGAGAGGAAGTTCGAACAAAGGATACCTCTAACGATTCGAAGAAATACAATAATGCATGAATGAAAGCTCAATTTTTTTGGTGTGGTAATCTTGCATATGAAGGGTATTCTGTGTTTGTTTAGAAAATGATGATTCCTTGTTATAAGAATGAGTTGAATACCTTGAATAACTATTGATGAACCTTTTCATTCACTTAGCTTGATGTGATGATTCCATACTCTCTTTTAGTGCATACATACTTCCTTGATTGCCATAAACGATGAAATTAACTTTGATAATGTGTGTAGAGATAAAAGAGTGGATTTTTAGTGGATTAAAAGTAAGGGAAGGTAAGAAAATTACTTCATTAATGATCTTGTAGGTACTTGTATGTGCAATGGTAAACCATCAAGGTAATCTTCTCTTTGTGTATGATAATAATCACTAAAATGGACTTTGACTATGAAATTTTTGTTTAAATACATGTTAAAGACATCTTGTTTGTTTCCCCATTTCTCAAGATATGAAGTTTCAATACACGAAGAAGGTACCCACTTAGGGAGATATTTATGTCACTCTTAATGATTGAAAGACTTCTTGACATAACTGGGACCATGTAATGATACATCAGGACAATAAGATAATTGCTTGGAAAGGAATTTCACGTGTTCTTTTTATCTTTTATGGTAAGAAATACTTGTAGAGGATGTTAATACAAACATGTGTGTCAATTTTCAGGCTTTGAATCCATGATTAAAAAAGTTATAGCCAAAATGCCTTTACCGGGTTCCTTGTAAGGGTTTCATTAGTCTGAGCTAGGGAATGAAATTTGAGGTAACAAACTAATCATAGGAGAGTAATTTTAGATATGCAAAGACAATTTTGGATTTTCGATGGTTATTTTTGATATTTTTATGACAGTTCAGAAGAGGATGGTTAACACACAGTTAAGAGCTAGTTTAGAGGGGTGATTTACAAAGGAATTGGTATTTTCCTTTTGAGATGGAATTTGAAACTTCTTAGGATTAAATTAATCCATAATGGGTCCTCAAAAATTTTGATTTTGTGTCTTGGAATTTTATACATTAAAATTTATGTGGTTGAAAGACGTTCCTAAACTAGTTGTCTTCTTGTGAGCAAAAAGTGAAAATGTGAGTTATAAAGAGTTGTAGAAGGAGTTAAGATCCAAAATTTTGTGAGAATATTAACGTTGAAAAATTGAACTAAGGAAGTTTTTATAACCTTATCGGTACCTATAAAAACCTACATGCATGGTTGTTGCAAGCATGTTGTCTTAAGGGGAATTTAGTAAGCAAGGTTGATCAAGGAAGGTGGATTTGCAAGAGAAGTATAAGGAATAAAGTGATGAAATTTGGGGTACATCATGAACTTGGTAAGGGGTTTAGGAAAATGATTAAATGTCATTTAGGGTTGCTATGGCTGGCTTTATCCATGATTTTTCCAAACTACTTGTCTTAAGAGCTTAAACCGTAGTAAAGAGAATATATATATATAGTAAAGTCTTGAGTCTCTTTTGAATCGGGATGAAGCCTATTTAACATGTGTTTTAAGTTTTATAATAGGGGAAAGTACTTAAGAATCATCAAATAATCTAAAGGTCCAAAATTGGCATTCTAAGAAATAACTAGAGATAGCAAGAAATTGACCAAGAACTTGTAAGGTGAGTGTTTAGATAACTTGAGAGAAGTTTGACGAGTTGGTTGATGAATGAGAAAAGTAATGAAGATGCTGAATAGGGTATGGTGCTAGTAAGAACCTTCTAGGTGAAATTTGACTTTTTTGTAAATATTTATCCTTTATGGGCTTATTTTGATCCTCTAGTGCTAAGCTTGGAGAAGAGAGTTGCTTGAAAACTTTTTGTTCATAGAATATATATGCATGTTTGTAATATTTTCTTTGCATCACCTACTAATATCATTGATACTGATATTCAACAAGATAATGCTAGCACTTATGATTCTGATGATGAGGTTGATGTCGTAGAGCTTAATGATGTCAAATTATGTAATCTTAATTTTACTCCTATTGAATTTGATGACTCCTATTTCCAGGATACTTTTGTTGCTATTGGCCCTGGTGAATATTAATTCAAAAAGCTTCCTCCATCTACTAATGCCATAATTCCTTTCCAAGGCATTATACATACATTAGAAATTTTATCACCTACTACATGTATTCTCTTCATTCGTAATTATTATTGGCCCCATATCCCATTCAAGCCCACTTGATCGAGACTATTTGCACACATGATGACTTGGCTAAGATATGGTTCACACTTAATGATATCCTTCCGCCACCTCTCTCTTCTCACTTATATCGAGATGTGTATTCATTATTGCTTCTTATAGACTCTGCATCTTCCATTTCACACTCTTCCTTACACACACTCCTCGTTCTTCTCTACTCACACTTGGGAAATATTGGCTTGTTTACATTGGTGGCACACTAGATCCAAATCATAATGATATCACATTTCCTATTCTTTTGGCCACATCTCTATTTGTAATGACTCCTTCTAGGGCTATTCTCAAAATATCACTCGATGGTATGCACATGATTTTCCATAACCACCTTTCACTAATGAATATGCAATAAGCATGTAAAATTTATGCTGTAAGGGATCTTTATATGATCAACCTCATAATATTTATTACAAAGTCTCTGATCCAACTCCAATCGGATACAATCCCGACATCGACAATATCCTAGATGATTTTACTTGATTCTTTTTCCACATCACACAATTAGGGGGCAACATGCTTTCTCCCCCTCCTTCATCATTACCAATTCTTCCTATTCTTTACACATACACATTATGCTCCATGTTTTACATATAGTCACTCTTACACACATTAATGGAAATTTTTTATCATCATTACCCTATGACACACTCTAGTTATATGGTTCATACTAGATTTCTGAGGGTTTAAATATGAAATAAACCTCACCACATTCACTCTTTATGGTCTACACTTCATGATCTATCTTTCTAGCACACATTTTCAAACCATTTCCTGATGACACACTCTTTTTATGGTTCATTCTTGATTCTTTGAGGGGTATTTTATAAATGAACCTCATCTCATACTCATCCAAATTTGCTTTGGGGGACACATTGTTCCTAGCATATTCACATACCGCATACCATTCCATCTTACTCATACACCGCAAATTACATATCTTGGTTGCATTTTACTCTTTCTTGCTTATACTAGTTACATAATGTACTTTAATTACTCTGCTAGAAAAATATTTAGTATGTCATTATATTTTCTATATACACATGCACGTTCACTTGATATTTTGGAGTGAATGTAGATCTCTTACAGGTCCTTACACACTTTGTAATGATTCTTGGCATTGTACCTATTACCAATTGATTTAACAAAAATAGAATTTTAATGCTAAACCCTATATTGCAATGTAGCAGTAAATAAATAAGAAATGAAGCATAGATTTTCCCTAAGAAATAAGCAAGAAAAATGCAAAAACCTTATTGCAAGAGGGAGGAAAGAAGACTTAGCTGATTTGTAATAATCCCGAGCTATGTAGAGGTTAAGAATAAGTAAAAAAGTATAGATTGTTGCAAAAAGCCTAGAAAAATGTGGAAGTGTCGAAATAAGATGGACTAGGTCGGGGTGCCTAGGCATTATAGACCTCCTCTAGAACCGGTGATTGATCAAAACCTTAGAACATGATCTTTATAGGGTTTCAAGATGTTTGCTACTAGTCACATTTTGTCTCTTGTGTGTCATTGTCTAATTGTCGAGATTTCTTGAAACCTACAAAGAGAAAGAGAACTCGCGAAACCCTAAAACACATAAAATATTCAAAACAAAAAGATGCAAATGGGGAGTCAAAATAACCTTGGTGGTCACCCAAATGAGTGGAATTACGATCTCGGCAAGACACTATATTTCAAACTCCATGTAGTTCGTGTGTGTGTGTGTGTGTGTGTGTGTGTGTGTGTGTGTGTGTGTGTGTGTGTGTGTGTGTGTGTGTGTGTGTGTGTGTGTGTGTGTGTGTGTGTGTGCATGCATGCATGCATGCATGTAGAATCATTCCCTAGGTGGCTCTTGTGCCGCACACACTTGAATAATGAGTAATAACTAGATGTAAATAGATGTGTGCATGGAAAAATGAACTTCACCTCCTATGAAGTGTATGTAGAAGAATGCAATTCCTTGTCCCTTATGTGAAGCTAGATGGATGCATTGATGATCTTAGAATGATATTGGATGCAACCTTAGGTGGTGATAATAAATGCTTAGTGTTTGGTCCTTCATAATGGTCATATAGTATTGTATGTATATGATTCCCTTATTTGAATTTTTTTAATTATCTACTAAAAGGATGAACCATAAGAAAACAAGATGTCCAACATCTAGAAAAGAGCCAAAATATGAGAGCAAGATACAAAGATGTCGGGGTGCCAGGTGCTGGTGTCCGGACTCAAAAAAATTGAAGTATTAAAAGTTAGACTGGGTAGTAGGGCATGTGATACTAAGAAGGAAACCATAAAGAAAGAAAAGAGGCCAAAGAAAATGGATAATTAGTACTTTTCTTGCTTAGGAATCATATGAATAGTGGTATGTGATCAGGACCTAGAAATGTACCCAAAGTACATGATTTAGTGTCTACATTTTCACCCACTTTATGTTGTTGAGAGAATTATCGATAACATAAAGTAGATAAGAGATGCATACCGAATAACCATGTAGATCGATGGAGAAAATCATGTCAAGGAGACAAGAAAAAGCGTGAAGTGAATAATATGAAGCATGGAAGCTAGAGAAGAGGAAGTGACCCTAGGGGTGAAAGCGTATGAGTGTACCATATCATGTTATACATGTTGTTTATTATTCTTGATGCACGATGATATGATTACTATTTCCCATAAGGACATACCTGTAAAAGAGAAGAGAAAAAGAGTATTCAAAGTCATGTATGTGATAAATTCAATCCAAATATGTAAAAACATGTAAAAGTGTGTAAAATGTGAAAAGAACATGTGCACCTGATCTCGTGATGAGTGAAGAGTGTAGAAAGGATCCCGAAAGTGATGTAGAAGAATGAGTTTTTGGGCGATCTCACGCCAAGTGTGAGTTTTTTGGGCGATCTCATGCCAGGATGGAAAAAGTGTAGGGAGAAAGGTCTATTTTTATTCTCCAACCTTTGGGCTTCCCGATAATGTTATACCACCGCAAATGGTGTGTTCAAATCCAATCCATTTCGATCCAATTGAATCCAACATGAAAATAGAAGAAGGTGAAAGTATGCATATTGATTACTAGAGGACCGTGTGCATGTACTCGAAAACCACCATGTAAAATGCAAAAACGTGTTGATATGAGAAAAAATATGTAACTACCCCTTGTCATAGACCGCCAAGAAGGGTCGGGGCACTCAGTGCTCATGTCTATGTCCTGGGAGCTAGTGTCTATGAAAAAATAAAGACCCAAGTTAGATTTTGGGCCATTTTCGTGATTGAAGATTGTGTTGTACCATGGCTATAGAATCTTTTTGAATGGGGTGATGATTCACCTAATGATGCCCACCTCTTTTGGGGTACATGAGACATCATTAGGAGAATACAACCCAAAGGAGGACCGATCATTGAAATGTGACCGATAACCTACGGGGGAAGGAATGGGCTTGGTAGAAACCCGAGCACACACAAGAAAAGTGGCTGGAAAAAAGTGTTAGTGAAAAATGAAAAATATGCATATAGAAAAAAATTCAATCTAGCAAACAACAAGACAATGTAAACATTAAATAGTGTAGACAAAGTAGACTACGAAAAGTGGGTTTCAAACATGAGACATCGTCATAATGTCACAAGAAAATCAAGGCCGAAGCGATGAAAATCACACAAGAAGTGAACAAGAAAGACATAGGGCAAAGCCCACAAATAATCACATACAACGGAAAACAAGTGGAATACAATAGCGATCAAAGTAGTAGAAAACAATGGTGGAAAATACATCTCGCAAGAAAAATTCTGCAAATGAAGCACTCATTAGCATGATAGAAAGATAAAAATATGTCAAAGCATGTATATACGATATAGTAGTATGCTAGAAAGAATACAAAGTAGTAAAAATAAAAACAATAACACCCGCAATGTGTTCAAAAGTAGATGCCCCTAGGAGATGTTAATGGATTGTTAAGAGGTATAGTACATGGCATATGTGGTGCGTGTACCAATCTATATAAAGGTTGCATTCACAAATAGAAGGTAAGTGGGTGGACATGTGTGTATAGAAAATATAATGACATACAAAGCATCTATCTAGCATAGTAAACAAAGTTTACATGTAAGCATAAGTAAGAAAGAGTAAATGTGATCAAGGTATGCAATTGATGTGAGTGAGTGTGATAGGAGAATTGTTCCCCCGAGCGAATGTGGATGATTATGCATTAGATGAGGTTCATTTATAAAATACCCCTCGAAGTCAAGAATGAACCATAGAACAAGACCACATCATCGAGAAATGGTTTTAATTATGCAATATAAAGATATGGTCAATAAAGCATATCAGATTTATACCCTCAACAGTTGAGTATGAGCTGTGGAACTAAAGTGTGTTATAGGGAAATAAGTGCAACATGTGATAATAAATGCAAACAAGATATATCATAAATGCATAGCATACAAAGTGTATATGATGCATGATAGGATCTACTTGAAAGAGATGTGATGAATGTACATAGTGTGAAGAATGCATTGAAGTGAGGTTCATGAATGCATTATGCCTTTAATAGACAAGTGTGAATCAAGCACGAGAGTGCATCATAGGGTAATGACGATATATGTGTATCAAGATGCATAAGATGTGTGTAATGATTATCGAGAGAATATTAGTCATTAAGCATGAAGCGTCAAGTGCATGAGATGATATAAACATTTAATAACAATGCAAGGGGAGAATAGGCATGATGCCCCCAAGTGTGCAAGAGATGATGATCTATGACAGTGTTTGAAATGGGTCTTGAGGATCAAAATAAGGAATAATTTTCTTGACAAATTTAATTGGATGCAACAATGGAGATTATGAAGGGATCTTGAATGACACAAGTCAAAAGAGGCCATCTAGAGTTTTTTGGTCATGCGTAGTGAGTGGTTGCTGATTTGGGATTGATATCGCTACGAAGATTTTAGAGGAGGTGGAGTTAGACTAATTTTGAGAGGTGGTTGCTTAGCTTGACTTGGTAATGCCATAGAAGACTTGAGAGGAGGTTGCTTAGGTGGATCTTGAATTACCATAGAAGGAACATTAGCAACAATGGTATGATGCTCATTAGACATAGATGAATCAGATTTAGGAACCCAATGAGACTTAACAATTGGAGATGAACATGTAGTTTTATTCATGCAATCAATTGGTCTCTTTAGAGCATAGAAATTATTTTTATTATGTCCATTGATTCGATGATAATTACAATATGAATGACCATGATATTTTGAAATCTGCTAGGGAGGATAGTAATGAGTAGATGACAAGTTGATTAATTGATGCTTAAGAAGCTCGAATAATTTCATGTTGTTTAACATTGAAATCAAACTTGAGAGGTGTAGGGAGTGGTAAGTCTTGAGGCTCATTGATATGAGCACATGTAGAAGACATATAATGAGGATGAGAAGAAGAACTAACATGATCCTAAGAAGCGTCCTTAAGATGTTGGATTTCAGATTTAAGAGATGTAATCATGGATTCCATAGCCTGAAATTTATCTTGAAATAAAGAATGAAGAGCTTGAATGGATTTGCAAATATATTGATTAGAATTAGAACCAAGAGAGTCATCAGAAAGACGATTGAAGATAACACTGACTTGAGCGGGTGGTGTATCCCTAGGAAAATACATGGTGTCTAGAGATTTTTGAAGAACATATTTATAAGGTGGATGCATTTGCAATAATTCATGTAAAGATATGTGACGAATAGTATGAGTCGTGAGAGAAGAAAAATGAGGATCCAAGAGTGCTTGAATGAGATGGGTTCACCAAATGATTTAACAAAAATAGAATTTAATGCTAAACCCTATATTGCAATGTAGTAGTAAATAAATAAGCAATGAAGTATAGATTTGGCCTAAGAAATAAGCAAGACAAATGTAAAACCCTAAGTGCAAGAGGGAGGAAAGAAGACTTAGCTGATTTGTAATAATCCCAAAGGTGTGCAGAGCTGAAGAAATGGTAAAACAAAAGTATAGACTATCACAATGAAGCCCAAAAAATGTAGAAGTAAAACCCTAAAACACATTAAATCATAAAAATAAAAAGGATACAAATGAGGAGTTAGACCGAACCTAGCGGTCACCTAACTAAGTGGACTTATGATCTGGGTGCTACACTACATTTCAGACTTCATGTAGTTCAACACGTGTGTGTGTGTGTGTGTGTGTGTGTGTGTGTGTGTGTGTGTGTGTGTGTGTGTGTGTGTGCGAATTGTGCCCTAGGTGGAACTTGTTCTAGATGCACTTGAATAACGAGAAATTTCTAGATGTAGAATATGTAAATAGATGTGTGCATGCAAAATGAACTTCCCATCCAATGAAGTGTATGCAAAAGAATGTAGTCCCTTCTACCTTGTGTGAAGCTAGATGGATGCTTTGATTCTCTTATAATTCTCTTGTATGCAACCTTAGGTGTTGATAGTAAATGCTTAGTTCTTGGTCCTTAATAATGGCCAAATAAATTTGTATTTACATGATTCCCTTGTTTGAATTTTGTAATTATCTAGTAAAAGGACAATCCATAAGAAAACAAGATGCCTAATAACTAGAAAAAACCCAAAAGACCAAGAAGGAAATCATGAAGAAAGAAAAAGGATAAAAACATTGAATAATTAGTACTTTTCTTGATTAGGAATCATATGAATAGTGGTATGCGATAAATACCTATAATTGTACCCAAAGTGCATGATTTAGTGTCTACACCAGTCCCTACCGAGGCTCTTGGGGCATCTACTTTCTCAAACATTACATGTGCTATCATTTCATCATAGACTACTTCCTATTCTTATTAGCACACTACTTACTCCATTGATACATACATGCCTTGACATACTTCTTATCTTTATAACACACTAACGAGTGATTGATGTGTAAAATTTTCATTATAGGACTAATATACCACCATGGTTATCTCATTACATCTTGTTTGCCATTGTTTTCTATTTTATGTTGTTGTTTGTAGCCTATGCCCCTTGTCTTGTATGTTCATTATATACTTTTGGCCGCTTCGGCCCTAATTTTCTTATGACATTGTGAGTGATGTCCCATGTTTGAAACCAACTTTTCATGTTCTATCTTATATGCACACTTGATTAATATATAGTTTTTCTATGATATATTTGCTACTTTTACTACTAACACATATATTTAGCCACTTTTCTTTCATGCGCCTTGGTTTATACCATGCACATTCCCTCCCCTGCAGGATATGCTTTAGATTAGTATCATGTCATTTCTTTAGGATGCATACTTATTGATGTCACATGTACCCTAAATGAGGGGGGACATACATTGGGTCAAAAATCACACCTTAAAAAAGCTCAGAGCTACAATAAAACACAATACAATATAGGAAAAAAATAAGAACACAATCATAGAATGATCTAGTACTAGGCTTCGGTTAGAATCAAAACATAGACACCACCTCCCAAACCCAAATTTTTTTCAAATGCCCCTATGTCCTCCCCTAGGTGCTAATGTCTTGGGGAAGATACAATAAGTTTGTTATATCAATATACTTCACATAAGACTTTAGATAATTTTGATAGTATCATGCACAATCCTCCAACAACGTATGCATGCAATCTCTATTTCAATCAAGACATTCTAACTAATTCGAGACAATAGGAACAAAAAAGGGACACACCATATGTAGTGGTGATTATCAGCAGAGTCATGGAAGGATAATAATACCGGACCTCTCTCCAAAAATCTTTCTATTTAGTGTGAGATCACCCAAAAAACTCACACTTGGCGTGAGATTTCCCCAAAAAGTCACACTTGGCATGAGATCACCCAAAAAACTCACTCTTGGCATGAGATTAAAAAAAAAACTTGTTCTATAAAACATTTTTGACACCTTTCTATCCTTTCACACTCTTTTACACCAGTGCACAATTTCCTTTTACATAATTTTACATACTTATACAAACTTTTCATATACACAACTTTGACTACTCTATCGAACTTCTTTTGTATGTCCATCCTTAATACACAACAAGAAGCAACCTACAATAAGAAAAAAAAATAGGTACAACATGGTACAATGCATACGATTCACCCCTAGGGTCACTTTCTCTTCCTAGTTTCCACACTTCATTTTTTCACTCATTCCATGCTTCACTTGTCCACTTGGCATGCTATTCTCTGCACACTCTACAGGATCATAGGGTACACATATCTTATCTAATTTATGTTATCAAGTATTCACTCAACAACATAAAGTGGGGGTAAATATACACACAAAATCACACACTTGGGTACATTTCCAGGTCCTAAACACATAATAAAATTCATATGATTCCTAAGAAAGAAAACTAGTAATTGATTACTATCT
Source organism: Taxus wallichiana var. yunnanensis (assembly GCA_018340775.1). Classification (NCBI taxonomy): domain Eukaryota; kingdom Viridiplantae; phylum Streptophyta; class Pinopsida; order Cupressales; family Taxaceae; genus Taxus; species Taxus wallichiana. The sequence continues at coordinate 107,737,126 of CM031244.1, read as the reverse complement.
TTGGCCTTTTTTCTTTATTTTTGCTTTCTATTTGGTATTACACACCCTAAAACCTAGTTGGTATTTTAATTATTTATATTTTATGGCTCCAGACACTACTAGTGCCCAACCAGATGGGAGTACCCAAGTGCCCCCGACCCTTTTCTATCTTACTCACTCCTTTTAGGTCTCTTTTATCTTTTGTGCATAGTTTTCTCTTATTTGTTAGCCTTCTAGTTTTCAATTAAAAAATTCAAACAAGGGAGTCATATGAATACATAGTTATGTGTTCAAAATAAAGGACCAAACACTAACAATTATAACTTTAACCTAAGATTGCATCTAAAAGGAACCTTAAGCACTCTAAAGAATCCATGTAACATTTATTCAAGGGAAAAGGGCCACATCAACTCTAAAAACATAACATACGAAGGGGAAGTTCTTTTTCCATCGACACATTCTATTACATTGCTACATCTAGCTACAACTCTGCTATTAAGTGCAACATACACAAGGGCATCCTAAGGCATGATTCTTATACACACAGTCATTAGAATTACATGGAATATGAGATGTAGTGCAATGATCGGTTTTAAGTTCATTCTCGGGATGAATGATGGTATCACTGGATCCCCATTCTCGCATCTTTCTTTTTGGATTTGATATTGTTTGTGGGATTTTGTAGGTGACATTTGTTTTGTAGGTTATAGGTACCTTTCGTGATAAAAGAGTGACACACAGCATCAATAAGGAATATTCACAACACTTGTATGACATAGTAAATATCATGTTCTAACCATTTTTGTAGTTACAAGTGCCTGAAGCGATCTACAGGTGGCTGTGCACCCTTGTCTTACCGTGGGCCCGTGTTTGGCCTTATTCCTATAATACATAATTCATCCTAAGCATTTAACACACTATTCACTTCTTGTTCAGTAGTTTTCCTAGTTCGAGCACTTCCAGTCAAGTGTAAATCGGATAAGTCATCCTTTCTATGTCTCTTCCTTAGGGTTTTATAATTACTTATTTTTTTACATCAAATTGTATTTAGAATCTTTATATCATAGTTTAAATCAGTTACTATATAATAAGGTTTAATAAAAGATAAATTTTTGTTAAATCATAGTAGAAAGAGGAAAGAATCCACATTCAACAAGCCAACTCTAAGGCTTAACTCAAAATACAAAGGAACACTACTCTAAATAATGCTCTTGCAATCCAAGAGAGTCCAACCTTTACAAATGAGCATTATTCACACAGAGAGGGAGAACTCAAATTTCTAATCACAACCACCAACAAGATGTAATAAATGCCTACAAATCCACACGAGCTCTATCAAATCTCCCTACCCACAACGATTTTCTTGTGGAAGAAGGAAAGGATCAAAATCTCATAAAATTATGGTTGAGTCAATTGGAAGTGTGCATTAATGACTTGAGTTGCATTTTCCCATTTCCACCTACCTAATCCACCCAAAATATGATTTTGAAAATCTTATAGTGTAGCCCATATTAGTAGCTTTTCAACAAGATTAGGCACACATGATTTCGAGCTATGTGGAAGAAGTAATAGTGATTTGAAATTTTGTAGTACAAGAGTAGCACACAAGACATGTGGTGCAACCTAATTAATCATGGGAGTTGACTAATTGACTATTAGTTCTTCTCTTTCCATGTGTCGCGTGCTCATTTTCCATTAGGATTTGGCGTGCGAGATGGTTCTTTTTATTTTTCGTGTGTGATACACTTTATTTGACAGTCACCAAGTTAAGACACGTGGTGCATATGCATTAGTGAAAAGGTTACAACCTTGGGTGCATGCATGAATGTAGGAGGTGCAAGAGGAAATAATGGAAAATTCCAGCAAGGCATGCCGATGGTACGCAAGGGGAAAGGAAAGTGTGCATATCTCATTAAGGCATGCAAGTATGTAAGAAGGAAGGGGAAACAATTGAGACAAGGGTGCATGGAAGCAATTGCATAAGGGAAAATGTGTTAGATGCAACAACCACACGTAAGGGAATGTGCAAGACTCGAGAAGGAAAGACATGTGCTCAAGAGCATGCCAAGGTCTTAGAAAAAATGCAAGGCAAGTCCATAGATGTGCGCATAAGGGTACGTAATAACCCGAGAAGAAGAGTGAATGTGCAAAGGTATGCACATGAAGGGGGAATGAAGGGAGATAGCAGAACAAGAGGAAAGTGAGAGTGTATAGAGGATGTAAAGGAAAGAAGTAAAGAAAAAGGGGGAAGAGAAAGGAAGAGGTAGTAAGGGAGTGTAGGGGTGCACGTAAAGAACGTAACCATGTAAATAAACCAAGGAAGGAAACCAAAGGTGCACGCAACATGAAAACTTAATGTTAGAGTTAGAATGAAATCAAGTTGTCCAAATAACCACGGGTTATTTTGGACAATAATTTGGTGACTTTTGGGGACATTTGTATTCTTAATGAAGAGACCAATGGCCTTGGAACATCCATTGAGTATGGAGTCATCTTGAACATGAAAGTATGATCTGATACTTGAAGAATTCACCCCTAAAGCCACATAAATCATTTCCTAGGATATTCATTGAATTACTATACTCATTTTAAAGATATTATGACTTGAACTTTATGAGAGTGGAAAACTATTGGAAACTACCTCCCTCTAAAATCGATAACTTGTGGACAAGAAATTTCATCTCGAAGCAACAAAAGAGTGTATGAGAGGAGAGAAACTGATGCTACCAATAAAACACTTTGCACAAGCATGCACTTGGAGGAATTGAAACTACTCTAATATATACATGATGCAAAAGAACTAATGGAAGTGCTTGAGATAAACCCCATTGACCGGGATTGGAACATTTCTCCATCAATGTGAGATAACTCAAAATATTTGGCCTCATTACAAGCATTGATGATATATGAACCACTCCAAAGTGTATAAAACTTTGAGTGATACCCTAGTTTAGTTTAGTTAGCTTCCCATTTTAATACCATATCACCCATGTTAAAAACACGAGCTTTATCCTTTTTGTCAAACCACTATTTGGTTGACTTATGATGTTGTTCCAATATTACAATGGTAGAATTCCTTTATTAGTCAAGTTCAACTAACTCTGTCATTCTGATTTCTCTTTGGTTTGTGCCCTCAAACTCCAAATTTTGGGCTAGCTCTAATGAATGTAATTCTAAAAACAAAGGTAACCTAGCCTCCTTGGCATAAAAAAGTTTGTAAGGTGAAGTGCCATTTGTCATCTTCATCTTTCTTTCATCTTCCTAGAGTGTGCGTGAGACCTTTGTATGCCACTACCTTTGGTTGATATTCATTACTCACTTTATGATTTTAATTAGGTTCTTATTAGTAATTCTTCCAAGCCGTTGCCTTGAAGGTAGATGAAAGAACTCTTCAAGTGTATTCCAAGGTTAAGAGCGCAATAAAAAAATTTAGTGCAAAGGAAGGATTTTGAATTATCAGAGATAATGGTTCGAGGAACAACAAACCTTATTATAATACCTTTAAGAAAGTTTAGAATGACTGCTCAAGATCCTCTTTGAGTGCGATAAATTATATCCATCTAGTGAAGTAATCACATCTTGTCAAAACCCTTTGGTGAAGTAATTGACTGATTATCTACTAGTTCTACTCATGTCATGTGTTGCGTACTCATTTTCCATAAGAATTCAACGTGCAAATAACACTTTTTTATTTTTCATGTGAGATACACTTTATTTGATATGTACCTAGGTTAGGATATGTGGTGCATAGGGATTGTCGCAAAGGTTACAACTTTAGGTATATGCATGAGGGTAGGAGGTGGAGAGGAAATAATGGAGAAGTCTTCAGTGCATGCCAAATGGTACACAAAGGGGAAGAGGAAAGTGTGCATATCTGTTAAGGCATGTAAGTATGTAAGAAGGAAAGGGAAACACTTGAGACAAGGGTGCATGAAAGTAATGGTGCAAGGGAAAATGTGCTAGATGAAATGAGCATGTGTGAGGGAATGCACAAGAGTCGAGAAGGAAAGGCATGTTCTCAAGAACATGCTAGGATCTTAGAAAAAATACAAGGCAAGTATGTAGATGTGAGCATAAGGGTACATAATTACCCGAGAAGAAGAGTGAATGCATAGAGGGATGCACATGAAGGGAGAATGATGGGAGATATAAGAACAAGAGGAAAGCGAGAGCATGCGGAGGATGTGAAGGAAAAATTAAAGAAAAGGGGGAAGAGAAAGGAAGAGGTAGTAAGGGAGAGAAGGGGTGCGTGAAAAGAACCACAATCATGTAAATGTACCAAGGAAGGAAACCAGAGGTGTGCACAACCTGTAAATTTGATGTTAGAGTTAGAATGAAATCGTAAGTTGTCAAAATAGCGGTTATTTTGGACAATAGTTTGGCGATATTTGGGGACATCTGCATGCTAGATGAAGATAACAGTGGCCTGGGAGCATCCATTGAGCATGGAGTCAGACTGAACATGATATTATGATCTGATACTTGAAGAATTCACCCCTAAAGCCACATCAAGCACTTCCTAGGATCTTCATTGAATTTTTATACTCATTTTAAAGATATTCTAACTTGAACTTTATGAGATTGGAAAACCGTTGGAAACTACCTCCCTCTTAAATCGATAACTTGTGCACAAGAAATACCATCCCAAAAGCAACAAAAGAGTGCATGTAAGAGCACATGAGAGGAAAGAAACCTATATTACCAACAAAACACTATGTGTAAGCACACACTTGGAGGAATTAAAACTAATCTAATGTATACATGATGTAAAAGAATAATCTAACTAAGTGCTTGAGATAAATCCCATTGATTGGGATTGGCAACATTTCTCCATCAAGGTGAGACAACTCAAAAGAGTTGGCCTCTTTACAAGCATTGATGATATATGGCCCACTCCAAAGTGCATAAAAATTTGAATGACACCTTGGTTTAGCTCGTTAACTTCCCATTTTAAGACCAAATCACCCATGTTAATAACACGAGCTTTAGCCTTTCTCACAACCATTTTTGGTTGAATTTTGATGTTGTTTCAATTTGACAATGGTAGAATTCCTTAGCTATTCAAGTTTAACCAGATCTATCACCGATTTCAATTTGGTCTTTGCCCTCAAACTCCAGCTATTAGGATAGCTCTAATGAAGGTAATTCTAAAGACAAAAGAAGCCTAGCCTCCTTGCCATAAATAAGTTTGTAAGGTGAAGTGCCAATTTCTATCTTCATCATGATTTCAGCTACCTAGAGTGTGCATGAGACCTTTGTATTCCAATACCTTTGGTTGATATTCATTATTCACTTCATGCTTTTAATTAGGTTCTTATTAGTAGACTCTACCCTGAGGGTATTAGTTGGAAGAAGTCTTGAAGTATATTCCAAGGTTAAGAGCACAATCAGAAATTTTAGTGCCAAGGATGGATTTTGCATTATCAGAGGTAATGGTTCGAGGAGGAACAAACCTTATTATAATGCCTTCATGAAAGTTAAGAATGATTGACTCAGTTGTCTCTTTGAGTGTGATAACTTCTATCCATCCGGTGAAGTAATCGACGATTATCTACTAGTTCTTCTCCTAATGTGTCGTGCACTCATTTTCCATAAGAATTTGGCATGCAACTAGCACTTTTTTTTTTTTTTTTTTTTCATGTGAGATACACTTTATTTAATAGGTACATAGGTTAGGATATGTGGTACGTGAGGATTAGCACAAAGGTTACAACCTTAGGTGCATGCGTGAGGGTAGGAGGTGCGAGAGAGGAAATAATGGAGAACTCTTTCGGTGCATGCCGGATGGTACACAAAGGGGAAGAGGAAAGTGTGCATATTTGGTAAGGCATGTAAGTATGTAAGAAGGGGGGAAACACTTGAGATAAGGGTGCATGAAACTAATTGTGCAAGGGAAAATGTTCTAGATGAAATTAGCACTTGTGAGGGAATGCACATGAGTTGAGAAAGAAAGGCATGCACTCAAGACCATGCTAGGATCTTAGAAAAATGGAAGGAAAGTATGTAGATGTGTGCATAAGGGTACATAATAACTTGAGAAGAAGAGTGAATGCAAAGAGGAATGCACATGAAGGGGGAATGAGGGGAGATATAAGAATAAGACGAAAGTGAGAGCATGCAAAGGATGTGAAGGAAAGAAGTAAAGAAAGGGGGGAAGAACAAGGAAGAGGTAGTAAGAGAGAGAGCAGGGTACGCAAAAAGAACTAAAACCATGTAAATGTACCAAGGAAGGAAAATAGAGGTGTGCGCAACCCGAAAAATTGATGTTAGAGTTCGAATGAAACTACAAGTTGTCAAAAATAGGGGTTATTTTGGACAATAGTTTGGCGACTTACGGGGACATCTGCATGCTAGATGAAGAGACTAGTGGCCTTGGAGCATCCTTTGAGCATGGAGTCAATATGAACATGAAATTTTGATCTAATACTTAAAGAATTCACCCCTAAAGCCACATCAAGCACTTCTTAGGATCTTCATTGAATTGTTATATTCATTTTTAAGATATTCTAACTTGAACTTTATGAGAGTGGAAAACCATTGGAAACTACCTCCCTCTTAAATCGATAACTTTTGCACGGGAGATACCATCCCAAAAGCAACCAAAGAGTGCATGTAAGAGCACATGATAGGAAAGAAACCTATGTTACTAATAAAACAATGTGTGCAAATGCACAATTGGAGGAATTAAAACTAATATAATATATACATGATGCAAAAGAACAATCTAATGGAAGTCCTTGAGGTAAATCCCATTGACAAGGATTGGCAACATTTCTCCATAAAGGTGAGACGACTAAAAGAGTTTACCTCTTTACAAGAATTGATGATATATGGTCCACTCCAAAGCATAAAAAATTTGAATGATGCCTTGGTTTAGCTCTTTTAACTTCCCATTTTAAGACCAAATCACCCATGTTAATAACACAAGCTTTATCCTTTCTCACAAACCACTGTTTGGTTGACTTATGATGTTGTTCCAATTTGAAAATGGTAGAATTCCTTAGTTATTCAAGTTCAACCATCTCTATTAGTTTGATTTCAATTTGGTCTCAGGCCTCAAACTCCAGCTATTGGGCTAGCTCTAATGAAGGTAATTCTAAAGACAAAAGTAGCCTAGCCTCCTTGCCATAAATAAGTTTGTAAGGTGAAGTGCAAATTTCTATCTTCATCTTGATTTCATCTTCCTAGAGTGTGCGCGAGACCTTTGTTTGCCACTACCTTTGGTTGATATTCATTATTCAATTCATGCTTTTAATTAGGTTCTTATTAGTAGACTCTGCCAAGCCGTTACCTTGAGGGTATTAGTTGGAAGAAGTCTTGAAGTATATTCCAAGGTTAAGAACAAAATCAAAAATTTTAGTGCCAAGGATGGATTTTGCATTATCAGAGGTAATGGTCTAAGGAACAACAAACCTTATTATAATGCCTTCAAGAAAGTTAAGAATGATTGACTCAGTTGCCTCTTTGAGCGCGATAATTTATGTCCATTTGGTGAAGTAATCGATTGATTATCTACTAGTACTTCTCTATGCAATGTGTCACACACTCATTTTCCATAAGAATTTGGCGTGCAACTAGAACTTTTTATTTTTCATGTGAGATACACTTTATTTGATAGGTACATAGGTTAGGATATGTGGTGCATAGGGATTTGCACAAAGGTTACAACCTTAGGTGTATGTGTGAGGGTAGGAGGTGTGAGAGGAAATAATGGAGAAGTATTCCAGGCATGCATGGATGGTACACAAAGGGGAAGAGGAAAGTGTGCATATTTGGTAAGGTATGTAAGTATGTAAGAAGGAAGGGGAAACACTTGAGACAAGGGTGCATGAAAGTAATTGTCTGAGGGGAAAATGTGCTAGATGAAATGAGCACGTGTGAGGGAATGCACAAGAGTTGAGAAAGAAAGGAATGCACTCAAGAACATGCTAGGATCTTAGAAAATGCAAGGCAAATATGCATATGTGCACATAAGGGTACATAATAACCCGAGAAGAAGAGTGAATGCATAGAGGGATGTGCATGAAGGGGGAATGAGGGAGATATGAGAACAAGAGGAAAGTGAGAGTATGCAGAGGACGTAAAGGAAAGAAGTAAAGAAAAGGGGGAAGAGAAAGGAAGAGGTAGTAAGGGAGAGAAGGGGTGCGCAAAAAGAACTACAACCATGTAAATGTACCAAGGAAGGAAACTAGAGGTATGCACAACTTGAAAACTTGATGTTAGAGTTAGAATGAAACTACAAGTTTTCAAAATAGGGGTTATTTGGGACAACAATTTGGCGACTTTTGGGGACATCTACATGATAGATGAAGAGACCCGTGGCCTTGGAGCATCCATTGAGCATGGAGTCAACCTAAACATGAAATTCTGATTTGATACTTGAATAATTCACCCCTAAAGCCACATCGAGCACTTCTTAGGATCTTCATTGAATTTCTATACTCATTTTAAAGATATTCTATCTTGAACTTTATGAGAGTGGAAAACTATTGAAACTACCTCCCTCTTAAATATGATAACTTGTGCATAGGAAATACCATCCCAAAAGAAACAAAAGAGTGCACGTAAGAGCACATGGGAGGAAAGAAACCTATGTTACCAATAAAACAACTGTAGCGAAGCACACACTTGGAGGAATTAAAAATAATCTAATATATACATGATGCAAAAGAAAAATCTAATGGAAGTGCTTGAGATAAATCCCATTGACTGGGATTGACAACATTTCTCCATCAAGGTGAGACAACCCAAAAGAGTTGGCCTCTTTACAATCATTGATGATATATGGACCACTCTTAAGTGCATAACAAATTTGAATGATGCCTTGGTTTAGCTCGTTAGCTTCCCATTTTAAGACCAAATCACCCATGTTAATAACACGAGCTCTAGCCTTTCTGTCAAACCACTTTGTTTGGTTGACTTCTGATGTTGTTCCAATTTGACAATGGTATAATTCCTTAGTTATTCAAGTTCAAACAACTCTATCATTTTGATTTCTATTTGGTTTGTGCCCTCGAATCCAGCTATTGGGATAACTCTAATTAAGGTAATTCTAAATAAAAAGGTAGTCTAGCCTCCTTGACATAAATAAGTTTGTAAGGTGAAGTGCCAATTTCTATCTTCATCATGATTTCTATCTACCTAGACTGTGCGCGAGACCTTTGTATGCCACTACCTTTGGTTGATATTCATTATTCACTTCATGATTTTAATCAGGTTCTTATTAGTAGACTCTACTAAGCCATTACCTTGAGGGTATTAGTTGGAATAAGTCTTGAAGTATATTCCAAGGTTAAGAGTGCAATAAAAAAATTTAGTACCAAGGATGGATTTTGCATTATCAGAGATAATGGTCTAAAGAACACCGAACCTTGTTAAAAGTTAAGAATGACTGACTCGCTTTCCTCCTTGAGTGTGATAACTTCTATCCATATGGTAAAGTAATGTGTTACTATCAAAATCCACTTGTGGCCAATGCTTGAAGGAGGATTGATCATGGGAATGATGTCTAGACCCCATTGCATAAAAGGTTAATTTTTCTTGGATTGGACGAAGGGGAAGTGTGACCAATTTATGTTTTCCTGTAAAGAAAGTGCATTATTTACATTTTATGACCCACTTGTGCACATCTACAAATAGGGTAGGTCAAAAGTATCCTGCCTTAATGATCTTCATCATTGTTTCCTTGGTAGAGAAGTGTCCACCAAAGAATCCATTGTGAAATTATTCTAACACTTTGTTGACCTATGTGCCATCAATACATCTCAAAAACGCATGATCAATTCTATTTTTGAAGAGAACACCATCAATTAATGCATAAAGAATGGAATGAAGTTTGAGATGTCTTCTCTTTGATTTTCTTAGACTGGGAGGGTATGCGTCGAAGATAGGAACATTTCCATGAAATCAATCTAGTTGCACACACTTGGATTTTCATTTTTCTCAACTTCAGCATGTGGTATTTATTCATCCAAGAACAAAATAGTGTCTTGATCATTATGTGTGTCCCGAGGAAGCTGATTATAGAGCACATTTCCTCTAACCAATTTTTTTCGTTGATATTCACATCATAATCCATGATTTTAAACACCTATCTAGTTCTTTTCTCATTGATTTATGCTCCCATCTATCACAATAAAGTGTGAAAATAAAAACTTTACATGATTAGTGGTGAGCATACTTTTGAAAATTTTAAGTTCATGCATGATGGTGTAGACTTGTTTTTCCATGTGACTATATTTCAACTCGTAATCCTTAAGTTTATAACTAAAGAAAGCCACCGGCTACTTCATTCCTTGTTCATTTTATTGTGTCAAAACAACAACAACAATAGTATCATCTCCATATTCATAAAGGATGACATCCTTTGAGTAATCCATATTGATAAGTGTTTGGGCATGAGTAATTTATTACTTAATTTTGTTGAAGCTTTATTTTCCTTCTACTTTCCATTTGAAGATCGAGTATTTCTTGAGAATGATGGAGATGGGCCTAACCAAACCTTGAAATTTAGGAATAAATATCCTAATAAAGTTGATTTTACCTAGGAATGATTGCAAGGAATTCTTGGGTGTTGGAAAAGAAAGAGAGAGGATGGATGAGATATGTTAAGGATCAATGGAAATTCCATCCTTTGAAACAACATGCCCCAAAATATTACCTTGCGTAACAATAAAGCTACACTTCTTGGGGTTACGAGTCACCTCAATTTTTTTTGGACCTCTCAAATAATTTATCCAAATGAATGATATGAGTTGTGCTCTGCTTTGAGAAGATGACGGTGTCATCCAAGTAGACTAGGATGAAAGCATTAATATATCCTTTGAAGGAAATGCCCATTGTTCTTTGGAAGGTTGCACCTACATTTGTCAAACCAAAAGGAATTTTCTAATAATCATATGTTACCCATTTGGTTGTGAATGCATTTTTGAACTAATCCTCTTCCTTGACCATGATCTGATTGAAGCTTGAATATCCATCCAACATGGAGATACCTTTGTGCGTTAGACACTTTGTATGTAAAATCTTCTCCATATAAGGAAAAGGATAGTGATCCTTCAACAATAAATTATTCAAATCTATGAAATCAAAAAAACGTTTGATTTCACCATTCTTCTTTTTCACAGGGGAAAACAATTGCCACCCAAGTAGAGTAATTGATATAAAAATAATCTTTACCTTAATAAGTTTGGATAACTCCTTCATCATGAGGGTCTCTATCTTAGGATTGACATGCCTTTACTTTTTTCTGATAGGCTTGATGCTAGGATCAAGGTCAATGGAGTGTTGAGAAACACTTGGATCAAATCCTTTTAGGTCCTCATAGTCACATGAGAAGGTGTCACTATACTTTTGACACAATGAGATGAAGACATGTTTCTCCTCTTGCACACAAATTGTTATCCAAATAATGTTCCTGGTTATTTAGATAACTTGTATACACTTTCTGACTCTGATTTCTTCATTGTATGGTCATGCGTGCTCAAATATTCACTTGGCACATTTCCTTGGGTGCATTTTCCTCACACACCCCCTTCTTTCCCTCACATGCCCTTGCTCACCTCCCCTTCTCCCCTTCATTTTCCTTTTCCTCTTTATTTCACTCCTCCTTTACACGCATCTCATACGCATCCACTTTCTTCCTAGCATATTTTCACCCCTGTACATGTGCCTTGCACTTACTTCAATCATCCAAGTCCTTGGCCTTATCATGCTCCCCACATCATCTTGTAATGGTTGAGCCTTGACCATGCATTCTTCGGTCAAAAATTTTCCTTATTTCATCTCGCACATTGTGTGCACCTCCCTCCTACCTTCATCCCGCACCTCATTCTTCCATGTGCATACCTTTACACCCTCCTCTACACCTTTCCTGCCATGCTATTCGACATGCCTTAGTGTTCCGCACGTAACTAGTTAAAGAACACAAACAAGGCACCAAATCCTTGCAACAAATCAACGAGTGACACGTGGCATAAATGACCAAAAATTACACAATTGGCCATCCTTTCAGCCAATCCATGCACACCACATGATTTTCATGTGGAGATGACTCTAAAAACCTCCGACAAATGTATCTTTTTCTACGAGCTCCGATCGGTGCGATCCTGGACTTGTCTAATAAGCTGCTGATGTAGGCTATAGTGCTAGACATTTAAATTTAAATTCTTGGTGGATCTGGTAGGTGAGAAATGGGAAAACATCTTTCTGAGCATTGATGAGAAAAACTTATTGCTCCAACCACCTTATTTGATATGATCTGCCCTCCTTCCTTTTCCTAGGGAAGTGCATTTGATAGATTTTTAAGAGGATTTGTAGGCATTGAATGCTTCTTATTGGTGGTTGCATTTCAAATTTGGATTTTCCTCCTTCTCTTCTTCTTCCATGGATTCATCTATAAATGTAAGAGTTGTGATAATTTTTAATGTTGGACACTTTAAATCCTTATGCACTTTGCTAAGGACTTCATCTTTTCTATATTTTGAGTTATATACCTCTAGATCTGGCTCTTGTATGTGGATATCCACCTCTTTCGCCATTGTATCGGATCTCATGCATTTATGGAAGTAATAGAAGCATATTTTTGTGATTATTTTCTGTCCTAACGTGTTTGAATTTATTATTCTTTCCTTTTCTTTGCATTGCATTCTTGTTGTGCCATTTCACGTCCCTTGCAACTCCTTATTTAGTTGTGTTCCATGAAACTAATTTGGTAAATATGTTTTAAGTTATGCTACATGTGCCTAGCCTTCTTTCACACATTTCCTTTTATTTTCACTTAGAACAAATAGTGTTCATCCCTCTTTTTCTCGGTGCTATTTCCTTTTAGTGTAGTTTAATGTTATGTTATCCTCTTATCCTGGTCCATTGCAATCATTAGATTAGTTTTCCCTTTTAGCAATAGGAGTAGCAGATGTCATTTAGAACTAGATAGAGGAACCGAACTTCTTTGGAGATCCATCCCAAGTGCACAAGGTCCCACAACTTGGGACGGTTCCATTATTGTCACAAACAACTCGAGTCTTTCTAGATATGAGATGCGGGTGTGAGTTTGATGACAAATAGTTTATGGCATGCCCGGTGGGATGAGTAATGAAATAATAAATTTCACATTGCTAAGTTCTAGTGTGTGGAATTAGTATTTCATCCTTTAGAGGATCAATTCAACTCATCTGGAAACTCCCAACATTTACCGATATCTATCTTAGCAACCCTGATCACCTTTTATGAGAAGAGTGCATACGAGAAAAAGTGCAACAACTGAAGATTATTTTGAGTACCTCCAGTATCCCCTGGGAAGAGATAATTCTAGGAAGCCCATGCATGCATCTCCATCTCCACAAAGCCTCACCCATTTAACTCCTCCTCACATCGACAACTAGAGCACCCTACAATGGTGCATCAGCCACCTCCTCCACTAAGGAAATTTTTTAACTTCACTGGAGGAAGTCCCCTAATTTACTGCGGCAAAGACATGATATGCTAAATGACACACTCAAAAGCATTGCATACTTTATTGGCGAGAATCAATTCACCCCTCGGAGCATATCTAGGATGTATAAAATGTATGTTTACTCTATTTGAGCACACACGACGATGTAGTAGTCGGGTTACTTGTAACCTCTTCCAAAGGTAAAGTGCTTCAATGGTACTGAGGCTTGATACTTAGATCTATTTCCACCTGGGATGATATGGGAATAACTCTTTGTAATTATTTTGAAGATAAGTCAGATCACCTATCTTTGGTGGAGTAACTAACAACAACAAGGAGGGCACCCAATGAGCAGATGCTTGATTTCAACATCAGATTTCATAAGACTTGGGACTTTATCCCTATTGTGGTAAAACCTACAACCCAACATGTTTTTCTATATTATCTAAAGGTGTTGAACAATGATATATTAGTCATGATTCAATCCATGAGAGGTAGGACCTTACGAACAACTTATAATATTGCAGTAAGGGCAGAAAATTGTCTTATACAGGTAGGGAAGATAGCTCCTAGACCACCTATGACCTTGTTCCCAAAAATTCACAAGTACCCTAGCCTTCTTTGGACCCTATTCATGTTCTTGAGCAAAGCATGCAACCTGTAGCATCAACATCCTACTCTCTAGTGCAACAAAAGGAAGATGAAGAATTGAATACCATGATTATAAATTTGTCAAATAAAGTCATCATTAGAAAATCAATAGGCGCAAACCTACGGAGGTAAATCTAATTAGGAACATACTTGAAAGCAACCGGCCTTGGTGGAATTGATATGGAAACCAAATATATGTACCCAACTAGCAGAATGATAGATGGCATGCTAGTGCACATATGCCCTTGCAAGTTGTTCCTCCCGCACCCTCTCTTCCAACACCAAGTGTGAGGTCGGTGCTTGCTCTAGTTTAGAAAAAAATGGTGCAGGATTCGAGTGGTGCTTCCTTTACAACATGCCTCACATTAAATATCACTGCCAATGTCACACTCGCCCAAGCCTACATGATCAAGAATGCTTCAACTTGTGAGCCTTTAATAAGTGCCCCTAAAGCAAAAAAATCAACGAAGGCCAAAAGCTCCTCTAGAGGTAAAATTGATGTTATTTGGCACCAAGGAAATCTATGTGATCAACCAAACTACAGAGAATGCAAGAAATTCACGCACCTAAGTTACGTATAACACAAGATACAAGAAAATAATGCTCGAGTCTAGTGTGCGAGTCACAATCCTAGAAACACAAACAGGACCAAAGCAAAAGTAAAAAGATGTGGTCAAGGCATATAATAGTAAAAGTGATCAATTCCCTCCACAAGAGGCTCCATAAAAAGCTCCTCCATAAGTGGCACACGCCCTTCTTTGGTATGTCAAGCCTCTACGCAAGCAAAGGCTCTTACTTATGCGCTTAAAAACCAAGAAAGGAGGCTATTGTTCCTCAAATGCACAAGTTAGTGGGTCTTCCATTCAACATTTTGGACTAGATGAAGAAGACAAATATTAATGTCACAATGTGGGATGACTGACCATTCCATCTCAATGCAACCTATTGCATGAAGCTATGACATAACTCCCATGTGTTGATACAACTATTCAAAAGCCATGCACTACTATCAACATATGCCAAGAAGAGGAGAAGTAAGTGAGTAAATTTGTTAAAACCCCACCCTTTTATATGTCCTTTATCATAGGAAAACACCTAGTGCATAATTTCATGATAGACTCAAGTGCTAGTACCTTTGTTATCCCCAAGAAGATAGCTAATGTTCTAGGTATTAGGTATAGCCCCTTATCAAAAGAATTTCTATAACTTGATGGTTCAACTGTCACTACCTTAGGAATCATCAAGGATCTTGAGTTAACCCTTCATGTGTGTTCAAGCCTCACCATAACTCAAGATGTGTCAATCATTGACCTACCTCCTTTATTTTCCCTTTGTCTATCAAGAGAATTTACTACAAAAGTGGGTGGTTACTTATCTTCTGATTGGTCTCATATGTTACTCAAGACAAGGTATGGTACCTAGTTTACCATACAAGATGAGCCTATATTTTCCTATCATGTAGAGTCATATGTCCCATCCCCTCTCCAAGATAACTATTTAATCCAAGAACAAGCTTCAATTCCTGAAGAGAAACCTCTTCCACCCTCTATTCCTAACCTAGTATTTGATGAATGGGTGGAGAGGAACCATAAATTTGAACCATATGATGGAGAACTAGAATCCTATGAAAAAATAAACAACCGAGTACCCCCGCAATGGTGCATCAACCACCTCCTCCACTAAGGAACTTTTATAACTTCACCAGAGGAAGTCCCCGATTCTTTTTGTGCAACATGATATGCCAAATGGCATGCTCAAAACCATTCCATACTTTAGTGGTGAGAATCAAGTCACCCCTTAGGAGCATATCCAGGATGTAACAAACTTATGTTCACTCAATTTGATCACACATGACTATGTATCAGTTAGGTTACTTGTAGCCTCTTTCAAAGGTAAAGCACTTTAATGGTACCGAGGCTTGAGACTTGGATCTATTTCCACCTGGGATGAGCTGGGAACAACTCTTTGTAATTATTTTGAAGATAAGTCAAATCACCTATATTTGGTGGAGAAACTAACAACAACAAGGAGGGTACCCAATGAGCAGATGACCGATTTTAACATCATATTTCAAAAGACTTGGGATAGAATCCCTCTTATGGTAAGACCTACACCCAACACGCTTTTTGTATTTTCTAAAGGCACTGAATAGTGATATCTGATTCATGATTCAATCCATGGGAGGTAGGACCTTACCAGCTACTTATAATATTGTAGTAAGGGTAGAAATTTGTCTTATTTAGGTAGGGAAGATAGCTCCTAGATAGCCTATGCCCTTGTTCCCGTAAATGTCACAAGCACCCTAACCTTCTTTGGCCCCTATTCTAGATCCAGAGAAAAGTGTGAAACTTTGTTACATCAACATCCTACTCTCTAATGTAAAAAAGGAAGATGGAGAATTGAATACACTGATTATAAATTTTTCAAATAAAGTCATATCATTAGAAAAGCAACAGGCGTAAGCCTACAAAGGTAATTATAATCAGGCGCATACCCAAAGCAATCAGCCTTGGTGGAATCAATATGGAAACCAAATATACCTACCCAACCATAAAAATGACAGATGACATGCTAGTGCACATATGCCCTTACAAGTTATTCCTCCCGTGCCTTCTCTTCCAAAGACCTAGTGTGAGTTAGGTTCTTCTTCCAGCTTTAGAACAATTTGGTGCAGGAGTCGGAGTGGTGCTTCCCTTATAACATGCCTCATATTCAATATCACTGCTCTAATTTCATGCACACCCAAGCCTACATGATAAAGAATTATTTAACCTATGATCCTTCAACAAGTGCTCCCAAGTAGAAAATCAAGGAAGGCCGAATACCATCTAGAGGTAAACTTGATATTCTTTGGTGCTAAGGACTTCTATGTGATCAACCAAGCTACTGAGGATGCAAGCAAGACCATGCGCCCAAGTTGCATACAACACAAGAAAGAAGAAAAGAATGCTCGAGTCTGGCATGTAGGTCACAATCCCATCAACACAAGTGGACCAACAAAAGAAAAAATATGCAGATAAGGCATCTAGTAGTACAATCACTCAATTCCCTCCACAAGAGGCTCTATACAAAGCTCCTTTAGAAGTGGCACGTAACCCTCCTTTGGTAGCTCAAGCCTTTGTGCCAACTAAGGCTCTTTCTTCTATGCCTGAAAAATCAAGAAAGGAGGATGTTGTTCCTAAAATGCACAAGTCAGTGGGTCTTCCATTCAACATTGTGGACCAGATGAAGAAGGCAAATATAAATGTCACAATGTGGGATGCCTTGACCATTTCATCTAAATGTGATCTATTCTATGAAGCTTTGACATAACTCCCACACACTGGTCCAACTATTCGGAGGTTGTGTGCTACTATCAACATCTCGCCAAGAAGAGGAGAAGTGAGTAAAGTTGTTAAAACCCCACCCTTTTATATGTCCTTGATCATGACAAACACCTAGTGCATATTTGCATGATAGACTCGGGAGATAGTACCCCTGTTATGCCCAAGAAGATACCTAATGTCCTAGGTCTTAGGTATATCCCCTTATCAAAAGGAGTCTTTCAACTTCATGGTTAGACTATCAATACCTTAGGAATCATCAAGGATCTTGAGTTAACCCTTAATGCATGTTTGAGCCTCACCATAACTTAAGATGTATCAATCATTGACCTACCTCCTTTGTTTTCCCTTTGTCTATCAAGATAATTTACTACAAAAGTGGGTGGTTACTTGTCTTCCAATTGGTCTCATATGTTACTAAAGATAAGGTATGGTACCTAGATTACCATATAAGCCGAGCCTATATTTTCCTATCATATAGAGTCATATGTCCCATCCCCTCTCCAAGCTAATCTGTTTAATCCAAGAAAAATCTTCAATTCTTGAAGAGTAATCTTTTCCACCCTCTATTCCTAACCTAGTACTTGATGAATCGGTGGAGAAGCACCATAAATTTGACCCATATATTGAAGAAATAGAAGCCTATGAAACAACAGAAAAACATATCACCTATGCAATGGCACATAAACCACCTCCTCCAATAAGGAAATTTAATAACTTCACCGAGGAAGTCCCTTGATTATTTCGTAACATGATATGCCAAATGGCACACTCAAAATAATTCCATACTTTACTGGTGAAAATCAAGTCACCCCTTAGGAGCATATCTTAGATTTAGCAAATGTATGTTCACTCTATTTGATCACACATGATGATGTATTAGTCGGGTTACTTGTATCCTCTTTGAAAGGCAAAGCACTTTAATGGTACCAAGTAATGAGAATTTGATTTGTTTCCACCTCGGGATGAACTGGGAACAACTCTTTGCAATTATTTTAAGATAATTTAGATCACCTATCTTTGGTGGAGCAATCGAGAACAATAAGGAGGGCACCCAATGAAAAGATGACTGATTTCAACATCAAATTTCATAAGACTTGGAAAAAATAACCTCTTGTGGTAATACCTACAACCTATCACACATTTTTGTATTATCTAAAGGTGCTTAATAGTGATATCTCAGTCATGATTCAATCCATGGGAGGTAGCACTTACTACCAGTTTTATAATATTGTAGTAAGGGCAAAAATTGTCTTATTTAGGTAGGGAAAATAACTCCTAGACCACATATGCCCTTGTTCTTAGAAATGTCACAAGTACCCCAACCTTCTTTGGCCCTTATTCATGTTCTTGAGAAAAGCATGCAACCTATTGCATCAACATCCTACTCTCTAGCATAGCAAAAAGAAGATGAAGAATTGAAGACCCTGATTATAAATTTGTCAAATAAAGTCATATCATTAGAAAAGAAATAGGTGTAAGCCTACAAAGGTAATTCTAATCAGAACATACCCAAAGCAATCAGCCTTGGTGGAATCAATATGGAAACCAAAGATATGTGCCCAACCAGTAGAATGATAGATGACATGCTAGTGCACATCTTCCCTTACAAGTTGTTCCTCCCGTGCCTTCTCTTCTAGCACCTAATGTGAGTCGGCACTTGTTCTAGTTAAGAACAATTTTGTGTAAGAATCGAGTGGTTCTTCCCTTACAACATGCCTCATAGTTAATATCACTATGCCAATGTCACGCAAAACTAAGCCTACATGATAAAGACTACTTCAACCTATGAGCCTTCAACAAGTGCTCTTAAAGGAGAAAATCAAAGAAGGTTAGAAGCTTCTCCAGAGGTAAACTCTATGTTCTTCAACACTTGGGAGTTTTGTGCAATCAATCAAGCTACGAGAGGATGTAAGTAGACTGCATGCCCAAGTTATGAACAACATAATATATAAGAAAATAATTCTCAAGTCTCGGTGCACAGTCACAATCCCAACAACACAAGGGGACCAAAAATCAAAAAGATGTAGTCAAGGCATCTAGTAGTAAAAGTGCTCAATTCCATCCACAAGAGGCTCCATGAAAAGCTCCTCCATAAGTGGCAGACGCCCCTTCTTTGGTAGGTCAAGCCTCCGTGCCCTATTCTAAGGCTCTTGATTCTACACCAAAAATCAAGAAAGGAGTTTGTTGTTCCGCAAATGCACAAGTTAGTGGCTCTTCCATTCAAAATTATGGACTAGATGAAGAAGAAAAATATAAATGTCACAATGTGGGATGCCCTGACCATTCCATCTCAATGTGACCTATTGTATGAAGCTCGACACAACTCCCGCACATTGATCCAACTATTCGAAGCCACGCGATAATATCAACATCTACCAAGAAGAGGAGAAACAAGTGAGTAAATTTGTTAAGACCCCACCCTTTTATATGTCCTTGATCATAGACAAACACCGAGTACATAATTGTATGATAGACTTGGGCACTAGTACCTTTGTCATGCCCAAGAAGATAGCTGATGTCCTAGGTCTTAGGTATAGCCCCTTGTCAAAATGAGTCCTGCAACTTGATGGTTAAACTGTCACTATCTTAAGAATCATCAAGGATCTTGATTTAAGCCTTCATGTGTGTGTCTCGAGCCTCACCATAACTCAAGATGTGTCAATCATTGACCTACCTCCTTTGTTTTCCCTATGTATATCAAGATAATTTATTATAAAAGTGGGTGGTTACTTGTCTTCCGATTGGTCTCATATGTTACTAAAGACAAGGTATGGTACCCGGTTTACAATACAAGATGAGCCTATATTTTATTATCATGTAGAGTCATATGTCCCATCCCCTCTCCAAGCTAAATATTTAATCCAAGAATAAGCTTCAATTCCTAAAGAGAAACCTCTTCCACCCTCTGTTCTTGACCTAGTACTTGATGAATGGGTAGAGAGGCATCATAAATTTGACCCATATGTTGAAGAACTAAAAAAGCCTATGAAACTAGGCTTGGTACTTACTGCATTCTTGATGAAGAAGTTGTGTTACCACGCACGCTCAAGAAAGATAAAATTGAACCTAGTCTATGGAGGTTATGCTTTGATGGTTCTAGAAGTAGAAATGATGCAAGAGTAAGAGTTGTTCTCATTTCTCCCAAGGATGATAAATTCTTCGTCGTGCACAGGTTACAATTTGCATGTTCTAATAATGTGGTAGAATATGAATCATTAGTGTATGACCTTCTCAATTCTACAAAGAAAGGGATTAAGGCACTGTAGATATTCAAGGATACAAAATTGGTTATTCACTAGGTTTCTAACAAGTTCCAGTTAAAGAATAAGCTTCTCTAAGCATATAAACATAGAGTTTGAGACCTCCTTGAGAGCTTTGATGATATAAATCTTTAGGTGGTTCGCCGCAAAATGAATAAGGAAGCTAACCAAATGTATGCACTTGGTTCACAATTCTCTTATGCTGAGGACTTTGTCAAAGGAAATAATCAACACATTAAGATGGTGATTAGACCATCCATTCTAGATAACAACACCAGTTGAAAAGTGTTTGACAGTGACTCACAGATCGTCTAATTCATTCAAAATGAAGTTGAGTTCTCATCAAGCATGCAAACCGACTTGCATAACAACTATGAGGACCTAGTGGTACAATTGAAGACAAACAAACTTCCTACGGGGTTAGTCACCTTAGAACAAATGTTTATCCCTGATGATGAGTTGAAGGGTGAAGAAAGGTACATGCGCGCTATGCAAAGAGACTACTTCCCAATCACTATTTCACATGAGAAGGAGTTACTTCTCAGTAAGACTTGCGCGCACAATGAAAATTAGGCATTCATCTCTCTCTGTTAGAAATACAGTGATATCTTCTCATTGGAGTATGAAGAACTCAAAGGTTTTGATCTAATTTTTTCTCAACAATCTATTGAACTTGATCCTGGTATCAAACCCGTTAGATAGAAGAAACAACCACTCAATCCAAAGATAGAGCCCCTCATGAAAAAGGAGTTATCTAAACTCATTGAGGTGAAAATTATTTTTCCCATCAAGTAATCTACTTGGGTCGTGAATCTAGTTCTACCGTAAGAACAATGGTGAAATTAGACTCTGTGTTGATTTCAGAGATTTGAACAAAGCATCTCTAAAGGATCATTATCCTTTTCCATCAATGGAGCATATTTTACAGACTGTGGTAGGAGCGCATATATTCTCAATGCTAGATGGGTATTCAGGTTTCAATCAAATCCTGGTCAAGGAAGATGATCAATTCAAAACAACATTTACAACCAAGTGGGGAACACATGCATATCAAAATATGCACTTTGTTTGTTCAAACACAGGTGCTACATTTCAACGTGCTATGGATATTGCCTTTAAAGGCTACATCAATGAGTTCATCTTAGTTTACCTTGATGACATAACAGTCTTCTCAAAGTAGAGTGTGGATCATATGGTGCACCTAGAGAAAGTCTTTGAGAGATGCAGAAAGTATGGGGTGTCTCTTAACCCCAAGAAGTGTAATTTTGTAGTGGTGCAGGGAAAGCTCTTGGGCCATGTGGTTTCAAAGGATGGCATTAAAATTGATCCTAAGCACGTTTCATCCATCCTATCTCTTTCCCTATTGGTGCACAAGAAATCCTTACAGTCCTTCCTTGCAAGATCAATTTTGTTAGGTGTTTTATTCCTAACTTTGTGGGCTGGTTTGACCCATCACCCTCATGCTCAAGAAGGACACAACCTTCAAATGGACAAGAGAGGAAGAGAGAGATTCAATATAATCAAGCAATAAATTGCTTGCATGCCAATACTCATCAACCTAGATTACTCAAAGGATTTTATCCTTTATGTTTATGGCTCGATATAAGTATTGTTGTTGTCCTAACACAAGAAAATGAACAAGGGCTGGAACAAACAAAGTGATTTTTTTTTAGCCGATGTCAAGGATTATGAATTAAAATATAGTCACATGGAGAATAGGTCTTTGCCATCATGCATGCACTCAAGAAATTCAAAATTATGCTCACCACAAATCATATCAAGGTGTTAGTCTCCCACTCCTCTATTAGAGACTTAATCATGGGAGTAGAAATAAGTGAAAAAGAGCACAATGGGTGACCAAAATCATGGAATATGATGTGACTATCAAAGCCAAAAACCGGTCGAAGTAGTGCGCTCTATAAGAAGATTATTGAAGTTGTGTAGAATGAATCTGAGACTTCATTATTTCTAGATGAAGGTATCCCACATCCATAACTTGAGAAAAATATAGATCCTAGCACACACAATTGGATGAAGGACATGATCACATTCCTTTCCAAGGGTGTATACCCTTCTGGTTTGAACAACGTAAAGAGAAGAAATCTAAGGTTACAATCTATCCCTTATGTTTTGTTTGATGGACTTCTCCTTAAGAAAAATATTGATGACATGTTGTTAAGATGTATCAACGACACACAAATTGAAAAAGTGTTAGCATAAATTTCACGATGGATTCTATGGTGGACACTTTTCTACCAAAACTACAACAATAAATATCATAATGGTAGGAATATTTTGGCCTACCCTATTTGTAGATGCACACAAATGGGTCAAAAATGCAAGGAATGCACTTTATTTACAAGAAAGAAGAGATTGGCAGTGCTTCCCCTCTAACCAATTCAAGAAGATCAGCCTTTTACACAATGGGGTCTCAACTTCATAGGCATGATCAATCTGCCTTCAAGTGCTAGACACAAGTGGGTGTTGACAACTATGGATTACTTCACTAGATGGAAAAAAGCTGTCGCACTCAAAGAATCAACCAAGTTAGTAATCTTTTACTTTCTTGAAGTTTTATTCACAAGGTTTGGTGTTCCTTAAACCATTATCTCTGATAATGCAAAATCCTTCCTTGGTACTAAAATAACTAATTGGGCACTAGATATGTGTATCTACCTAAATACTTATTCCAACTATTACCCTTAGGAAATGGTCTAGAAGATTCAAAAATAAAAATTGATCGAATTATGAAACACACAACGAATATCACCAAAGATAGTGGTATACAAAGGTCTCGCGCACGCTCTAGGAAGATAAAATCATAGTAAAAAGGAAATAGGAACTTAACCTTACAATATTTTCTATGTAAAATAAGCTACCCTTCCTTTGACACTAGATTTTAACTCATTAGCACTTGCCCAATAGTTGACATTTGAAGGCGTAGACCGAGAGAAATTAGAATGGCGAACTAGTTAATATCGAAGAGTTAAAGAGATCTACCATGATCAAGCTAGAACAATACCAACAAGCAACAAAGAAATTGTTTGACACATAGGCTAGGCCCAAAGCTTTCAAATTTGGGGACTTGGTCTTAAAATGGGATGTCTTGACAAAGCTAAACCAGGGTGTCATTGAAAATTTTATGCACTTTGGAGTGGCCCATACATCATCGGTTCATGCAAAGAGGTTAACTCTTTTGAGTTAACTCATCTTGATGGAGATACACTACAAATCCCGAAATGGGATCTATCTCAAACCCTTCTATTAGGTTTGTTGCATCATTCTCGTATATGTTAGAGTAGTTTCATTCCTCTAAGTGCGCTGCACACACATTGTTTGTTTATACTTAGTTATTTCCTCTCACGTGTTTCCCGTGTGCACTCTTCTTGTTGCTTCCAAGATGGCGATCTTCTTCCAAAGAGTTTCAAAGAACTTACAAGATTCAAAATAGAGTCAAGAAATGATCCTATAAGTGACTTTAGGGGTAGTTCTTTAAAGTTACAAATAATAATTTCATGATTACATAGTAGACTCCATGCCAAATGGATGCTCTTGCCTACGATCTCCTTCATCTAGCAGCGGATGGCCCCGAAATTTACTAAAACTATTATCCAAATAACTCTCTTGGTTATTTTGATAACTTGTATACACTTTCTGACTCTGATTTCTTCATTGTATGGTCACACATGCTCAAAGATTCACTTGGCACATTTCCTTGGGTGCAGTTTCCTCACGCGCCCCCCTTCTTTTCCTCATGTTCCCTTGTATGCCTCCCCTTCTCCCCTTCATTTTCCTTTTCCTCTTTATTTCACTCCTCCCTTGCGTGCATCTCCTATGTGTCCTCTTTCTTCCTAGTAGCTTTTCACCCTATGCACGTGCCTCACACTTGCTTCAATCAGCCAAGTCCCTGGCCTTCTCGCGTGCCCCACATCATCTTGTAATGGTTGTGCCTTGACCATGCATTCTCCACTCAACAGTTTTCCTTATTTCCTTGTGCGCATTGTGCATGCCTCCCTTCTGTCTTCTTCCCATACCTCATTATTCTACATGCATACCTTTGTACCCTTCTCTCAGGTGCCTTTCCATGCCATGTCATTATGACATGTCCGAGTGTGCCATGTGTAACTAGTTCAAGTGTGCCAACATGGCATTGGATACTTGCAAAAATCAATGAGTGACATGTGGTAGAAATGAATTTTTTTACACAATTGGTCATCCTTTCATCCAATCCATGCACGACATGTGTTTTTCGTACATATATGAATCTAAAAAAATTCTAACAACCGTATCTTTTGCTTTGCAGAGCTCCGATTGGCACATGCATGCACTTTTCGGATAGTCCTGTTGAAGTAGGCTACAATGCTAGACATTCAAATTCAAATTCTTGGTAGATCTGGTTGGGAAAACATATTTTTGAGCATTGATGAGCAGAGCTTATTGCTCCAACCACCCAATTTGATATGATCCGCCCTCCTTCCTTTTCCTAGGGAAGTGCATTTGACAGATTTGCAGGTGGATTTTAGGCATTGAATGCTTCTTGTTGGTGGTTGCATTTCAAATTCAGATTTTCCCTCCTTCTTCTCTTCTTCTTCCATGGATTCATCTATAAATGTAAGAGCTAGGCTCATTTTTAATGTTGGACACTTTGGATCCTTATGCACTTTGCTAAGGACTTCATCTTTTCTATATTTTGAGTTGTAGACCTTTAGATCTAGCTCTTGCATGTGGATTTGGCCTTTTTCGCCATTGAACAGATATGTACATTTCTAGAAGTAATAGAAACATCATTTTATGACTATTCTCTATCCTAACATGTTTGCATTCCTTCTTCTTTTATTTTATTTGAATTACGTACTGTTGTGCCATTTCATGTCCTTTATAACTCCTTATTTAGTTGTGTTCCATGAAATTGATTTGGTAAATACATTTTAAGTTATGCTACACACGCCGAGCCTTCTTTCATGCATTTCATTTTATTTTTGCTCATAAAAGATAGTGTTCATCCCTCTTTTTCTAGTGCTATTTCCTTTTAGTGTAGTTTCCTTTTATATCACCTCCTATCCTTGGTCCCTTGGCATAATTAGCCTAGTTTTCCCTTTTAGCACTAGGAGTAACAATAGTAGTAGAATTAGATAGAGGAACCAAACTTCTGTGGAGATCCATCCCAAGCATGCAAGGTCCCAAAAATTAGGGACAACTCCATTATTGTCACAAACAAATCGGTTCTTCTAGATCTCGAGACACGAGTACAAGTTTGACAACTAACGCAAACCTTACCAAGAAATAAATCTCTTGTTGTGTGTAATAGTGATGGTTGGAAGTTTTGTTGCATTACACACATGTTCTTTTCTTCACCCTTGAATTCATCATTAGGACTAAATATATGCTATAAGGTGATAAAAAGTTTATGTAACTTATTTTTCTTCAACTGTATTACTTGATTACCATAGATGTCATGAGAATCAGATTGCATTTTTGAAGAGAACTTAGATTCATTCTCGAATGACTTGCAAAATCTATGCATTATTGTCAAATACCATCGAGATGGTTTCATTTTTTGGAATTGATGGCCTGAACAACATTTTTATGTGCTCCGCATTTCCTCGGATAAAATCCTCGAATGGATGAGAATTTTGAACCAAGTAAATCCATATGATTTACTTCTTTATTCAATTTCCTTAGCATCACCTACAGATTGAGAGCATCAAATCTCTCTAAGCAGTCCCAAAATTTGTGTTTATAATGTTTCAAAATATTATTATTTGATGCACACATTTTTGCATGAATTATTGGATAACCAATTCAGTTTTCCCAAAATATGCAATTCCTTGACCGACTCTTTTCAGCAATGATAAGACTATGCACCAACACTTCATATTCTGCTACATTGTTGGAGCATGCAAACTATAACCTGTACACAAAGAATAATTTATCATACTTAAGAGAGAATATAACAACACTTGCACTGTGCCATTTCTACTTATTAAACCATCAAAGAACATCCTCCACATTCCAAAATTTTATCTTATTTTTCTTGCTTGAGTGATGTAGGAAGCATGGCTTATTCTTAAAGAATGTAGTAGGTTCTAAGAACAATTTAAATAGCTATATCATGTGGATCAAATTTATAGTGCTCCTTGGCCCATTCATATAATAAAATATCAAGCATAGAAGGAGGAATAGGTTACTCTTTTGAAATCGACTCTTGTTCTTAGCCCTCCATGATTAGGCAATTTGATTGGAGAGGAGAAGGGTTATATGAATAAACATGATAGCACAATATAGGATCAATTTTTATGGTAAATATAATACCATACCTAGTTCTAAAGAGTGTATGAGACCAATTTTATATAAAATAACCACCCACTTTAACAATGATGTCTCGTGATAAGATATCTTTGGTAAATAAAGAGGCAAGTCAATGACTGACACATCTTGAGTTATGGTTAGACTTGGAAAAACATGAAGGGTTAACTCAAGATCCTTTATGAATCCATGTAGGACTCCTTTATAGATAGGAATGCACTTAAGACCTAGGATATTAACAATTTTCTTAGGCATGAAAAAGTACTAACCCCTGATTTAATCATACATTGTGAACAAGATGTTTTCCTATTATCAAGGACATATAAAAAGGTGGGGTTTTGAAAACTTTTCTTACTTATTTGCCCTATTCTTTTCACAAATTGATAGTAGCTTGAGCTCTTTGAATATCTGGATCGGTGCATAGGAGCTCTGCAAGAGCTTCATGCAAGAGGTTGTCTTATGATGGAATGACCAAAACATCCCACATTTTGACATTCACATTTTTATTCTTCATATGATCCATAATTTTGAATGGAATACCCATGGAATTATGCATTTAAGGAATACAATCCTTTTTTCTTGATTATTCTAGTGCTTTGGAGGAGGTTCCTTGGGTTATGTAGAGGATTGCACTACTAAAGGAGGGGCACATGCAACATCATGTGGAACATTGCATGAAACCTCACGCATGTGATCATGTAAATTAAGAATATTAGGTGGATTTACATTTGCATCCTTTTGTTTCTGAAGTAGATCACTTTGAATGACATAAATTCAAGTTTGTGTGTTGGTTTCCAACATTATTTTCTTGAACCTTGTATTGTCGATAACATGTGTGCACACTCTATTTGAGTTTTCCATGGCTTGGTTCATTGTGTAGAAGTCATAAAATCCAAAGAACATAAGGTTGGTCTCATGAATAAATTTTGGAACTTATTCATTATCGGTTCACACACACTCATGGAAGGATCATATTTAGAAATATTCTAGACCATGAAGGCTTGCATGCATGCAAGACATTTGCACTATTATATTGGATATGTAGAAAATTACAAGGAAAGAACCACTCTGTCTCTTGGACCATGTTGTTATGTCTTTGGAACCAATGATTTTCTTGAATTGGGTACAGGAAGGGGCTGCACATGAGAAAGTATCTCGAAGGGTAAGGTGCACATTACAACCCTACCATCTATCATTCTATTGATTCTACCCATATTTTTATTTTGACATTGGTTTTGTAGGGATGATGGATCTGATTGAACCCTTGATTAAAATTAATTCTAAAGGATTATGCCAGGTTGTTTTTCTAAGTATACGACTTTATTGGATATATTTATAATTAGGGCCTTCATCTCTTCATCTTCTATTTGTTTTTGGGGATAATATGATGTGGAGGAAATGGGATGGGAAATTTTCTTGGGAATGGGAGTAATGGAAGGTTGAGGTGATTGAGAAAATTTAGGAAAAAGGCATAGGTAATATAGGGGATATTTTAGCAACTTGGATTAAATAATTTTATTCCCTAATGACTATAAGATAGGCATTAGGAAGTTGTGCAACACCCATAGATTGTATCATAACTACAATGTAAGAATTCAAAGCTCTTAGGAATTAAATAAAAACACCTTATGGAGTTGCTACTAAGAGGGGATGAATTCTATCCCATGTTTTCTGAAATCAAGTTGAGTTTAGCTATGAGATCATTGGGAGATCTCTTGATTGTTGTCAATTATTATAATAAGGATACATTATCTATTTTATCCTCAACTGATTACAAAGTGTAGTGCCAAGATCATCCCGGTTATGAATGGAGGAAAATATTAAACCTCTATACCATTAAAGTACTTTGCCTTTGAGTGAAGAATGCAACAACCTTACATCTACATCATATTTTGTGACTAGATGAATTGAACACACATTTGCAATGTCCTGAATGTGATCTATAGGGGTGGTTTAATTCTTAGTAATAAAAAATGGAATAATTTTAAGTTTAGCCATTGGAATATCATGTTACGTTGAAGGGGAAAAAGAATACCACCATTGAAGCTGAAAAGGGAAGATTTATCTCATTGCACCATGATTCCGATAGGTCTCAATAATTTGGATGCGCATGCAAAAGGTCTTCTAGTTTGAGGAGTGTAAAATACTCTACACACGGTTCTACTTCTTATTCTTCTTGGAGACAACTCCACATATTGAAATGGATTTCCAAGGTTTACATGTTGTCTAGTTTGAATCATTCTCATAAAAAAGGAACATTGACTTCTAGAATTAGTAGATTTGAATATTGGGAGTCACCATATATATTGAAATAAGCATCCAAAGGTTGGATTTAAAGAAGAACACATCAACATTTCTAGAATGAATATGTATAGATCTCAAAACTTATCCCACCGGACATGCCAAAATTGTTGGAGCTCAAAATTGTACCCTTCCCAAATCGGGATGATTTGGGGCTTTGAGAAACAAGGGACCTGCTCTCCAAGTTGTGGAACCTTACGCTTGAGACATACCTCTGCGAAGGCTGACTTCCTTTGATTATTTATACTACTAAAACTACTCCTAATAAGGGAAATGTAAATATATAACTCTATTATATAATTCCAAGGGACCATGGTGAGAATGAGACACATAAATGAAATCCTAAGCTAAAGGGAGGTAGGTGGACAATACCACTCAAAATTAAACTCATGTTGGTGGAGTGGTTGAGTGCCTAGTTAAAAATAGGGGTAGCCTGTCATGAAGCACAAACTTTGAATGATTTTTCTTTGATCTACAACTTTCTCCTTTGTTTAGAAACTTTTCATGCTCTATGACTTTATTTTTAACCCCTGCCAAGATCCGTGAGAAAAACTTTATTTGTGCAATGTGTTATACCATCCACATCCATTTTCTCTATGTCCCACATCATTAAATATGTTCCCCGGATTGATTGTGTCTTTCGGACCTATGACAATGTCCCTTTGTTGTTTAAGAAGCCACAGAACACATGATTCTTGTTACTCAACTTCTAACCTTAGTTACATTTAAACTTGCTTAATTTTACCTCATGGTGCCTCGTGAAACTTTTTCCTACATCGTGGTTTCTCCCGAGAAGACTTTATGCTTTTTTAATGGAATCAACCAACTCCATAGAATTCCATATTTTCTAAGGCTATATAATACAATAATTTTTATGCCACAAAGTAATAATCTTTTCACATGTAGTAGAAGATTAATCCTATGACTTATTTATTCTGCAAGTCTTCAATATGGAGTGTCTGATTCTCAAACTTGGATGAGTTGTTAAAAATAGCATGGGGTGCTATTTTAGAAAAAAATTTGGTGAATTTCAGGGGACATTTGTTTGCTAGATGTAATGATTTATATCCTTGAAGCATCCATTGGGAATGAAGTCAACTATGAACCAGAAAAACTGATCTAAATTTTTTAAAATTGTCCCTAAAACTCTATTTTGAAGCTAATCCATGAAGCTTTATATGAATCACTTGAAACTTCCCAAAATCTTCTAATTTTCCATCATGAAAGGAGGAAACTGAAATGGTTTGTGTACTACAATGGGCTCCCAAACCCTATTTAAAAAATATGGAGACCATACATGCTCTAAGTGAAACATGTAGAGTGTGCAAAATTACTTATTCAAATGATCACCAAAAAGATTGAAGAAAATTCACTCAATCAATGATCATCACACAATAGAAGGAGGGAACCTCTAAACACAAAAAATTAAAGGAAACAAAAATAATATAAGTATGTACAAGATATAAGAAACCAACTTAAAGAGAAGGTTTGGGTTAGATCCCATTAACCGGGATCTTATGTGTCTCCTCATTAAAATTTGGCCAACTCAAAAGAGTTGGCCTACTTACATGTAGTGATGATGCATGGACCACTCCAAAGTGCATCAAAATTGGAGTGTTATCATGGTTTAGATTTGTTTACGTCCCATTTCAATACCAAATATCTTGTTTTGAAATCCCGTGTTTAGCATATATTATCAAACCACTACTTGGTTGACATTTGGTGCTCTTCTAATATGATCATGGTGGATCGCATCAATTCTTCAAGCTCAACAAAATTTTCCATTCTGATTGTTCTTTGATATTCACCCTCAAATTATAACAGATGAGCCAACTTCAATGAGGGTAATTATAAATATAATGGAATCTTGACACCTCTACCATATACAAGAACAAAATAAGAATTTTGAATTGCTCTTTTCGGTGTGATTCTATCAGCCTAGAGAGAATTTTTTAAATTTGTGTGAAATTTTCTTTGATTGATCTCCATTGTCCTTTTCATTATTCTGATGAGGTTCTTGTTGGTAGATTCCACCAAGTAATTCCCTATGGGGTAATAATTAGAAGAGGTATTCAATTATACTCCATGTTTAAGAGCCCAAAGAAGATATTTTAAAGCCTAAGAAGGATTTTTCATTATCATAAATAATGGTTTAGGGAACCCAAAACCTTGTCACAATGTCTTCAAGAAAATCAAGGATAGCTGATTCAATATCTTCCTTAAACACCACAACTTCCATCTACCTGGTAAAGTAATCAATTGTTGTCAAGACCCACTTATGACCCGCACTTGACACATGATTAATCATACTAATAAAATCAAGTCCCCATTGAGAAAAGGGTTCATCCATCTGAATGGGATGAAGTGGGAGGGCCATCATCTTATTTTTACTAGTGAAGAGAGCACATTCCTTACATTTTATGATCAATTGATGAGCATCCATGAAAAACGCGGGCCTTTATAATTTATATCATTGTGGCCTTGAATTATAATTTTCTTCCAAAGAAACCATTGTGGAACTTCACCAAAATTTTTCTCACTTGTTCACCCTTAATATATTTTAACAACACCACATCAAGGTTCTTTTTAAAAATAACCCTACCAATTAATGCCTAAGGAACATACTACAACTTTAAGTTCCAACTTTTAGCTTTTCTAAAACTAGGAGGATATATGCTAGTAGATAAGAATATGGACATATTGTTGATCCAATTACTACTATTGTTTCGTAGCGGGTTGCTCTTATTCTTCTTTAAAAAAAGGAGGTTTATTGATTATCTTGAGTGTCCAAAACAAAATTCTCACAAATTTCTCTACCTCTTACCAAATTTATGGCCTTGATAATAACATCATACTCCAAGATTTTTGTTACTCATATAACTCTCTTCCCATTAATTTCTTCTCCCATTATGAAGTCCATCATGCTAGGGTGTGAGACTAAAATTTTGATATGGATAGTGGAAATCATGGGATTGAATTTCTTGAGAGCCCTCGAGATGGTGAAGACCTATTTTTCCACATGAGTATATTTTAATTCATAATCCTATAGTGTTTAACTAAAGAAGGAATTTGGTTGTTCTAAACCCTTATCATTTTTATGTGTCAACATCATGGAAATACTAGCCTTAGCCCCATAAGCATATAAGATGAAATCCTTTGAATATTTAGAGTTGATAAAAGTGGGATCATGAGAAATTTTCTGATAAATTATTGCAAATATTTCTCTACCTTATTTGGCATATTTGAAAGAAGCATCCTCATTGAGCATTAATGTAATGGGCTTGGAAAGTCTTGCAAAGTTAGGAATGAATTTCCTAAAAAAATTAATTTTGTTGAGGAAAGACTGCAAAGCCTTCTTGTGAGTTAGAAAATAAAGAGAAAATAGGGTAGATATTCTTTCAGGCTCAATGGAAATACCATCCTTTAAAATGATGTGACCCAAAAGTTTACCTGCTGAGAACTAAAAACTACACTTCTTGGGTCCGAGAGATACCCCAAACTCCTTAGATCTCGAAAAAAATTTCTCAAGATGAGTAAAATGATATTTACTATATCTTGAGAAAACCATGATATCATCCAAGTAGATGAAAATGAAGTCATTAATATATATCTTGAATGCAATATCCATGGCTATTTAAAATGTGGCACCCACATTTAATAACCCAAAAGGCATCTTCTCATATGCATTTGTTCCTTACTTGGTTGTAAACATGGTCTTATGTTTATCCTCTTTCCTAACCCTAATCTGATTGAAACTTGAGTAGGCATCTAACATAAAAAACCTTTTATTTCCCGCAACTATCTCAAAATATATTCCATAGAGGGAAAAGGATAATGATCCTTCAAAGAATCCTTATTCAAGTCTCTGAAACCCACACATATCATGATTTATCAACTCTTCTTCCTAACATGGAATAATTTAGATACCCAAGAGGAGTCCTTAATGGGGAAAATAATTATAGCCTCAATGAATTTGGTTAACTCTTTTCTCATGAGGGGATCTATTTTGGGATTGATGGGCATTTGTTTCTATTTGGTTGGTTTGTCACTATGATCAAGATCTATGTTCTGCTGAGAAATTTTGATGTCAAAACATATAAGATCTTCATAACTATGGAAGAGAAGATATCATTAAATTTTTGACATAAGAAGATAAAATCTTGTTTTTTGAGCCTCATTAGTCATTACGTACCCTTCCAAAAAATAGTTCCTTATCTTGTGCAATTGTGACTGATTTATAGTCCTCTTATTTTAGTTTTATATTCCTTTTTTCCTTTTGAAATCATCATTAGGGATGAATATGTATTTGGGAGTAACAAATCCTTTAGGAATTTTTTTTTCCTTGCTGAATAATCTAATCACCATAACCATCTTACAAATCATATTTTAATTTTGATGAGAACTCAACTTCATTTTGGAGGAGATGATTTTTTTCATCATTATCAAATATCTTCTAGTTAATTTCATTATCCAAGGTGGATGGTTTGAAAATCATCTTAACATGTTATTCATTTCCTTGAATGAGGTCTTGAGTTGGTGAAAAACCGTGATCCAAGGAAGCCATATGATCATCCTCTTTGTTCATTTTCTTGGAACTAATTGTAATTTGATAGCATCAAAACTCTCTAAGACATCCCAAATTTGTGTCTATAATCTTTTAAAATATTATTCTTGGCTGCACACCTTCCTCTAACTTGGTGAATAACCAATTTAGTATCCCCAAACACCTGTAAGGCCTTAATCTACCTTTTCTCTTGCTAAAATTAATTCAAAAATCAATGCTTCGTATTTTACCACATTATTAGAACAAATAAACGGTAGCTGATGGGAAAAGAATAATTTCTTCTCCATTAAAGAGACAAGGAATACACCCATCCAGCTCCATTTTTTATTTTGAGAGGTCAAAAACATCTTCCATAATCTAAAAGAATTCTATTCATCTTTGTGTGGTGTGGGGTTGTGAATTATTCTTCATGAATGAAGTAGGTGCCTAGAATAGTCTCCACACATGCATCATAAGGATAAAAATCATAATGTTCCTTTGCCCATTCATCCAACAAGAGATCAAGGAATGAAAAATGATGAGTAAGTTGCTTTACACGAAACTTATACATGTTCTTGATCTTAATGTATCATGTAATTAAATTAGAGAGAAGTAGGGTCAAAAGAATCAACATGGTAAGAAGATAGTGGATAAGATATAATGGTGAATCTTGTACCATATCTAATTCTTAGGAGTATGTGAGACCAATCGAAGACAAATATCTACCTAATTTGGTTATAAAGTCTCTTGAAAAACAAATAGAAAATAAAGAAGGTAAGTCAATTCTTGAGATATCTTGAGTTATGGCTAGGCTTGGAAAAGTATGAAGGGTTGAATCAAGATATTTGATTACTTATAATATGATGATAATTGAGCCATAAAGTTGTAGAACACCTTTAGAAATAGGATTATATTCAACACCTAAAATATAAGTAATTTTACTGGGCATTACAAAGGTGCTAACACTAGAGTCTATCATATAATTATGCACTAGGAATTTTCCTACAATTAGACAAAATATGTGAACTATGGGATCCAATTTTTTCATTTAGATTGAGGAAGGTGATTAAAATCCTCTTGTAAAAGATCCCTCGAGATGGGATAGATAGGTTGTCCCACATCGTGACATTCATATTTGTCTTATTCATCTCGCTCGAAAATGTTGAAGGGGATACCCATAGACTTATAAATTAAAGTGCAACATTCTCATTTCTTGTTTTCTCCATCTATAGAAACTCTTTGGTTGGTGGAGTTTCTTTTTTATAGAATCATAGTACTTTGTGGGTTTTTGTGTTCCTCATATTACTAGATGAAGTCATATTTCTGCCCAAGTATGTGGATTTCCTTTCCTTGAAATAGGGACTTTGCAATGAAGGGGATGGAGTATCCATTTGAATCGGCCTCCTCTTTGACCTTGTGTGATCCAACACATGAAGTTGTGGCTTGTTCAAGTTATTTATGGCTTGGTTAACCACACAAAAATCACCAGACCCAAAAAACATGAATTTTAGCTTAGGAGTGGCCTCAAGTGCTTTGTCAACATTAGCACTTAGGGTTCTCATCACTGGTTCATGTTTATATGAGGAACCATTCACCATGAGAGCCATGTTCTTAATATAATTATTTGAAATTTCACAAGAATACTAATTATGAGTCTGATCAAATGGATAACATCATTCAATTATTTGATCCATAGTGTTTTGGACTATGACCACAATTTTTCTCAAGCTAGGAGTAGGTTTAGGTTGTGGAGGTGATAATTTTTGAAGGGGAAATCTAAAATTTTCACCTTGAAATATCTTTTGATAATAATTTTATCCATATATTTGGCTTGGATAATGAGATTATAATTTTTAATAGCCTTGATTGAATGCTTGATTAGAAGACTTCCCATGATCGACATTTGGATGGTTTCTATTTTCTTGAGCTTTTGTCTCTTTAAAAGATGACTTCATTAGGCATATCTCTCGAGCTCGACTTTGAGGTTATCAATTTTATCTTGTTGTGTGGAGGAATAATATGTGGAGGTAGATGATGAAGCCTTTAGCTAAGAAATAAAAGTAATAGAGCGTTGGGAATTTGGGGGTAACTCGGAAAAATAGGCTAGGAAATCTAGGGGATATTTTTCCAACTTGAATTAAACAATTATCAATCCTAATGGATATTTCATATGCATTAGGTAATTATATAACACTGAAAAATTGTATAATTATAGCCATATAAATATTTAAATATCTTTAAAAAATATAGGAAAGCACCTTGGGGAGTTGGTCTCAAAATAGCTAGAGTTTTGTCCCATTTTTTCTAAAATCTGAAGTTAAAATTCATCATGAGTTTATTTAGGGAACTCCTGATGTATATTAGTTATTCTAACAGAGATATGTTATATGATTTCTCATTAAAATAATGATAAAGAGTTGTTCCAAGCTCATCCCATGTGTGAATAGAAGTATACCTCAAAATCCTATCCCATTGAAACGATTTTCCTTTTAGTGAAGAAATAAGAAGCCTAACTACAACATCATCTACAATAATAAGATGAATTGAACACATATTTGTAGTATCATGGATATGATTTGTAGTGGTTGTAATGTTTTCATCAGTGTAAAAAGGAATATTTTTCAAAGTATAAACTAGTATATCATGTTAGGCAGTTATAGCTATGGGACTACACCTATTAAAACTTACAAACAGAAGATTCCTCCGATACACCATGAAAGGAATGGGCCTTAAGATTCAAATGGAGAAAAATAAGGATCCACTAGGAAGAGGAGTGAAAAAATTATATTTGAAGGTGATGGATATCTTTGAATTGTTAGAATCACAAGGGACTAAGAGGGGGTGAATCATTCCTATAATAATTTTCCTTTCATTTACCAACCATACATGCATCCATTAGATTGATTATACAACATCCATGATCATGTGAGCTTATTAAGATATGCAATAACATCCACAAGAGAAAGAAAGTAAAGTACTCAACAAAATTATACCATATGTAAGTGAGAAACACTCACGGGGAATAAAACCCAATGAAACTCTTCTTATATTACACAAAACAAAGTAATTTAGTGAAGTACCAACTTCACAAGGAGCACCAACCCTACAAGGAGCACTAACCCCTAATTTAGTAAAGCACCCACTCCATAAGGAGGCTAAAACCCCCTAAAGATGACCAAGCACCAACTTAGACACCTGAATATATATGATCTCTGATTTTTCTACTGCCACAACTGATGGAGATCACAAATTCAGCCCACAAACCCTAGCTCACACACTAGGTCTTTAATCTCTCATACTCTTGCTCTTTCTTCGCTTGTATTTTCTCTAACTTATTTCTCTCATGAATTAAATCAGTACTCAACCTATCATTCTCTTCCTAACCTTCAAATCATGCTCTCATACCTAAAAAATATCTTCCTCTAGGTCGTACACCTTCCCTCTAAGAACACTAGTTCAAAAATGAACCCAAAACATCACTTTTATACCTTTTTCTTTCATCAAACCCAAAGGAGTTCAGTAATACACCTTTTTTCAACCAATGCATCACTAAAAAAATCCCAAAATTTTTCCATAACAGTTAAAAGTGACCAATATGGACCAACCTAACAAAAACACACTTTCCATGCACCAAAACTCACCAAAACACATGCATTGGGATGCCAAAATTATCCTTATTTCAAAACCAATCTTATTCAAGATCCTATATTAATCAAACATAATTACTAAATAATTTATACATTAACCATTGCCACAATTTTTGTTAACCAATCAAATTATTTTATTTGATGGCCCAATTCACTTTGTAATTCTCAAAACAATGCTTCCTACACCCTTCAACACCCTCGGAAAATTCTTAATGCCACCAAATGACTTCTACTTGACCAAAAACATGTCATGTGACCACTTTGAATGAAAATATAAGAACATTTATATCACTTTTAAGCAAGTTAGAAGTCATGAAACATCCATATATTCAATCCACAAATACATTTGCCTTCACCAGATCAATCTACCAAAAACAATTTTTCCAAAGGCTAGATCATAAAATCATTTATACATACATTCAATACCTAAAAATGGATTAAATGGATGAAAAACTAATCCTTATTCACTTTCTATGTTATTAAACATCACCCAATCCATCACATGCTTCAAATAGCACACAAATTGTACTTAGAACACATCCTATCTTGAACTACCAAAAATATTCTTACTCAAAGAATGAATTAGAAACCCCATCAAATGACCTCATCATGAGTAAATACATATATCAATATAAATATATCTGAATCTAATTTCCAAAATAACTTGAATCATCTCAAAACTCTACATGTAGCTCAAGTTATGCTCAATTTATTGGACCTGTTATTTGAGATCCAAAACTACCCTTTGACTAGTCAACTTGTTTGGACCTCAAAACACCATAAAAATGCAAGAACATGTCCTGAAACCTCCATGGAAATTAATAAATTTCAAAATCATGCAACATCAATTTTTCATGTTACTCATTTGGACCATCTTGTCCTAAAACCTTCTTCTTCATAAATTACTATTTTTAAGTGGGGCCCACATATGACCATGACCTCAACCATACATTTATGGAAATCCTGAGGATTCATATACAACATATAATCATTAATTTTGAAAAATCAATCAAAATTGGGTTAGTATACTTCACTTTCTATCAACTACTCCTAGCTAGGGTTTAATTAGGGTTTTAGACCTCTTTACCTTCTTAACATTCATTCATAAAAACCTGACGATAAAAAAACCTCATTATTTTTGTGAAACCTTATAAAATCACCTTATAATAATCCTTGAAATCCATAAGGTCCCATGCAAATCACACTATTCACAACGAGCATCTGAAGTTGAACTTCGAGCTGGAATTTGACTTGATTTTCACCTTGTCTCAGAAAATCAATCATATCTAAAAAAATACACATCATGGACACCTGAAGTTTTTGTGAGAGAATCATGAATAATCCCTCTAACATCTCCAATCATCATAATATCAATTCCATACCTCAATCTTTCTAGTCACTAAGGCTTACCTATGTTTGCATGCTTTAGATCCTCACCGTAGAAGCTAGTGTCAGCTAAAATAATTTAATAACTTATCAAATAAACTATAAAAATGACCCAAACATATATCATATTTCATGATACATGTTAATGAAAGCTTCCATGAGCTCATATGGTTACAAACCATTCCGCCACACCTCCGAGATAAGCATACCTACTCCCAATGAGGACATGTAACCAAGTGATTCACCTATACCTATATCATGCCACCACCGTGAGTGTTGAAGAACCCTTAAATTATGCTATAAATCATGTAAAAATTCTTCCCAAGCATCCAAGAAGCTCATAGTGCCAAGAAACACCTCCTCGACACTTGTATAGGTTTGCTAGAGCAAGCACACATCAATGAATCCCATTGGAACAATTGATATACATCCAAACCAGTATGTTAGCACCAAAAACAACATCATGACATCATCCTAAAAATTATTTTTTTCATTTTTTTTTTTTTCATAAATGACAACACCTATTAGGACACCATGCCAACATGCACTAACATTTCTCTTCTTCTTCTCCTGTGAGAGTTATAAATACTAAAAATGTTCACCTCTTGATGCACTTTACCTTGTATGTATCCTTCTCATAAAAAATAGAACTAGACATACTGAAAAAATAGATTTTAAACTTATGAGCCTCTAGATGTCTATAAATGTGCCTCCAAAGTCCTGGAATCTACTAAAATACATACCGATATTAGTGGAGATAGTTTAGATCTCATCAAATTGGTCCTATCGTAGGAAAAATTGTTGTCACTGAAATTTTCACCCTTTATAAATTGGGGATACAAAATATCAATGAAAAAATGAGATAACTTGAAGGTGTGGGTTCAATCAAGGTCTATTCTCAAATGAAATGGCTGGATATTCTCTCTCCAGTTTGCTTTCAACTATACTAACCAACTTCTACTCTAACACTATCTAAACATAAACTAAGAATTCTAAGGAGACATGGTGAGAGAGAGAAAAATAAAATAAAAAGGGGGTGATGCACCAAACTATAAAATGGATCTTTCCTATCTCTAAAAACACAAATGTAATCACACAAGTGAAGATTTCAAAGATGCACATAACTTTGAAGGAGGATAATTGGAAAAAAATGAAGATGTGCGAGAGGAAAAAGATGTTCACTTTAAACGCGGAGCATTCAAAGGAATGAAACCAAACTTACATAAATATCAAATATTAACCATTTACAAGCACATATCCCAGGAAAGGAATATTTGTATACAAGTAACAAAGGTCACGAGAAAGTTTTTTCGAGCTCAAATGCAAAGCTATAAATGTGTAAAAATTAAACTCATAGTATGCCTTTTACATTTAAATTTATAAAAATAGATAAAGGAGAGACATGATACCAATAAATTCTAGTGATTAATGAAATAAACCACCTAATAATTCTAAAGACTAATCACTATAGATTTAATAATCTAGGTATGGGAACCTAACATCGTTGTAATCACATGTCATTAGATTGCCAATGTAGGAGAATGATGCTTTGGTCAAAATTAAATCCAGGTTGGTGGAGTGGTTGAGTACTTAATTCAAAACAAGGGAGGCTTGTCATGACTTGTATAATTTATATGCTTCTACTTTTATCCATGAATTTATCCTTCATTTAGTAACTTTTCATGTTCCGTGGCTTTGTTTTCAACCTCTGCCGAGATCCACGAAAAACACTCAATCTCTGCAATGCTTTATACTACGTGCTGAACTTTTCTCTATGTCACACATCATTCACTATGTTACATGGAATTCATTGAAAATTTTAGATATACGATAATGTCCCTTTGTTCTTTGAGAACCTACAAAACACATGATTCTTGTTTCATGGATTCAAACCTTAGTCACATTAAAACATGCTTGTTTTTTCCTCACAGTGTCTTGTGGCACTTTTTATTGCATTGTGGATTTTCCTTAGTGGAAATCATGGTTGTTTCATGGAATTAAAAACCTCCATGGAATTCCATATTTTACAAGTACACATAATACTAAAATTTTCATGAATGTCATGGAAGATTAACCCTATGACTTCTTTATTCCACCGGTCTTCAAGCTAGAGTTTCTTAAGTCTAAAAATTGGATGAGTTGTTCAAAATAGCATGGGGTGTTATTTGGAAAACATATTCTATCTGGTGTTGGACTTGATTAGATCCATGATTTACAACTTCTTGAGATGGTCACCTACCTAGAACTATTTTTCATTGTCAAACCCTAATTTGTAATCATGCTCAATCTCTTTAAATACTATGATCATAATATCAAACACTAACTATGGACGAAGTCCTATTAAAAAAATTTAATTGGGTTTTGGGGACCTTGTACAACTTAGACATTGGTACTACTCTGAAGAGGCCTCAAACCACACGTTGTTTCCACCTAGAACATGATATCTAAATGAATGCAACTAGATTTTATCACCATGTTTGACAATGCTTGATTTGATTTGGATCTTGCTAAAATAATTAGAGAAGGGACTTCGATTTCTTATAGATGAGAGATACTGATTTCTTGATCTAGTAAGAAGCTTAGGACATGCGGAGATTATTTCCCTAATGACTCTAGGTGTGATATTGTGAGATTTAGGGATCCTTAGGTAACTTTTACAAGTGTTAGAAGTGGCTAATAAATGTAGTTCCATAGGATTTCCAGGTTAGTAAATGAGGTAGTGTTTTCCTACTTATATATGGTTTCAAAGATTATTTATCTAAGAAAGGACAACCTAGAGGGATTATAAAACCCAAAAAATATTATGAAATTGAAAGAACAATTGGATAACATATTGGTCCAAGACCATACAATTCAGCTAGGACCAAATATAATATCCTAACCAAATTATACGACCTTGACCAAACATGGAAAACATGCAATATGAAGTTTACAACTTGTTACTTGATATTTTTCTATGGATTTTATGCATCTTGTTCTAAAATTTTGACAACATGCTAGTGTGGAATGATAAAAGAGATAAACAAGAGACCTCATAATGTGCTAAACAAGAATGAGAAGGTTGTATTTATCTGACAAGAGTGCATTTTAAAAACTATAAGTTTCAAAGAGTGAATTGGAAAATTTGGGTGTCTACATTTTCCCCCTTTAAGTATGAAATGAAATTACATCCTTAAAGGAAAAAAATCTGAGTGCGTAGACACAATTTATCTTTTCTCAAAGTTTATTTTGTAAAATCCTTATTGTGATTGGTGTTGGTATGATCCAAAATAAAACCTACAACACAAAGTGTAGTCAATGTCCATTATAAAAATGAAATAAAAGAGATGTAAACAAAGAAGGCATAAACTTGTTTGTTTACAAATGGAAAAAAGCATATGCTTCACTTGTTCTTAAATATTTTTCATTGTTGAATTACTGAATGATTGGGGGTGATTAGTCCCTTATTTTTTTGAGGAGAAATGATATTGTTAGGTGTATGTAACTCATGACAAAATTCTGAGGATAAAGAAGAAGAATAAAGTGCTAAAACAACTCGCTAAAGAAGAAGATTGGGTATCAAATTTATTCATAATATATTATATATTACCTTTTGAGTGTAAGAGGAAAGTAAAGTCTTCCTACAAATAACTTAGCCACTTCTATACCTTCCATAACCCAATGGACCACTTATTGCATATAGATCTAGGTCGATTCTATAAATAAATACACATAGTACAAAAAGAGAATGAGTGCCCCCATATCTTTCCCATTTTCCACACAACTAAATAAAATATATAATATACTTAAATGATAAATGAGGAAGGAGGATCATGCCCCAAAATTCCTAAAACTATAATATAAATGGTTGTTATGACAAAGGAGTGAATTATGTAACACCCCTTATATTGGTATGAACT
The DNA here is from genome assembly GCA_018340775.1 of Taxus wallichiana var. yunnanensis. Classification (NCBI taxonomy): domain Eukaryota; kingdom Viridiplantae; phylum Streptophyta; class Pinopsida; order Cupressales; family Taxaceae; genus Taxus; species Taxus wallichiana. The sequence continues at coordinate 107,694,396 of CM031244.1, read as the reverse complement.
CAATGAACTAGATCTGAAAATTTTCCAAAAACCTATAATTATAGATGAAACATGAAAGTGCTGAGAAATTTGATGTAACTACCCCAGAAAAAAATGCATGGTAGATCCAATACAAGATCTTGTATGCTCTTAACCAATCATACGATTCTAAGCATGTGCATTTTTATTAAATTTTTGTATTTAACTAGATTTCTCAAGATGCATATCTTATTTTTACTTGTATTATACCCCATAATTTAGATTATGTTTTTTTAAGGGTAGAGTATACCCAAATGAATTCCCCCTCTTTTGAGGAATGTGTGAAAAACCATGTTTGAGCACTTGTCTCAAAAGAAAAGATGTGTAGCTATGTACAAGATGTCTGAGAAACTATAGGAGTGTGTAAGATGTTGAAGAGGTGGCCAACTTGAGTAACTTGTAATTTTAATATATTTTTTACACATAGTGAAAACCATGACATACAATAAAATTAATTATAACAATAAATATAAAAATATAGATGATAACAATAGTAGTACATGTTTTCACTTTGAAATTCAACCTTTAGAGACTGGTGTGGAATCTCTATTTTCAATTGAAAAAATGGAAATACTTCTAGGTTGTGGTTGACTTGTATGTTGGAGTGAGTCTATAGAGAGGGCCGGTTTCCTAGTGTAACACCCAAGCCTAATTGTACTTCTAAAACTATTCTACTTTATTGAATCAATAAGGAAAAGTGGGAAATAATTAAGAGAAAAAAATGAAAAGATGGTAATACACTAGAAAGTTTGATGATCTCATACTTGTTTTAATCACACACATGGACAACAAGAACCACACACACCATACAAAAATTATAATTTATATGTCAATGTAAAAGTGTTTAATAGAGGTTTTGAAGTTTATGAAAGAAAAAAGAAGGGAAACAAATGGATTTGGAAGGAAATTTGGTGAAATCCACAACAAGATCCTGCATAAAACTTAGATAAACAAAATTTATGACCTGAAAATAAACATAAAACTACATAAAGACATGGAAATTAAACTACAAATCAGGGATAAAATAGTATCACAAGATAAAATCAGCTTAAAAACATGATTTTGCATGATAAACAGGATGTGAGAAGGTAAAAACAACTCTTTTATTGATCCAAGAGGTGAAAAAAATACATTAGATCACTCCTAATCCATGTTCTTCTAATAATAACTAAAAATAAACTCCAAAATGATGAATAAAAGGTACAAAGATGTCTTTTACAATGAATTCCATAGAGCTATATAGATAATGAGGGAGAAAAGAAGAGAAAAAAGCACGATATGCATACGAAGCTTAATAAGTAAAAATAGGAAAAAACATGATATTTTTAATAGTATGAGTGACTTGAAAGATTCCATGCATTAAAACATACTAATATTAGCCTTTGCATGATAAAAAAATCAACTTAGGTGAAGAAAAAAATTAAAAAAAGATATCTAGAGCTTTTTCTCGGGTTGTGCATGCTTTTTTTTTTAATTATTGGTGAACCAAAGAACAAACAGAATGAAGGAATTGTTCCTTATGGGACTTCAACAACTGATTTAACCTTTTCTTTATTTTTTGCGGGTTGGGAAATGATTCAAGGAACAATAGGAATAAGGGAATAATTCCTATCATTTCCTCTCGGGCCCAACTTTTCTCGATTGCTTTACCCTTATGCAAAGATGACTGGGTTTTGGAATAATGAGAACACTTAAACTATTCCATTGGTGTCTTCAAGTGTCAACTTACTACTTGTCTTACCCTATTTTCCTTGTTAGCGGATCATGGAACTCTTAGAATGTGGGAAAAATTTCCACTTTGTTGCCAATTCTTGACTTAATCAAAATTTTCTGGTCTCTTTGGTCGGAAAAAGTAGGGTTTCATAAGTACGTAGAGAACATAGGAACATTTCCCCATTTCTAAGAAGGCTTGACTTATCCAATTTGCATTGCCATTTTCCTCTCCTACATTGTTTTTCAGCCGATCGAGGTGAATGGAAACAATGGAACATTCGAATAGTATCCCCAAAGATAGAATTAACCAACTGTAGTTCCTTTAGATCGGTTATTGTAGGAATGCAGGGAATGCAAGGGCAAAGGAAAAGTTCTAACAAAGTGCCAATAAAACTTGAAATATCTGATTCCTTTGTGAAAATCATTCCAGGGAGAAAAATGGGGAACAAGTGGAATAGAGGAACTATTCCACATTTTCCTCAATGTCTCGTTTTCCCAATTTTCACCTATATTTGACCAATTTGACCCAATTTTTGACTAACTCCTGGAATGAACATGTGTAGGAAGATGGAGGAAAAATCCCAAAACAAAGAAACTTGCCCATAACCTATAAAATTTCTATTTTTTCTTATCCATGACAATGCCACGAGCTTTCAAGAACACTGAAAAAATGGTTTGGGGTTAGTTTTGGATAATAATTTGCAGCCTCCAGGACATCTTCCCGTTAGATGTAGATACCAGATTGCCTTGAAGTGTTGATTGGGCACAAAGTCATGTCAAATTGTTGTTATCTCTTGAAACCATGTGAACACCGAAAGTAACTTCCTAGAAAAAAATATTGTGCTAGAGAACTTAATAGAAAATAGACACACCAATAAAGTGCACAAGCCACATAGAGAAAGGAAACTAAGACAACAATGTGCATGAAGCACTTGGAGGAAAACAAAAACAACAACCTACTATGTATAAGGGTGAAACATGACCTCAATAACAAAGTTTGAGGTATATCCCATTAACTAGGATGGGTAACTCATCACCATTCAATTTGGAGATCTGAAAATCATTGTGTTATTTACAATCTGTATCATATATGGCCCACTCCAGAAGGATTCAAACTTAGTGTGTCTTCCAAGCTTGGTTCTTTCTTCATCCCACTTAAGAAAAATGTATCCTTATTTTGAACGTTTTTCAAATCTGATTTTTTTGTCAAAGTATCTCTTCACTTGATCTTGATGAAGCTCCATGGTATCCATTGCATTATTTCTAACTTCTTCTAATTCCATTAACTTTACAAGTCTAATTGACATTGAATCCTCCTCCATCATTTCCATCTATTTTATGAGATCTAGAGCTAGTAATTCATAAGAAATAGGTAACCTTTCTTCCTTACCATAGAAAAGACATGAAAGGAGAGTTTCCAATTGACCTCTTAGGAGTAATCCTATCATCCCATAAGGTTGATTTCAATTTTTTTCCATGATATTTGATTATCGTCTATAGTTATTTTAAAAATTCTAAGAATATTTTTGTTAGTTGATTATGCTAAGCCATTCCCTTGAGGATAATAATTGGAAGATGTTGACAGATGATTTCCAAGGTTAATTGACCATGTGTTGATTCTTGTACCAAGCAAAGATGATGCATTTTTATAAGATAATTTTAGCAGGGACACCAAACCTTGTGACAAGACTTTCATAAAAGTCCAACACTAAAGTTTCATTTGCTTCTTTCAAATCTACTACTTTGTCCACCTTGTGAAATAATCCATAGCTATGAGAATCCATGTAATATCTCCTTCCCAATTGAAGACCTTTGGCCTATTTTGTCAACCCGATGGCCAAAGGGTGATCACAAGGGTGGCTTAAGTTACAATAAATTATTATAAAGTGCCAAAAGAAAAGAAAAAAATAATAAAGCACTTATATTAATTTATTTAACTTAATTATATAAATGTGAAAGAAAAAGCACTTATAAAATTTGTAATCCCTATAGGAAGGTGCTACTAGCCTTGGGGGAAATTATTAGTGGTCCAAATACATTTTGTATTCTCCCTAGGGAGAATGGCGACTTGCATTGAGGAGGGATCATGGGAACTTAGAAAATATAAAAAGCATTGTATTTTTGTATCCTCCCTATGGAAAAATGTGACTTGTCCTAGGAAGGAAAATGGAGGGTAGAAATTGCATAGAGAAAATCACTGCATGTTGATTGGATATTGTGGAGGTTGTTTTGGGTCTCTTCTCTCCTTAAAAGGAGAATTCGACTTGAGGAGGGGCATTCTATGCTATTATCATTTTGATAATTTTTAATTTGTGTCTTAATCTTATAGCTTTTGCATAAAAATTCTAAGGACAAAAAACCTTAGTATTTTCCCTCTTGTGGACGAAAACCCCAAGAGTTTGAGAGGAATTTCTACACAATTTTCCATTGAGCTTTCAAAGTTATTTCAGCTATTTTCAGCAGTGATTAATAAAGAGAAATTGCAGATTTTTTTATTGAAGGGTTTGGTGTGAAGTTGCAGCAGTTGGTTTGCTTACCTATCCAAGATGGAGCGACCCACTCCATAGCTGATCTGTGTTGCATGGGAAGTGTTCTAGGTCTGATTTATGCTGCCATTTGTTAATCTAAATTTGGTGAACCCAAGCAAATTGTTTCAGCAATTTTTGGATAAGTAAAAGTCCCATTTTCAGGCATTTTCATAACAACATATCTGCAGATTTTATTTAATTATTACAAGTCAGGTTTTAGTAGAAATTTGCATTTTCTTGCATACCTTGCTTATTTAAATCAGGAAAACAAATTTCAGTAAAAAGATATAATTATAATTGTTGATTTTCATGAGTTTTCCAAGCTGCCCTAGTCGCATTTTCAGGGTAAATAACAGGTCTGCAGTTTGAAAATCTGATTTGCATGTGTTAGCTATGTTTATGGTTGTGGGATTTTCCTAAAATCTATTGAGGGAAAAATATGTCCATTTGGGGACATTACAATCCTTTGTGGCATGCACTAGAAGGTGGATTAATCATGCCAATAAAATCCAAACCCCATTACATGAAAGGCTGATCTACTGAATAGGTTGAAGAGGAAGAGCTGTTAACTTTTATTTTCCTATAAAAATAACACACTTTGAACACTTCCTTACCCATGCATGAGCATATCTAAATAAATTTGGCCAATAATAACCTACTCTTATGATATTTAAGACTGCAGTTCTTGGTATAAAATGACCACAAGATAATCCTCCATGAAACTCCTCTAAAACATTCCTAATATGATCTGAATCAACACATCTCAAAAGAATGTCATTTACACCATTTCTAAACAAAAATATTATAATCAAGAACATAAGAAATGGACCGTAATAAGAAATATCTCCATTTTGTCTTATCTAAATCTTGTGAGCAATTGTTTGGTATGAATAGAATGGACTATGTCACGAGTCTAACTATGAGGTAATGAAGGGGAAACTATATTTTGAATATTTTGGAGCACTACAAATTGATTTCTTTCATTATGCAAATATGAAGATAGTTATTCACACAACCATCTTCCTCTTACCATTTTAGTAACCTTGATATCAACATCGTACTCCATAACTTTTGTAATCTAACATGTTCTTTTCTCATTTAAATCTTTTCTCAAAATAAACTCTTTAACACTTGGATGAGAAACCATTAAATGAACCTTGTTATTAGAAACCAAATGTTTGAATTTTTGAGACTTATAATGACTGAAAGGACCTATTTTTCAACAAAATAATACCTTACCTCATAATATTCTAATCCTTGACTGAAAAGGTAATTGTCTTCTTGAACTTTTCATCATTTCACTATATTAACATGGCTGAGATTGTGTCAATTTCTCCAAAAGCATATAAAATGAAATATTTTCTAAAATTAGGATTAGTAAGTGTTGGAGCTTGTGAAATAACATGTTTGATTTCTTCAAAATCATTCTTCCCCTCTATTTTCCAACTGAAAACCATGTTTTTCCTTAGCATTGAAGTTAATGGCTTCACTAAATTTGTAAAATCTAGAATGAATCTTATAACAAAATTAATTCTACCTAGAAATTTTTTAATGCCTTCTTATGATTTGGCAAAGATAATGACAAAATTGCACTTACCCTTTTTGGATCAATGGAAAGACCTTTCTTAGACACAACATGACCCAACAATTTACCTTCATGAAGTGAAACATATATATTTTTCCAATTCATAAATACACCATACTACCTACACCTTGCAAAAACATGTTTGAGATGAACTAGATGATCTATAACATGCTTGGAAAATATATTTATGTCATCTAAATAGATAAGAACAAAATTATTAATCAATCCTTGAAATACCAAGTTCATGCACGATGAAACATGGCTCCTAATTTTGAAATTCCAAATGGCATTTTCTTGTATGCATGTGTGCCCCATTTTGTGGTAAATGTAGTTTTGAATTGGTTTGATTCTTGTACCATAATCTGATTATACCCAGAATAACCATTCAAGAGTGAAAAACACTCTGAAACTGTCACTATTTGTAAATTTTTCTATATTGATGGCAACATATAATGATATTTTAAAGATGCCTTATTCAAATCTCTAAAATCCTACTACAAGTGTATTTCTCCATTTTTCTTTCTCACGGGAACCAAATTGGCAACCCATGATGAATTCTTCATAGGGAAAATGATGTTAGCTTTGATCAATTTATCCAACTCTTTTTTATGAGGGGCTCTAAATTTGTGTTAGTAGGTGTTATACCTTAAATTTTACTACCCCTCTTTTTAAAAAAATGTTCCTTATCAAATCTAAGTGCCCTCCTTGTCCCTTCTTACATCAAATATTACAAATATATGATGATGGCCACTTTGTTTAATTTAAAAATTTAGTTCGATTTCATTTCATGTTTAAAGTGGTTTCAGAACATTTACATGTTGACATTAATATGATTAGATGTTCACATTAATATAAGATGTTTCCTTGGGAACTTTACTGATTGATGATCATAGTTTATCAAGATGACAATTGAGTTTCATATTACATTAACCATTTTCAAATTCCAAGCTTGATTTTCAAATTCTGTGGTGGAAGTAAAGAGTGTTGGTAAGTGTCACTTTCTTTGATTTATACTAGTTTTGTATTATATGACATTAAACCTTGTCGGTTCAGTGATATTCTACCAAGATAACAAGATAGACTTCACGTTGTGGTACCATGTGGCATTTTTGGACTCGGGATATAAGTTTTGTTCGAACATTATGATATATTCCGCCACTTTGTTGATTATGAATTATTGAACCAGATTTTGTTTAGATCCTTCAATTAAATTGATAATACAAAGGGATTAAGAGGAATGAAGGTCTAATCATATTTGATATTGTTTAAACCTAACCTCTATATTGTGAACAAGATCATTTAGCAATTTTTGGGTGGTTATTATTGATTTCATTTTTTTATTTGAAGAAATAACAAGTGGAATCCTTGATCCCAAGCGAAATTTAGGAATGCAATCATTAATGGTTATAAAGGCAAGTTTTATGGCACCAAGCTTGATGTACCTCAAGCATTGAATGCTCAACCTCGAGCCCATCCTTTTACCACCTTGCTAATTTTGTCTCAGTAATTTGATTTTTGTCTCTACAACGAAGCCCTACTAAATATTTTCTTTAGAGTTGTTCCATCCTCCATTATTGGCCTCAAAGTGCATTGGGAAGATCAGCTTTAGTGTTCAATATCTCTTGCGAGGTAAGTTTAGGATTAGCTCTCTATGGATGCTCAATTTTCATGCATGCAGACTTGTTTTATAAATTGGGTTGAGTCTATGATTATTGTATATCATATCTGCATGTATTTTTAAGGTTCTTTGTTCTATTTAGGAGTTGGGTTTGAGCATTTTTGGGATTGTGTGAAGTTACGAATCTACATTGGTTTGATTGTGATTCTTTCACCATTTATTTGATTTAATTTACTTGAATCTTGTTTTTTTGAAGAATGTCTAGAGTTAAAAGGTAGTTTAGTGAGATGTTGAGCTCGGATGAAAGCAACGAGTTATGAGTTTAATGGGCTCTATGAAAATATGTTGTTTTGTTTCTCATGTTTATCATACCGTGAATTTTTGAAAAAGATTATGGTTTCAAGTATGTCAATTTGGATTAAAATTTTGAATGGAAGTTTGAAGTTTGGAATAAAACAAAACTCATTTATGTTTTCAAGTTAGGTTTGTGAAAAGATATATTGTAGGATATCGACTTTAGGGATTTCATTGACAACCTAAAATTCTAATGGGTAATGAAATAATGAGTTGTGTCATTCTTTCTTTATAAAATTTGTAGAAAGGTAGTTTATTGACAATTGTTGTGGTTCTGTGACTTACCCATTTGGTGTATTTTGATGTTTTTGACACAATCATTTCTAAAATGTACAAAAGAAAACATTTATAAGGAACTGTGTCATTCTTGCATGTTTTGAGGTCTTCATGGGATCCGAACTTGTGGGTATTATTCATTGTGGGTAGATGATGTAAGCATATCTCTGTTTCATTCAAATATCATAAAATTGATAGTAGTTTTCAAAGGGTATTTTCATTCAATTCGTATCTAGGTAGATTATTAGATGATATTATTGAAAGAAATTTATTCTATGTGTTTGCAAATTATTGACTTCACATATTTCAATTCAAGATAATTAGAAAAATTTCACCGTGTATGTTTCACCATTTTCTTTATGGATTTGATGAAACAGATAAGGGTATATGATAAGGAGGAATACCTATTGTGATGGTCAGTTTAAAGGTCGTTGCATGAGTTTTGACTTCTTGATCCAATGCTGACTGTGAGAGATTCCTTTTGGCTAGGAGGAACTATCTGAAATACAAAACAAGACCACAAAAGAGAGTTAAATAGTATATGACAATGGACTACCTAATGTATGCTAGATCTAGGAAGTGTGATGCTTCCTAGAAGGATGTCAATCCACTATTTATAAATCAATATAAAATAACATAAACATGTAAATAAAAGAATATAGTGCTAGCATTTTGATTTGGGTGCCTCAGATTACTATCAACGTTGATCCAATTAAATACTAAAATGCTATGCATGTAAAGGTTTTGTTTGGGTTGTGAGTAGTGCGGTCTGGTCTACGAGTCACGAAAAAGAGTCTTGATAAGGTTGGGTAAGATTTTGGGTTGTTTTGGGTGAGGTAATTAGGTTGTTGGTCTAGAATAGGTTATCGAACACGATGTTGATGCCGGTCAAAGTTGACTAATGTCGGTTTAGGTGACCGAGATATCGGTCACTTGTGGAAAGTTGAAGGAGTCATGGGAGGGTGTTTGGGCTTTGTTCTATCTAGGAATAGAGATTTGGAAAGGTCTCTCCGAGGGAGGGTGGGGTAACAAGTCCAAAATAGGTGTGGTAAGGTTTTAAGTGAGGTTTAGGGTAGGCTAAGGGTTGCGTTGTTAGGTTGGTTGGTGATAGTCATAGTGACCGATATTGATTAAGGAGACTGATTTCGGTATAAGACTGACTGACCATGGTTAGGGTTGACCAATGTCGGTGATTTTGGGGAACTAGAAGATCTTGTAGAATGAGTTTTGGGCCTCTCTGTGTGATCAAATAAATAGTTTGGAGGGTGTTTATGAGGTCTAAGTGTGGGAAGCGGTTTTGGGATAGGATTTTGTGAAGTTTAGGTGGGGTGTGAGGGGGTGGTTGATAGAGATAAAGATGAGGGATAGATCTAAGTAAGAATAGTGAATAGATGAAGGCAAATAGAGAATACAACTACATGTGACAAAGAATAAAACAAATTACTTGGAGTTCGAAGGGTTCTAAATTCCCGTAGTGGTGGAGAGGTGGTTGAAGATGCTAATGAAGGTTGATTTATGGAACGGTGCTCGGTGCTTCCTGGAATGCTACCATGATTGCAAATACCTTCGATTAGTCTTAGTCCTAGCTATGGTTTTCTGATGTGAGAAAGGGCTCTGGTTCTTGCTTGCATGTAGATATCCTTCGCTCTAAAGCTCAAGAATGTGGCCAACCTTTCAAACAAGTTTAGAAAAATGAATATATGGTAATCGATGATGGTTTAGGGTGACTAGCGTTTAAGGTTGGAAATACTAGGTTTACAAAAAAAAAGCCAAATATTGGCAATATTTTGGGCCAGCTCTATCTATTCTCATGGATCAAAATAGAATGTTACATTTTAATGAGTGGGAATGAGGTTAGAGGGAGAATAGGCATGTGATTTTAGGGTTGCACTAAGTATTAGTTCATTAAGGTAGGTAGGACTAAGTCTTAGTTAGTTATGGCACCAGAGCAGCAGGGTGTGGAGAATTTTGGGGAAATTTTCCCAAATGCAAAAAGTGGGAAAATTATCTACCATTTTCGGCCCTTTTTGCCCTAAATTTTCAAATGAGCATAACTTTCAATCCAGAGCTTAGTTTTGGACGTTCTTTATATCAATGGAAAGCCGGTGAAATTATCTACATGATTCTAGGTTCAATTTTGTGTTTTTGTAGAGTTTGGAGGGAGAAAATTGGAAAACACCTCTGCAGCACGTGGAAATGAATAGAAATGACGTTTCAACCACCATTTTTAATGAAGAATGGCTCGCATTCTCTCTCAAGGATGGTTAAAAATGTCGGGAATGGAATTTTGAGGGTTCTCATGCTGTTTTAATACCATCTAGTTAGTGGTTGAAGCTCCTCTCATGTTTTCCCACGTTTCTCTCTCCTGAGTTCATTTTTTGCATCAGTAAAAGCCGAATGGGCTCAATTTCAAAACAGTTAGACATTCTTTTAGCTCTGCAACTTCCCTTTTCTTCCTAATCAGGAATAATTGTGGAATTTTTACCTTTTTATGCAAATATAGAACCCCTCTTTGCCTCTTGGCCATTGTAATGCATCAGTATTGGACCTAAAATGATAATGTATGCTCTGTGATTAAAATTTTCTCAATCCTTTCATATATTTATCATTATTTCCTGATCTTTCATTACATTTTGGAAATTTGTGCATGCTTTGTGTTGTATTTTCTTGTGGATTATGTATGTTTTGTAGTAGCAGGTGTCTACTACTCCTTTGGTGCATCACCTTATTTAGACTAGGTTTATTTTTGCATTTTCTCAACCCTGTCTCCTTGGAAAAGTTTGATTAAGTCATAGGTAAACCCTCTACAAAATGTTATGCACACTTGAACAGAGGAGTTGAGGAACCAACCTCTAATCTGGAGATTCTTTTCCCATTTTTACAAGTCCCACACTTGGGGAAAAGATTCAATGTTGTGTAATCGCACTAGATGCTGAGATATCAAACTAGAAATCTGATAGAACATCCAGAGGGTGCCGCTGATTTGCACTAATAGTTTTGGCATGATTGCCCTGGGGACCTATGAGGTCTTCATCTTCATTAGAACAAAATTTATGTGCATTTGTTGTAAGTTTCTTGCTTAAAAGAGCCCTAAATTACACATCCGGCGACTCAAGGAAAAGAATCAATTGGTTTTAGCAGTGCTGCACTGAAAACTCATGAGAAGAATCAGCACAAGGTCAAGAGTTGGAGAAGAAGAAGTATTGTTTGAGTATCTGTAATTATCTCCAAGAAAAAGACAAAGAGGGAGGAGAATTCAAAGGTCTCCATCTCCACCAAACAGAACTCTATCAACTCCTCCACCTGGTAGACCTTTCATCTAATCAACAAGGGTTCTAAGGCCAATCAGAATGGCACAACACAACCCCTATGTCAATTTCACTTTGGCAAAAGAACCCATTTTCTCTCAATGCACAAAATCCAATCCCAGTTACAGCACTAAAGAACATTCCATACTTTATTGGAGAAAATCATACCACTCCTAGTGATCATGTCAAGGATATTGCTAATATTTGTGCAATCCATGAGATTGATGAGATGCAAGTTTCTCAAACTGCTGGCATCTTCATTCAAAGGGAAGGCTTTGTAATGGTTCAGGAGCCTTGCTTTAGATCTATCCCAAATTGGAACCAGCTATGTATAGCCCTCCATGAGCAGTTTGGAGAAAAGGGAGACAACTTGTCCCTTTTGGAACAATTGACAACTATCAAGAGAGCTCCCAATGAGCAATTGACTGACTTCAACTTCATATTTCAAAGGACTTGGGAGAGAATTCCAATGGCAGTAAGGCCAATAGCATAAGGTACTTTTCTATATTATCTTAAAGCTTTAAATTTTGATATTTCTATGTTAATTCAATCCATGGGAGGCACAACTATCCCTGCTGCTTATAGCATTGCCATTAGAGCTGAAAATTTCCTGATTTAAGTTGGTAAGCTAGCTCCTAGGCCTCCAATGCCATTGTATCCAAATTTAGAGAGTCCAAGCACTAGTCAAGCACCTATTTTAGCTCTTATGCCCACTACTAGAAATCGAATTCAAGTGAAGCTTCTACTTCATCTCCTAGTACCTCAAATGAACTTCAAGAAGTCATGAAGCAATTGGAAAATTTAGGTAATGAGCTGGTTACACTCAAGAGGTAGCAAGCCCAAAGTTTTAGACCTTCTTATTAGTCTCAAGCTTAGCCTAACAGTAGTCATATCAGCCTCAAAGGCCACCCAATCCAGTGCAAATCAAAATCAAGCAAGACCTCCCCGCCAATAGACCATTTCAGCCCTATAATCCCAATACTACATTTGCCTCTAAAGCACTAGTGCCGGTATATAAAACAACATAGCTCAGAGTATGATTGGTGTTTCCCATGCAATAAACCTCACAACCAGTCCTATGTGCTTCAATGGTGCTCTAAATCAAGCATTAATGGTAACAACAACCGGTATGGAGGGTGAAGGGAGTCAAGGAAATAATCAACAAAAGAAACATCCCAAAGAACAATCAGCTCCAAATGATACCACACTTGTAAACCGCAGCATGATTTAAGATTTTTGTGGTATGAATCAAACAATCTCTCAAAGTGTTGCAGCCAACACAAGGTCAAAAAGGAGAAATTTGGGTGAAGGAAAACCATTGGATCCAAGTAATCCACAACCTTCTACCACTCCACAAACTATTGGCAAACAAAATGTAGTTCCAAACATGCAAGGACCACCCAAACTAGCTCCTAGACCAACTCAGATGCCAGTTGTTGCTACCCATGTGCAAGGAATGAATGTGCAGGCTAGAGGACAGCAGAGGGATGCTTCATCCCCATTCAACATCATTGGTCGATGAAGAAGACAAATGTAAACATATCAATGTGGGAATCACTATCCATCCCAGGCTAAAGAGATTTTCTACAAGCTGCCATGAAGGACTAGTCAACTTCAAATCAACAGGTCCAAATGCAAGAGAAGGTACTCACAAATTCTGCCCAAACTGAAGGGAATCATGAAGGACAACAAGGTAAAATGTTGAATCCCCCTCCATTCTATGTTTCATTGATCATCGGAAACCAATTAGTACACAACTGCATGATTGATTCCAGAGCAAGTAGTTTAGTAATGCCCAAGAAAATAGCTGATCAGTTGGGGCTTCAATATGAAGTCATATCCAAAGGGGTAGTGTAATTGGATGGGACAATAGTGACAACAATGGGAGTGATTAAAAACTTGAGTCTTACTTTGCATGCATGCCCCAACGTTGTTGTTTTGCAAGATGTCTCAGTGATAGATCTTCCACCACTCTTTGCCCTATGTTTGTCAAGGGATTTCACAACTAAGATTAGAGATTACTTATCTGTTGATTGGTCACACATGTTGTTCAGAACAAGATATGGAACTAAAGCCACAATCAGATCTGAGCCTATTGCAAACTTTCACATTGTGCCTCACACTTCAAGCCAAATCAATACCAATTGTTCATCGTTTGATCAAGAGGATTACCCAAGCAATGATGAAGCTGACACCAAGGTTGGAAGTATCCCATATTTTACTCTTGACGAATGGGCAAGCAAGGTGCATGCTTTTGATCCTTATCAAGAAATAGAAGAATTTGAGCTAGGAGTCTATTGCATACATGAAAAAAATCAGCCTATTCCTAGCATCACCAAGCCAGACTACAAGGATGACAATGAGGTATGGTAGTTGTTCTTTGATGGATCAAGAAGTAGATAAGGTGTAGGAGGGGGAGCTATGCTTGTTTCACCTTAAAGAGTTAAGTATTATTCAGCTTTTAGATTTCAGTTTGCATGTTCTAACAACACTGCTGAATATGAAGCCTTGATACAGGGATTGCATTGGTCAATCAAGAGAGGAATAAAGAACTTGCAAGTTTTTGGTGACAGTGAGCTGATTTTCAACCAAGTTAAGGGGTATCATGCTGCCAAGAATGATTTTCTCAAGTGCTACAAAAACAGGGTGTGGGACCTCATTGAAGATTTTGAGGGCTTTAGCATCAAGTCCATCCCTAGGAAAGAGAACCAAGTTACTAATAGGCTTGCAGCAGTTGGAGCAGCCTTTGATGTTGTTGAAAGCATCAAGAAAGACAAAGTACAACTAAGCATTCATGTGATTTTAAGGCCTTTAGTGCCAAAAACAATGTAAGTTGGAAAGTGTTTGAAAATGATCAACAAATCATCCATTTCTTGCAAGAAGAGGCTGAGTTCTTAGTTAAAAATTAGGAAAAATTAGAACAGTAGTATGGTAATCAAGTGGTACAACTGAGAACCAAAAAAATACCAAATGGACTTATCACTTTGGAGTCCATTTTCAATCCTAATGATTAGTTTAGGAAGGAGAAAACAAACATCCAAGTCAAGGAGAAGATTCAAAGTGCCCATCTTGGTGGGAGAAGGCAAATCACTCCAAATTGGTAAAATGACAACCGAGCGAGAAAGGTATGAATTCATACAGCTTTGTCAAGAATTCCCGATGTGTTTTCTTAGAGCTATGAAGATTTGAAAGGTTTCAATCCCAAGTTAGCTCAACACACTATTGAATTGGACCCAAGTGCTAAACCCATCAGAAAAAAAGCAAAGGCCATTCAATCCACACACAAAGCCTCTCATGAGAAAAGAATTGAATAAGTTGATAGAGTCAAGTATCATATTCCCTATCAAGCATTCTAGTTGGGTAGCCAACTTGGTTCCAGTTAGAAAGAAGAGTGGATAAATCAGATTGTGTGTTGACTTTAGCGATTTGAATAGAGCATCTCTCAAGGATCATTACCCACTTCCTTCTATGGAGCAGATTTTACAAGTTGTTGGCTCTGAAAGGTTTTCATTGCTTGACAGCTATTTAGGGTATAATCAAATCATGGTGAAGGAGGAGGATCAGTTCAAGATAACCTTCACAACCAAATGGGGACTTATGCATATAGAAAATGCCATTTGGGATGTCCAACGTTGGAGCTACATTCCAAAGGGCAATGTACATGGTGTTCAAGGATTTGATTAAGAAAATGGTGCTGATATATATAGATGATATCACTGTTTTTTCAAAAATGCAGCAGACCATCTCTTTATTTTGAGACAAGTGTTCCAAAGGTGCGAAGATTTTGAGTATCCTTGAATCCTACAAAGTGTATTTTTCTATCTCATGAAGGAAAGCTCCTTGGCCACATTGTCTCCAAAGAAGGATTAGCAACTAATCTAGAAAGAGTTGAAGCCATAAGAGCACTTTGCCATTACCAAGTCATAAGAAATCCCTTCAAAGTTTCTTGGGAAGGATAAATTTTAATCGAGGTTTGTCCCAAATTTTGCAGCCCTAGTCAAGCCTATCACCAACATGTTAAGGAAAAGCATAGCTTTAAAATGGAAAGTAGAAGGCAAGGCAAGTTTTGAAGAAATCAAAGAGGCCATCTCACAAGCCCCAACTCTCATTAACCCAGATTTCTCCAAGGATTTCATCCTCTATGCATTTGGAGGTGATGATACTATTTTTGTAATTTTGGTACAACAGAACAAAGACAATGATGAGTAGCCAATTACTTTCTTCAAAGAAAAGCCGGAGGACTATGAGGTGAGATATTCTTTCATTGAGAAGCATGTTCTTGTAGGAATTAGGAGCTTGAAGAACTTTAAACATCTAGTTTCAAACAACAAGGTTCAACTCAGCTGGTTTCTCATGTGGGAGTTAAAGACTTTCTCCTCAATAAAGACCTAAATAAAAAGAAAGCGGGGTGGATTACTCATGTCATGGAGTATGAAATTGAAATCAAAGTCACCAAGTTGGTCGAGGAAAAGGATTGTGTGAGCAGCTGGTCTTGAACAAACAAAAGGAAGCATGAAATGAGAAAGAGGTTGTTTTGGCATTGCAAGATAGCCATGAGCAAGGAATCATTCAAGAAGAAAATGATGGTGTCCTCACTCCTTCATCTGGACCCATGACATGATGTACTTCCTACACACACGAGCCTATGCCCTCTAGAGATGAGTAAAACCAAAAGGAGACACTTCAGATTGCAAGTTTGTCCCTTATGCTCTTGTTGGTGGTGTTTTATTCAAAAGGGATGTGAATGGAGTGCTATTGAGATGCATTTGTACAAATCAGATTCACAGAGTGTTGGAAGAGTTCCATGGTGGACAGCCGGTGGTCATTTTGCACCAAGAGTGACAGCTCTCAAGATCATGAGGCCCGGCTATTATTGGCCCAAGATTTTTCATTGCATCCAATTTCAGCTTGACCAACCATTCATGCAATGGGGTTTGACTTCATTGAGTCATTAATACAAATTCAATCCAAGGACACAAATGGATTCTAACAACAACATATTACTTCACCAAGTGGACTGAGGCAATAGCACTCAAGGAAGCAAATGAATCTAGCATCCTGGACTTCTATGAGGGAATAACAACCAGATTTGGCATACCTACTACAATAATATCAGATAATGCATTGGCATTCATTAGGTCCAAGGTAATTAAATGGGCTATCAAGAATGAGATCTATCTAAGCACTTCATCAAATTATATCCTCGGGTAATGGCCAAGCTAAATCTACAAACAAGAACTTGTTAAGAATCATCAAGAGGACTCTTGATGAAAATCATAGGTCTTGGCATACTAAGTTGAAATCAGCCTTATGGGCCGATAGGATAACCCCAAGAGATCTACAGTAACTCTCCATTCAAGCTTGTTTATGGAAGAGAGGCAATTTTTCCCATGTCATTTGAGTTTCCAACATTAGAAATAATGAAGCAATTGGAGTTGTTGGAGTTTGGACCCATGGAGGTTAGGTATGAAAAATTGATGGAGCTCCAAGAAATCAGAAATCAGGCATCCTAAGCAATGGAGAAGGATCAAACTTTGATCAAGAAGACCTTTGATAGAAAGGCCAAGGATAGATCTTTCCAAGTTGGAGATCTAGTGTTAAAATGGGATGCAAGTAGAGCGAAACCGGGAGGCATTCAAAATTTTATGCCATTTGGAGTGGCCCCTACATGGTCACAAAGTGTAAGGACAACAATGCCTTCTAATTGTCTACATTGGATGGTGAAGAATTACAGATTCTAGTCATTGGAATCCATCCAAGCATTCATCAAGGAAATTCTCCACCTTGTAAATATTATCTTAAGTTTTCATTCCTCCAAGTGCTTATGCACATTGTTGTTGTAGTTTAGCTTTGCTTTCCTAAGTGCTTTGGCACAAGTCTTGCTGTTCCAGAAACATATCTTGCAGGGCCTTGCTTGCTCAATCGATGGTGTTCAAATTTCTCCACCTTCCTCCTTGAATTGTTCTAAGAAGTTGGGGTACCAAGAAGAATTTGATGACTCCATGCCCAATGGATTACTTGTCAGCAACCGGTAATTTTCATCCAAAGAAAGTAAATAACCCTCTCGAGTCACCAAAATTGTTATCCAAAAATGAACCCCTTGCTCATTTTTTGTCTAACTCCCTCGTTCTTTCCTCTATTTTGCCTCAGTCATAATTTTTATCTTTTAGGCACTCAAAACCTTCGGAAATGGCACCATTGGATATATTTTTTCTCATCTTTCCGAAAGGTAAAGTTTTCTTCCTAACTCCATGTATTTTTGAAGTTATCCAACCTAGGTGGAGAATTTTTGGAAAATTTTCCAAAGGCGCAAATGATGGGAAAAGAAGCAGGAAAGGACCACAAGTAGTCGAAATGTGCCACATGGAACCGGAGCGGTGGGGTGTGGAGATTTTGGGGAAATTTTCCCAAATGCAAAAAGTGGGAAAATTTTAAAATTTTGTCCCGCCAACCATTTTCGGCCCTGTTTTGCCCTAAATTTTCAAATGAGCATAACTTTCGATCCAGAGCTCAGTTTTGGGCGTTCTTTATATCAATGGAAATCTGGTGAAATTATCTACATGATTTCAAGGTCAATTTTGTGTTTTGGTGGAGTTTGGAGGAGAAAATTGGAAAACACCTTTGGCATGTGGAAATGAACAGAAATGACATTTCAACCACCATTTTTAATGAAGAATGGCTTGCATTCTCTCCCAGCATGGTTAAAAATGTCAGGGAATGGACTTCTGAGGGTGACCATGCTATTTTAATACCATCTAGTTGGTGGTTGAAGCTCCTCTCATGTTTTCCCATATTTCTCTCTCCTAAGCTCATTTTTGCATTGTAAAAGCTAGAATGGGCTCAATTTCAAAATACTTAGACATTCTTTTAGCTCTGCAACTTCCCTTTTCTTCCTTATCGAAAGATTTGTGGAATTTTTACCTTTTCATGCAAATACAACACCCCTCTTTGCCTCTTGGCCATTGTAATGCACTGTATTGGACCTGGAATGATAATGTATGCTCTATGATTAAAATTTTCTCAATCCTTTCATATATTTATCATTGTTTCCTGATCTTTCATTACATTTTGGAAATTTTTGCATGCTTTGTGTTGTATTTTCTTATGGATTATGTTAGGAAATAAGGGATAAAATATGCGAAAAATCCCTCACGTTAACAGAATCGCAACAAGAGAAACTAATATGCGTAAATTATTACAGATCTCAAATAAAATTACGAGAATAAAATAACACAACACAAAGAGACAATATTTAACGTGGTTCACCCAATTTGGGCTACGTCCACCAAGAATCACTTGCTCACATTTTATTACAAGCCACCGCTCTCTCAATACAATACCTGATCCATTTGGAGCTATGCTCAACAAACTCTACTGAAATTCATACCCAAATTCAAAACACATCTCGTAATACATTTACTTGTACATCTATCATATATGCATAAGACCATATAAATAGACAACTTCTTAAGTAGTTTTACAAAACCGTGGGTATCAAAACCATGGGCAAAACTCCCCCATAAACCTATGGGTCACAAAACTTGCCCATATGAGAAAAGCACGTTTCTGATATTTCGGTGCAATTTTTCAAGCCAAAAAATTTACGCCTAAAAATTGTACAAGACTTTAGTGTACAGTCTTCAAGACTTTCATACATGAAAACAGGCTCCACAACCTAAAAATCTCCTACTTGGAGACTAGTTTTCCTCGAGCAAGCTTCTCACCCCTTCACTAGTTTCGTGAAGACCAACCAAAGCTAAACACAACTTTAGTTTTTCCCTTGTGACCACCTTGGTCATCATGTCTATAGGATTCTCGACTGTATGAATCTTCTCTAACTTCAACTTCTCTTCCTCCAAAGTCATCCCGATGAAATGATACCTTAACTCGTATATGCTTTGTCCTAGAGTGGAAAGCGAGTTCTTAGCTAGGTGTATAGCACTCGACTATCACTATGTAGCTTACATTCCTACCGCTTATGCCCTAAATCCTCAAGCAATTGTTGTAACCAAATCATCTCTTTGCTTGCCTCTGTGGCAGCAACATACTCAGCCTCTAGTGGTTGACAAAGCCACCAGCTTCTGTAGTCATGAAATCCAACTCACTGCTATCCCACCTACAGTGTAAATATAACCTGTCGTGCTCCTCCCGCTGTCTACATCTCTAGCCATGTCTAGAATCTACATAACCACGTAAAGTGGTGTCTGATCCACTGTAGCACAAAACTGTCCCCATGGTCCCTCTCAAATACCGAAGGATCCACTTTACTGCTTGCCAATGCTCTTTACCTGGATCACTCATAAATCTACTCACAGCTCCCACTGCATGGGCAATATCAGGCCTAGTGCACACCATAGCATACATCAAACTGCCAACTGCTGATGAGTAAGGTACCTTGGACATTTGGTTCCTCTCCTGCTCTGTCTTGGGACATTGCTCCTTTGATAACTTGAAATGGCCTGCCAAAGGAGTCCCAACCGGTTTAGCATCCTGCATATTAAACCTCTCTAAGACCTTCTTAATGTACTCTTCTTGAGATAAAGTCATTCTTCTCCTTCCTATCCCAAGATATCCTCATACCAAGGATTTGTTTGGCTGCTCCCAAATCCTTCATAGCAAAGGATTCACTTAGTTTCTTCTTGAGTAATTTTATTTCTGCATGTTTTTACCTCGTAACCAAAGCATGTCATCAACATACAAACACAGGGATAATATAACTTCCATCCTCAAATTTCTTTGTATACACAATGGTCGAAATGACATCTAATATAACCTTGCTCCATCATTAAGCTATCAAACTTCTTATACCATTGACGTGGAGCTTGTTTGAGCCATACAAGCTCTTATTCGGTTTTGCACACCATCTCCTCTTTACCTTTGACTTCATATCCTTCCTCTGCTGCCGCATATATAGCTCCTCCTCTAAATCACCATGGAGAAATGCGCTTTTTACATCTAACTGTTCTAAGTGCAAGTCTTCTGCTGCCACTATTCCAAGAACAGTTCTGATAGAAGTCATTTTTACTACAGGAGAAAAAATCTCATCAAAATCTATACCTTTTTTCTGTGCAAACCCCTTGACCACCAACCAGGCCTTGTATCTTTTCTTGCCTCCTTCTTCCTCTTTGACTCTAAACACCCACTTATTCTGTAATGCTCTTTTTCCTTGGTAGCTTTACTAAATCCCATGTCTGGTTCTCCACGAGAGCCTGATGCTCCTCATCCATGGCTTGCTCCCACTTCTTCCTGGCATCTACCTACATTGCTTCATCAAAGCTCTATGGTTCTCCACTATCAGTGAGTAATAAATAATAAAGAGAAGGAGAAAAATGTTCAGTTCTCTTCTTACCCTAGAAGACCTCCTCAATATAGGAGTTCGGGGTTCCTGTTGAGGAGGTTCCTGAACTGATTCATGTGTCACTTTCCCATCCGGAAGATCCTCTACCACTGCATATTCTTTCTTGGATTCTTCCATGTTTTCCTGCAACTATTTCTTATACATGACTTTCTCATTAAAGACCACATCCCTAGATCGAATGATTTTCTTGTCCTTAATACTCCAACATTTAAATCCAAAGTCATCACCACTATAACCAATGAAAGTATATTTTTCTGATTTAGCCTCTAGCTTGGTCCTATCATCCTTGTCTATATGAACAAACACCTCACATCCAAAGACTCTAAGAAATGAATAATCAACTTTCTTACCATACCAAGCCTCTTGTATGCCTCCATCCAAGGCACTTGAGGGTCCTCTCGTTTATCAAGACACAGTGTGCTCACCGCTTCTGCCCAAAAAGAAAGAGGCAGTCCTGCATGTAACCTCATGCTCCTAGCACGTTCCATTATTGTTCTATTCATCCTTTCTGATACCCCATTCTATTGTGGAGTTCCTGGAACCATCTTTTGCCTACGGATTCCATTCTTAGAACAATAATCATTAAATTCATTGCTACAATACTCCCCTCCATTATCTGACCTGAGACATTTTAGCTTAAGACCTGTTTCATTCTCTACCAAGGCTTTCCATTTAACAAAAGTGTCAAATACATCAGATTTTTTCTAATACAATAAACCCAAACTTTTCTTGTTGCATCATCAATAAAAGTAACATAATAACTTGAACCCCCAAGAGATGATACCTGAGCTGGCCCCACACATCAGAATGCACCAGCTCTAACTTACTCTCTTTCTTTGTAGGTCTAACCTTGAGAAACCTTACTCGCTTCTGTTTCCCATTTATGCAGTTCTCACAGAAATCGAAACCTGTTTCTATATATCCAGGAAAATTCTTCTTTATGATGTTCATGCCCTTATGGCTCATATGACCGAGCCTATAGTGCCACAATGTTGTATCTACATCTGAAGCCACAAGATTACAATCATTAGTACTATCAGTGGTTAAATACAAGGTTCCAACCTTCTTACCTCTTGCCACCACAAGAGCACCCTTGGTAACCTTCCAAGAGTCTCGCTATAAATATCACAGTACAACCATCACTTCCCAATTGCCCTGCCGATATCAAATTTCATCTTAATGTAGGCACATGTCTGACATCCTTCAATAGCCAAGTATTCCCATTCTGCATCTTAACCTGAACAGAACCTTTTCCAACTATACTGCAAGGCTCATCATCACCAAGAAAAACATGCCCAAAATCTCCTTGAACATAATCAACAAAATAATGCCTATGTGGAGAAGCATGGAAAGAAGCCCCTGAATCTAAAACCCAAGATTCAATAATATTGTGCAAAGAAAGAATCAAAGCATCCTGACATACATTACCCATTGCCACATTTGCCTCCTTGTTTTCTTCTTGTTGTTTCTTCTTATCCCGAAGCTCCCAACAATCCTTCTTTGCATGCCTAGGCTTTCCACAATTCCAACATACAATCTTGTTCTTGGATTTTGACCTTGCCCGATCTTTTGATTTTCCACGGTTTCCTCTATTCTTCTGTCTCCCTCTAGTTTCCACTGTCAAAGCATTCCCTAAAGTAGAAGATTCCCCAGAGCTTTTTCTTCACATTTCCTCACTTAGAATCACCCCTACAACATCCTCAAACTTCAACTTCGAGTTAGCTGGAACCGAGTTACTTACCGCCATTACCAGGCTATTCCAACTCTCAGGTAAAGAGCATAGAATTAATAAAGCCCTAACTTCTTCATCAAATTCTATTGTAACCGAAGCTAGCATATTCACTACCGTATTGAAATCATTTAAATGATCTCGCTACTTGACTATTCTCGACATCTTCATATTAAACAACTTTTTCATTAAAAATATCTTATTAGAGGCGTGAGGGTTTTTCATACAACTTCCTAATGCATCCATTAGATCTTTGTAGTCTTTTCCTTTGAAACATTAAATAATACCGAAGATGCAAGACTTAGCCGATCATTCCAAGTGCATTCTGATCCAATAAATCCCATTCTCGCATCTGTCATACTCGAGGGTTTTTTCACCTCCTCGAGACAAAGGAGTATAAAGATCCTTCGATAAAGGTAATCTTCCATCTGCATCTTCCAAAGACTAAAATTCTGCCCGTTGAATTTATCAACCCTAGATCTTCCTTCACTGCCATAGCTCCCACTCAAGCTAAAAAAATTTCCCGTGATTCAACACTTCAAAAAACCAAACCAGTGCTCGATACCAATTGTTAGGAAATAAGGGATAAAATATGCGGAATAATCCCTCACGAGAATCGCAATGAGAAACTAATATGCGTAAATTATTACAGATCTCAAATAAAATTGTAGAATAAAATAACACAACACAAAGAGACAAGATTTAACGTGGTTCACCCAATTTAGGCTACGTCCACCAAGAATCACTTGCTCGATTTTATTACAAGCCACCGCTCTCTCAATACAATACCTGTGATCTGTTTGGAGCTATGCTCAACAAACTCTACAGAATTCACAGACACCAATTCAAAACACATCTGCAATACATTTGCTTGTACATCTATCATATGCATAAGACCATATAAATAGACAACTACTTAAGCAATTTTACAAAACCGTGGGTATCAAAACCATGGGCAAACTCTGTCCCATAAGCCTATGGGTCACAAAACTTGCCCATATGAGAAAAGCACGTTTCCCGATATTTCGAGTGTAATTTTTTGAGGATACATGAAAAGTGTACAGTACTCTTAGTGTACAGTCTTCAACACTTTCACACATGAAAACAGGCTCCACAACCTAACATATTATGTATGTTTTGTAGTAGCAGGTGTCTACTACTCCTTTGGTGCATCACCTTATTTACACTAGGTTTATTTTTTTTGCTTTTTCTCAACCTTGTCTCCTTGGAAAAATTTGATTAGGTCATAGGTAAACTCTCTGCGAATGTTATGCACACTTGAAATGAGAGGAGTTAAGGAACTAGCCTCTAATCTGGAGATTCTTTTCCCATTTTACAAGTCCCACTCTTGGGGAAAAGATTCAATGTTGTGCAATCGCACTGGATGCTGAGATATCAAACTAGAAATATGATAGAACATCCAGAGGGTGTCAGATGCTTTGATTTGCACTAACAATGTAATTAAATAATGAATATTGTGAGGATGAATATCAATTTAATTATAAATAATTAAACTAATATTAATGTGGAGTAAAAGGGTCATGGTTAGGTGAATATGTTTAAGGTAGCTATTAGAAAAGGGACCAAGGGAGTGTGACCCAATTTCGGTGTCTACATTTTTCCCCTTTTGTTGCGTAGCTTGTATTAGTAAGCGATGTTGAAAAAAAAGTTTCCCCATGTGTGTGTGAAAGTTACCCCCTAAAACCAGATTACACGGATGAGGTGTAATACGGAACCACTTAGTGGTTTGATAAATGTGTAGGTGGTGAAGGTAGGTGGGGAAGGGTATGAGTATAATGGGAAAGGGTGATGGTTAGCTCGGGTAATAGGAAATAGGCCGGGTCAAAATTGGGTCATGGGTAATGGAAATCAAACACACACACAGGTATAGAGTGCAACACAATACCAAAGTTGAAGAGCTTGCAAACTCTACATCGACCAAGGTCGTTATGTTCATCCAAATAAGGGTTGTTGAGGTCCGATATCCAGGGTAGAGGATACAGGTCTAAAAACACAAAAAAATGATGTAGGAACATGTAGGTGTGGTTCTAGTACATCCAAAAGGTCAAAGGGTCAAGGTTGGTTTGGATAAGTGTCATGACATTGAGGCAAGGTAAGGTCACTAGGCTGAACAAAATAGGTACCATCATCGCAAGATGCAATGAGTGAGTGAATTGGAGTGTCCACATAATCAATGGTTGGTTGGGTAGGGTAGGTTGTGGGAAAAATGGGTACAAGAAAAGGTCAAGGGATCAAATGGACACACATGCACAAATTGTGGTAAGGTAGCCAGGTGGGAGAGATTGTAGACTCCACATTGTCAAAAAATTGGTATAATTATCCAAACAAGGGTTGTTGAGGTCCAGTATCTAGGGTAGAGGATACGGTCCGGACACATAACTAGGTAAGATGTAGGGACCTTGTAGGTGTGGTTCCGGTACATCCAAAAGGTTAAAGGCATTGTTTGGGTAAACCACTTGATAGGTAGGCAAGGCAAGGTCTTTGGGTTCACCAAAATGGGTAACAATAGCATAAGGTGTGGTGTGTACACAATGTCGAAAGGTGCAAGAGGGTGCTAGTAGGTGGGATAGGATTATACAGAGGCTAATATGACTATGGGAGGGGAAAAAGGATGCCCCAAGGGTCAAAGGAAAGAATATAAGGCTTTTTGGGTAATTGGTGGGGGTGAGGGAGGAGGAAATGTGTAGAGAAACCTTGATCGATAGTGGTTTTAAGGAACCAATATCGGTTTAGGAAAAAAATGACATTAATCAAGTTGGGGACGGGGTAAAAAGTAAAAATCTAGGTAAAATATATTCATTTGTGCATTTCACGTGGTGTAAAATGACTTGTGAGGAGGGTAGAGTGTTTGACGTGGAGAAGAGGACGAGGTGAGTGGATGAGGTGGAGGTGGTGGTAGTTGAGTGGTTGGTGGTGCGAGGAAGACGGGTCCACGAGGGCATGTGGAATGAGGTGATTCATCAGAGGCTTAGGAGGATGATTGGGAACATGGTAGTAGTGGTTGGAGGTATGGGAGATCCCACAATTGGGAGACCTGGACATCCCAGTGAGGAGGCGTGTACATGTAGAGGTAGGATTCAATCTATTTGTTGTTTTGCATTAAATTTTTAATGGCAAAAGGAAAATAATGGGGGTTCAAAATTTTGAAAATGTGGATAAAATAAATGGATTTGGGTATGGGAGAGGCCATATAGGGTAGGTAGATAATAAAAATTATTTTGGGTGGATTGATTGGGTGTGTGGGTAGGTTTTAGGGCTTGTTTTTAATTTTGTGAAAAATTGGGGGCGTGGGGTTTCGCCATGGAGTTGAGAAGAGAGACGTCGACGTCAAGTCAAGGGTGACCAACGTCATCGACTAAGCCAGCATTGGTCATGGTTAGGTGACCGATGTCGGTCATGTGTGACCGATAAGTGGTCGGTAATGAATGACCGATATCGGTCGAAATAAATGGGCGAGGCTAGATTGGGAGAACAAACATTGGGTGGAAATAAATAAATGGGTAGAAGATGGACGCAAAAGTGAGGTAGGAGGAAGGGGGTTAGGTAAGTGATGTCCTAGGTAAGGTAATATGGGGTTGGGGTAAACAGTTTTAGGGTTAGATGATAGGTCGAAGAAGTAGGTATGGAATAGATAAGTGTGTTTTATTTTTGACATGGTTGAGTTGCATGGGTGTAAGGATGGCATAAGCTGATGATGTGGGACAAATTCCCACCACTTGTTAGGGGAGATATGACCTCACGTCACCGCAGAGGAGTGGGGGCACATTCAAGTGGTTGGCCTAGTTGGCATTAGGTGGTATAGGTGGATCCGATGATATCATAGCCTCATGGTCATGCTCATCGATAGATGGGATGCCCCAACCAACACTTTCCATTTACCCACCGATGAGATGATGATCACATTGGAGGATGTCTATCAGATATTACGATTGCTGATTTTTGGTGAGCAAGTGTATACAGTGTGTGGTAGATGTGGCCTTTGAGGAGATGATCACATTGTTAGGGAGATGGCGACTGAGTTTATCGAGCATAGTGCTAGCCTTGTATACGGGGTGATGTACACAACACACCTAGAGGAGACACGGTTGGTGGTATTGATGATGGTTACAGTAGGGTACTATGCTCACCCAATTCGAGGGTGGCCGATTTCCCAAGGTTTGATGGGGTTTTTATGGGAGATGGTAGAGGATCGGTCCTCTTTTCTTGGGACCTACCTATTTATTGTAGTTAGTACAAAGAGAGCTTTGGGGTTATCGAGGATGCGCTACTATGGTCTATGTTGTAACTTCATGTTGTATTGTTGGGCATATGAGCACATTGTGATAGTGTGGCTATAAGGATTTAAAGTAGTAGATTGGGATAGAGGTGGAAAAAGAGTAGGTTATAGGAGGTGGGTGGTAGCTGGGGATTTCTGATGAGGTAAGGAGGTGACCTATGATGTCATGCACTATAGATAAAGGTTAGAGGGGGCTTTATGCAATGAATATCATATGGAAGCTATATGTGGGCTACCCAACATTTAGAGGTATGATGCGGGAGCTACGGGGGTTGCTACTATTGTGGTGGATATAAGGTAAATGTGCTAGTGAGCACAAGATGATTCCATTGATAGGATTTGGTGACAGTTTGGACTAGTCCAGGATGTGCCCCGCTTGTTGTACGGTATCGCCGAGAGGATGTGGAGAGGCCTTTGGATCTACCACACCCCAAAAATCTAACAGTCGTGAAGAGATGCTGGTGGATGGCCATATTGATGATGTAGGGGTGACTGATGGGTACAGATGGTGGTGGGCAATAGAGTTATAGTGAAATAACTTCATGGTGGGGCAACTAGATTTGGCGATAGTGATAATGCAAAGAGATGCACTATAGGGATATGTGACAACATTGGGAGTGCAGTTGGCCACTGCACATAGCACATGTAGTTACCTTGATAGGGCATGTGACTATTTTACAGGATAATTAGCACATGTATAGGCACAGGGGCTAAGATAGGATGGGGCACAGATTGCCATTTGATAGGTACATGTCACGGGTTTGTAGAGCTAGCTAATGGCATCACAAGAATAGGTAACCACCTTACAGGGCTAGGTGACTACATTATAGGGGTAGTTAGTTGTTTCCTAAGATCATGTGGTGGTACATGTACCCACACAGGTTCAGGGACAAGATTTACAGGAATAGGAGCCAGGCTAGTAGTAGTAGTCCCCTAGTACATAGTGTGAAAATTAGGTCCATGCGCTCCACAAATAATATCGATGGCGCAGTTCAGGGATGCCTTGAATGACACACGCACGTATTATCAAGAACATTTTTCTACTACTTGGATAGATGTCCCTTCTTATGCATAGTGCATGGGTACAATAAAGCAGCCTTTGAATGAGAGGACTAGGTCCCACACTCACAATGTAGAGAGTACAGGGGCCGAGTGAGCCCAGAGACAGGTCGGGGTGAGGCCACAGTTTCATGGAGGCTAACTCTAGGTGAGGGGCAAGCAGAGGTCGAGACCATAGGCCTATGGAGGGTGGCGAGATGTTAGTTAGATGCCACACGAGATCAAAGGAGGAGGAGGAGATGGGTGAGATAGACATGGAGGGTATCTAATGGGGAGGTGATTGATATATATGTACTTCCCTTTTTGTTTATTTTTGATATATACTAGCTTGCATGCCAAAGAGAGTGAGGATGTATATGAGAGTTTTGAGATTTTGATCATATACCAGCCTACATGCAAAGATGGTGAGGCTGTATATGAGAGTTTTGAGAGATTGATATTATTTTGTATCAGTGTATATTGGATGGATACATAAAATTTTATGATGAGATCGATGATTGTGGATGATGTACTTGTGTTTGGAAAAATTTGATTGTTAGTTGTATATGGATGGAAACTAGGTTTTTTAGGCATGGTGGAGTTAGGTCATAGGCATGAACGGTGTTAGTTAGGTCATTGAGTTGAATTAGGTCATAGGCATGGTTGAGTCAGTTTAGGCATGATGGAGTTAGGTCAAGGTGCAGTTAGGTCATTTAGGCATGGTTGAGTTAGTTAGTTAGCATGGATGAGGTCAGTATGATAGGTGGAGTCATTTAGGCATGGTGGAGTCTTGTTTTTAATTTTGATTTAATGTCCAAGTTATTGGTAACATGGGAAATAAATGATGAGTTATATGTATGTTATGGTGTAGATTTCAAAATATTTGATATTATGGAAATGTGAAATGATTGATTGGATGTTTTTATGATGTGAATCATGGTAGATATGTATGTTTGTATTAATTTCCAAGTGTTGTAGAAAATGGAAACTAAGATAGAATATGAATAGAAAATGGGGAAAATAGGTTAGGGTAAAGAGTGGCTGAAGCTAACCTCCAAGGGCCCCATGCCCTAGGAGTGCCCTACATAGCCCCGATGAAAAGGGGCCTCAAGCCGATGTAGTTCTCCCATAAGCTAGGGAAGAATATGATGAATTAGAGGAATGGGTTGGTAGGTTTTAGGTATGATTGAGTGTAGGTCATAGGCATGGTTGAGTCTTAGGTGATAGGCATGGTTGAGAGGTGGTCAAATGGGTGATTTTGGTTGATTTTGGTGAAAGAGGAAATTCTTAAAATATAGGTATCGATGGTCTAGTCCTATATAGGATAATCAATAAGTAATGAGGAAGGTGAATGGTAAGAGGTGGTAAAAGAGCCACTTAATTGATAAGAACCCTAATGAGTCTACCATACCCAAGATGGGCTTATGAACTTAAGACCCTAAAGGTGTTGCATAATGGACTATTCTAAGGGTGAAGAAAGTCACATGATCACAAATGTCACAGTTGTGGAAAGTCCCTTGAGGTAGTAGGAAATTAGGGTGAAAATGGTGATGAAGTGTGAAAGGGTTGGTTTAGCATAACTTAGTGTGTGAGATAACATGCCTACTTGGCAAGAAACCCAAAATCAAGATAGGCAAGTCCATGACGAAAAATCTCTCTTTTTCTTTTTAGTTTTTTTTTTCATAGACTGATCAATGTGGAAGTCTATATGGGATGAGTATATTTTTGTCCTTGAGGTCTTCGCGAAGCTGATCGATGCGGGAAGCTTCTGAATATTTTATTGTATTTTTGTAGGAATAGTCTTCTTTTGTGATAGACTATATGTAGTATGACTTTATATAGTTTCCTTCGAGGAGCAATTTTATTTATAGTGGAAAAGAGAAAGAGTAGATGTCCTTTTGAGGGAGTCATCTTTTTGCTGAAGTTTGACTCAAGGAGTTGAATCCCATTTTTTTTTTAGATGTTTTTTAAGTCATGGAAAAGACTATAGAGGAAGATTAGGTTCTTGTTTAGAAGACAAAACCATAACACACAGAGGTTAACTATGAAAGAGGTGGTTTCAAGTGATGAATGACCATGGGATTCCATCTTTAAAAAGATGAAAAGTATCCATGAGAATCATGTCTATGAGTAGAGCCATGGTACTCATATTGAAGATAAGGTTGAAAGGTGATGGGTAATCACATGATTCTTGTTTAGTCATTGATCCTCAAAAATGGGTAATATGGAAGGTGAAAAATGCTCAAGGGATGAGTGGTCAATTGATAAAAGTGATATAGGACTTGATGTCAACAATAAAATGGTCAAAGATGCAAGGCATTGAGGGGCTCAGTTTGGGTTTACCTTCGAGTGAAGACAAATGATAAGCACCTGATCCATAGGCATGGGTAATGATATAGGGTCCAAGCCAATTAGGAGAAAATTTTCCCCATTTACTTTTCTCTTCTTTGGTTACATGTTGATTTTCCTTTAGGATGAGGTCACCGACCTAGAAGGTGTGTTCATGGACACATTTTTCATAGGCACACTTGATATGTTTTTGGTAGATTTGGAGATGGTCAAGAGCATTGAGACGATGTTCATCTAATAACTCAAGTTGTGCTAAATGGTCCTAGTGAAAATCATCATCATTGAGCATGTCTTGTAGTGAGATGTGAGAGAGATGGAATCTAGACTTCGAGAGGCAAGAAAACCTCGTACCATAGACCAAAGAAAAAGGTGTGGCAAAATTTGAAGTGTGAATACTAGTGCGATAAGCCCACAAGGCGAAAGGAATGTGCGTATGCCAATCCTTCCAATATCATCAACTACTTTCATAAGAATTTTGTTCAAGGTTTTATTGGTTGATTCTTCTTGGCCATTGGTTTGTAGTAATAAGGTGATGAGAAACTTGAGTTGAATGCCAAAATCATCACACAACTTACATAGGGTTTTGTTTTTGAATTTCTTTCCATTATCAGTGATGAGATGGTGAGGAACACCAAAGTGACAAATGATGTGATGGTTGATGAATTCACATATTTTCTCGAGCTTTTGTAGAAATGAGGGGAATGGATTCTACCCATTTAGTGTAATATTCAGTAGTGGTAATAATCCATTGATGGCATTGTGAAGAATGGGGATTGATCTCTCCGAAAAGATCCAAGCCCCATTGAGAGAAAGGCCAAAGGTCTCGTGTGACCTATAAGGCATGACTAGGTGTGTGATGAAGATTAGCATGTTGCTGGCATTTCACACAACATTTGACATAGTCACAACAGTCACGGTTTAGGGTTGGCCAATAATAGCCAAGGTGAAGAATGCATTTAGTGATAGCTAAACCACTAAAGTGGCCTCCACAAATTCCATCATGAACTTCCTTGATGGTGTAGGGAATTTCAGAACTTGTAAGGCATCGTAAGAGAATACCATCAAAGCCACGCACTTATAAAGGAGACCACCCATGATGACATAGTGAGAGAGACACTTTTAAGAAAGGCACATTGTCCATTATGAGTGAGATCGGGAGGTAGAATGGAAAGGGAAAGATAGTCTATAAACTACTTATACCAAAGGTCACATGGGTCAGTGTAAAATGGTTCCATGGAGTGGACCTCATGAGGTAAATAAGAGGGTGATTGTAACCTTTGTATTGTGACAAAGATTTTAGAGTCGATAGAAGGTGAAGTGGGTATCTGAGAAGCCAGGCAGGCCATGGTATCCACAAATTTATTGGTAGAATGTGGGGTGGTTTGAAGTTCATAACAATCAAAGGTAGTCAAAAGTATGTCTACATGATGTTTATACTTTTGAAGTATTTCATTACGACAATTGGTATATACCATTGACTTGATTTACAACCAGTGGGAATCACCAAAGATATTGATTGACTTAACATCTAAGGCATAAGAAGCCTAGAGACCCAATACTAGTGCTTCATATTCGGTGATATTGTTTGTACAATCAAAATCTAGTTTGAAAGATAAAGGCATGGGTTCACCACCAAGAGGAATGAGGATAACACCAACACCACCCCCACATGCTGACATTTGGAACCATCAAAGAAGAGGGTCATTTGGTAAGTGGTATCATCCAAGGAGAGGGTAGAATGGATTCATCTAGAAAATCAAAGTTAGAGGGTTGATTTCTAGAAAGAGGTGCATCTGCTAGTTGGTCAATGATGGTTTGGCCTTTGATAGACTTTTGATGGATGAATTTGAGGTCAAGGTCGGCAAAGAAGCATGAGCCAACATGCAACACATGTTGATGTTGGTAGGGTTTGGCATACATGTAATGTAGAGGGTCAGTATTGGTGATGACAAAGGTTTTGTGGTTGAGTAGGTAATGATGAAATTTTGGTGGTGACAAAAAAACTAAGGCTAAGAAATTTTTTTGGCATGGGTGTATCTAGTTTCATAGTCCAAAAGGGTATGACTTATGTAATAAACCACTTTCTCTCTGTGTTGCTCATGTCATGATGAGCAAGCATAACACCTAAGGAATGGTCATGGGTGAAATGTATAGGTAAAAGGGTTGGTCATCCTTAGAGGAATGAGCACTTTGGTGGTTGAAGAAGGTATTGTTTTAAGGTGTCAAAGGATTTATGGCATTCATCATCCCATTTGAATGAGACATCCTTCTTGAGGAGATGATGAAATGGTTGATAACGGTCGAAAAGTTGCGAGATAAAATGATGAATAGATTATAACTTACCTTGCAAGCTTCAAAGTTGATGAGAGATTAGTAGGTGGAGGAATTTCAAGAATAGCCTTCACTTTAGTAGGATCAACTTCTATGCCACATAAAGAAATGATGAAACCAAGGAGTTTTCCTAAAAGTACCACAAAGACACACTTCTTAGGTTGAAGGTGAACACAATACTTGATAAGGTGGTCAAAGATGACCTTAAGGACTTCAGTGTTCAACCCGATGTTTGATTTGGCAAAGAAGGTCATCTACATAATCTTCCAATATGTGATGCATGATGTCATGGAAGATATAAGTCATGGCTCGTTGATATGTAGCACCAACATTTTTAAGGCCAAAAGGCATGACTCGATAGCAGAAGGTCCCCAAGGAGTGATGAAGGTAGTTTTGTGTTGATCTTCTAGAGTGAGTAATATTTGATTATAACCTTGAGAAACCATCCATGAGTGATAGCATTTCATGGCCGGTGGTGAGATCAACTAGTTGGTCAATGCCTGGTAGGGGAAAATCATCTTTGGGACAAGCTAGGTTGAGGTCACGGAAGTCCATGTAAATGTGGAGTCCCCTATTGCTTTTTGTGATAGGAACGATGTTAGAAATCCATTAGGGATAGTCAATGGGTAGGATGAAGGAAACCAAGAGAAGGCACTGAAGTTCTTCTTTGACTAGAAGAGCAATGCGAGGATGCATTTTCCATAGCTTTTTTTTATGGGTTTGGCATTAGGAATGGTTACGATATTGTGGACCATGATTTTTGGGTCAATACCGGGCATATCGGCATAGGACCAAGCAAAAGTGTTGCTATGGTCCCAGAGGAAAGAGGTAAAAGCTTCCTGTTTAACAACATCTAAAGACTGACCTATCTTTAGAATGTGTGGGTCATCCTGAGTATTAATGTTGATTTCGATAGTCGATTCATTCAACATGGTTTGTGTCTCAAAGGGTAATGACTAGTGAATATAAGAATCTTCCACACCATATAGGTGAGGATAGACTCATCATCCTGACATTGAATGACGTTAATAGAAGGTGTATCATCATCATCATGTCAGGATATAGGAAGGGAAGAGAAGAAGGAACCTCACCATCACGTTGATAGGTTAGAGGTCCCAGGGAAATCATGTTTACAAAAAAAAAAAAGTTAGGAGGAATAGATTCGGGATCTATGGACTCCATGGGTGAAGATGGTGATGTTGGTGAATGGGGTGGAGAAGGTTTTCTTCCTCAATGAGGTCGACATGGGCCTTCTTGAAGGTGATGTGGTAAATCCAATGCCACTATGATCATTGTGTTTATGGGTGGTACATGAAATGACAATATGGTGGCCTTGTTCATAAAAACCAAAGCCAAAGCCTTTCCATGCACAATGGTGAAGGAAAGTGTGGGTGAAGCGGCAGTTTAGTAAGGGATTGTAGGTCAGATGAAAATGGTCATGTTTGGGATGGAGGTTTGGGTGAATAAGTGGCAATATCAAGTCCCCATATGTTAGGTTAGTGCAAAGGTGGGGAGGACCATAAGGAAAAACCTCACCTATGTGGTAGTCATAACGAGGGTTGACGACATAGGTTTCCATACTCTTGCAGAGTGAGGAATGTGTCGATATTGTATAGGTGGTACTCCCCAGAGTGAGGCATTGAAAAACACCTTCTAAGGGATCAATAGTCGATATGTGGGTGGCAGGGGATAGATGAATCACTAGATGATTGGGAGGAGGGGTAGTGGTTGGTTGGGAAGCAGATGAGGCAACTTGTAGAGGGCTGGTGGTAGTAGGGAATAATAGGAGTTAGATGTGGGAGAGGTGGTGGCAACATTGGTGGATGGGGTCATGGGTGAAGGAGAAGTGGGGGTAGTGGCAGATGCCTTGACCAGTACAAGTACATCATTGGGCCGGTACAACATGTTACAAGTTTTGAATGGTGATGGGTTGGTGGGGATGGTATAGTTATGTCCTTCATGCTCAATTTTACATAACGGTGTAAAGTTGAAGGGACACAACCCATGATGCAAATCCAAGGTCTTCCGAGCAATAGGTTATATTGGAACTCCCCCTCTAAGACATAGAATAATTCCAAGATAGTGCGAGGGCCCACGCAAACATGAAGGATAATGGTGCCAAGGGTGGAGGTAATGGCATCATTGAAGGAGCAGTAACATAATAGGTTATTATGCATACAATTAGAAGGGATACACATTTGATTGTATGCATGGGAGGAAATGATGTTAATGCTAACACCACCATCGATCATGATGTGTCATATGCATATGTTATCGATATAGATATATAAAATGAATAATAGGTGGGATCAAGGTCATCCGACTGAGAGGTACAATCTCCTCATCGAGAGAAGGGAGGGGGTGACTTGAGGAGTGGGCATGGGGGTAGAAGAAGGAGATGATTTGGTAAGTGAGGCCACATGGTGAGGGGTGATAATCGAGGCCACTAGTGTGGGGTCATTGGGTAAAACTTCAATGGATTGTAAAACCTCGATAAGGGCTTGTCTGTGGATTCAAAGTTTGACAAGATCATACAAAGACATCTTTAGAGGAGACTGATGTAATTGTTTTATCATTGCATGATGGGTAACCCCATCAAAGATAGGGTATGTAGGTCCACATGGATGGTGATTTTGGGTGTGGGTGTAGATGGTATATTGGGCACAGGGTTGGTTGATGGGCTAGTTGCTTTTTCTTTTCCTTTGTCTTTCTGAGCGTGGGTAGCAATGTGAACCATGTTAATCTGAGGGGAGGTGGATGGAGAGGGTGTGTCATGAAAGGTATAATGACATGAGGGGAAAAATCCTAGCGGTGGATAAGAGCCTTGTGAAATGAGTAGGGCACACTAACATTTGGGTGGTGATTTGGCCAACTCTCTAATACGACCATGTTGATCTCAAATTTTGGAGGTGGGAAAAATGGTTGTGGGGGTGGAGATATTGATCACTGAATGGGTAAAGGATGATGATGTGTGGTGATAGGTGAAGGTGGAACATGGTCCTCATCAAGAAGGTCATCATCATCAAAGTTTTTTTAGAGGGACAAAGTTGGAGAAGAATGGTCTTTAGAGCCTTACAATTTTCTACATCATGTCCTAACACACGATGATAGGCACAAATCTTGGTTTCATCAAACCCTTTTGGTTTGGGTTTGAGAGGATCGTAAGGTCAAGCGGTGGTAATGTGATGATGGAAGTCTCTAAGAGATTGGTTAAAATGTTGGCATAGGATCCCGCTAATGGATCACAATGGGAAGTGAGTGTGGGTTTGGGTACAAGGTGTGGATGATCATGAGGGAAGAGAATTTATAGGAGGAGGAATGGGTTGGCCCACTGGTTTGGTAGTGGTGTTGTCTTAGGTTTTGATGGCATCTATTTGGGTAAAGGCATGGTAGAAGAGCTAGCGATGGAAGGTTTTGTTGGTTTGACTACCTTATTGAGGGTAGTGGATTCTTATCTTTGGGTTGCACCTTCTTGGGTAAAGGTGACATGGGGTACAGATGTAGAAGGGAAAGTAGATGGTGGAAGAGGATGGGTTACCCATGGGGGAAACTGAGTTGTGGTGGAAGTGGTTGGTAGAGGTTGGGTAGATGGCATGGGTTGAAGTCATATAGGCAAGGTTGGGGTTATAGTAACTGGTGGAGGTATAGGTGGCAAAGTGCATGGGTGAGGGTGAGGGTGAGGGTGTTTGGTTTTTGGTGAATGAGGTGTAACAAAGGCTCATGATGTAGTAGTAGGTTGTTTAGCTTTTGACTAGCCTTGGGTAGGAGACTGTTTGATCAGGGTAGATGGATGGGGCCCTAGGATGGATGGAAAAGGGGGAAGGTGACAAAGGTGTGGTAGGTGAGACCGTGTATGTGGCCTAGAAGGTTGGGTTTTCTTTTTAGGTGGAGGGATAATGTTGGTGTGGGTTTAAGATGATGCTACTAAGTCCAATTTGATGGGGTGAGTAAGGCTTGATGTCGGCATGACACCCAAGGTAGTGATGGGTCTAGATATAGATGAAGACATAGGTGTGGGTAGGCTTTTAGGTTTTGAAATGGTTTTAGTCATGGGTAAAGGTTTGGATGTAGGTAGAGATGATGAAGAAGAAGATCATTTCAATAGGCATGGTCAATGTTGATTTGGTTGCTGAAAATACCTTTGGGTAGATCATGGAAGTATCTTCAGAAACATTTGCATTTGGGTCAAAAAGGGGAGCCAAGACATCCCTAGAGCATGGAATTATCAACGTAATCCAAGCGATCAGCCAGCCATGAAAATGGGACTATTGAAGAAGAAGATGGAGTTGGTTTGGTGGAAATCCTATAAATATGTCTGTGAGACAGGGAATTGGCTAGCCTCGACTCTATAGGTAAAAGAGTCGAGATCATGTCAATGGGGTTCTGGATGCTGAGGGGAACTTCCCCCAATAGGTAGAGGCATGTCTGATGAGTCTCCCATGGGTAGGAGAGATAATAGGTGGGGTGATGTAGACTTCTCCTTAGTGGAGAAGAAGGTGATGATGATTCTCCTATGGATGGGAGAATAAAAAGTGTTGACTATTTGGTAGGTTGTGAGGTAGATAGTGAAATGGTATTGGTAGGAGGTGTGGGTTCCTCCATGAGAGCAGGGGGAGATGAAGGGGACTCCTCTGTGGGTGAAGGAGTAAAGGGGTATGCTCCTATGGGTAGAGGGGATCATGCCAAAAATTTCCTCAATAGATGAAGTAGGTAGGTTTTGAGGAATGGTTGGTATGATATCAAAAACCATGTGGACTTCATGGACATTGTTGTTCACTGGATGAAGGTTCACTATTTTGATTAGATGATGGTTTATGATTAGGGAATGAATTTTTAAAGATGTGAAAATTTTGATTTGTTGGTAGCATGTTTGGTTGTCCATGACAAGGTCTCCATTATCTATCATCTCTTGGACAATGTTCTTAAAATTTATGCAATTACCATCACTATGGCCTTTAACATGATGGTAATTATAGTAGTTGTGTTCTTTATACCATGCAGGCATAGGATGAGTAGGATCAAAACCTGTATGAGGTTTTATGGGAGGAAGTGTAATGGCTCTAAATTTAAGAAGCTTTTCCAAGACTGAAGAATAGGGCTCTCCAATCAAGTGTACTTCCGTTGCCCACCGGAGTTGAAAGGCCTAGATGGGAGAAATATTGGAAGAAGGTTGGGCTTGATTAGAAGGATGAGGTGGTCCTACCTTGAGGACTACCACATTGGCAGATCCTTTGGGATTTGAATAGTTACTTTGGGGTTTTGAAGATGAAGAAGAGTCATTTGATTTGAATGGGGCATTCTTGTTTCATAATTGGATTTTCTTTTCTTCAATGGCACAAATTTCTAGTTTTCATGCCATGGTGAATGCTTCATCAAAGGTTCGGAAGGTTTGTACTTACAGAGTTGGTGAGATGTGTCTAGCACAAGCTCTAGTGAACAACTCAATAAGTTCAGTCTGAGGTAGTTGGAACGTCAATTGGTTAATAAGACTTCACCAATGGGCAACAAAATCTATGATAGATTCATCTTCATACTTGTCGGTTGAATAGAGATCGGTCATGGTGACTTTCTTGGTAACATTGATTGAAAAATGGTCTAAGAAAGCTTGGGCTACTTGATTAAAGGAATAAATGGAATGTCGAGGTAGTCCACTATACCAATCCAATGTTGGTCTTCAAGGACATTGGGAAAGTTTGTAGGAGCAAAGCATCATCATGGGTGATTAGGTAGCACCCATGTTTGAATGACCACAAGTGTTTGTTGTGGGTCTTCTTTACTATTGAAGTGATTGAATTTAGGAATTTCCCAATGCACATGGGTAGGGGAGAATGGGAATAGATGGATGGATAGGCTCATTACATATTTCATCATAAGTTAAAGAATTATGGGAGCCAGAAATAGATGCTTCTAAGGTCTACATCTTTTCCATCATCATTTTAATGAGGTCATTAGTAGGTTGGGATGAATGGGTGCCCCCTACAGAAAAAGGGGGTTGATGTTGAATGTATGAGGTGGGTGGTATGCTAGTGTATGGTGGTGCATGAGTATGAGAACTACGTAGAGGAATAGATGTAGGTGGCACATAGCCAAAATAAGTGATAGATGAGGTCGGGGTTGTTGGTAGTATGTGTAAGTGGGTGGGGTAGTTGTAACAACTCTAGTGGTGATTGGGGGTAAGGACTGCGGGATAGAAAGGATGAGGTTTTGAAAGGGGTGTAAGTTTCCAACACCGGAGGTGGTTGTGATGTAATAGGTATATGTGAGGTAGCGGGTGCAGATGGGGCTATACTTAAAGTGGTTGTTGAGGGACAATTGATGTCATGGGTGTGATAGATGATGTAGATGTTGTAGTTATAATGGTGGGGATCTAGCTGAGACACCACATGTGGTAAAGTGGATGATGGTAGCCCCAGCTGGTGCTAGCTAATGATGTAGAGGTGGGGGTGAGAGAAAGAGGGATAGATATGGGCATGCCATATATTAACTATCTTGAGGAATCTCGGTGGAAGAATGAGCAAGGTAGTACTGAGGGCAAGTGAGATTCTGTCAAGGAGTCTTACAAACTCCTCATCACCGTAGTAGCGATGGGGATAAGTTGAGTCGATCCATAGGTGACAGGATGGATGGTGGTGATGGACTAGGTGGGAGTGGTTGATGATGATGGTGAAATACAAGGGCATTTAGTTTGGCTGTGAGTCAACACCATGTGAATCAACATATATCAGGTGAACTGTACTCTATAAATGACACAAGGAACAATAGAGATGGGACAAAAATAGATTATGAGAGGGAAATTTGGTAAATGTTTTGACTAAAATCAAAACAGAGTGAATGCTGGTTACACTAACCGATGATGGTTAAGGGGTGACCGATGATGGTCAAGGGTGATCGATGATGGTTACATGAACCGATACCGGTTACTGTGAGAAAACAATAGTTTCAGCAAATGAGGTAGAAAATGATGACTTGTCGACAGAAAGTTGTATTTGATGACTCTTATATCAGAGTACAAAGAGAGTACAATGATACACAAAGACTCTAAATAAAGAGAAGATGAGATAAGTGTCCTTTGGGTAAACTAACCAAAAGAACAAGGAACCAACACCGGTTAGGTAAACCGATGATGGTTAGATGTAAACCAAAGATGATGGTTGTTGGACCGATGTTGGTTATTGTGAAATCTGAAGAATGAAGAAAAATGGATTTTTGTGAATTTAGATTGGATGAATAATCAACCTAGAAGTCTTGGGGATGATAAGATGAGGTCTTGACACACTCAGAGAAAGTCAAAATACTCCAACTGTGATGGCGGAGTGTGAAAGGAAAAAAAAAATGAAGAATCGTATCCTCACACCTCAAAATGCAAATCAAGAACAAAGCTAAGAAAACACACGTAATCCTAAAAGTGAATTTTATGTTGGTTTTAGCTTATGCTATTTAAGACTAACATGTGAATTTAGAATAGAGTTTTTGGTTGGGAAGGCTTCCTACAAGAAGGAAATTCTAAAGGTGAGGTTTCAGGTTATGTTTTGGTGGGGGGGCCATTCTCTGATGGGGTACTGGACAGAGATAACCAAATTGGGTGCCCACTATCAATCCTCTGATCATGTGATCATTGAAAACTTCTTCCGGGTGGGATGTTGTTTAAGAAGATGTATAAATTTCAAATTTGTGTAGTTTGGAAGAGAGAGAGAGAAAAACAAGTGCTTTCTATGATTCAATTGTGTCAACCATCAGCTAGGCATGACTTCCAACATATAGGTTGCCCTCATTTTTAATGTGAGCTATAATGCAACAAATCAAATGTAATGCAAGTGTTTTAAACCCAAATCAAATGTGATATTCATGTAACAAGTGATGAATA
Organism: Taxus wallichiana var. yunnanensis; assembly: GCA_018340775.1. Taxonomy (NCBI): domain Eukaryota; kingdom Viridiplantae; phylum Streptophyta; class Pinopsida; order Cupressales; family Taxaceae; genus Taxus; species Taxus wallichiana. Next base: position 107,654,030 of record CM031244.1, on the reverse strand, counting down.
GGAAGAGGGATGCTCTTTCACTAATGCAATGCAAGAAAGAAAGAAGCAATTCATTTTAAGCACCAAATGACAAATGTCATTTAGACAATTAGAAGAAAGGAATATTACCAGGAGAAAGATTAAATGTGTATTTTTTGAAAAGAAAGAAACACACAAGAAAGTTTTCCCTATATGAAGAAAATGCAATGAACCCAAGAGAGGGTCCCACTGAGCATGCCAAAATGTTTCACCATTTTCTTTATGGATTTGATGAAATAGATAAGGGTATGGGCCAAGGAGGAATACCTATTGTGATGGTCGGTTTAAAGGTCATTGCACGCACATTTTGACTTCTTGATCCAATGCTGACTGTGAGAGCTTCCTTTTGGCTAGGAGGAACTACCTAAATACAAAACAAGACCACAAAAGAGAGTTAAATAGTATATGATAGTGGACTGCCTAGCATATGCTAGATCCAGAAGTGTGATACTTCCTAGAAGGCCATCAATCCACTATTTATAAATCAATATAAAATAACTTAAACATGTAAATAAAAGAATCTAGTGCTAGCATTCTGATTTGGGTGCCTCATATTACTATCAATGTTCGATCTATTAAATACTAAAATGTATGTAGGTAAAGGTTTTGGGTTGGGTTGGTGGGTAGGTAAGTAGTAGTGGTCTGTGGGTCACAATAGAGTCTTTTGTAAGGTTGGGTAAGATTTTGGGTTGTTTTGGGTGAGGTAATTAGGTTTTTGGTCCAAACAATTTATCGGACACATAGAGACGATGTCGGTCAGGGTGACCGATGTCGGTTTAGGTATGACCGATACCGTTTAGGGTGACCGATATCGGTCACTGTGGAAAGTGGCAGGGAGTCGGGGAGGGTGTTTGGGCTCTCTTCTATCTTGGAACAAAGAGTTGGAAAGGTCTCTGTGGGGGAGGGTGAGGTGACAGGTCCAAGATAGGTGTGGTAAGGTTTTGAGTGAGGTTTGGGGTAGGCTAAGGGTTGAGTTGTTAGGTTGGGTTGATAGTCACAATGACCGATATCGATTAAGGAGACCGATGTCGGTATAAGATAAGGACCACCATGGTTAGGGTTAACCAGTGTCGGTGATTATGGGGAACTGGAAGATGTTGTAGAATGAGTTTTGGGTCCTCTCTGATGATTACACAAAGAGTTTGGAGGGTGTTTGTGAGGTCTACGTGAGGGAGGTAGTTTTGGGATAGGTTTTTGTGAAGTTTAGGTGGGGTGTGAGGGGTGGTTGATAGAGAGAAAGCTTGAGGGATAGATCTAAGTAAGAACAATGAATAGATGAAGGCAAATAGAGAATACAACTACAAGTGATAGAGGAGAAACCAACTTACTTGGAGTTTAAAGGGTTCTAAATGCCTGTAGTGGTGGAGAGGTGGTTGAGATGCTTGGTGAAGGTTGATCTGTGGAATGGTGCTTAGTTCTTTATGACCATGCTTCCCGAAAATGCTACCATGAATGCAAATACCTTCGATCAGTCTTGGTGCTGGCTATGGTTGTCTGGATGTGTGAAAGGGCTCTGGTTCTTGCTTGCATGTAGATCTCCTTCATTCCAAAACTTGAGAATGTGGCCAACCTCTCAAAAAGGTTACCAAAATGAATATATGGTAACCGATGATGGTTTAGGGTGACCGACATTGGTTTAGGGTTGATCAGTGTCGGTTAAGGGGGAAATCCTAGGTTTACTAAAAATGCCAGATCTTGGCAATCTTTTGGGCCAACTCTGTCTATCTCTCATGGATCAAAATGGAATGTTACATTTTAATGAGTGGGAATGTGGTTAGAGGAGAATAGGCATGTGATTTTAGGGTTGTACTAAGTCTTAGTTCATTAAGGTAGGTAGGACTAAGTCTTAGTTAGTTATGGTGAGTGAATATTGAGTCCTAGTAAAAGGGAAACATGCTAAGAATAGGTTTGTGATGAGGTGTCTAGGTGAGGTGGTGGGGTGAGGTGGAAATTAGTTTAATTAGGTAATTAAATAATGAATATTGTGAGGATGAGTATCACTTTAATTATAAATAATTAAACTAATATTAATGTGCAGAAATGATGTTTCCTTTGAATTATAAAGTGATGATTTAAAAATGTCAACAAAACTATTTTAATAATGATGATATTTTTATATGAGCTTATAATTGTTTGATCTTTGTTTTTGGGATTAAATAGTTCAAAAAGTGATGATTGTCATAATGGTTACTTTGAACAGATGCCTAGATCTAGATGGAATAGATGGGGAACTCCATAGGGTTCTCAATCCAATGCAAAGTTGTCCCGATAGATACATATTCTCACCATATTGAGATTCTCCTCATGGTGGAAGAAGAGGTTATAACTTTTTTCGGGCCATGGAACTATTGTCCGTCAAGTGGTTCTTCTCATATCTCAATCCATTTCAATTCTAGAGAGCCTATCCTTTGGGAGTCCTCTAATTTATTGATCGCACAAATAATCATCCTGTTTGCAACTTACGTGAAGTAAATTCCCCACATACTTTGCATCACCAGTCACCTTCTAATCATGCCAATTTTGTCTCTCACAGGCCAGCCCACTCCAATCCTCTTCCTCATAATGAAGAGAGTAATCTGCCATTACACAACTTAGGAAATTCTAAAGCATAACCCCTCCCTTCTCCTAAATGGGTTAGGTCATCTTCGACCATACCGAAGGAGTTATGTCTGGTCAAATGGGTAAAATTTGAAGTGGATATTGAGTATGGTGCAATGACACACATAGTTCTAAATCTGGAATCATATGAGTACATAAAACTTAGGGTAGCTGATGGTACTACAGTGCTTGATTTGGATGGAGATGATTAAACTATGATACTTGGATTTTGACTTTGAACTTGCTATTTTGAGCCTGTGGTTCTTTGACTTGGTGACATTATGATTTGATCATATTTTGATTCGAGATGCACATATTATATTATTGTGATGTGAATGTTTAATCTTTGAGGTTGCATATATATAAATGTTTAGAAAAGATTAAATTCTATATTTTAATGATGATTAATATGGTTTAGAAATATTTAATGCAAATTATATGGTTATGTGGATGACTTAGAATTAATGTTTTATTTTAATATTTTGGGTCCCCCACCCTTATATTTGTTTCTCATTATTATTATTTTCCCATATCAATTTATGATATGATTCTTAATCATCTATCATAAATTTAATCGATGGTTTTAAATCATTTGTTGTTATATCGATCAAATGGCATTATTTCATTAAAATATTATTTTATGAAGAGATCGGTTATAACTGTTTTGTGGGAGAAGAACATAAAAGAAGAAGAAGGGATATTTTGCAGAGGAGGAACATTAAGGTAATTTGCATATTGAGTTTAGTGCATTTCATTCTATATTTTCTGTGAAAATATTCTGAATGAGGCTTTGATTACAGGATTTCGATGACCTAAATTTGAGGATTTAAGTGTAAACATTTGATACAACATGCATATCTAGTTATATTACTATTATTCTGATTATCTGAATATTAATTTTTGTGCTTAATCTATAATCGATTGTTGAATTAGATCTTCATATCTAGGGATCATGAAGGTTGTTTACATATTATTCTAAGCATTTGGGTATATAAATTACCTTTTTGGCTATTGTATTTTTGATCTTTATTAAATTTTATTTCAGTGATTTTGTGCTTCTCATTTGTAAATTAGTTTCTCATCTTAATATAAAAATCATGTTGGTCTCTTACAACTTGTATTACTATGTATATGTTGTATACTTTGTTGGTATTTTTCTCACATGTTGTTATTTTAAATCAGAAATCTGAAATAAAGAGTGCATTTGATTAAAGTTTCATTTTCTATATTGTATGAAATATGGAGTAAAAAGGATAATTTATAATCGGGAGTTAAAAGGATCTATTTCAGATTATATGCAAGCATTGTTTATGCAACTAAATATAATGTATGTATGAAAGATGTTGCAAGCTTTCTTTCTTCCCTCCAAGAGGTTATCTAGTTCATAGATATCACTTTGTCGATAGGGTTGATAACATGCGAGATTATGGGTTTTGTTGTTCTTTGATGTTCTTGCTGTCTTTTTTGTTTGTTTCTTTCTTGTTTGTATATTCTCTCTTTTTCTGAATGAATTAAATGATATTCCCATAATCTTAGGTTTGTTTGTCTATAAATGATTTAAGATATAAAATACCCTACACTTAGAATATTTTCTAAGTCCCTTATACGATTAAAGTTGGTTCGATTATGTCTTAACCTTTTACGATAGGTAAAAGGGTTGATTAGTTTCGGTCAATTTTTTGTCGACAAAAAATTTGGTGAATCCATTGAGGACTTTCCTTCTAATTTATTCTTTCACAAACAATTTTATTTTAACTATTTGTTCTTTTGGTGTTCATTTCCTAAATTACCATCACAGATGCTACACCTGTCATACAACCAGATCTTCCTTTAGAGAACGCACAACTAGATATTAGTGCTGACATTAGAACCTTTGCTTGGAATACTAACAAAGATTTTGAACAATTCATCAACGTTGTCATTGTCCTTGATACTGAAGAGGATAAATCCCTCCAAATTTATCACCTTTCTAGAAATCAGTTATAAACACAATAAGATATCTTAAACAAAAACAAGCAAATTCAGGAAGAAAAAGAGGTTGTCCTTAAAACAGTTAAAACCCGCAAGGTATTACCTTTAGACCCTGAAAACGATAAAAAAATGTTGAAACATCTCTCTGCTGATATATTTGATTTAGCATTTTATATTTCTAAAATGGAAAACAAACCTTCTCCAAATAATGATGACAATAAAGAAGATCGGAGAAGGAGAAATAATCGACGAATACCCAATTTTGAAGACAATCGAGACATGGGAAATGTAACTGATGATAGAGGTTTTGATGATGAATTAAATTCATGGATCAAGGGTAATCCAACGAGATATCAAAATAAACCCACCCAAATTACCTTCTTTGAAAGGAATTACTTTACCTAATTTTTCAAGAGACACATGCAAGTCATGGGAAGATCACCTTGATGCTTTTAAATTGATTGGTGGTGTTATTGGCATTACCAATGAAAGAAAATTCCTTACGTTGTTTTATCATACTCTCCAAGGAAAATTTATAAAGCCTTTTTCATTTTACCTTCCAAATCCATTTCATCCTGGACAGAAATAGAAGAATGGCTAGATAATTGTTTTGTAAAAGACAAATATGAGTATGAATTACTTAACGAGCTTTCTAACATTTTGATGGTTGTTGGAGAAACTTGTTACCACTTCACCATCTATTTCACTAAGCTCAGACAAAAAATACCAGGAGATGTTAGACCTCCTAAAAATATTGCTCATCTTTATTATTGCAGTGCCTTGCCTTTGAAGTATAGGTTAGCTCTTGAAGATAGAGAAATCATTGATTTTGAGGAAACCATTACTTTCTGCATTGACTACGAGAAGAAGCTCAAAAGGATTGGTTTTAAAGATAGAGCTTCTACAGTATGTCTGCTGATAATGCATAAATTTTAAATGTTATCCACAATCTAGGTAATGATTTGGTCACCATCAAGCAATAATTAAATGACCAACCTTCTAGTTTAAAATACCATACAGCCTTAGGTAAGATGAAAACTAAACCCAAAGAACTGTATTGTGGGATTTGTGAAGTAGATCATGATCCTTCTACATGTGTTGCTGCTAAAAAAATTAGGAAATTCATTAAAGGAAAAAATGTTGAGGACATGTGTAGTTTTGTGGATTGTGAAGTAAATTATGTTCAAACGAGTTCCAAAGATTATTCAAAGAAGGATGATAGCCAAGAAAAAGGTAAGGATAATTATGTTAGTAGTTCTAAACCTAAGACATCTAATGATTCTGATAAGTCTAAATCTATTGATGTAAGAAATTCTAAACCTAATGATGTGGATAAGGACAAGCCTTAATACCAAACAACATCTAGTCTTATACCTAATGCAAATGCTCCTTATAGATTAAAAAATTCTCGATATCAATTATAGACCCAAATCATACATTAAATTTGGTTTGTTTTATGAGGGTTATGACATTGTTGTTGATATGAAAAACTCTTGTAGTAATTTGACTATGTTTGAAAGTCTAAATTTGTCTAGATAGTTTGAAAAGTTAGTTGTTGCTCATAAAAATAAGACTGAATCAAAAACTATAGTAGCTTTGCAAGAAGAAGAAAGTAATGAAGAATATGAGGTATTAAATACATATAGTAATCCTACTCCGGATTATATACCTCCATTCTATATTACTGTTAAAATTCAAAATAAAATTATCCATAATTGTATTATTGATGTGTGTGCTTCTAAAAATATAATGCCTAAGTCTATTGTTGATCAGTTAGGCATACCATATGAGACTGATAATAGGAAGCTTACTAGATTTGATTCAAAGCAAAAAAAATGTTGCGGAAAATTTAGGGATATTGTTATTAAGGTTGCACAAGATGAAAGAGTTAAATTCATGGGAAATGTGCATATTTTAGATATCCCTGCCAATTATTCAATGTTGTTGGGCAGAGATTGGTCCCAATACACTAGTGCTTATGTTGGCCAAGATCTTATGTGGGCTCCTGTAGGTAACACTATTGTATTTTTACAAAGAGAAGAATGGACATGAACTCCTATCGAAGGTATGGTAGCATCCTCTATTTCCTTCGTAGATACTGGACATGGGTACTTATGGTTTGATCTATCTAGAAATTAATACTTTTGATGATGTAGATTTTCAACATGTTAGGAATGTTCCAAAAGATGAAATTAGGTAAATGTACTTTGACGGGATTGTTCGCAAGTTGGGAATGGTGCTAGAATTTTTTTCAAATCTCCTTTAAGTAAGACTTTGTGTTACACTTATCAGCTATATTTTGAATCAACTAACAATACTACTAAGTTTCAAGCCCTTTGTTTAGGATTATAGAAATATCTTGAACTGAAAATTAAGAGATTGATGGTTTTTGCTAATTCGAATTGGTTATAAGATAGGTCAAGAGGATTTATAAGACAAACCAAACAAGGTTACATCGATACACACAAAATTTTTGCTCACTTTTAGAAAAAAATTAAGCATTTAATATAACACATATCTTTCAAGAATTTAGTTTTGATGTTGATAATTTTTCTAGTTTTGCCGCAAACCCTTTAGTTTTAGAGGTTTTTCTTGATTGCAACCTTGAAGAGGTCTACAAACCTTTCATCCCCACAATGAAACAAATTGTCCTATTTTCCAATGTGATGAGCATATTTTTGTTTCTTAGAAGGTAAATATTTTGATTATGATGACTATATTTTGAATTGTGGTGATTATTTGCAGACTGTCTAGTAATAAACTACCCGATGGTCTAGTTACTATAGAATCCATGTTTTCACCTTAGGATCATCCTAAGATATTTTCTTCTCCTGAAAGTTCTAGGAGGTTTATAGGGGAAATAATAATAGTTAATCTTGGTACTGATGATGATCCAAAGTTTTTTTATTTGGGTGCTTGTCTATCAGCAAATGAAAAGAAAGATTATGTTAAATTTCTGAAAGAATTTATTGATTTTTTAGCTTGGTCTTAAAAATATTTGAAAGGTTACAATACGAGAATTATTAAACAAAACATTCCTATAAAACCTATAATTAAACCCGTAAGGAAAAAATATAGAAGAGTGAGCCCCTTTTTGGAGGAAATCATCAATAAGGAGATTGATAAAATGTTGGATGGTGGTGTCATTTTTCTTGTCGATATTCGGATTGTGTAGCTAATCTAGTTCTAGTTAGAATGAAAAATGGATACATTTGTCTTTGTGTTAATTTTAGATATCTTAACCATGCGAAAGTGCTAAAGATAAATTTCCTTTTCCAAATATTGATAAGATTTTACAAGAGGTCACAGGTTAAAAATAATCTCTTCCGAACGGTTTCTCGTGATACAACCAAATTTATATAAATCTAGAAGGCAAACATAAAACAATTTTTACGACATGACGAGGTACCTTTTCATTCAATCGTATCCCTTTTGGTCTTATAAACAAAGGTGCCACATTTCAGAGAGCAATTCATGTTGATTTTGATCATATTCATAATTTAGATCTTTTTAGATGATTTAACCGTATATTAAATGAAGAGAAAGAAACATGTAGAACACCTTCGTGAAATATTCATTCGTTGTCATAAGTATGGGATTTCCTTAAATCCTAAAAATATATTTTTGGTTTAACATAAGGGAAAATCCTGGGTCATATCATTTCAAAGGACTATTTTTCAATAGAGCCTGAGAGATTAGAATCCATCAAAGAACTAGCCCCACCTAAAAATGTATCTGACTTTAGATCATTCTTTGGTAAAATAAATTTTGTGCAAAAATTCATTTCTAATTTTTCCTGATAAGGTTGAGATTTTTTTATGATAGTTAAGGGGTCAAGGGACCCATTCCCTATTTACAAAGGAGGCTATACCTCAAGTGTGTCTAGAAACATCCATAAAAAATGTGGCATACTAACAAAAACCACAATTATTCTATAAACTATACCTAAGCCCTGATTACACTACAGGGTTGGGTCGACCGAAATATTAAGCCCCACATTGGGATGATCTTGATTCAAATAGGGATCACCATCGAATTTCCATCGCTTGAGTTCCCATTGATCCAACCACATCAAGAGATAATCAAAAGCATCCCCGAGAGGAACGCATCACCAACCATCAACTCGATACCGGTTCCAAAGGTGATCCCAGTGCTTTGACATTTGGGAGATGAATCCAAGCTTGAACCACCTTTTTTCTTTTTACGTAGGACACGAGGGATTCTATGAAATCCAACAAGACTTTGAAATTACATTCCATCTTTGAGAAGTCTAAGGCACCACCGACCGATGAGCCCGAAGCAACATCATGTGCAGCCGAGGCCAGGTTGAAATTGGCCACCTCTGATGCAAGGTTCCTATAGAATGTGGGGAAAATCCAATGAGCAACAAACTTTACCACCTCTGCTTTTGAAGGATGCAATACTAACATATTTTCCATGAAGATGGAGGAAATACCACTATTGATTCTCGTCCACCCTTTCAAGTTAATAAACTCTGCACCCAAAACTCGATTTAACTTCACCTCCGTGTCATTGAAACAAGATATATAGAAGATCTTCCATAGCCTTCCATCAGTGAATTTATTTCTAAAATCCATCTCCCACCTGTCACATGAGAGTGCCAGTATAGGATCCCTAGGTGAAGCCATTTTCGTATCGAAAGGGGAATGAATGAAAGTGAACCACCTAACCGACTTAAATAGCCACCTTATGTCTCACACATAGGGGAGCTGCCATCGATTCCATGATGGGGAGAATCCTTTAAGACAATCATTTACAGACCCTCCCACGCAGAACAATTATTATCCACCTTCTCCCAACAATCTTGATCAATGCCTTTATTCGCCAGCCAATCAACACACTGATTGCCTTCCCTATAGATGTGTTTAATACTCCAATTTTTGAATTTGGAAAGCATCCATAAAAAATTTTACACCTCCATATCTAGCTTCCATGACACAGTTATTTTATTAATAATGGCATTTATTACAATCATGGAATCTCCTTCAATTTCCAAATTTTTAGTATTAAGGGAAGTGGCTAAATACAAACCTTTACTGAGGGCCTGAAGTTCAACAACATTGCAAGTACCTTCCTTAAGTTTGTAGGAAGCAACTCTAACCACCAAACTTGAATAATTTCAAACCAGACATCCAGCACCAAAAGCCCCCGGGTTCCCTCTTGCAGCCCCATCAAAATTAAGTTTTAAAAATCTTCTGCGGGGAGGGGCCCATTTTGAATTTTTTCTAACCAGGGAGGAAGATGCAAAATATTTCAATGATCCATCCCTAGCCTTAATAATCATCGGTTAGCTTCATTCCAACACCCTATCATGCGAGGTAAAAGGATAGGATCTAGATTAGTTTGAAGACACAGCTTTGGATATAGCCTCTTCAATCTTAAGAGGACCGATTTCATTGAATTAATTTATTCCCTAAAGAGCATTTTATTTATTTCCCACCAAATGTGTCACAGTAGAAGCACCAGGCTACACAACCAAATAGAAGAAAGAGCCCCTTAGGGGATTTAATAGGCCATCCTAAAATAACATCTCGGAGGGGATTTAGGTTGAACCCATGGAAGGCTGAGCCTGACACATAGCTAGTTCCAGCAATCCAAAACAAAGGGGAAATGCAGTAGTAGGTGATCCCTATCTACCTCTTCCTTTTTACACAATAAGCACCTGGTAGGGCCTTAAAAACCATTTTTTTCCTTCTTTCTTGAGTAAGAATCTTACCCTCAAGGCCATCGAGGTGAAGAGACCCACTTTTCGAGGGTAGTGGGAATCCCAACAATCGTTCCATATAGGGTTCTCAAAGTGACGTCCTCATGTAACAAAAGATAACCAAGATGAGGGGAGTAGGATCCTAAAGGAGCAACGGTCTAGACAATTTCATCTTGCTTATTTGATATCAAGACTTGCCTTTCTTGTAAAACAAACAAAAAATTAACTATGATCCACATTTCTCCATTGCAACATGGAAGGAATGGTATCATCCACCACCTCATAGTTTATGAGGAATGGGCCCAACTCCTCTAGTAGTTTCTTTTAATTGCATCAAAATCAGCAGAGTCCCCGAGGGCGGGGTAACCATTCTAGGGATCATCCTAGAAAAGAGCTTTCTCTTCATTCCCCACTCTCCAATCTGCATTAAATAGAAAAAGGGATCTACACTCAAGCATAAAATTCTAGATATGGGAGCCCTTGGGTGGGTTCACCACCCAAAGAATGGACTCAGGAAGGGGAGCACCTAGATATTTCTTCTAAAAACCCGACTAAGAAGACTCTTGGGATTGGAGATTAGCCTCAAGAAAACAATTTAGCACCGAGTGCCACATTTTGAAGCCCCAAGTTTAGGATACCCGCACCACTAAGCTCTTTGGGCTTAGATAAGGTTTCCCACCTGATCAATGGAAGTTTATTTTCCCTAGAGAGACCTTGCCATAGGAAATTTCTTAGAATTCCCTTTATTTTCTCCAGAACACCCTTTGGGATTTTAAGAACCGAAAGAAGATACAAAGGAGAGGCACAAAGAACTGATTTGATTAGCATTAGTATCCCAGCAAGGGAGAGCCATTTACCTTTCCAAGAATTCAACTTGACTTCCAAAGAGCTGAGAAGATATTTCCACAAGGAATTATTACCTGCACCTTTAAACAAGGGGATACCAAGATATTTGATAGGCAGGTGACCTTTTTGAAATTGAAAATATTCAGATTCTAGACTCCATTTGAATGGATACATTGAAGAAGAAGATGCAAGATTTAGCCTTACTAACTTCTTTCCCAACTATTTTTGAATACCTATCTAGAGAATCTTTTAGCTCCTTAGCTTCCCAAATGGAGAACTACCAAATAGAAAGGTTTCATCCATGAATTGCTGATGCGTGAGTGGAGGAAAATCTTATGCAATATTAAGGCCTTTGAGATTAGCTTCCACCATTTTGTTTTTGATGGATCTTCCTATGGATTTTCCACTAGGATATATAGGAAGGAGGACAAGGAATCCCCCTATCTAATACCACATTGCTGACAAAAACCCTTCCGCACTCTCATTTATTAAGACAGAGAATGATGGTCCCGAAATGTAGCCAATATCCACTCACACATATTTTTGAGAAACCAAATTTTTGAAGAATCCTAATAAGAAATCTCTAGTTAATTTTATCATATTGTTTTCATATTTCCAATTTTAGGAGCATACCTAGGGTATTTGAGGAAGAAAGGGAGCGAGTCAATTCATGTGATAGAATGAATTTTTCAAGGATAGATCTACCCGACATGAACCTCATTTGTTCATGTGAAATAAGAGGATCCAAAACAGATTTCAAAAAAAGGGCAATGGCCTTGGAAATAATTTTGTAGGACGTATTGCAAAGGGCTATTGGCCCGAAATCCCTAAAGGAGGAGGGTTAATGCAATTTAGGAAAGAGGTGAATGAAGGTGTTATTTAGCATTTTGAGCACCAAGATGGATCTTCTTGAAGCCTCAACAGCCACCCAAACATCATAGCCCACAATACTCCAAAACTTATAAAAAAAAATTGTTAGGGAATCCATCCGGCCTAGGAGATTTATTCTTTTCCATGGAGAACAAAAATTTCTCAATTTAGGAGAAGGAGAAAGGTTTCATGATGTCAGCATTTTTATTCTTAGAGATGAGTGTAGGAATGTAATCCAGAAGGTAAGTCTGATAGGCCTCAAAGGATACAACATCCCTAACCAACGGGGAGGAGAAGAAATTAATACCCTTAGAGACGATATCCTTCTGCTCTACCAGAAGAACCCCTTCGTTGTTCTTAATTTCCGAAATGAAATTTGAATTCCTTTTCAATTTTATAGAGGTATGGAAATATTTGGTGTTTCTGTCACCATCCTTTAGCCAAAGTTCCCTTGATTTTTTCTTCTAATAGATTTCCTCCCTGAGGAGCAATTCTCCTATCTCACCTAAGAGAGATTTCTCAAGGGAAAATTCTTCTTAGTGCATCCCATCTCTGAACACTTTCAAATTAAGAGCTTTCAACTCATATTCAACTCTAGCTTTTTCTTGAAAGAGATTTTTAAAGCATTTGACATTCCACTCCTGCAAGTCCTTTTTTAATCTCTTCAATTTTTGAGCCAACACAAACATCTTGGAGCCCTCAATTTTATAATAATTCCACCATTGGTCGATCCATCCTTCAAGAGAAGCATCCCTTAGCCACATTAACTCAAATTTGAATGGTGATCTAAGAGGGGAAATATCAAAATTGATAACCAGGGTCACCAAAAAATGATCCGAACCCGACCTTTCAAGCACTATGTCTTTGAGAGCCCAACTAGGACAGACCAGGAATCTATCGAGCCTTTCCACAATGTTGCTAAAACCCTTTCTTCTATTACTCTAGGTAAACCATCCCTGCTTAGGCTCTAAGTCCAATAGGGCCCCATCTCTAATGAAAGAGCAGAAATCAATTTGGGACTAAAGGTTTTAGATGATCCCCCCTTTCTTGTCCTTACTATCCGAGATGGCATTAAAGTCCCCACCAAGAATGAACAGTTGGTCCCCTAAATTAGATGTAGATATTGAAGTAGGTCCATCCAAAGGTGCTTCTTTCCCAAGATCCCAGTTGAAGAATACACATTAAAAATAAAAAAAATTAAGTTGAGAACGGTGAAAGATTACACTTACAAGTTTCAGCAAATGGGGGTGAGCTTGTAATTCCACCTTAACAGAGCTCTCTTTCCAAAGAATCCTGAGCCCCCCTGAAGCACCATTCAAACTTGAGAAGACCCCTTTCTAGCCTCTAGAAGACCTATTCCAAAGGCACTCAGCTTCAATAGTAGGCAATTTAGTTTCTTGAAGAATTACCAGACATGCTTCGAGAGGAGGGAATATAATGCTTAATCAAGCGTTGCTTGTCAGAAGGAGTTAAGACCTCTAACATTCTAGGAAAAAAATTTCATTGAAAACAGGGAAGGTTTTTCACCTTCCTAGGGTCAACAAGATCAAATTTCAAGGTACTTTGTTTCCCTGCATCCACCTCCAGTTGAGCCACCTCCTACTTTGAATTTCTCCCTCTCTTTCTATCGGAGCCACACAAAGCAACCCCCAAACCATCTTGGCTAGAAGAAATTTTAGAGGGAACCAAGACAAGGACTAAACCATCCAAAGAAAGCTCTCCCTCTTCCATGGCCCCATATGGGGAGATGGTAAAATCCATGACAAGACACTTGTTATTTGAAATCCACCCATGAAGAGTTTGCATTGAAGAAGCCTTCCCTCGCATAATTTCTTCCTTTATCAAGGAGGCAAGAGCTCCTAATCCTTATGAACCTCCTCTGCTTCCTTCAAAAGTGAGCAAGAAGTAAGATTTTTTGAAAGGCCACTAAGGGTAACAGAGAAATGCCCATCCCTTTCAAAATCCTTCCACAACAATATTCAAGGAGGGGGAGGCAAAAGGGAATGGACTTGAGCCAATTTCGAATCAATCGCTGGGGGAATGAATGGATCCATCCTTTTACCAAAACCCGTGCACTCCTTCTTCCGTGACCCAAAGCTCGCAAAAGAAGTGCTTAAAACTCAACCCTTCATAGATAATATTTGTTGATCCGGGGATTTTAAAAGAAGACAACAATAAAGAACTCGACAAAGGGGAGTATAAGTCCATATCAACACAAACGCAAGCATCAAGGGTTTCTCCAATTTAAAAGCTCCAGATTGAAAATTGGCACCCATGTTTCGAGAGAATTAGCAATATATTTTAGGAAGATTGATTCCTAAAATTCGAGGAAAGATTTGGGAAATTTAGTTAGAGCGCAGCTCTAGAGATAGCTTCCATACCCAAATTGATGTCGTGGACCAGGGATCTCATATATAAATTGGAGGAGTTTAGAAACCAGGGCCCCCTTTAAATATTTTCTCCATAGCAGACTCCAAATGAAAAAGGGCTTGGAAGAAACCGTTCTGAAGAAAGAGAATCCTAGGTTGACTTTCCTTGCCCTGCAGAACTAGAGACCCAATTCTAAAGTTTCATCCTAGAAAATTTAGCACCTAAATTTTTTCAAGAGATTGCTCTTTTAGCACGGACATCCACAAAAGCATTCTTTGACTCACTAGGTAGGTCGATATGCACTGATTCCTTGGAGATTTTGAACCCGATTCCTCCCACCTTGATTTCCTCCGGAGCGCGCTGACCACACACCTCACGCCCACCTGGGAGATAGGGGATCTCCTTCCCCGAGACCTGGGAAGATAGAAACCCTTTACCAGGATCAACTTCTTCAATCAAATTTTTGACCATCGAGAACCCTAACATCAAGACCAGGGATTTTACGACTGCTCCGAACCACATTTTATCACTAGCAAAGAAACCTCATTCTTTTTAAGATCCTCTACACTAGGTGTAACCCATTCAACTCTTCTCGCTCGCATCAAGTGGGATTCTATTTGTGCTTAGAGACAAATTCTCTTGGGTTTGGCACCTCATTTTTAAAAGGTTTCCCCACAATGGTCTCTTCAGACCGCAAAGGATTCAAATTTTTGTAGGATTCACACTTCAGATTGCATATTTTCTACCACTCCTCACCTATACAACTTCTTCTTATTGTTAGTCCAATCTTAGGGAACTTTAGTTATGCAATTACAACCATTAGATTCACTTTACAACTCAATCCTTTATAGATTTTATTAAAGAAAAATCATGTTTTTATATGGGATTCTAACAATAATTATTCTTTTGATGATGTTAAAGATGCTATTACTACAACTACTATTTTAGATAAGCTTGATATAAATAAACCATTCATCTTGTATCTCAGTGCATTTGATAAGGTCATGGGTGTTGTGATCACACAATACACTTCTTCCGGAGAAGAGAAACTAATTACCTACTTCACCAAATGCTAAAAGATGTTGAAATTAGGTATCTTTTAATTAAAAAGTTCATTTTCATGCTAGTATCTATTTTGGGTAAGTACAAACACATGTTGATGGGAAATCAAGTGGTCATTAGATCTATTGTACCTATTTTATCCTACCTACTTAAACAACCCATTATTTATGGAAGATTAGCCTAATGGATCTTTAAAATACAATAGTTTAACCTTGAGTTCGAGATATGTAAGACTATTAAAGGAAATGAACTCACAAAACACATAGGTAAAAATGCAAATTCTGAAATAAACATTTTAATTTTGAGCATTGATGAAAATTTGAATGTTTTCCCACATTTTCAGACTTTGAAAACTACATATTTTTCTACACTATTTAATATTGTCCTTAACAATGTAGGATTGGGACTATTTTCTATCTCAAGATAATTAGTACCATGATTTGATATATTACTTTCAAAACCAATCTTGTCCCGAGCATTTAGATAAAAGACAACATAGATCATTACGCTTTCAAGATCTTAAATTTATACTTCTCGAAAATTTCTTATTTTATAGGAATCGAAATGATGTCTTTCTTAGGTGCTTACCTCTCAATCAAACCGAGAGAGTTCTTAAAAATTTTCTTGAAGGGTTATATGGTGGAAAATATGCTGCGAAAACAACAAAACATAAGATTTTACATGTTGGTTACTATTGGCCCACCATTTTTAAAGACATTTATCGTCTTGTCGATCTTGTGCTCTTTGTCAAATCTCTACAAAGCTAGGAATGTTTACCCGCTATGCTTTTAAATCCAATTATTCTAGATAGAAAATTTTCAAAATGGGGAATTGATTTTATTTCAAATATACACCCTTCTTTATCTACTAGACATAGGAATATTTTGACTGCAAAAGATTACTTTACAAAGTTTCTAGAAGCACTAGTTTTAAAAAGTTCAACATCTACTGAAGTCATAATTTGTTTTGAAAATCAAATATTTTCCCGCTTTGGGAATCCTTATGAAATAATATTTGGCAATGGTCCACATTTTATCTCGATGAGTATTTGAATTTTCTCAGTAAATATTCCATTATCTCCATTCATTCTTCCAAATACTACTCACAGGGCAATGGTCAAGCAAAATCTACAAATAAGAATCTCATTAACATAATGAAAATGATTATATGCGAGAATACAAGGGACGAACACTTGAATTTTTTTGAAGCTTTATGGGCTGATAGAACAATTGCCAAGTCAGTAAATGTTTCTCCCATTTCTTACTTATAAATGGTTTTGAAACAACCATGCCTATTGAGTAACAAATTTCATCTGCCAAAACAATGTTAAATTATGGTTTAAATGATCTTGATGAGATTCAATTACGTTTAGATGATTTGATTTCTTTGGATGAAGCTAGATTGAGTACCTTGGAAAAATTAGAAAAAGGTAAAGAGAAACTAAAGAAATTGTTTGACAAAAATACCACTTTTAAAGATTTGAAGTTGGAGATTTAGTGCTCTGTTGGGATAAGGCTAGAGAAAACCCAAGAAAACATCATAAATTTGACTCTCTTTTGCTTGGAACTTACCAGATTGTTGTTGTCTTAGGTAATAATGCTTTTCATTTACAAAAATCAATGGTGATTGGTTGTGTTTCATAGTCAATGGTCAACATTTGAAGCATTTTTACAGATGAAGTCACCTTGTGCTTTATGTGTTATAGTTTACTTTCAGTTGTTTTCTTGTGGTTTCTTACTATTTAGTTTGTTTTCTTTCGGTTACTTATTGTTTTGGTTTGTCTCTTGTTTGTTTTTGGTTGTTTGTTGGCCAAGATGCTTGGAAATGGTGAAAAGAGCTCTTAGTTCCATGGGTGGTAAGATTTTTTTATGCTTTCAATTTCAGATTATACATTCAAAATTGATTATTTAGTAAATCTTTATAATGATAATGCTAGATATTCATGATGACGAAGTTGCACTTAATTTTTCAATATTGCGAAATTTGTCTTGTAATCTAACTTCATTTTGTCCTTATTTTCATAATCTCTTTATTTCATTTCTTTGTTCACACTCATCTAGACACACATCTCATTTTCATATTAATCATTCTTGAGGTACGTGCAGAGTGATCTAAGAAATAAGTAGCCTACTTGCACTCTTGGAGATAAAATTTAAGCTATAATTTTTTAAAATCAAACCTTCCCTCTTAACAGAAGAAATCAAGTATGGTCACCAATTTTATACCTCAAATTTAATTACCCCATTTTAAAAAAATGTTCTTTATCGAATCTAGGTTTCCTCCTTGTCCCTTCTTACATAAAATATTGAAAATATATAGTGGGGGCCACTTTGTTTAATTTAAAAATTTAGTTCAATTTCATTTCATGTTTAAAGTGGTTTCAAAACATTTACATGTCGACATTAATATGATTAGATGTTCACATTAATATAAGATGTTACTTGGGGCACTTTATAGATTGATAATCATAGTTTATCAAGATGACGATTGAGTTCCAACTTACATTAACGATTTTCAAATTCAAAGCTCATTTTTTGGTATATATCTTCTTTCTATGATGGTAGTAAAGTTAGTGTTGGTAAGTTTCTATTTATTTTATTTGAACCAATTTTGTATTATGTGACATTACCTAGTCGGTTCAATGATATTCTACAGGGGATAACAATCTAGATTTCATGTTGTGGTACCATGTGGCATTTTTGGGACTCTGGGATATAAGTTTTGTTTAGAACATTATGATATATTCCACCATTTTTTCGATTATGGATTATTGAACTAGATGTTGTTTATATCCTTCAATTGAATTGATAATACAAATGGATTAAGAGGCATGAAGGTCTAATCATATTCGATATTGTTTAAACCTAACCTCTATATTGTGAAGAAGATCATTTAGCAATTTTTGGGTAGTTATCATTGATTTCGTTCTTTTATTCAAGAAATACCAAGTGGAATCCTTGATCACAAAATGGGAAATTTAAGACTACGGTCATTAATGGTTATAAAAGAAAGTTCTATGCAACTAAGCTTGATGTAACTCAAGAATTGAATGCTTGATCTCTAGCCCATCATTTTACCACCTTGCTAAGTTTGTCTCTCATTTGATTTTTGTCTCTATGATGAAGCCTTGCTATTTTTTTTCTTTTGAGATGTTCCATCCTCCATTGTTGGCCTGAATTTTCATTAGGAAGATAAAATTTAGTGTTCAATCTATCTTGCATGTTTGTCTTTAGCTCTCTCGTGGATGCTCAATTTTCATACATGCGTAATCATTTTCTAAACTAGGTTGAGTCTACGATTATTATATATCATGCCCGCATGTATTTTTAAGGTTCTTTATTCTATTTAGGGGTTAGGGTTGAGAATTTTCAGACTCGGGTGAAGTTGCGACTCTGCCTTGATTTGACTATGATTCTTTCACTGCTTATTTGATTTAATTTACTCGAATCTCATTTTTTTGAAGAATGTCTGGAGTTAAAAGGTAGTTTGGTGAGATGTTGAGATCGGAGTGACAAAAAGAGTTTTGAGTTTAATGGGCTTTGTGGAAATATGTTGTTTTGTTTCTCATGTTTATTATACTATGGATTTTTGAAAAAGATTGTGGTTTCAGTATGTCAATTTGGATAAGAATTTCAAATGGAAGTTTGAAGTTTGGAATAACATGAAACTCATTTATATTTTCAAGTTGGGTTTGTGAAATGATATATTGCAAACTTTCAACTTTAGGGATTTCATTGGCAACCCATAATTCTAATGGGTAATGAAATAATGATTTGTGTCATTCTTTCTTTATGAAATTTATAGAAAGGTAGTTTATTGATAATTGTTGTGGTTTTGTGACTTACCCATTTAGTGTATTTTGATGTTTTTGACAAAATTTTTTGTCTATTGTGAACAAAAGACAATATTTATTAATAACTATGTCATTCTTAGCATGTTTTGAGGTCTTCCGAGATCCGAACTTATGGATATTATTCATTTTGGATAGATGATACAAGCATATCCTGTTTTGACGCATATCATAAAATTTATAGTAGTTTTCAAAGGGCATTTACATTCAAGTCATATTGGGGAAGATTATTGGATGATATTATTGGTGAAATTTATTTTTGTGTTTACAAATTGAATTCATAGATTTCTATTCAAGATAATGAGGAAACTTTCACTGTGTCATCTAAAATATTTGTTCAGTTCACTATGATTTTTCATATTATGATGATTTTATTATAAAATACTAAGGGATTGCAAAAACGTGTTTACACGAGAACCTATCTATAAATGTGGTCTGTGATATTGATTGAATATTGAAAATGGATTCATCCTTTGAAATTTGGTTTTGGAATTTCGGGTTGTAAATATGTTATACGTGGTAGAAATGATGTTTCCTTTGAAGTATACAGTGATGATTTAAAAAGGTCAAAAAAACTATTTTAATAATGATAATATTTTTATATGACCTCATAATTGTTTGATCTCTATTTTTGCAATCAAATGGTTCAGAAAGTGATGGTTGTCATAATGCTTAATTTGAACAGATGCCTAGATATGGATGGAATGGATGGGAAACTCCATAGATTTCTCGATCCAATGTGGGTTGGCATGATAGAAATATATTCTCACCATAATGAGATTATCCTCATGGTGGAAGAAGAGGTTCTAACTTGTTTCAGGGCCGTGGAACTCGTTGTCCACCGAAGTGGTCCTACTCATGTCTCAATCCATTTTGATTCTAGAGAGCCTATCCTTTGGGAGGTCCTGCAATTGATTGATTGCCCAAATAATTAGCCTGATCGTAGCTTACTAGAAGTAAATTCCCACATACTTTACATCACCCACCAAATTCTGATCATGCCAATTCTATCTCTCACATGCCAACCCACTCCAATCCTCTTCCACATAATGCAAAGAGTAATCCGCCATTGCATGCCTTGAGGAATCCTATAAAAGAACCCCACCCTTCTCCTAAATGGGTTAGGTCCTCTTCACCATACCGATAGAGTTACTTTTGGTTAAATAAGTAAAATTGTAAGTGAATAGCAAGTATGGTGCTATGACACACACAATTATAAATATGGAATCATATGAGTACACAAAACTTAGGGCAGTTGATGGTACTACAGTGCTTTATTTGGTTGGAGATGATTAAACTATGATACTTGGCTTTTGACTTTGAATTTTTTATTTTGAGACTATGGTTATTTGGCTTGGTGACATTATAAGTTGATCATATTTTGATTCGATGCAAATATTACATTATTGTGATGTGATTGTTTAATATTTGAGGTTGCATATATATATATATATATATATATATATAAAACATTAAAATCTATATTTTAATGTTGATTAATATGGTTTAGAAATACTTAATGCAAATGATATGGTTATGTGGATGAATTAGAATTAATTTTTACTTTAATATTGTGGGTCCCCACCCTTAAATTTTGTTTCTCATTATTATTATTTTCCCATATCAATTTATGATATGATTCTTAATCATCTATCATAAATTTAATCGATGGTTTTAAATAATTTGTTGTTATATCGATCAAATGACATTATTTCATTAAAATATTATGTTATGAAGAGCTCGATTATAACTCAAGTTGGGAGAAGAACATAAAATAAGAAGAAGGGATATTTTTCGATGATAGTAATATTAAGGTAATTTGCAATTGATTTTAGTGCATTTCATTCTATATTTTCTGTGAAAATATTATGAATGAGACCTTGATCACAGATTTGGATAACCTAAATTTGAGGATTTACGTGTAAACATTTGATACAATAGGTGTGTCCAATTATATTGTTATTATTTTGATTATAAGAATATTAATTTTCTGTGTCTAATCTATAATCTAATTGCAGAATTAGATATGCATATCCAGGGATCATGAAGGTTATTTACATAGATTTCTAAGCATTCTGGTTTATAAATTGCCTTTTGGCTATTGTATTGTCGGATCTTGATTAAAGTCTATTTTAGTGATTTTTACTTCTCATTTGTAAATCAGTTTCTTATCTTAATATATAAATCATGTTTATCTCTTACGAATTATATTATCATGTGTATATGTTGTACACTTTTTGGTATTTTTCACACATGATGTTGTTTTAAATAAGAAATATGAAATAAAAAGTGCATTTGACTAAGGTTTTATTTTCTATATTGTATGATATATGAAGTAAAAATGATAATTGATGTAGGAGCATCATTTGAAGATACACAAATTGAGCTAAAACATGATCAAGAGGTCAAGAGAGAGAATTTGAAGAAGATGGAAGACCCTAAGAGGTCATCAAATTTGAATTTTGGTCAAAATTATGATTTCCCTCCATTTAGTAATTTCAAAATTAAAAACTTGCAAAAGTGCAATATGAGAATGGAAGTGGTCTTAGAGGCTTGTCAAAGTGTTGTAAGGTTTGAAAGTGTGTGTGAGATTTTTAGAAGTGATAAATGAGTCTCAAGGGATATATAAACTAATAAAGTGATTGAAGGATGTAATTAAGCTAAAATATGTGAGTGATAAATCATGGGGGATTAGTTAAAGTCATAATGAGGCTTCATGAATCTTGGTAGAGTAGTTATCAATAATATGGTAGTTAATTTCAATGTAAATTCAATTATATGACTAGAGGGAAAAGAGTGAGTAGGTATTCCTCATGGAAAGGAGGAAGGGATAGTTTAAGAAGCATGAGTTTTTGTATGAAGTCATATATTTTAATAGGACCTTTATTTTTGGTGGGGTATTCTTTTTTACTTCAAGAAATTCTAAGTTGGATGCATGGCCATGAGTTGTGATTACTTTTCACGTGTGTATCAAAGATCTATTGAAATCATCCTAGATACTCATTAAAATGCTTTAAATTCTGAATACTCTGTTTAGTAGTTTGATTGAAATGTATGAATGAGAATGTGCAAAGATTGTGTGTCTCTGATTTGAAACCCTCTTAGGAATTATCTTGAGAAATTGAATTATTATTGCTTGAAATATTGTACCATGACTAGTAGGGATTGAATTGAAGAATTCTTATTCTTCTTTCATGTAAGACAAAGAGCTAGATTGTGCATAGTTGTGCATAAATTTTTTTAGAATAAGAAGAAAAAAATTCCTTTGAGAGAGTGTTCATTAGATGAAATTACATGATATTGTGTTCTATGTATCATTCCCAGGTAAAAGGAGAGAGTTATAATGTATTTCCTTTACATGCATACAATAAATTAAGACTATGAATGTGTTTTGAAGTGTTTGAACAAATTGTGACTCTTTTTGGTTTTTGTGATGGAAATAAGCATGAATGGAATTGAGAGGAGGGGGAAATCAGGTGTATTTGATGCATGGTTGAGATTAAATAGAAAATACATCTTGAATTCATTGGGTAGGGAGAATTATTAACCCTAGTTGTGAAGATAAAACCTTGTTCTTGTGATTTACACAGTTTGACATGAACAAAATAAGGTAAAGAATTGTAATTCCAAGTCATTCATTTCCACCGGTAAGTTCTTCACGTGCTAGATAATAAAACATACTTATATTGAGGGTTAGGCATTTTGGAATGATGTATTTTAGATTTTGAGGGAATTTATACATTCACGGGCTGTCACAAGCTCCATAACAGGGGTTGGACTAAGGTTTGTAGATTGGAGACTCAAACAAAGGAATTAAGAGTTGAAAACTTGCAATAATTATGGTTGGGATGTGATCTAAGATATTTTAGTGGAAATTTGACATTCCATTAGAGAAATATTTAATTATGAGTGATAGTACTATGTCATATTGGGAAAAGAACAAAGTTGTAAGACCTAATAACAAAGGATATCTACCGAAGAAAATGAGAGTTAGATGTTAAGTTAAACTCGAGTCTTAGCATATAGTTAGATCGTGTAAAATGGCTCCTAAAAATGATTTACTTGAATCTTTAATCCCTAGATAAATTTATTTAAGTTTGACAGGGTAAAGAACCATACCTAGAAGGAAGTCATAGTTATAAGAAGGCAAGTGTGAGTTTGAAAGGTAAGAATAGGGAGTTGGATCATAAAATTGAGTACACACCTTAGGGTGAATGAAGGAATACTAATGAAGTTGAGAGGTTGGCCTAGGTACTATTAGATAACTCCACTTATGGTTGTCACAAGTATGTTGTCTCAAGAGAATTTAATAAGAAAAGTTTACCTAGAAGGGTAATGTGGGATTTTGGGTCATTCTTGAGTCTTTGTGTGGATTAAAATGAGATTGTTTGGAGTGTGTAAGTAGAGTGCAGGTCCTAGGAAGTGCATATGGAGGTAATAGCTAGTCCATAACATCAAGAATAAGAGTTGGAACAAGTGGGCATATAAGGAAGTTTGAAGTTTGTGAACTAATACAAAATTTTTATTAACATTTGGTTGAGATGTTGAACAGGGTACTGCTATAAAGAAGAAGCCTTGAATGTAAAAAGATCAAATCTCATCTAATTGGGAATGAGAGCACCAAGAAGCCTAAGGAAGGAATAAGAAGGTAAGATAGAGACAAGGTGGTTTTCAAAGAATTTTCCTAAGCTACTAGATGAATTAGCATGTAATGAACATGATAAGGCAGAGGATGATGTTAAGAGATCAGTTTGTGGTTTAGAAGATTAAGATTTGATAAATGAATTGTTCTAACTAGTGCAAGAAAACTTCTAAAACAAGGTATTAGTGTGTTTTGGATGAAATTGAATTGTTTTGAATTGTGGAATGCATACAAAGGGTGTGGAGCTCTACATCAATAATTTATAATCGAGAGTTAAAAGGATCTATTTCAGACTATATGCAAGCATTATTTATGCAACTAAATACAATGTATGTATGAAAGATGTTACAAGATTTATTTCTTCCCTCCAAGAGGTTATCTAGTTCATAGATATCACTCTTTCGGATAGGTTTGATAACATGTAAATTATGGGTTTTGTTTCTTTGATGTTCCTATCTTTTGGTTTGTTTCCTTTTTCTTTATTTCTTTCTTGTTTGTATATTCTCTCTTTTTCTGAATGAATTAAAGTATTTTCCCATAATCTTAGGTTTGTTTTTCTATAAATGATTTAAGATATAAAATTCCCTACACTTAGAATATTTTCTAAGTCCCCTATACGATTAAAGATGGTTTGATTTCATCTTAACCTTTTATGATAGGTAAAAGGGTTGATTATTTGTCGGTCAATTTTTGTTGAAAACAATAGGTATTTACTTTGGTATGAATAGTTTTGCATTAAGATACAACTCTATAGTATGTTGTGTTAATTTTAGATTAAAACTCATCATCATCAAATTCCTAAGAAAGTTAAACAAAAACAAGTTTTTCATCTTGATTACATACCTTTCCCAACTTGAGTGTTTTTCATTGCCAATGTTGATTTGTTCATAATATTATTGCTTGATCAACATGTTAGATTTCTCACCTCGGACACGAACATCTATATTAAATATGGAATTGATGAATAAGTCTTTATTACTTAATGAGATGTATACATATACATTCAAATCTTGATATTGGTATTTAATACTCAATTTATACAATTAAGTATTTCCTAAGTGTCTAAGATATGATATTTATATTTGGTAACTTGTATAGTTTACCATCTCTAGTTCTACTCCTTGAATTATCAAGTAAGAAATAATCTTATAGTAATAATAATTTTTATCTATACAGTGAAAACATGTAATTATAAGGGCTATCAATATCGATTCATATCAAGGGGGTCCGATTTGTATAGATATGGAGTCGATGGTTGTTACCATATAGTCGAGTATGTCAAGTGGAGCAGGTCATCTCTCTCATCTGAGTCAATCTTTGATGTGATGCCCTATACCCTCACCAAATCCGAAGCTCAAAAAATGGGAGATAGAAAGGGGCCCTTGAGAGTGACTAATCCCTGAGGTGTTTTGCTAGATCTCAACTAAATAATCTAGTTTTCGTACTACATTGTAACTTATCATGATTTTTATTGAAAACTCAACTTCCTCTTGCAAAAAATTAACTATCTGTTGATCTAATTCAAATACTTTCTAGTTAACATTGTTATCAGGGATAGAAGGCCTTACAAATATCTTGATATGCTACTGCTGATTTTTTTCCTTACTGTTCTGATTTAGAATGTCAACTTGAGCACCAATTGTATCTAGCCTATCTGCATGTTTATTCTTTCCTCTAGGAATAGATTGTACATTGAAAGCATCAAAATCCTCTATCAAATCCCATACTCTATTTTTATAATATCTCAACAAATTTTTCTTGGTTGTAGCTTGTCCTCTGATTTGATTGACAACTAACTCACTATCACCAAACACCTACAATTATCTTACCCCTCTTTTCCTTTCCCACTAAATACCATGCACAAGAGCTTCATACTCAGTTATATTGTTAGTGCAACTAAAATGAAACCTTAAAGCTGAAAAATACTTCTCTTTTGTTGGAGAAATCAACATGATTCCCTCACCTGCTCCATTCCTGCTTCTTGATCCATCAAATTAATTGCCATAAACCTTCATCCTGCTGATATGATTTGACAAGGTTAGGAATAATATTTTTTTCTTTATGTAGATAGTATTTACCAAGACCCGCATATTCAATATGACTATATGGATAAAAACATGAATTCTTGAGGGCATTTTGTATATTTGATTTATAAACAACATGTGAGAGAAATTTTATGATAATTAGCCTCTAAGTTTAGCAAAGTGAAATCCCCAAAAATACACAAGTCAAAATAGGGAGGAAGATCAATAATGAAGATATCTTGAGGGATGGAGAAATTGGGGAATGCATGCAAGGTTAGGATTATTCCTCTAATGAATCCAAGGGTCTCTATAGGTGTTCCATCTAGCTGAACTACTCCTTTAGAAAGAGGCTCATATTTTAAACCAAGTTTATCAACAATTTGTTTTGGCATACTGTATTGAAAGCTCTTGAATCAATCATGTAATTATGGAATAAATTTTGTCCTATGATTAAGGAAACATAGAAAGGAGGTGGTTTCACACTTTTAATTTATTAGGATTCTTTTGGATTAGGTGTGTTAGTAAGAAAAACTTTAGATGGTTCTTTGGATGGTTGGCTATAGAGAATGAGATTAGAAAAAGCTTCTTGTAAAAGATCTTTTTAACCAGGAAGAGAAATAATCCCACATTTTCATATGGACCTTTTTTGCCTCATGTGATCAAGAATATTGAAAGATGAAGTACTAACCTTTTGTTGTAATTTATTAACAATAGTACCTTCTTGCATTGATGGTGTCAAAATTGGAATCTCTTGCTGATTTTGAACTCTTGTAGACTAATTTTTCTGAGTGCCTTGCTGATTAGAAATTGAAACAACACCTTGCAATATTGGAGAAGGCTAAGAATTAGTCTTACCAGTTGGTTGATCCACTTCTATTCTCTTTTTATTTGATCTAGTGTTCACTTCCATATAAGTAGAGGACTGATCCAACTGATTTAGTCCACAAAAATCATCCTCTTAGAAATTCAAAAGTGGAGCATCATTGTGCACCAATTCTTGAGAAATATCCTTATGTTGTGGCATCTCAACTGATGAGTTTTGATTCATAGAATTAGTTTTCACCATAACTGATTGATTTAGAACATCATTGGGGTAGGATTTTTGGTTACGGGATAAATTACAAGGAAAACGCAACTCATAGAATTATATCAAATTGTTTTGGAAATGTACTTTTTCCTTAGAGGTGAGTTGGTGAAATAATGTTTCCTACAGAAAATTATTTGATTTCCATAAACGCTCATAGGGCTACACCCCTCCTTCTTGTATACGGGAGGCTCCCATTATTGAATGCTAAATATATATTCCTATCTTAATGTTGTAAGGATGTCTAGTAGGTCAAGGATCTCACAAGAACACTTCACCGAACCTATGGCAACACGCATGTACGGGGTACAAGGGAGGAAATTGAAGAAATGGAAGGTGAAGGAGATAGATTAGGAAATGTAAGGTTATTGTTGTGATTCAGAAATTATAGAGTTCACACCCAATAACCACAAAGTTCAACATTCAATTAGAGGAAAACAAAAATGAATAATCTATTGATACTAATAAATCTAGATACACATTACTTTAGATTTATTTATCAAGGATGCAAAGTTCCTTCTTGATCACTATGCTTGCAAAGTTCATAAAAGAGAGAAAATACAAGAAGACATGAAAAAATAAATGGAAGAAATGTAGATTTTATTTCTTATGTTGGTGATACAAATCTCAACACCTAAACCACAATCCACAATTGCTACCAAGAACTAAAATTTAGGATCCTTTGGAATGGAGAAGCCATCCAAATTTATATAAATGCAAATTGACCTTTCACCTACCCCCCACATGACTCTTCATGATCTCATTCAACTTATGAATTTACATATTCCTAGGAAATGAGAAATACGTTCCCTATTTATAAATCAAAGGGACTTTTATAATTAAAATTTAGAAAGTTACTTAAGTGAATGAGATGAAATATCATGATTACGTACAATGAAGAATTAGAAAGGGGGAGAGAAGAGAAGGGAGAAAAATGGGAGCGAGAATAAGTTTCCATATCTGATGAAAAAACTCCCTCCGATGAAGAAATTTGTAGATTCATGCTTCATGATGAGAAGTTTATAGAAATGTGCTCCTGTTCTTGAATTCCTTACTGAATTGAGCTACTGCAAGTGCTAACTTATCCACCTATGGAATGCAAACGTAGCCTAACACAATGGTCTATGCCCTAAGAAACTCACTACTCTTCTTAAATTAACTAAGCCATTCTTCACGATCCTTCACAATTTTTGAATAGTAACAATTGATGTTAGACATGAACTCTACTTTATCTTCATTAAAGGAAAGAGAGTCACCTGCCTCTTTCTTGACCAGCTCCTGGAAGGAAATAATTAGTTCTTATGATGATAAATATTTAGTGAGTGAAGGGAACTCAATTTTATAAATACAATTGTAGACATCTCTTGAAAGAATTTTTCCACAAGTGTCTAACTCAGAGATTGCATTCTTGAGCATTCCATATCTCACATCCATGATGCAGATCCAAACTTGAGACAAGTTCTCGAGTAAATGATGCAAACACATTCTTACTCATGAGAGTGTGAGATTCAAAGGAGATCATCTCAAAAACTAGTGGGAACACCTTATCCAAGTGAATTACCTCTTTTGAAAACTCATATTTTATTTTCTGTAATTCTATCAAAGTTTCAAGAATGTAGTTAATGAGATAAAAGACATATGGAAACAATGGCTTGCCTTGCTCGATGATTTTTTCAATCCAATTCTCATTAGCCTTCCCCTGCATTATGTAACCTTGTGATTTCTTGATTGCCTCGGGATCAAAACTATTTATTAGAGGACTCTATTTTATAGGAATAGAAGTTATTGGATCAAGCTCTAAGAAATATTGAATGTGAGCATTGAGGGTATTTAATTGTTCCTCTACTTGAAAATTTGTTTTCTTGTATTCTTTGTTCCGAGCGAGGAGGTGGGAAGTGAATTCCTTGAATAGATGAGAGTCACCCTTGCATAAATATTGACCCAATGAGATGCAGTTATTTCATAGTATAATGGAGTCATATACTTGATGGGGTTTTCATTCTTAGGTCTAGAAATTTTAACATATTGATTACCTGAAGTTCCACTTGAAGAAGTGAGATGTTGTCTAAGCCTTATTTCTTTTCTTGGACTTGAGTTTCCCTAAGATTTCTTCGAGACTAGGCATGATAGAAATATTTGTTTTCCTTGGCCCACTTTTGAGCATTTCTTAAATCCATGGAAATATATCTTTAGGAGTTGACACAATGTTAATCACCAGAGCACTTTCGGGAGATATTTGTGGAACCAACTCTTGATCATTATGGGGAATATTTTCCTTTGGGGAAGACATACCTAAATTCCATTGAAGAGAAAGGTGTTGTAATGAATCACACTTGCTTGATAGATGTTATTTAAAATAATTTATCTTAACCATCTCACCTTGAATAAATAACTGAGCTCACTCAAACAACCCCACTCACTCTGGTCAACTCTCCCACTCACCGAGCTCCACTCAACAAAATTTTTGAGGGGGTGTGGATAGCTAAAACCTGATTGATGAATTGTGATGAAAAAATTAGACTGAATTTTGATGAAGCTTTAAATATTTTTGAATATCTCCCGATTGTACAATGTCCTTGGAATTTGCCTATTGCTTTAAAGCTGTTGTTATGTTTTTGCTCCGAAAATAATCACTGATCAAAATGATGCCTCGAGACCTCTCAAGCATGAATTTCCCTATTTGGTCTATGATACCATCATAAAACCCTATGCAGATGTCAAATATCGATAGATGGATGAAAATGGATATAACTACAAATTTCGCACCCAAAATGAAAACTTTTCTATTTTAAGCAATTTGAACCAGAGACATGCTATTTTGGGAAATTTTGTCTATTTTTCTCAAATTTGAACTTATCGACCCTATGGAATATTCAATTCAAATTTTTTGATGATGATTTTCCATTTTTAGATAGTTTACTTTTTCTTTTTTCTTTTTTCTACTTTTTTACTTTTTTGGGAAAGACGCCTTGATTTATCATTTTTAATGTTCTCTCGAGTTCACTAATCGAGGAGAATTAATAATTTTATTAATTTTATATTTTTAGAAATTTATGACACTAGGTACTTACTAGTTTTAGAAAATTAACTTGTCCACCTTAGATTGCAAAGAAATTTACATAACTGGATTAGGCTCGCTTCGGTATCTTGTGCTCCAAATTTCACCCCGATTCGCCATGTTGGAATGTTCAAAACTTGAAAAAGAATTATATAGGAAATTAGAATAGGGTTTTCCACTATTAATAAACTAGGTAATCATTTTCTATATTGTTACAAAGTGTTCTTGAAGATGCCTCGGATGAAGATCAATTGAGAAAATTTCACCCTATTCTTATCACCAGGTTTACGAGAAATGAGTATTTTATGTTTTGAAGCGTATGACATCCCTGAATGAATTTTTATAGAGTTTATATATATTTTTCAGTTTTTGTGTTTTATGGAGTAGCAACAATGGAGTAATTAATTAAAAAATGAGGTGAGAAGAGTTTATTTCATGTTTAAAACTTCCAAAGGTAGTACTTTTGGTTCACAGGAGAAGAAGAAGCGAGAAGAAGCAATATTAACACTTAGTTAAATTTTTGTTTTATAAAGCATGGGGGTGAGGCAAATTTTTTCCCCAATGTCCAAGGGATAGTGAAATTCACCTACTACTCTAGGCATGACAATTGGCGGAGTGAGAAACAGGGAGATAAGGAGGTGAGAAAAACACATTTAAACACCTGGGAGGAGAAATTTTGATCATATGGTGAACCTGAGAAGGGGCTAAGGTGGGGAAATTTTTTTCCCTATTTTCCCAAGGAAATTTTGGAATGTAAAATGCACCCATGGGTAGAAGATAAAATTCAACCAATTTGCAAGCAAAACTACTTAGCACCTTGTCGGGAAGAGAGAAGGTCACATGAGGGTCCAAGAGAAATAATCGAGGAGTGGGGCACATTTTTTTTCCCCAGTGTCCTCACTATTCTTGGGATAGTTGGGATAGTCGGGACAATTAGGACAACTAGGACAATAAAATGCACCACCCACCCAACTGAGAAAATGACTAACTCATGAAATCTTGAAATCACTTTTCCCGGAGCTCCAAAAGGTTTTTTCATACAAATTTTCATATCATTTTGACTCCTAAAATCATTCCAATAATAATTCTATGGTTTTAAATACCCGATTATGCCTCCTCCAAAAATCCACTTTACATTCAAGGCAACAAGGAGAGTTTGTTGAAACCGAGCTTCTTTTAGAAGTGCTTGAGTCTTGTGAAAAATGTGAACATTCCATAATGTAGAGGGTTGAATTAGATTTTAAATGACTAATTATTTGATTCATAAATCCTTACGAATCTCCTAAATCATCTTTCAAATCTCAGCACGATCTTAGACTACTTAATCCTTGCACCTTCAACAACCCACTTTCACCGTACTTGCTCCTAAACTTCAAACCTTGCTAAATATTCCTAAACCACTTCCATTGCATTATTATATATTTGAAACCACTCTTAGATGATTTTGAGATTTCACATTTATTTGAGAGGATGTAAAAATGTCCCTGGAAAGGCCAAGAATATCCTCTCTGGTCTGTCAAGAATCCACCTTTAGAAGTACTACACTAAAATGGCATGAGTCACCTTGTATCAACATTTTGAACACTTGGGAAGGCATGTAAAACACATATGAAGGATTGAATGGATAGGGTAGACAACACGAGAGAGGGCATATTGATCGGAGAGGTGATTAGGATAATTTTTAAGTAAATATTTTACACTAGGGTTAAGTTGTCATATTTTCTCATTGAATTTTTCCCTTTCAAAAAAACATGAAAATAAGGTGATAGTAGAATTTTGGTTGTATGATTGAATAGGATTAGCATTGGAAAAATGATTTTGGTTTTGCAAATCTTGCTAGTTTGGAGGCCTATTCATTTATTGGTAGGATAGTAGGGTCTGTAACTTTGATTTTGTTGTCTTTTAAGGGAAACTATCTTATTCCCAAAATATTTTAACATGATCCTTAACTATTAAAATTGATTAAAAGTGCTCAAAATTGCATTAGTTTGAATTACAGTATGAGAAATATGCATTAGTATTGGAGCTATTATAAGTGTTGGGAAGGAAGTGGAAGGATGAATATCTATAAATATGGGAATGAGAGGCCTTGGTGTTATTTTTCTACTTGTATAAGAATGTTTTCTACTCTAATTGATATGTCATAAGCATCGGGAGTATCTTTCCCATTGATTATATCATTACTAAAATATCAGAATTAAAATACCTTAGATAATACAAAAAACATACTCAAGGGTAGGCCTTACCAATTGTGGAATTCCGTATCAATTCCTTTGAAATTTGTAGTTGAAATCAAACATGAACTCTTGTTGTGCTCTCTTGATGGAAGTGTAGAATGATTTTTACATTGTGTCGGGGATCTTCTATTTTTTCTATCTTTTGTCACCCCCTTTTCCTTTTGTGTTATTTTGTAGTTTTGCAGGACTCAATTTTTCCTAAGTATGGAACTGGACATGGAAGGTATCCACGTGTCCCTTCGGCACATTTTGGAGAAGGCACAAAGAATCGGGATCCCTTAAGTAGCTAGAATTGACCACGTGGCTAAAGTCTGGCAAGGAAGCCCAAGTAGGTTGAAAAGTAAAAGATAGAGGAGAGGAATGTGCAGGCCTCCAAGTGTCACCTAGGCACAAATTCAAAAAGAGAGAGAAAAGGAGAAGCCCAAAAACTACGTGAGGTCTCCACGTGTCACACAAGGTAGCTACCAGATCCAAGGGACCAATTAAAGAAGTAGAGGGCTCAAGGTTTGGAAAATTGAATACAATCTTAGGGCCCAAAGAATGCAATTGATATTTAATACCAAGGTCGAAAAGTCACATAGATAGGGTGCAACCTAGATTTTACTATAAACAACCGAGACGTGTTAGCACACCACTTAGCACTTAAGATGAGCACTCATGTAAAATGGGTAAAGGCACCAGGTCCCTCTTTAGAGTTGCTTATACATAATTTTAGCATGATGATGCTTAAACATATTTAGATTCATAATTAGTAGTAAACAACCCACAGTGCATAAACCAAATCTAGATCTTAGATTGTATGAAAGATGAACTAAACAATAACTATGATAAGATTAACCATACAAGATCCAAATTCAATTATGTCTAATGTCATTATCCAACCAATATACTCCATTTCATTAAATACTTGTAAAACACATAAGCTTCTTACACTATATCAGTATCTCTATGAGTTATATGTGCATCAAAACTAATAGCACAACTCTACAATAATTCACCACCTAAACTACACAAATCAATACATATTTATAGGGGTAGGTACTTTCCCCTCACTACCCACACACTTTTCAAAATAGGTCACATGCTATTAATAACCATGCACCTTTACAATAGTGTGCACAACATGCAATTGCTCTAACATTAGATGTCCTATAGTTAACTCCAAGTAAAAATCATATTATTAGCTTAAACTATGCATGACGCTTATCTTCCACTTGTTCCCAAAATACCATTACGTGTAGCACAAGTATTCATCTCTAGGTGTGCTCTACATGTTATCTCAAAAATAGTCCTTACCCACAAAAATGGCTAAGTCCTGATCCAAAGTGTTCGCGCATGTTTCCTTTTCTATCTTCCCACGCCTTCAAATGCGCCTTGTTCTCACACACACATCCTTCATGTGTCTTCTCCTTAGAAAAAAATTTTGTCTTCTCAACATTACCCCACACTAAAGTACATTTTCGTCCCAAAATTCAGAATTTTTTTGTCTTTAAAAATAAAGAATAAGTAATGAAAGAATGAATGAAACACTACACAAAATAATGAAATTTACTCCGCAACACCCTCTTCTTCAACTAGAAGGATTAAATCTGGATATTCAGTTTTGATTTCAGCCTCTAAGGTCTTCCATTCACTTAGCACGTTCCTTGTTTTCTCCAGAATATCGGTGGCTATGACATCCAATTCATCCTAAGTGATCTTCTCTTTCTCATTTTGTAGCACCCAAACAACATTGGCCATACCTGACAACATTCCTTCCATGAGATCCATCTTTTATGCTATGAGTTTCCTAATCTCATCAATTCTATCCTTGTGCAGATCCTGGGCTACTGTGAGGGCCTCGCACTTTTGTTTTACTAGTGCTAATCTTTCTATGCACCCAAGTGTTTCATATTTCATTGCCTTCAAAACTTCATTGTCCTCTACTATAGTTTTGATCCTTATTATGGCATCTGGCACCACACATAAATTGAGAGCTTGGTCAACTTTCTTTAGCTCATCTTTCAAGGTTTGGAGAAAAGCCTCATAAGTTGAAACTTTTCTAACAATATTGGCCCTTGCTCTTGCTTGCTTCTTGTTTAGAATCTTTTGGTGTGGGCATTCAAATTGGTTTGTCATCTAATACCAAATTGACCAAAGTGCACAAATAATGCATAGCAGAAGGAAAATTTTTAGGAACCTGAGATTCTAGATGAGGCCTTGTTTTAAGAATGTGATCACCAAGCTCCTCAGCCATGCTAACGAAGGCCTCATTCTTTTCCTCTTCTCATTCCTTCTCTTCTTTTAAGCACTTTATCTTTATAGTCTTATCTTTGTTATCTTCAAATAGTGCTCAAATGGCGAAACCTTATCAATGTTCCTCCGCACCACCTCAATAGATAACTTGACCAAGGCATTATTGACCTACTCATCGGACATTACAGTAGGTTTTATTGTCATGTGATCGCTGCTGCGGTGCCTTATTCACTCTACGCGAGGCATAGGACTCTTTACAAACATCAAAATCTAGTTCATCCATATCAGTTTGTATGGACCAAAATAATTTCTTCCTTGTGCATGTAGTAGCCATATCTGGATCCATCATCTCCCACCCATATAACTCTTTTAGGCCCACAATGCTATGAAAATAGGTGCGAGACACTTTTTGTTGTGTTCGCAGCATATCCCATATTGGGGAAAACAAATTCTTCAGCTCTCTCTCTTTCTTTTTATCCTTGACCCCTTAGGAACTTGGGCACCGTGGTCCTGGAGTTGGACCTTATCCTTCCTCGATAGTAATAGGTGCGATGGGTGGCTCACCCACAACTTCCTCTACTTATTTTACCCCTTCCTCATAATTTCTCATCTCCTCATCCCGGGATCTTCTACATCCTCAGGTTGAACTAGGGTTCCTAGCGCACTCTCCCCGACTCCTCCTCATTGTCATCTTTAAGCTTAAACTTTCTTCTCTTCTTTTCTCGGTATTTATTTGAGGGAGAGTCGAGGTGACCTTCGTAAAGGTTGGGATGTCCCTACACCTTGGGTTCTAGTTCTTTTGAACACCCTCTTGAACTAGCGTTCCTCATGGAATGTGTTTATGTCTAAGTCTTCCTCTTCTCCTTGCTATTGTGGAGGAGTATCTGCACGCTCACTTTCTACTTTTCAGTGGGATACCTCCAACCTCTGTGGTCTAAGCCTCCACTATCCTCATTGAGTTCTCCTTCCTCATCTTCCTCTAAGGTCGAGGCAGGATTTGGAGCTACCACATTTTCAATTGTATGTTTTCCTTTAGGCGGGCCTGGGAGCATGAACTCATTCTCCACGTATTGGCCCTTTTCCAATCTAGGCTTAAGCTGGAGATAGATAAGCGTGGCCCCATTGTCCCCAATGGACAAAATTATTGGCTTCATACTTATAACATCAGAAATAATCCTCTCAATTTAGGCAGATCGACTGGATAAACATAAGTTTTTCTTAAGGTATGGTAGTCACAGTCTACCTTGTCTACATTGTAGCTTAACTGGCATGCGTCGGTAAACCTATGTACTACTACCTAGAATAATCACGCTATGAAGGTGTATGGTATTTTACACCAGGGAATCCATGTCCCATCCTTCATTATGAACCACATGATGCAAAAATGTTGATATACCACAAATTGCATGGCCTTTCCCACCACTGAGGGTAGCTCCTTTAGAATACACCATTCTTCCTCGAAGGCCACTCGAATTTGATCATACCATAACTCTTCCCTTTTCTTGAATGGACCACTCATTGATCTTTCACATAGATACTTTTCAAACCTCTCTATGAGGGACTTATTTTCCATAGGGTATTCCCAGATTTTTTTTTGGCCCATTGGGCACTCCAATTTCTATAAACACAAGTGATAACAAGATAATGCCAAAACTTATCTTCTCACCTATGTGCGCTTCCTCAATGATTGTATATGCTATGTACCCAACTAAGTTGTAAAATTATCCTTGTGAAATCTTCTTAGCAATGTGTAGCCACATGGTGTTCACTTGTGACCACCTTTCTTGATCATTCAATTTGGTGAGTAAGTGTGTGGCTTCCTGTACCACAGGGTACTTCCTCAACTTGTAAATATCCATCCCACATGGACCCTTCGTATATCCCAACTCCTTGTTGGTGGCCATGATAGTTGCCTTATCAATTAGATCACTACTAACCTCTGTCCATGTGCCCTTTAATCCTATCAACGTAGCAATTAAGGGCATTGTGATCCTCACCCGCCACCCAACAAAGTAGAAGAAGTCCTCATGGACTCTACTCATCAGCCATCGATATAGATTCTCTAGTTTTCCAAAGTATGGGAGTTCATATAATTGGTACACCCCTACCTTCTTCATAACTCTCTAGCATTGTCATACATTGGCATGTCATCAACCATTTGCTTGTTGGTCTTTCTATTCAGCAATGCATCTAATTCCTCCTTGTTATCAATGGTGTGATGTTTATAGTCACACACTTTACACATGTGGATATGGGAATCCCAATCCCATCCGATAATTAATTCTTTTGGATACTAAATTTCTAAAAATTACTTTTGGGAGCATCCTCGACCTCGGTTTCTACCTTCTTCTTCCCCTTTTTTCCTACTCCAGATGCTTTCCTCGGTGCCATGATAAGAAAAATTTGTGCCTTTTTCATCTGTCAAGAAATATCTCATACCCTAGCTCAAAACCACGTTCCCGAGCTCCTTCTCAACCCTTGAACTTTATTTTTCTCTCTCGCACACTTCTCGCTTCTATCAAACCCCTCTCTAAAGGGGACACAAGCTAATTCTCGTTCACAAATCTACTCTCCTCATATGTTTTCAAAGATCTCTACACCTCAACTCATTTTTTGGGTTTGTTCACAACTAGATCACTTGAATACTTGTGATCGCAAAGGTAGAAATGAACCCACATTACATCTTTGTATAGATTTGAAAAAATTTACTCCATTTATTGCTCCTTTACCTACCATTGATCCTCTCATTAATTGACCATTTTCCCAATTTCCACATTATACATGTGCCACAACTATAACCATCTAGCGCACATTCCTATCTTTTGAATACAGACCTCATTCTACGCACGTCCATGCATTGAAGTACCTCACCACAATTCCTTCCTCTAATAGTTTTTATGACCGCATCTTACCTCACATTATACTATTCATTCGTTTCAAATATGGTCTTCTTTAGGAGCATTTTTCTTTCTAATGTGACTTTTCATATTATCTCGTAGTTTTTAACATGAGAAATCATTTGTAACATTATTTTATGATGTGTACCTATGTTTGAATAAAAACCACCCCACACCAAGGGTATCTCGTAGTCCTCTCTGTGCATACAAACACTTCAGATTGTGATGAGCTTCGACGCGCAAACATTCTTATTATACAAAACACTAAACTAAATTGACAAAGCATAACGACAAAGAAAGCAAAAGAATAAATGAAATACCGTAAGGGAAATCTATACTAAATGGTAATACTACCTTATTAAAAACACCAAGAAGGCTTATTTATAGTAGGGTTTCAACCTACTCCCGTTGAAGTAACCGAGTAACCATGTTCCATCAAGCACCTCTAACAGAAAGTGCCTGATTCAAGTATGTGAGTGATAACATACAGTCCCAACCAATGCACCTTAAACTTGCTTAGGTGGCACAGAAACTTAGAATCATAAAGAAGCACCATCTGCCCAACCTCAAGATTCTTGTCCTTGATGTGTCTGTCATGCCATGCCTTCTGTCTAACCTTTTCCTACTTCTGACTCCAACGTGCTATGGCGTGCCTCTCATCCAACTATATTAATTTTTCAATTATTTCTTCCAATGCTTGCTCATCGCTTATACCTCTAGCTTGTTCAATACGCAAAGAAGGTAAGATAAATTCTATGGGAAGAGTTGCTTCTATGAAAAACACCAACTGAAAGGGTGTGGCCTTATTTAACCTTTTGTAGGTTGTTCTATATGCCCAAAGTACAACATAAACTTTATCATCCAAATATTTCCTTCCAACATCATAATTTTTTTCAAGGTCTAGCTCAATATCTTGTTGAAGGCCTCAACAATCCCATTTGCTTGAGGGTGATAAGGTGCGGTCTTGTGGTGCGTGACCATAAATTCATCCAATAATATCCTGATTGTCTCATTCAAGAAATGTGTGCCCCTATCACTTGTCAAAATCAATGGAAATCCATACCTAGTAAGAATATGTTCCCATAAGAACCATGCTACTATAGCCAATGTACAATCCTTAGTAGGTGATGCTTCGCCCACCTCATAATTTAATCTATACAAGTGATGGTGTAGAGTGATCCAGCTTCTACTCGTGGCTAGGGAAATAGGACCCAAAAAGTCTATTAACCATTTTTCAAATAGATCTCGCACTAGTAATAGGCCTTAAAGGCATTTTATCTTTGTTCCCGAGTGCTTTCTAAGGTGTTGATAAAGTGATCACATGCCTTACAATACTCCTTACAATCCTTATACAAGGTTTCCCACCATAAACTAGTGAGTAGAATCTTGTGCATGGTGGTGTCACATGTATAGTATCCACTTACAATACTATCATGAGCCTCTTCCACGATTGTCATGTACTCATGCTCCAAGACACACAAGTGCAATACTTCATCTTGTCCTAGTTTGTATAAGTCACCACTGATCAACATGAAAGGTGCAATGAATTGCAAGTTGTTTATTTTCCAAGGATTTCATTCCTTTTGGTACCATACCTGTGCATAAAAAGATAACAATATCCTCTAATTATGAGGGCACATAGTTTAACTCGTAAAATATGCATTTGACATTGCATATTAAATTGTCTACACATCCTCTCCTAATTGAATTCTTGATAAGTGGTTTGGACCAATTGCTTTTGTCCTGCTTTACCATGACTATAAAATCAAACTCTTGGAATAATAGAACCCATCGACATATGCGCCCCTATAAAATGGGCTTATTTACCAAGTATTTCAATGCCATGTGATCTGTATAGAACAAAAAAGGTGTTGCTAGCAAGTACTATCTAAACTTATGCAACACGTAAATCATTGACAAGGCCTTGCACTCTGTAATTATATAATTCTATTCTACAGGAGTCAACTTTATGCTAGTAAAAAGATAGGAAGATCTATAATACCTTCTCTAAGCTAAGCTAATCTCATAGCCAATGGCCATGCGAGGGCATCCACATGTACATGAAATGGTTGGTTTCATGAGGGAAATCCTTAAATAGGTGTCGTAGTAAGCCTCTCCTTCAACACTTCAAATACATGCTATTGTGGTTCTCCCCAATAGAATTTCCCTTTACCTTTTAATGACTCCTATAAGGGCACAAAAATCGAGCATATCCTTTGATAATTTTTTTGCAATACCCTTTGTGGTGCAATAATTCATGCACCTCACTCTAACCGGTAGGCTCCTCCACCTAAGATAATCGCAACATTGGTTGGATCTACTAATAAACCCTCCTCAAGATGATATGCCCTAGCAGAGTTCCAACAGTATAGAAAATACACACTTTTTGATGTTTAAAGAGATTATTAATTTTTGCACCTTTCAAACATTAATCATAAATTGTCACAATGATCCTTGACAAGCCTATATACTATCCAATCATCCAATTAAACCTACAAGAATTTTTGAATAAATCCCAATGCTTTAACCATATGAAAATACTACATGTGCATTCTTCACCCAAAGGGCATTACCGTGTATGAAAAACTTCCCCATTCAGTGATGAAAGTTGTCTTCTCTTGATCCTCCTTTATAATTATTACCTGATCATACCCAGAGAATCCATTTGTAAAAGAGAAAATTTCACACCCTGCAATGCCTTCTAATATTTCCTTAGTGAAAGGTGTAGGAAAAGGATCAATCACACATGCAACATTCAGCTCCCAATATTCCACACAAATCCTAATCTAACCATCTTTCATTATACTAATTACCATGGGAGTAACCCACTTTGATTATTCTAGGAGATTAATGATGTTAGATTTCAACATCTTGTCAATTTCTTCTTTAACTTTTATGCGTATGTTAGGGTTCATCCTGTAAGGTCTCTTCCCGACTAGTGCACACCTTCCTTTATCTTAATCATCATCTCTCCCAAAGACTCATACAATCTCTTTAACTCATATCAAAGATGTACTTTTACATATGAAAGATGGAGATCTAATTGCATGTATTTCAATTCACCAATTTTATTGGATTGTAATCTGTTGATGCATTAAAATAGGAGGACGTATTACAGTCTGCACAACCATCATATGCATAGAAATATATTGTTGTTTGAATAAATTCCTTGATAGATAAAATTTCATTGCATTTATATTTTCCCTTTGTGAAGATATAACAGAAATTACAAGAAGCATACAAGGATGTGAGGACATTTCCATGGAGTAGAGCCATAACTATACAATGCGATTGGAAACAGTCAAAGTTTTACCAGCAGTCAGACGTCTATGTTTTGAACTGTGTATGGTGTTGATACAACTTTCAACGCTTTGATCTCTGAAATTTGCGAACAGATCTTCATTGAGCCACTAGTCTCAACCACAACCTGCTCTCCATTCCAGTTGCAACGAATAAATGGTTGGCAGCGAATGATACATCAAAAGTAGTCATTTTATGTATTAGTCTTCTCGCAGATCTATCAAGAGAAAATAGTTACAGATTCAAAGAAGGAGCTGACACATTAACTGCAAGACCTGATCTGGATGCGGTGCATTATTTAGACAGCTGTCCACTCTTCAAACGCCACATATGAGGTTGCATGCATAGATCTTGTTGATTCAGTCGTTGCTCCATTACTATTCATATTTGTAGCAGTCAAGTTGTCAGCATCTACAGCCGTGTCTAACTCCTTCCACGTTTCCACCAACAAATTGACTATGTAGTCGTGAATGGTATAAACCGTGCATTCTCAAATTCTTCCATTATTGAGTTCCATATTTTAATAGTATAAATGTCTTAGATAGTCGGTTTAGGATATGTTTAGATATTTTATAAAAACAGTCTTAGGTACATCATAATGGCAAGTAATGTCTCTTCAATAGAGTCGATTTGAGTTGTTATTCTAAGTTCTTTATTTTTAGTATCAAAGTTTTATTTTACATTTGACATTGAGTATTATTTAAAAAGTAATTATTAGAATTATTTTTAAAAATATTGTTAATTAATCGTGTCGTGTATCTTTTAGGTCTATATTCCTATCCAAAGTAAATTTTGAAGTCATGTTAAGTGTCAATTAGTCCAAGTATTATATATATGTCAAAATAGTCAGAGTCAAAGTGTCAAAAATATATTTGTGTCAGTTTTTTATCGTCATTTAGGTGATTATTAGGAAAATTGTCAAAAAATTATGTAAAAATAAAAAATAAAAAAACATTTTTCCTCACGTTTCAACTATTGGACGCATTATCGCTTGTACGCGACGTCCAAGTGGGGGGGTGCATTTTCGGTGGAAAACGACACCTAGTAGTTTGTAAATGAGCCTCATTTCCATATCTGCTAAGTAAGTAGCAGAATACCGGAGGCAGGAGGCATCGGAGGTTGGAGGTCATTCAGCGACCTCTCGTCAGTTGCCAACGACGGGGCCGCATATCAGCTTTGGTGACAGTGTGTGTGCAGTTTGATTTTAGTGCTTCCAGTGTGGTGTGCCTCAGTTTGCAATGATCTTGTTTTCAATAAGTGGAAATTTCACATTGAGGGGGGGAACATCATTCCAATGTTCCATTTCCAGTATGTCAGAGAATTTCCTATGTTATTCCCTACAGTGAAATGTGATGAGGGCCGATGATAGTACTTGGCACGTCATGATGTGGTTGTAGGTAAACCACTTGAAAACCTTCATTTGTGGTTTGTGGTAAACCAATAGCAAAACCACCATTCTTGGTTGTTGGTAATCCATTTGCAAAACCATCACTTTGTGGTTTGTGGTAAACCAATTGCAAAACCACCATTCTCGGTTTGTGGTCAACCGTTTGCAAAACCATCCCTGAGGTTTGTGATCATCCTGTGAAAATCACCAGATCATGAGCAGGTGCAAGTACAAAGGTAGGTTTTCCCCATGTTCGCACTAAGGGGGGGAATGTTAGGAAATATAATTTATTAGTGCTCCATTATTATTGATATTGTAAAGAGAATAATTACGTGAGTAATTATTCACATATTTGGCTGTATTATTTGATAGTTGTGATATTGTTGTGAGTTAAAACAATATCACGTATATAGGTGTTGAGAGAGAGATTTGAGGGAGTGTTGTTGAACAGCCTCCTTGTTTTTAGGAATACATATTCCTATATATGTGTAACCAATCTGTAGGAATATTAAGAATAATATAATATTTCTTTGTTAATTTTTCTCATGCAAATCGGTGTGTTTACAATAAGTCCTGAAATCGCATAGTAACTAAACTATCTTAGCCACTTTAGAATCAAACCAATAGTCTCCAATTATGGCCTCCCTAGGTTCAACATCCATACCGATGTTCAATTTCTTAGTCTTCATAGGTTCATGATAGGCATGCACCTTCTTATCTGCACTATCTAAAACCTCACACATACCCTTTGAATGATCTATGTCCAAATTTTATACTTCTTCCTTATCCAATATGTAGACCATATTTCCTTTCTCCTTCTCAATGCAAACATGCTCCAAGTAGTTTGGCATTTGTCTCATCTACTTCATCAAAACACGCTCCTAGGTCTCGCATCACCAAATAACCCCTGGATGAGTTATTCAACCTTTGAACCGTATCCCATATTCAATTGCTCCAAAACTCATAATGCCTCTTTCATCGTGGGTTTAGTGGAGAAGTAGTCAAAAGTATAGATCATTCTTGTAGTTAGGTCTTTCCAATTTCCAGTCTACCTATGCGCCCACATAAACATACCAAGCATGTGCACAACCTCGCAAGGTGAAATAAATTTTGTGCAACCATAAAAATGTCGTAAATATTCCTACCCCTCTATCCAGAATCTCTCATACTGCTAAACATGGTGCTGAATAAGATGATTACCATGATATGTATAGATCTGAGTGGGCATATTGCTCCTGAGAAACCAGGTTGTTAGAGAAATTCTCACTTCATTCCATTTTATGAGATTATACTTGTGAACCATCCACCAATGTGTTGTTTTCGCGTGTAGGGTATACACTAACATATTTATTCTATCCACTTGATCCTTCCAATGTTCTTCTATGACACACAAGAATACCTCGGGTATCCTTCACCAATGTACTTGAGGTACGAGTTGTTTCCTAATCTCTTAACACATCCCAAACTACTTATGCATGCAAGTTCCCTGCTTACTTCACACCCAACCATCTCATAAGTTCCATGTGCCCAATTGTGATAGGTAATAGTTGTAGTATCACTAATGAATCAGATGCAAGATCCCACTAGAGGATTCCTTCCTTAGATGGCTCAAGTTATTCCATATCTTGAATGGTGCACACATAAATTCTTTTCGGTATTCCTCACTCAAAGGCTCAACATAAGGTGTAGATTTCCCATATATCAAAGGGATAATAACTTGTTCTTCCTTGTTCTCAAAAATTATATACCCTTGTTGAACCGTGCATTAACATTATTTGCATAACACCAAGGGCACCCAAGTAGAGATGGGAATTTGTCTCGTTTCGCAAGTGCTAAAACCTCAAAGTCCCAGGTGAACTTGTCCCCTTGTATAGTAATGGATGCATCCTTTAAAACTCCTATTGGAGTGGCCTTAGTTTGATTTGCCATAAAAAACATTAGAGGATAGGTTGTAATAGAGTCTCTACCCATCTACACCCACACATCTAAAGTAAAAACATTAACTTCTCATTGCTTGTGTAAATAAATATATTACACAAAAATCCACCCATCCATAACAACATTCAAGGCGATCTCCTTGTCATACTCCAAGATATGAGGGGAAGATTAGCATGCGGGATCTATTGTCCATTCTCAATACCTACACACAAAGTGTTTCCTTTAACCAATTCCCTAGTAATGGAATAATATTATCCTAGTGCAACATATTACATACCTCTTTTAGATCATTAACATTTGACTAGACCATCTCTGCTGCCTTATTTTTTTCTCCAACTTCTGTGACTGTTCCTTTAAACATTGTATTTCACCACAAGATTTCTAAGCACCTCCATAGTTTTCTCGATAAATCTCCTTCTCGATGTTTAGGATTTAGGTGTCTTATATGTAATACCTCCTCCCTAGTAATGGTAGGATTTTGATGAAACACTTCTCTGCGACAGCGTAGATTCAACACGTGTCGTAGTTTTCATAGGTACTACCTCAGAATCTGGTGTTAACTTTGGCATCCATTGGTTTTCCATGGCACACTGTATTCTAACCATCCTTGTGCCCTTGTTCTCCTATTTATGTTGCTTACTAAGATGATCATATAAGTCTGGGAACTCCTCATAGTTATGATTCTTTCCACAA
Source organism: Taxus wallichiana var. yunnanensis (assembly GCA_018340775.1). NCBI lineage: Eukaryota > Viridiplantae > Streptophyta > Pinopsida > Cupressales > Taxaceae > Taxus > Taxus wallichiana. Next base: position 107,609,225 of record CM031244.1, on the reverse strand, counting down.
AAAGAACAAGTAATATTCTAAGGACATTCACTCCTGTAGTGGTCAGGATATCTACACGTATAACATGTTCCATGAGGAAACTCACCTCATCCACCATGATATCATCGACATCTTCCATGACCTCCTTTAAAGTTCCCTTTGTTATGATTGTAGCATGCTTGAGTGTGATCATGATCATGGTGCTCACTTTTACCTTTAGAGTTATCCAGAACTCCTGTCTTTCATATCACGCGAGTATCAATGGCATCCTGGATCTTATCAATCAACCTATAGTATTTCGTATTGTGAGTCATGGACTGAAAAATCTTACGAAGAAGAAAGATACATTCTTCATTATCATGCGTTGTAATAATGGGTAATGGATTTCATCATGGTCCAAATGACATATCTCACGCTCTAGCAAATAATGAACGTATTGATGTGTAGGGACAAGTATCCTTATTATGCCCCTCTACTTAGTATGCCAATCTATGCACCAAAATCCCATGCGTGTTTCATGCACTTAATTTGCCGATAGTTTATCCAACTACTTTTACATAACTATAATATGATCTTTCAGAATAGGCTCACTCCAGTTTCTATACTTCAAACTCGCCTCAACATGTTATGCTTATTCAAGTGATTTACGTGGATCCGTATATGTCTTATGTGACAGCTACCTCTTAAAAGGTGTGATGAAACCTTTGACGAACCACTATGCATGTTGGCTTTCATGGATATCATAGGAAAGTTTGGATAAAGATGTTTTTAAAAAGGCATCATATTCCTAACACTCTCGGTAATGCCTTGCTTAATATTCTTGATCGCACTTATAATTTTCTACTTGAAGTCAAGGATATAAAATTCCTTAAGGAAATCATCCTGTAACGTTGTATAATCTATGCAAGTCTGATCAGGGTCAAACTTCTGTACCAATTGTGTGTGCATCCCTGTAATGTAGTTGCAAACTAACTTGCCTTGCACTTAGAAGCCATGATCCCTTTTGCATGCCACAATATCTCACACATGTGCACATGCTCAACAATATCTTCTATTCCTCTATACTCTAGAAGATAAAGTCACATCTCCATGTAAATATTTTGGGGTTGGTAAGGACCATGCCCACCGGATCCAGAACCTCCTATGTTACCTCTGTCCCCGATCCACCATATCTGAGCTACCTGTTCCTCTTGATCCTCCCCTTGTGGTAGGAATTGAACCAGAGGATGCACTTCCCTGTGTCCCAATAGTGGTACTAAATTGAACTCCTACAGTCTACGAGGTGGTACTATTCCTAGAGGTGAGTACAAAATTTTGTGCACCTAAGTTTTGTGCCAACGATGCACCCGTAAAAGTACCTCTAAATAACAATACATATTCCTGGCCATAAATGCACTTGATATATGATTTACCCTTGAACTTGTTGATAAGTTAACTCTACCTCTTACTATTATACTGCCCAAACTAGCCTATTGACTACTGGCTATACTAGAAATTAGAAAACCGAGCGCAAGGGCTAGGTTTCCAACTAGATTCAGATGCATGCATGTGGCCCAAATTTTCTCTACTAGTGCTCTCTCATAAGAGCCAATGAGGGTTCCCTATCATGATTTCCCAGATGGGGAGTTCCAAATTCTCTAGCTCCATGTCCTCTACGTGAGCTCCAAATCCTTCACGTGACATCTCTCTCCTTAATTCCATACATTCTACAATCTCACATTGTTTTCCTAAATCCCTCTCATGTGCCTCATTTTACTTAAGTCGTCTTTCTTCTCTTTTCTTCTTTACCACGAGTCCACCATCTTTCACCAAACCTTCTCCTTCCCCACACGTGGTGGGGTTTAGCTAGCCATCGAATTCTCTTCCAAATTCAAGGTTACCATCAAGATTTTTATTGCCAGTGGAATGCCTTGCAGATAGGTTCCCTTGGGATAACATAAAAACTGAAACTTAGCTACCTCCGAGTAAGAATAAGTGGAAATTGAGTACTCCAAAATATAGCTATTCAAAACACCACAGAACCAAGTGTCTACAATGCATGTCCAAACCGGATCAACATCATATAGGGTCTAAAACTCATCCTAAATCCATACAAGTGTGCAAAACCTACAATTCATTTTAGATGCATAAGCAATCAGCCACTCGTACAACTCTATCGTAAAGATAGTAAAGAAATTCTCATATAAGCGATCATACAAGTTCTTCTCCACCCACGTGCACGCATCAAACTCGAGATCCAGGTGTTGAATCTCTCGAGCATATTATTCTTCCAGATTTAATATCCACTCCTCAACACTTGATAAGGTCAACTGTTATGTCTTCATCACAAAACATCTTGAAAGAAGTTTGAAAAGAGGTCCCGACAAAAAAACCAATTATGCAACTTAGAATTTACTCAGAACAACCAAGGCATGCTTTGGTACATCACTCAACACTTAAGATGAGCACTCACCTGAAGCACGCAAAGGCACTAGGTCCCTCTTTAGAGTTTCTTATACAAAATGTTAGCATGATGATACTTAAACATATTCAGATTCATAATTAGTAGTAAACAACCCATAGTGCATAAACTAGATCTAGATCTTAGATTGTATGAAAGATGAACTAAACAATAACTATGATAAGATTAACCATACAAGATCCAAATTTAGTTATGTCTAATGCCATTATCTAACCAATATACTCCATTGCATTAAATACTATAAAACACATAAGCTTCTTACACTATATCAATATCTCCATGAGTTATGTGTGCACCAAAACCAACAACACAACTCTACAATAATTCACCACCTAAACTACGCAAATCAATACATATTTATAGGGGTGGGGACTCACCCTTCACTACCCATGGACTTCTCAAAATATGTCACATGCTAATAATAGTTGTGTGCATTTACAATAGTATGCACAACATGTAAGTGCTCTAACAATAGATGTCCTATAGTTAACTCCAAGTAGAAATTCTATTATTATCTTAAACTATGCATGATACTTATTTGTCACTTGTTCCCAAAATTCTATTACATGTAGCGCAAGTATTCATCTCTGTGTGTGCTCCACATGTTATCTCCAAAAATATTCCTTGCCCACAAAAATGGGTAAGTCCCGATCCAAAGTATTCTCGGTGCACATTTCCTTTCCTATCTTCCCGTGCCTTCAAATGCATAATGTTATTGTGTGTGCATCCTTTATTTGTATTCTCCTTAGATAAACATTATGTTTTTTCAATAGGTAAAAACCAAATTTGGATGGTGGAGTCCTTAATTCGAGGTGCATTAGAGCAAGAGCCACATGATCTATAAGACAATGTTCTTTTTCTAGTAGAGAAGGAGGGGGAAAAAGAATAGAAAATAAGTTCCAGAGCTCTAGAGAAGAGAATTTTAGGTTCAACCTATTGTGTTCATTGGCCTTAGCAAGGATCTTTTATAAGGAAATGTTTTAATCTTTTCCATTTTGGCCTTATGTACTATTTTATTTATAAATAAGAGTTCTTGTTACATGCACTAAAACTTTTTGCAATACTTTGTGTCCTTTGTATCTTCCTATTTGCTTTTAATTTTGTTCTTGATGAATGTTTAAATATATATCGTGCTACATGCCATTAGATATTTTACATAAATTTATTCATTGTGCATGTAATTATGTTTTAGTTTCATCTCACCTTAGATGGTATGAAATATCTTCAAAATAGTTGATCATGTTTGATGCTCTTCAACTCATCTAGTAGTTATTTCGATATTGATCTTTGTGGTTTTTAGTAAAGATTTGGCACATCGCCTTAGATAGGATTTTCATATTTTTGTGTTTTCTTTCTAACCCTTATCTTAATCCAAATCAGAGAAGATCCAACTTCTATAAAACTTGGAGGTTATCTTAGGGATTAAGTCCCACATCCCTGATATTTCCCATAAATTTAGTGGTTCATCTACAAAGATAATCATCAACATTTTTCCTAGCACACCCGGTGGGACCTAAAATTAATATTTCTAGTTTTATCAGGTTTTGATGTGTGTCTTGATGAAACTTTCTCCTTCGAAGGCTCTATAATAACACATCTAGCAACTCCATTTGACATATCAACTTGTTCCATCAGTATTTCTCGTGATCCATACGTTTCCGTGATTCATAAGAAGAATTAAAAAAGTCTATAACAAGACAAGAATGCATATTTGAGTACTTGAAATTATCCCCAAAAAGAGTAATACATATTCAAATATTTCCATCTCCTCAAAATCAAACTCTTTCAACACCTCCACCTGGTAGGACCTTCTTGCAATCCACTAGATTTCTCAAACCCATTACAATGGCTCATTAGCATCCTCCGAGATAGTTCATCTTATGGAATCAGGGAAGTCTACTCATCTTATTAGTACCTTCGGCAACATGGAATTCCATCCTAGCAAATTCATTAAAGGCACTACCTAAATTCAATGGTGAAGACTTAAAGGCCCCAAAGGAACATCTTCAAGACATTGCTGAGATATGCATGGTACATTGCATCACGGAACAAGATGTTACCTTAAGGTTACTAGTTTCCTCCTTTAAGGGAAAATCTCTCAACTCATACATGTATTTGAATCCTAACTCTATCGGTACCTAGGATCAATTTAGAAATGTATTTTTAGAAGATTCAAGTGAAAAGGAGATAGATATTCACTTCTAAACAACTTATCAATATAAAGAAATCTCTGTAAGAACCCATGATTGGTTTCAATACTAGATTCCACAAGACATGGAAAAGGATTCCAGATCTAGCTAGACCACTTGTAAGGTATTGTATTTTATCTAAAAATATATAAATTTAGATACTTTTTTTATGATTTAGTCATTAGGAGGAGATTCTTTGCCATAAGCATATGATATTGTAGTGTAGGCTAAGAATAACTTGATAGATGCAGAGAAACTTCCCCCAAAGATCACTTTGTCAATGTATCCCAAGATTGTTCCCCTTCCTCAAGTGCATACCTCAATTTATTCCCAAACTCCTCTATCCATATATAGCTACCCATCCTCTCAAGGAGCCACCGCCCCTACCACAACATCAATGTTTTCTTCTTCTTAGATGGAGGAAGTAAAAATCATCCTTAGGAATTTCTCCAATGAGACAATTAATCTTAAGAAAAATGAAAGTGCATACCCAAGACAAAATTATCAAGCATATCAAGGGGGTATACCCTCTTATCCTTCGCAATATCAAAATGCCTCGAGACTTCTACCATCACAACCATCTAACTAAATTGTCCTAGTACCAACACCACTCTAGACCCTCCCACCCCACAGAGGGAGAAAGATGATTGTAGGACATAATAATTTAGAGGAAGATCCCAATGCTTGGTGTTTCCCTTGTAATACCCATCATATGCCAAGATATTTCCCCAAGGAATCTAGAGAAAAAGGTAGTGTAGAAAAGAACGAGGGAAGGCTAAGAGGTCAATAATTTCAAACCTTACCAATCCCCTAGAATTCAAAATACGGCCTTAGTTGCACAAATGCAAGGGATGTCCCTAGAACAAGAAGCATAGATTATGCCTGAACATGCACTTTTCTCTTGGGTCAAAGGATTATAATTTGTATTCACAAATGAAGCATCCACAAAGCATCCACTTCTAAGAATCCAGATGAGTTAGATTACTACACTCACTCCCGAGGTGGATGATGGAAGTTGCGATCCTTGATCTTACAAAAATGAATGGAGCAAGGAAATAATCTCTGACATTCAATGCCCCTCCACCCACAACTAGACAAGAGACTCTGGTAGTCACTCGGAATCAAGGGACATTACATCCAACGGTGAGAGGGTAAAATACCAATAATACTTCAAAGCACAACCACTTGGGCCGATGAATGTGGTCAATAAAATTAAAATGGCATTGGCCAATGTATCCATGTGGGATATCTTGGGCATTCTAGAACAAAAGGATTTTTGTCAAAAGTATTGAAATCCAAAGTGGCATCCCAACTATGACCAGAAGTGGAAAGACTAGCTTAGAATGACCCAAGCTCAAATAGAGTTAGTGGCTTTGATGAACCGAAAGGAGAGGTGAGTAAACCAAGACCCCAACCCTTCTTCATGACTCTTATAATTGGTAAAAATTTCTACATAACTCCATGATAGACTCTGGAAAAAATACTATAGTCATGCCCAAATAAATTGTGTATTCCTTGGGAGTTAAATATGATCCCCTAAAGAGAGGATTCATGCAAACTAGATGGGAAATTAGTTCAAACCATTGGTTTTATTAGGGTCTCCCATTATAGCTCCATTCTTTCCTAAGAATAAATTTTCCTAAGGATATAGTGGTAATATATGTTATGTTACTCTTCAAACTATGTCTATCCCATGATTTCATGGCTAAAATTAGAGGCTACAAGTCCCTTGATTGGTCTCATCTGATTCTATGGACTATGTGTAGATCTAAAATTAAATTTCTATAAGAACCCCTCATCGAGGAACATATTATGGATCACGTAACCTCAGGTTTTGAGGCCTCAAATTCCATGATCACTCGAGAGGAGGATTCATATATGGATGATGGTAACCATCAAAGTAGAAACTATTTGGTTGACCCGTCACCCAAAGATCTCTTCAGAAATTTTGATTCTACTAGGTTAGGTACTTATGTGATCTTTGATGATAATCCCAGCATCCCAAATATTATAAAGGAAGGTAATAAAAATGAAAATAATATCATAAAGGATTCTCTAATGTGGACTCTACATTTCAATGGAGCCAGAAGCATGAACGGCTCAGGAGTTGGAATATATCTATCTTCACTAGACGGAAGGAAGATACTCTATGAATTTTTCTTCCACTTCACTTGCACCATCAATGAGGAAGAGTATGAGGCTTTAGTGCATGATTTGACATTGGTGCGAAAAGAGGTCATAAAGAAACTGAGATTCTTTGTGGACTTTGAATTAGTAGTGAGACAAGTTAGAAGAACTACCACAACAAAAAATCCAAGGATGATTTCCTACCCTCACAGGGTATGGGATATTATTGAGGACTTTAAGGCCTTTAACATTAAGGTTATCCCTCGGGACCAAAACATAGAAGAAGATAAAGTGGCTCAGATTGGATCACAATTCAACTTGACCCGAGGATGTGGTGAAATTGATCATCCACCCATCCATACCTGATAATATGGATAATTGAAAAGTCTTTAAAAGTGACCAACAAATATTTCTCTTCTTACAACAATATAAAGAGTTTGTAGATCAAATCCAACCCAAAATTGAAGAAGCATATGGAGATCAAGTCATCCAACTCAAAACAAACAAGCTTCTAAAAGGAAAGTAATGTTGGAAAATATTTATGACTCGATGATGTTAATATAACTAGGGGAAGTTTATGAAAGTCATGGAAGACTATGTTGAGCTAAAGGTATCCAATGGGAAGAAGTTAAAGGTTGGGAAAATAGTCACTCGAAGAAGAGACAAAAACTTGTGGCTCTATTGTTAGGAATTAGTATTTACATTGTGTAGATAATAATTACATTTGGTAATTATTATTATATTAGTAATTTGTTATTTAGTTGTTATATAAAACAACTAATAACAAAAGTGTGTTGAGTTGTTTGGTTCTTACAAAAACTCACGTGATTAGTATTTGTTAGTAGAATAGTTTCCTAATTTATAGGAAACTATGTGCCTATATATTTGTAATTGCATCTTATGTAAATAATCGGAATGAATTGACAGATATATCATTATTCCGTGTATTTTATTCTCAATATAGTCCAAATCTTACATTTGGTACCAGAGCAAGTTATTCCTATGAGAGCCAAGAAAGATATGATGAAATTGCTGTCAAACAGACGTTTTTGTGGCTGGAAATGCACATCCGGTAAAAGAAATGCAACACACAGGTTTTTTCTTATTGGTCAATTTTTTTTAATTATTTAGCAAAACTATAGTTTAATATATATATATATATATATATATATATATATATATATATATATATATATATATATATATATATATATATATATATATTTATAGTTTTTGCTTAATAATTGAATTTTGAGGGCAATTCAATTTTATTTTAATTGGACCAATTTACGGGAAATTGTAACCTCAATAACTTTTGCACGGTAACTCAAAATTGAGCACCGTTTTTTGCAAAAGTGTTTATTTTTTAATTCTCATTATAGTGGTTCTAATTTTGGGATAAAATACCCACTTTGAAAAATATCATATTTTTTGGCTATTTTGTGGGACGCATTATCGGTTGTACCCGACGTCCTAAAACTAAAATGTTTCACATCATGGGGGAGAATAACTTCAATGTGGAAACAAATGAGCTTAAAATTTTCATTTGGCTGAGTTAGAAGCCAAAAAAATGGAGGATGGAGGCACAGGAGGTTGGAGGTCATTCAGCAACCTCTCGTCAGTCACCAATGACGGGGCCGCGCAGAAGCTGTGGTGGCATATGTATGGTGTGAGTATTAGATTTTCAGTGTGGTTTTCATTTTCTCAGTGTGCTTCAGTTTGCAGTGTTCCTATTTTGTGTGGCATTTGATGGATGTTGGAAAGAGAGTTGTGTTGGAGTGCAGATGACTGTCAGTGATCCTCTGACTGACTTGGTCCTCTGACTACCGTACTTCTTTGGAAGATGGTCAGCTAGAAGAATACGTTCACTAGCATTAGTGACCATGTGCAGCAAGACCTAACTAGCAAGATCCATTCAGGAGTATGTTCTTCGATGCATTTTGCTTCTCAGTATCTATTTGAGTGGAATTTCACATTGTGGGGGGGAATACATACCAATGTTCCATTCCCATTCTATACCCAAAATGACTTAGTCAAGGAAAGCTTCCAGTGGCAGTGGCAGTTTTCTATGTTGTTCGAGATCGAGTGGCAGCGATCAATGACAGAGACTACAATTAAGAACATTACGATTCTTATAGGAAGTAATGTGAAAAATTTTCAATATATCTTCTATTGTGTAGTTTTGAGATATGCATGTTGTGTTTCCTACATAATTCCCTGATGTATAAGCATAGTGATGAACAATAGCACTAGAGTAAGTTAGTTCATGGATCTTGAAAGGGTTTGTGGGAGGATCCAGAAAACCACACGAGGTGGACAGTTGATGAAGTTCCTGTCACGTCAAGGTTTGTGGTAAGCCTGTTTAAAACCATGGAAGGAGAGAGCCTTTCTTTTGGATCAAGGTCATGAGTCACAGAGTTGGACATGCCACAGGGGTGAGCATACTGCAGTTGAGAGTGTGGATGTTTTTCTACCATGTAAACACTAAGGGGGGGAATGTTAGGAATTAGTATTTACATTGTGTAGATAATAATTACATTTGGTAATTATTATTATATTAGTAATTTGTTATTTAGTTGTTATATAAAACAACTAATAACAAAATGTGTGCTTGAGTTGTTTGGTTATTACAAACAACTCATGTGATTAGTATTTGTTAGTAGAATAGTTTCCTAATTTATAGGAAACTATGTGCCTATATATTTGTAATTGCATCTTATGTAAATAATCCAGAATGAATTGAAAGATATATCATTATTCCGTGCATTTTATTATGCAAATATAGTCCATCTCTTACATCTATGCCATAAGTATGATAAGGTAATAGCCTAGACTTATGAAGACCTACATGGTTATAATAAGGACATCATCCAACATACTGTTGATCTAGAAAACGGAAAAAACTTGTAAGCGTCAAAAGAAGAGACCCGTGAATCCAAAGATTGAATCTCTCATGGCTGAAAATCTCAGGAAGCTCCTAGAGGCTAAAATAATCTTCCCAATCAAGCACTCCATATGGGTGTCCAATCTAGTATTGGAAAGGAAGAAAAATGGTGAAATAAGACACTTCGTGGATTTCAAAGATCTGAGTAAAGTTTCCCTTAAGGATCACTACCCCTTACCTTCTATGGAACATATAATAGAAATAGTAATGGGTTCAAAAGATTTTCTTTGCTTTATTGTTTTTTGGTGTACAACCAAATATGGCTTGCGAGAGGAAGAACAATATAAAACTACCTTTACTGAAAAGTGGTGAACCTTTGCATATATGCAAAGATGTCATTCGACTCACCAATGCTAGGTCAAATTTTCAAAGAACCATGGATGCCGCATTTGGAGAGCTGATCAACAATATAATCCTAATCTACTTGGATGACCTCACAGTGTTTACCAAAATAGTGGAGGATCATTGATGCCCTAGAAGACAGTATTTAAGAAATGTCAAGAATTCATAATCTCTTGGAATCCAAAGAAGTGTGTTTTTGAAGTACCACAAGAAAAAATCATGGGACACATTGTCTCAAGGGATGGGATCTCAATTGATCCAGAAAGAGTCGGGCCATTTTGGAATTGCCTCTACCTATTAACAAAAAGGAAGTGTAGTCTTTTGTAGGAAAGATTAACTTTGTCAACAGATTCATTTCAGATTTTTCTAGAATGATCCGCCTGATCACACTAATGCTAAAAAATAATCTAAGCTTCAAATGGACCACTATATTTTATCAAGCCTTCGATGGGATAAAAAGATAAATAACATCTACTCGGTGTTACACAACCCAAAATTATCCAAATATTTCATTATGTATGTATATGGGAGCGAGTAGAGTGTAGCATTTGTCTTTGACATAGAAAGGGGACACAAAAGGAGAGGAACATCCGTTTGTTTTCTTTTTGAAAACTCTCCATGATTATGAGACAAGGTAAAAATTTGTAGAGATACATGCTTACGCCATTTTCAAAGGTATAAATAAATTTAGACACCTCGTCACTAATAACAAGATCACGGTCTTGGTGGCACACTCTAGTGTCAAAGAATACATCACAAAAGGTGAGATAACTGAAAAAGGGATAATTGGATCACTAATATCTTAGAATATGACATTGAAATAAATCCCATGAAGCTAGTAAGAGGAAGAGGTATGTGCTAATATCTCGCACAAGATCCAATGACCCCAATGAATGAATAATCTGATGTGGTGCTCCATATTCAAGAGAACAAATCCAAAACCTAGGTATCGAGATAGGATGCATTTCATGTAGATGGGTGAGTATCCAAGTCACCTTCATCTTAAAAAGAGAAGATATTACAAACAACATGGATCCAAATTTTTCATAATTAATAATTTCCCTTTTAAAAGGATTTTGAATGGATCCTGCTTAGAGGCCTAGAAAGGGAGGAGGCCGAAAAATTCTTACATGAGTTACATCATGTAAGCTTGGGAGGCCACTCCTCGGCCAAAACCATATCCATAAAATTCCTACATGAAGGATAATTTTGGTCTAGTTTGTTTGTGGATTACTATGTGATAGTGAGAAAATTTAAAATTTTCCGATTCTACCTAGGTTTGCATGGAGAAATGTCACACTACCCCTTAACCCAATTCTAGTTGAGGAACCATTAGCATAATGGGGTCTATATTTCATTGGAACGTTAATACTGAGCCAAGTGTAGGTCATAGGTGGATTCTCACCACCACTGATTACTTCACTCGATGGACATAAGTAGTTCCATTGAAGCAATCCACAAAGAATATGATCATGGAACTTCTCCAAGATATCACTACCTACTTAAGATCTCCTTGCAATGTCATATCGTATAATGCCAAGGCTTTTTTGGGGGCCAAAGTTTCTAATTTCACAATGAGGCATGAAATATAACTTAAGACGTCTTCCAAATACTACCCACAAGGTAACAATTTAGTAGAATCAACCAATAAGAATATAATATGACTCATAAAAAGGATGGGGAATGGACACAAGAGATCGTGGCATGATAATGTCAAGACAAACTTATGGGTTGATTAAATCAGCCCAAAAAATCTTGAAGGCCTCTCCGTATGAATTATTCTATGGTAAAAGCGTCGTAATGCCTATCATTGTGGAGGTACTAGCCTTGTATTTGTTGAAGAAAATTGAGATCGAGGTATGTGGATCAATGCGGGTAAGACTTGCATGGAGTTGATGGAGCTTCAAGAAATATGGGAGACAACTCATGAATCCATGATTAGCCATCAATAATTTTTCTAGACTTGGTTTGATCAAAAGACTTGAACCCAATTTTTGATTCGACGCTTTAGTTTTGAAGTGGAATGTGAGGGCCACCAAGCCCGATAATCATGGAAAATTTGACCCTCTCTGAGGCAGACGCTTTAAGATCAATGCATGCAAACAACAAAACACTTTCAAGCTCGAGATTATGGAAGGTGAGACCTCGGAAATTCTAGTGAAGAATATCCACCTTAAACCTTTCCATTGAATCATTTGAAAATTGTAAAATTTTTATTATATTTATAGTCCCCCTCTTTTTATCTTTTGCCTTGTTTTACAGTGTTTCCCTTTTGAATAAGTTTCTTTGGACAAGTGTCTCCAACAGAGACCCTTCTACCCCTTTTTAAATTTTTAAAGGTATTGTACCTTCCTAATTTTCCTTGAAGTAAATGATCCTAATGGTATTTTTAAATAATTAATGAAAAGGATTAGATTGTTAATGAAAAATCTCTTGGGAAATGAAAATTTTGGCACTAGGGGTCATTGGACCAAAGTTTCGTTATATGGTGTGACACAATGTATGTGTAAGAATTTATTTTGTGTTCGTTGAGGTGGTTATTTGAGGCAATTTTGAAGTCACAAAATCTTTATTCTGAGTGCTAAGTGTCTCTTTCCTTGAGCTCCCGAGTCCCTAGTTCCAAGAACTAGAGTTTTCCCGATTTTAGAGCATTCATGACAACTTCGGTTCCCTACCTCAACCAAAATCTTATGCAGAACACCCAAGTGCAGCATCGATCTCTCAACCCAAGGATAAGATTCCCGGACAAAGGAACACAATTCAGCAACACTTCCATGGTCACATACTTTGCAGATGGGGTCTTCGATCTCGTCCTCACCAAGAAACCAAAGGCTCTAAGAGATCTTGCCCACGCCGATTCCTAAGTATGGGAGATTATTTTTCTTTTGGATCTATAAGGTATACCTCCACACTCACCCAATACATGGTGCCTCTTGTGCACCCATATCTAGAGCTCATGAAAATGTGTGCATGTTATTTTGACCCGAATACCAACACCATCAAGGGCCAAAACATGCAGGTAGTAATTACACCACAAACCATTAGGGATATGTTGGACCTACCCTATAAAAATGGGCCATTTTTTACAACATGGAAAAACTCCAAGGCATTTGGGCTCAATGCCAAAATAAATCCTTATTCATCAACATGGAGTTGCGATAAGAAAATCTAAGCAGTTTTGGCACACTAGGATTCCCAATCCCACTGAAAATGTTCATGTCATATTCTCAGGATGCATGCTCCATGTTAGCATTCATTTTTCAGTAAAGACTCAGAAAAAAATTTCCATGATTGGTATGTTATGTCCCTTTTTCAGGATGAGATCGGTGAAAAATAACAGTCATATCAGTTTGACTTCTATGAGACCATAACATACTCTATTTGCAAGTAGTTGGCCTATTTCTCTCTTAACTCCACTTTCAGGTAATCTTCCTTTTGTTCCACCTCATTTTGTATTAGAACACCCAGTTCTTTAGCCAATATATGAACCTGGATCTATGAAACATGGAGGTGAACTCTCAAAAGGTCATCCAAGTGTCTACATGGACTCATGTGTTGTCCCGCTCCTCGGATGCATATGAGTTTGCTAACCATTTTGTTGCACCTCTCCTGCATAAATTTGACCTAGAAGGGGTCAATAATAGAATGAATGATTCAGTCATAGCCATCTTGTCGGACCCCCTACATCCCTATAACTATTTCTTTGAGACCACACATTCAATGATCCGATTGTATGGATTTCGAGATGAATCCTTCATGCTCCCAAGGATCCTCATGTCACGGGTGGTGGGTTTGGAGATAACCAGACAATTAGTGCTCCTTGATGCAGTATGGCTTTGTTCATAAAAATAAGGCATTGTTCAACATCCCCTTGAGTAGGGGATGGGTTAATGTAATTAAATACAAGGAAAAGAACATAATCACACAAAATCAGCTTCACTTTGATTCAATATACATGGAGGTATGACCTAGACAAGAGGATGACTGTCACCCTTTCCCAAAACAAAGTCTCGGACTCCTGCCACCATAAGCATACAAAGTATTTTGAAGACAAGATGTCTCCCCAAGTAGAGGCTCTTGGTATTTTTGTCGAACTGAGTGACATATTGACTCCACTATGGGATTCATTGCATCTATTCTTGTACAGGTATGCCCTTGTCGTAACAATGACCAATGGACTGAGGGATACCCTGCTTAGTAGGGAATGGAGCATGGAAAATAGAACCTTATTGGAAATATAGGTAGGAAATCAGGAAGACTACCCTCAATTTTGAGGTCGTGTCTACCAATGAGCAGTGGGAGGAATTCAGGACACTGAACACAATTTTGATTTAGACGGTGAGGAGGTAGTGGAGGTCTCTAAAGAACATCTCATGTAGAATATGACAAAGGTCTCTTATTCCTCTACACAAAGTGAAGTGCCACCACATCCTCCTCCCTCCATTCCTTAAAAATATCTCTTGGGATACACACCATGGTTCAAATAACATGAGGCCCTTAGGGTTCAAAGATAGTAGCATAATCGGTGCTGGACCCGGCCAAGGGGCTCACCTCGGACAATCACCAATCTTTCCCTCCTCAACCACCAGTGAAGGTGTCAGTCCCCAAATCCCTCCAAAGAAGAAGTTGAGGATGATTGAGGTATCTTCTTCCTTCACCACTCTTCCTCCCCCTGTTCCTCCATCTCTTTTCCCTCCTCCTTCATTTCCACATTAAGGGTGCTCCAATTTTGGTCACCCCAACCCGAGAATCTTCCTCCCCTAGGCTCCTCTTTCTTGTCTCTACCACCCACCACCATTCCCAAATTATCTCCCCAAGTTTTGGAAGTCCCTTCTATGGCTCTCGTGACTTCTCAACACCCATAACTAGTTCTGATACCCTACGACTGTCACCAAGATTCCCATTTGTAAGTGGGATAGTCCCTTCACCCTTAGAGTTTTGAATTAATCTGAGATGACCAAAACAACTTGAGATAAGAGGAGGGATAAGAAGAAGAAAAAATAGATGGTAGTGGGAGCTAAGAGGTAGATGTGGTCATTATATGACCATTATCGAGTTCTCTAACCATTTCCTAGATAGTCCCCATGTCTCCAAGCACACAAAGAAAATGCAACTTCATGATTATTCCATCGCTTTTGTTGCAATTGACCTTATGCAGCCTTCGACCTTAGGATAAGGTCAAACGATGAGCAAAACAATTGTCATGGTCACCAAGGACTACCTCAAGCTCAACAACAAGATTAAGAAAATGGAGGATATCCTTTTATAGACACAAAATATTATGGCCCACCTGAATGTTGAAATCAAAGGAAAAGGAAAAGAAATATAACAACTTTGTAAGGAGTTAAAAGAGGTGGCTTCACAATAAGCTCTTACAGCTTCTCAAACAAAGACTAAAGTATTAGAATCTGAGTTAGCAACATCCAAGACTACTTCTAGTTCATTTGATCGGAGAAAAATATCCTTCAAAAGGATATTGATTCCAAGAAATCAGAGGTTACCACACTTCAAGTGAAGTTATGTGCCTCGAAACCGAAAAGGGTAGCACAGTAAGTGAAGTGCAAGAAAACTAAAGACACGATCAAGGATTTGACCTAGAAACTAGCTCAATAACCCCATAAAGGGGGAATTGTTACTTTAGTGCAAGGGTCATAAAGCCGTATATCTTGTAAGAGAACTTCCACCAAGACAATGGACCTACATGCCCTTTCAGTTCATATCGATACACAAAGCCTATGTGCCAATGTGGAGTCCTTGACCTCCACCATCAACAATGTTGTATCCACCAAGGTACTTGAAATACGATGCTGGTTCAAAAATTATATGACTCTTTATAATCCACCTTGCAAGGGGATGGCATTATTGATAGGAAGATGGTTGTAACAAAGATTAGTGAGATTTTGAGTTGTAACAAAGTAGCTATCAAGTATCAAAATCTCCTGACCCAGATCCAATTAGGGATCAAAAAGAGGAAGTAACACATAGAGGAGTTGGTTCAATTAGGATTCCCCTCTCACTTTCCCAATGACTCCACCATCCTATTGGAGGACCGATCGGCAACTACTAATGGCCAAGTAGTAAGATAAGACTCTCTTTCAATCTATAAAGGATGACTCTAGCATCACTAAGGTGGAGGCTATTTTGACCTTAATTTTAAAATTGGAGCTTCATCTATATGCAATGGTGCAAGATTTCTCCAGAAAATTTCTCATAATGAGGTAATTGGGATAGATAGAGCCTATCGTGCTCTGTAATGATAGACTTACCTGACAGAGGCCGAATGGGTTGAGTACTAGGTGCTTTAAAGCGGCTTTAAGTGGTGTCTCTTTGAGCCACATTTTAAAATTTTGTGACAATGAAGGATTGTGAGATTCTTCCATGAATGACATGAAGTCCCTTGATGAGTCTCCATAACTGTAGAATTATTTATACATTATATTAGGTCTCTTCTATTTTTGTTATCTTTTTCACCCCACCCCTTTTCCTTTTGGTGTTCTTTTCTAGTTTTGTGGGACTCAATTCTTCATAAGTATGGAACTGGACATGAAGGGTATCCACGTGTTCCTTTGACACATTTTGGAGAAAGCACAAATAATTGGGATCCCTCAAGCAGCGAGAATCGACCATGTGGCTAAATTGTGGAAAAGTGACAAGCGAGCATGGGAATCTACAAGTACCCTTTCCTCGTACCCAACTTCCCGAGGTCGTGTCGAGATAGCCAGTGAATGTTGAATGTGAATGGATATGTATAAGCTAATCGGGTAATCTTAAATCCTCAACATGTAATAATGGAATCTACGAATCTAAGGTGAAGAAGGCCCTCCTAACCTGGATTGGTGTAATGGCTCATTCGAGATATAATGGTTGTTTGGAGGCTCTAATCAATGTTGAGCTTTGTTGAGATCCTGTTTCTTGGTTGTTGGATACGTGGGAAGTGACCTATGGGAGCTTCGTATATATCTCCAGACAAGGTCATAAAATGGTGATAGGTCGTTTTTAGTGGATTTTGTGGTTAGCTATGGGTGGTTTTCTGGTCTAGCCCAGAAAATATTGGATTGATTGGCTTCTATGTTTAATATAGAAAACTGTGCTATAATATCTAGCGGGAGTGGTGAAGATCTAAACACCAGTGTTCACAAGTGGTGTTAATACTTGACTGATTTGTAGGCCCGTTGGGTTGTGGGACTTGGGGATCACAACCATGAGTATGTAGTTGTTAAGGACCTATTATGGTCATGTGAAGAATCAATCCCTTCTTCTGACTATCTAGTAATCATATGCCTTTTTAGCTTCTATGTTTAGAACTAGAAGTTGTATGATTTTCTCGAGTACCTAACAGGTGTTCTGGAAACTTGGATACGTAAGCTAGTGTCTATATCAACAAGGAGGTCTCCTGTGTTAGGCTACAAAACCAAAGGATTGCAACCAAATGTTTGTTCTTGTTCGAACCCTTGCACGGTCATTCAGGTGTTTTATCAAGGCAATCTATAATTCGGATGGTTTGACCAGAATGTGTAAGCTTTTTCGTCTTTGATATTCAATCCTCTTAGTTGCTCACTAATTGCTTGTAAGTTTGTTGTGGCTTGAAAGACTTGTATCCTAAGGTCCTAATCTATATTAGCTAAAGTCATGGGTAAATTTGGTTGAGGTACTATAGGTTCAAATATATATTCTCTAGGCTCTCTAGGTCCTGTGATTGTCATACAAAGATGATTCAACCTCTAACTAACATTAATAAACTAATTATGGAAGAGGTATTATACTACGTAAGAATTCTTCTATTTTTGTATTTTCTAATGATGTATTTCAATGAAATTGAAGGGAAACTACTCTAGTATATTTATAAAATGGAAAAACAATCTAGAAATTGAATGGAAACAAACAAAGCGACTGGTATGGCTATTTTCCTGTGCAATTATGATTTTATCCTAAATATCTAAGCAACTAAACATATTAATTTGAAAGGATCTCGATCCTACCTCAGAAGTGAGGAATGAATCACAGTTTCTCAGAAACTATCAATCCCCACAACTTCCCTAGTGATACTGAGAGTGAACTTTTAACTGAAATGAAATAATTCACTACTCTATTTGATATGTTGTAACTAGAACTTTGATAGCTCAAACTTGGCATTTACAGAACAGTGGTAAATCCAGTTATGTGTGATTTCATCCCCTTAGTGTGATCTCCTCGTTCCTTTGTGTCCTCATGAATCCAGGAAGTGTGTATATGATAGTATCAATAGAAGATAGCATTCGAATAATGGCAGCTTTGGATATAGACCGAATATAATGCGAGTAGGAGAGGGATAGCGCAAGTGAACAAAGCTTGACTATGCAATTCCTAGCAGGATTTATTGTGGGAATACAACACAAGTGTACCTAGAGTTTCAAAAATTATCCTTGTGACAAAACAAAACCTACAAATTTAATGGATTATAGTCTAGAAATGAAGCTATTCTATGATTTAAACTGATTTGTATGCAAAAGAACAATGAAACAAGACTTGAAACAAATGATATGACCTCCAAAGTGCCAACAATGGAAGCAAAACCTGAAACTAATAAAATTCTAAGCAAGAAATTGAAAAACTGAACAAGAGAATTGAGAGGATGAGGGGCCATTTTCTTGAAAACAAGCTGGATATTTATAACCAATGCATTTACCAGAGGGTAACTCCCATTAGAACTCTTTTACTATAAACAAAGGAAAAACACTATTCCTAGGGAGCAGAAAACATTAATGCAAGCCAAAGTGGTTGAAGAAAGTATGTGAAATCCAAGATTTACATTTGATGCGATTGTCGGAAGGATATGGAAACTATGTATAGGACCGCTACCCTATGCAGGGCGGTGGTTACGGGACCACCACCCTGTCCTGGGCGGCGGTCATGGGACCGCCACCCTGTCAAGGCGGTAGTTTCGTCACTAAAGACAAAATGCAAGAAGAAAGGGGAAAAAGGGGCAAAACAAAGCATGCAGAGGCTGAGCGGGGCATGTGGGATACAATTGTATACTTGGTGAGCCTTTTTGGATTCTAAACACCTTGCAAGGAGACCCGTATCATCATTGGGGCATGTGTAACATCGTTTCGGTGGTGCAGTACCTTACAATTTTGGGTACATACATATTGCCCCCTCGGAGAAGCGTTTTAGCCATGAAGAGGCATAAAATGGTGGATCTAAGTATGGCAGTCCCAAAATGGGGAGTTAGGAGCTATACCTGACACGCCCATGTGTGCTAGAAAGTTGCCATCCAAGATCCTACTACCTGCAAAATGAAAAAGGGGACTCAAGTGCAGATAGATAAAACAAATTGAGAAATAAGGCTGAATTGATAAGAAAAGAGGACTTACCATCTATGTGAGGTTTAGAACTTACCTCTGTCGATTGCTCCGACCCTACGAAAGACATTCAAAATCAAGTTAAGAGGGCTATTTATATAAAATGAAGTCATTTTACTATTCATTTGTGCGGATTGATTTGATATATTTTGAGCTCTGGGACCCACGGTGATGGTTTTTGACGAGAGTATAGTCAAAACATTCATGGTGAGATAGAGATCATGCCACTCGAGAGTAAAACATCGACCCGTGAAGTCTCAGGTTAGTTCTTCTCGGTTTATCATTTTTAAACCTAAAATGTAGAAATGATAAAATCTTTCCCTTGGGGGGATCATTTTTGAAAATGTTAGTTTTAAATGTGTCTCTAGGGGGCGTCCATAGGGTAGGCTTTTATTTTAGTTGAAATGGTGCATTTGCTTGTTTTTAGGCATTTTTTAGGGCTTACGACCCATTTGTATTTGTGAGACAGGACCGCCGCTCTCGTGCGAGGTGGCGATTATCGGCCGCCGCCTTAGAAGCAGGTGGCGATCCACGCACAGATTTTACTAGTTTTTACAAAATTTAGCTTATTTTCATTTTTTAGCTTATTTTCATGCATAAATTTTTACGTGTTTTTACTAGTTTTTCCAACTTGATTTTAGTACTAACTTACTCCTCTTTTGTGTTTTTGGGTGTATGCAGAAGGAGGAGGAGTACATCAGATGGAGCCGGAGAGGGAGTGTGATTGGCTCTCGGCAGTGTTGGAGGCACTCTCCTAGGTAGAGCGAGATACTCTCCAGAGGGCTAGTATATGGAGGATTACACAGGTTCCTCATGTTGCACCTACCAGTCACATATTGTGTGACTTGTTCTCTTATTGGGATGCGATTGAAACACCTTCCGATTGCCAAGGGAGTTAGGGGTGAGTGGTCCATCACCCTGGAGGATGTTTACCGTATACTGGGGGTTCCGATCCTTGGGCGGTGGCTATCTCTTAAGACAATAGTATCTAGATCATAGGTGGTTCAGTGGGCCACCTATATGGGAGATGTGGTCGTATCGATGGGGTCGAAGAAGGGCGTGAGGATCCACTCTATTATTGAGTCATACATTCCCTTACTTCGCAAGGCCATTATGGGCATCCTTGCATCTAGACTGATTGGGGACAAGGGAGGGGACACCCTCTTGTATTGTTGGGCTCCTATTATTGCACAGATTGAGGGCCATGGATGTGTCTATGCTTGGGGAGTAGATATCCTTGGGACTACCTACCATGACTTATACAAGGTAGTCCATTTACAGGGGTAGTCACTGAGCCACCCGAATCTTGTCATGAGTTAGGTGTATGAGCATATCACCCCATATGGGAGAGGTGAAGAGGTGGAGGTTCTCGGGGCCATCAAGGTAGCGAGGTGGACGAGGATGAAAATTCTCATAGAACCCCACCAGGCCCAAAGTGGCTTCCCTGACTACTGCATACATGGAGGCCACTCCTTATCAGGTCATGACAGGGGTATGGGGAGAGGAGACCGTTACTTTGATTTCCTGTCAAACCACCAGCCAGTTGATAGACGGGCGGGGGAAGGCGAGATCCACCCCTTTGATAGAGTACCTGAGCAGTTTGGCCTCACCTATAGTGACATGCTTCCTCCGGCAGGCCCATATATAGATCTATTCATGAGGCTCGAGGAGGTCCTAGAGGCCGAGGGTGGACCATTGTTATGCCTGGTACTCCTATTGTGGCTAGGAGGGTGGTACGTGCACGAGGGAGAGCTGGTGCTCCTCAGGCACCCTTACTTTGGATTGCCACTGGTCCCACTCATAGCAGTGATGAGCCCATCAATGTGGACTCTGAGTCTGAGGAGTTCACTAGGGGAGAGACCGAGGAGGAGACAGAGGACATGGAGATTAGTGAGACAGGTGGTGGGGGATGATAGTGATCCTGAGTGGCATGATACCCAGGAGATCCTGCAGGCCGAGAGGGTAGAGCAGAGCGCAGAGAGGGTGACTTTGGTTTCAGAGGAGTTACTCTCTTGGGACTCGGGTAGAGATGACGAAGTCTTTGTATGCCATTACATTGCCCCAAATGTGGGAGAGGGGCACCAGTCAATGGCGGTATCGGTGGTAGGCACAGATCCTAGAGATCCTTCTTGGAGGCCTAGCGATCCTAGTGAGTTGTCACTCTTCTCCTGACATTTGTTTTAGTTAGACTTGTCTTAGTTTGTTATTTATTTTTGTTTCATTTACTCTTTATTCTATTGTTGATTATTTTCTAACTTGTTTTCTCCTTTGTTTATAGCGACTGTTGATGAGTGGCGAGACTTGATTCACCGAGTGTGTACTGATACCCTGCTTCTCCCCTCGGAGAAGACTTGTGTTGAGCTTTCTATGGACGTGGGGGAGCCCTCAGCAGCCGGTAGGCACACCGATGTTTTTTCCTATCTAGTATGTGGTGAAGATTATGACTTCTCTCCACACGGAGGTGGCTGGATATAGGACAGCCGAGCACCTGATGAGGAGGAGCCATTCTCGTAGCGAGACGAAGCTACCGGGTGTGACCGCAAGCCCTCAGTGCATTTGGAGCATTGGCATAGCTTGCAGAGTCTTAGGCGTGGCCGCGCACCCTCTGAGGGATCCCATAGGGATTGAGAGACTATTTTTGTAGTATTTTGTTAGATGTTTATATGAGTGTTTTTGTACTTTTCGGGCTCATTGAGCGTTTTGACCATGCCTAGTGCATGATGGCATTGTATACGAAACTGATTTGTATATATATATATATATATATCTCTTTGGATCTAGACTCTTTCCTATCTTGAATTTTGTGACTTATTTCTATATGTGTATTTAGATGCTTTTAGAATACTATTTTTCATGTTTTCAGAATGTATGCAATGGATAACCAATGATAGTAGATAGAATATTTTACTCTGTATGTTTTTGTAGTGCTGATATGAGATGATACTAACATATGGTAGTACTGAACTTTTGAACTCTTTGGGAAATGTGTGTAATTTCCTCTGATGTTGGCAAGACGTGATGAATGTATAGTGATAAAGAGATGAACTTTCCCCAATCCCAAATCCACGCAACTAGTAAGATGCGAGGGCTCAACACCAAGAGTTAGGAAGGGCACAAGTTGTATGAGTTTGACTGAATGGAATGATGAGAGATAGACAAACTAGTAACAGAAGCCAAATTTGGACCTACACACCCACCCTACCCAGAACTACCACCAAGCTTAGAAGGCCACTTACTTTTCAGTTTATCTAGACTTAGATTCATAAATGGCAACCTGGTTGACAAAATCTGGTTTTGAGGATTTGATCTCTTTGGAATTTGGATATTTGGATATTTGCTTCCTCTTAATAGAATTTGACTCATGTTTTTAGCATACCAAGATTTTTTCATTTGTGTGACTGGACCCCCTCACCCTACCTCACGCCACTAGTAAGAAGCATGGGTTTGTCACCAAAGGCAAGATACAGGTGAGTAAGGGCACTTCTTTCCTTTCCCAACCTCACATCACCAGTAAGAGACATGGGCTTATCACCAAAGGTTGATGGGGCAAATAAGTGTGTAAAATAAAATATTTTGTTTGCTTGGTGCTTTTGATTTCATTTGATTTTGACATTTATGATCTATGAATTTGGGATATCCTTTCATTCCAAGAGATTTAAGAGGGATATATGTGACACCAAGAAGCTTCCGAATAGACCATGGGTAAGGACAACTTCACCTAGTAGAAAGAAAGAGCAAAGCCAAGTATGCAGGTCTTGGTATGGTTTCCATCAATGTTTGTCTATCGAATTTGATGAGAAGATTTGAAAATAGTTGATGATGTTTGGAGAGATGTGACATGAATGCTTTTGCCAATATCTTCATAAATTTGCAACATGATTTGTTTTAAGAGTAAGCTCCTGGACTACCATTTTTACAAAATGGACAGAATGAAGTAGCTAAGAGACTAATGCAATGTAAGTAGCTATAATGTACTAGTAATGAATTTGGTGTTTTATGCGTAAAATCGCTTAAGATGCAAGGAATTGACAGTTTCACCGAATTCCTCACCTTCTAGTGTGCACAAGAGATACGCACCATTTCTGTAGTCCTTCATGACTTGGTATGGGCCAAACCATTTGGGCGAACTTCCTTCCTTCACCGGTTTTCTTATCGATCCGGTCATCCAAAGATTAGAACTAAATCTCCTTCATATATTTCTCATGCATAGACTTTTTGTTGTACTACCAAAGCACATCTGGTCAGCATAGGCTTTGTGCCATTTTTCATCATTTAACCTAGCCTCTTCAAGGCTTTCTAGTTGAGAGAGGCATGCCTCCTTGTAAGCTTCTTCATCCAGAATCCCTTGTAATGAGATGCGGAGACTAGGTATTTCAACCTTAAGCGGGAGAACTGTTTTGCCCGAATACCAGTGAGAAAGGAGTTGCTCCTGTTGGTGTTCTTATTGAGGTTTTATGGGCCCATAAGGTTAGATATAGTATTAAATGCAAATCTCTCTTGTTCTCCTTGACTATTTTGAGGAGAATAGCTTTTAACGTTTTGTTTGTCACTTGATCATCCATTGGCTTGAGGGTAGTAAAGAGAGGCCGTATGATGGTTTATCTTCAATTTGCTACATAACTCATGGACTTCATCATTTTTAACTTGGACGTGCCATTATCTGAGATAATGACTTGTGGGACACCATACCTATAGATAATTTGGTTCATAATGAATTTGGCAATTACTAAACATGGTACGGTGGTGAGAGGCATGGCCTCCACCCATTTGGTAAAAGATTCCATGGTTGTGATTATAAAATTATGGCCATCGGTTGATGAGGGAGAGAAATTTCATATCAAGTATAGATCCCATGTGGATAAGGGCCACAAAGTCACTATTGGTTGTAGGGATTGTGCTAGCATGTGAATCTCGTGAGAGAATTATTGGCATTTGTGGCACCTATATAAAAATTCCACTATGTCATGCTCAAGAGTGGGCCAAAAATAGCCCATTCGATGTATTTTGTGAGTGGTGGCGTGACCACCGAAGTGGCCCCCACATATCCCATTGTGGGATTCATGAAGAATCCTCTTGGATTCTTCTATGTCGACGCATCTTAGAAGCATGCCATCGAAGGCTCTACGATAGAGTACTTGGTCTAAAAGTTGTGTAAATGTGCAACGAGTAAATTGGAAGTTTCCAAGCATGAAAACTATACCCCTATGCCAAAATTTTCATGTTTTATCATTCCTAAGAAACCCTGCTCTTTCCAAATAGTCCAAATTATTTCCCAACAAATGTCATAATATTATCCTAGGTGATTTAGGAAAATTTCACTCATTCCCCTAGGTGATTTTAGGAGTTCATTAAAAATGCAAATGTTGGGTAGTCACGGGAAGGGCTATCGCTGGCCTTCCCGAGACAGGATCACCTCCTTGGAATAGAACGGAAGGGAAAAATTCATCATGGAAATGAATGGAATACCTTATGTCATCAAATAAATTATTTTGGAAGGTTTAGAGAAGTTTTTAAGACTTGGAGTAGTCTGAGTGAAAAACAGGGTTCACAAGCCTAGATAGTACACAAGCCTAAAACAACTACTGGGATTCAAAAGAAGATTCCGAGAGCTCCAAATGGAGTTGGAAGTAAAAAAACATCTTAGGAAATAGGATTCCAAGACCTACATTATGGTGAAATAATATTTTTCACAACACCTTGGCACATATGATTGGAAGATAGTTTTTATCAGGTACAAGTGGAGTCCTAGATCAAAAAAAATATGATTTTTCAGGGATCATATGATCAAATAAACACATGAGAACCACATAATTGGATTCAAAATGCCATTTCTAGTCAGGATCATATAAAATTTCACCAATAAATTCCACCGGAAGCTCAAGTTATCTGCATTCCAAGTTACCCTCTCAAAGGCAGTTCAGGACTTAGTCATTTTTTCGAGAGGACACGTGTCAGCACCAGGAGCCTGGCGGGATTTCATGTCCCCCAAGTCCTTGAGTTCAGGTACATAACCCCTTGTAAAATTTTCCCAGCTATCATGTGACCCTTGGGACCCTCATATGACCTTTAGACCTGGCAGTTCAACCCTCAAGTGCTTATTTGGAGCATGCATTCCCTACCGTTGGATCGGTCGCCACATGTCAGATCCAGGACCACCATGGAATTTGATGTACCTTATGAACATGAGGTGGGGACATCAGGCCTTGGAAAATGCACCCATACCATATGGGGAGCAGTGATCAAATTTGAAGGGCACTCCATATTTTAATTTGGCTAGTTTAAGCTTTACCCTTCGTAAATGACAGATAAAATAACACATTACCATTCAATAAAAAAAAAAAAGGTTAGTTTCCTTTCAATATATATCTGATTAATTTAAATAAAATAAATATAAAAAATGTCAAAATTATTAAATATATAACATCGAATAATAATTTTAAAATTCATTTAAATTAAAAATCAAGATAAATAATTTAAATGACTAGTTTACAAAATAAATAAGGGAATTCCAAACATGATTTACGTGTTGCTAAAACAAAATATAGCTATTTTGAAAATAGAAAGAAATTGATGATCCTTTTTCCTAGTGATTTTGTGAATGATTTGTTTGAAGTGAGTGAAGATTTTTTTAATATAGAAAATAGAAAGCTATTTGTTGCTCTAATTATTATTTAATATTTTATTTAAAAATAAATTTAACAAATTATAAAAATTAACTAATTGAAAAGTTATATCTTTTGAAAATTTAAATATTTAATCCTTTTAAGTTGAAGTGTAATTTTAAATTTCAATTTTTTTTTGTAAGTGTTTTTAATCACCCTTCTATGAAAGCTATTTTTGTGACTTCACTCCATTCCTCCACACCCATTTCTTCCTCTGCAACATTCCTACTTCACTCTCACTCCACGTGTCTTCATCTTTCTCATTGTGGAAATTGATGCCCTCATGTCCCCGAGGT
The DNA here is from genome assembly GCA_018340775.1 of Taxus wallichiana var. yunnanensis. Classification (NCBI taxonomy): domain Eukaryota; kingdom Viridiplantae; phylum Streptophyta; class Pinopsida; order Cupressales; family Taxaceae; genus Taxus; species Taxus wallichiana. The sequence goes on along the minus strand of CM031244.1, from coordinate 107,582,884 downwards.
TAGGCATAAACACCCTAAGCATCTTTGTAAAATCTCCCAAATTTCTAACCCATTTTTGGCACTCCATTCCTCCATTTTTCCTCTCCAGGTCTCAAAACAGCTCGACCCAATCACTTTGAAAAAAATCCCCATGGATCTTTCATCAAAAAATAAGAAGGAGAAATGAAGAGCAAGAAGGAGAGAACAGTGAAAATCCCCATAGCCTAAAAATGAAGATCTAAAGAAATGTTACAAACCAAAGGTGCATGAAAAACAAAAATTGATCTTGTTCATTCCTCTATCCAAGACCATCAGAAATACACCTTCAAACTCCACCCTCGTGTGATAAAGCAGCCACAATGAAAAAATCTCATTTCCGGCTCAACGAAGAAAGAAGTAAGATTTCCCGTCAAACTAGTTGCCGGATTGAAGTAAGATCACACATGAAGCACCAAAGAAAAAACCCACATCAAAAATATAAATTTCATTGTAAATGGAGGAGAAAACAAGACCTACAATTTTTAGGTCCATTAATGGCTGCCATACCTAGAGGCACTGCCAGGTCTGAAAACTAAAACTTTAAAATCTCCTGGACTATTAAGCAGGCGAAGCTGAAATTGCAGAGGGAGGATATTGGGCAAAAACCCATATCAAAAAAATTTGTTCCACATCAATCCAAATCCCATAGGACAACTTTCTAAAAATAGCAGGTCTACTACATAGAAATATTATTTTGGGAAAGTTAGCAACAAAAACTCAAGAGGAGACGAAGACATTGGAGGTAAACTACAACTGAAAATTCACCAGAACAAACATTTTTAACACTTACTAAAAATAGTAAGTGGGCCCTCGAGCACCTACTAAAAAATAGAAATTTGATCCGAAAGAAACAGGAACATGAGGAGAAGGAGAAAAAATAAAAACTAAGCCACAACATCCAATTGAAGATCGAGGAATTGCTTTTTCACACTTACTAAAAATAGTAAGTTGTTTTTTCAAAGGGAGACATGAAGACGAAATGGACGGGTCAGAAGCCGACACAGCCCTTTGCCTACACGTATGATGTGGAAGAAAGTGATGTCTTGTACATGGACCTGAATGACCTTAAAACTCACATGGCCTCCAAGGACTAAAGGAGGATTGAAGACTAGATATTCACAAGTGGCTTGTTCGTAGCTGCAAGACACCCAGTGTCTGTACAAAGTCTCGAGATAGTCCTAGCCTACTCCTTCCACTACGAGCCCGAGACGCGAACCATCTAAGATGACAATGGTACAATGTTGGTGGTCATCAATCCTAGAACCATTTCAATCTCTCTGCAGATACCGACATCCCCCAAAATGGTCATCATTTCCAAGGAAAGAGACATGCATGATTGGGAGACGATGGATTCATATGTTTAAGGAGTAGCGCTTGGATCATGGTTAAAAATGGAAGAAAGCCTTCCAGGATTCCCAAGAATCTACCAAGGTGTGAGTTCCGAGAAGGGTATTCTGATGTCATCACTCTCCTCAGTAGAGTAATGGGTGAAGCAAACACAAGAGACTTCCAGGACTGGATGGGCCTTTACATCCTGACATTGAGATAGGAAGCAGAGAATTGACTGGGGTAGATCATCAATGAAAATCTCCATCTGCAACTTCTCCAAGTACCCATGACAAATAAGTTCCACATGACTTCTTATCTAGTTTATCTCCTTGCAAGCTCATGATCATTCAAGGGATTGGCTCTCACACAGAACATTGCTTCCAAGGTACCTACATTCGAGAAACTTCCATAATTGATAATGGAGGAGAGCAACAAGCATTTCACCCATGTGAATGATGTATTCACTATGTACGTGGTCCGAAACTTGGAAGGGGATATTGAACCTAAGATGTCACCAAAAGTAGCATCCCTGATTAAGGAATATGGCTCATACTTCATACAATTCTCAACATTCTCCTACATACGAGTCACTAGCTTCGACCAAGCTGCTCTAAAACTACCCAAGTACCTCAGTGACTAGATTGTATTGCTCAAACTTTACGGGCAAATCACCCAAGTAAATAGAAGCTCGAAGTAGAAGAAAGAAATTGATTTCTTTCCCTATATCTCTAGGGGAGTTCACGTGCAAAAGCTCAAATGACGCATCCCACCTGGAGGCCGCTTTCACATCTAACTTTGCATTCCTACATCATCATGCCTAACTTTGACATCCGAGAAGATCCTGACTCCTTTTACATCCCATAATTGTAACATGAGCCACAAGTTGAGGACTACTGGGTCAATTGTATTGATGAGTTCGAAGTATGTAAAAAATATCACATGAGGATGACTACTAGTGAGATGAAGAAATTCAAGTTCTCTTGGTATGAAGACATCTTACGCGATGATGGGATAGAGATGTATGATCCTGAGTATGCAGCAATCAAGATGTCCCCAATGCCCCAAATCAACTAGCATGTTCGTGAATCAGGAGATATACTGGAGCGGACTGAAAAGGTGGTGAGAGAATGAGGAATTGGTTTCAAAAGAAGAGGGCTATGATCATTCGATCGCGAGGAATTTCCCAAGCCGAAGCAAGCTTCACATCATTCATCTTAAAGGTGGTAGAGGTAACCTCCATCTCTAAAACTCTAGAGTCGAGTTCAAAAGGAAGGCCACGGAATTGAAAATTTCTCCCACAAGAACACATCCAAGAAATTCAAGGAAGAAAAAGATTCATTGGCGTCACCGCAAGAGGAAGACGTGATCCCGGCAATGCAGATAGAAAATCCAACACCATATGCACAAGTGAACAAGGAGTATATGACTCATGATCTAATATTCAAGCCACTACAAGAGGTCCCACATGTTGTTGATTCCAACACTCCTCTCATTCAGGAATTACCTCCCCCATTAAACAAAGAATGGTTTATGCACCTATCATTGAGCCTGAATCCGACGAGATGTTTCCATGGATGTGGAAATGATCATCCTCAACACTTGCACTATGAAAAGTAGTAGCCCCCGATATATCAGCAATTGTCTCTTTGGCTAAAGAAAAAGGTCAAGAAAGATCACATAGACAACATCACGATTCTACAGTGAGGAGACAGGTAATCAATACATTGAAGTAGCTCGGCCAAAAGTAATCAAGCTAGTGGATGAGATGACACTAACTAACTATGAGATGAGCATGATCCAATTGGGACCAGCTACTCACAAGGGAGATTTACACATATTCCAACAATCTTCTGCTCGCATGATGGCAAGGAATAAATAATATAAAGAGAAGATCGAGGGACTAGAGGAATAAGTGCGAACTCTTTCATCCTATGTGCAACACTTGGTGGAACCAAGCACTATAGCACTTCCTATTGAGAAAGTGGTACCCATCAGCAGCTTCGATCTGGAATCCATCAGAAGAATGCATGAATTCACGATGCAGGGCCGAGAAAACAAGGAATGGATCGATTCAATCTCTGAAAAAGGGAAGTCAACACTTCAAGAGGCAGTCAAGCTCTTTGCATACATGTGTGCCACCACCAATAGAATGCGAGCACTCAAAAAGATGTGGGGAAAGAAAGAGATTACTGGGAACCTTTAGGACCAGTAGTGAGTGAGATGAGCAACACCCATCATCAAGAATTGATCGATAAGAAGGTTTTTGAAACTCCTATGGATAACTTGACACGCGTATGGGAGAGGGCCTTGGTAATCAGATTTGAAGCAATCAATCGGGCATTCACAGAGCTAGAGGAGAAAGAGGAACAAACATACAAGCTACGTAGGATAGTATAAACCAGAAAATTCAAAAACTTGGAGTACCCACAATGAGTGAACATTCAACTGTTGATGAGTTGATCGACCCTTTCAAAGAATATGTCAAGAAAGGGGTGGGAAACCCATTATCCTTCACTAAGGATACCTCGACTTCTTCTTAGAAATCTAGCCTCCATTACACTTATCACAGAAAAGCATTCATCATGGTTTGGGAAGTGCAAGGACATCAACAGTGTGACCAATGGATGGACTGAAACCTTGAGCTACATTCGCATCCCTCATGCCGACAAAGTAGAACCAATGGTGACTCATTTCAACCAGGATTTTGGAAAGACATAAGCCTTCTCAGGATCACAAAGTGGAGAGCAGTCAGAGAACAGAGCTAATTCCACCATAGCAGCTCATCCTTCAACATAATCCTTCTTCTTCTTCCTCTTCTTTCTCTCTCTTTTCTCTTCTCATACAACACCCTCTCTCCTCAATGTTATATTTTTGCATTGAGAGTTGCACTTTTTGATATGACTTAAGTGACTTTAGAAATATAATGTAAATTTAAGTCACCTTGCTATTATAAAAGGGACTTAAATATTTAAAGTGGAATATGAACAGTCTTAAGTCACATTAAGGTATTCAAAAGTCACTAGGAAGATGAAAATTTTCCTCCTCTTCTATAAATTGTAACAAGCTCCTCATTTGAAGGTCTTCTAAAAAGTCTTCTAAATTTTGCTTCTTAGATGTTGGAGCTGTTTTTTGTGAATTCATGAGAGAGTTATCCTTGTGAAGAGAGCAAGAGATAGCAAGTTTCTTCCATTTCTCCTATTACAAAATGTCTTCTACTTCTCACACTATGTGCAAATTCTTCTTGAGCTTCAATAAAGGAAGAAGGAATTTTAGCCTCTTTGATTAAGGAGTTTTTGGTACTCTATGTCCATTAAGCTTCATTTAGTCTTGTAGCTATTATGCAGATTTGTTTTCTTCTATATTCAAGTGCATGTAATTAAGCTTCTGGCTGATGTATGCAAGTCTCTGATTTTCTACTTGCAGCATTAGTTTTCTCTTTTCTAAATTTCTCATTCCCTTTCCCACATTCCAAGCAAAGTCATCTCTTGTAGGTATATGCAAGATTTTCCGCAGGGTCAGTGGAGTGCCCCTGTTGGATCCCCTGGTCAAAAGGCCACCATAGAAATCCACCTTTTCATGTGCATGCACATACGACAACATGCACCGGTTAAGTAGAGGGACTTAGATTCCCAAAGCATTGGCAAGAAATCCACAAATTTTCCACCTAACAAATTTTCTCGCCAATAGTTTTTGGCACCCACTTGGGGCAGATTTAGCAACATCTACACTGAATATGACCAGAAGGTCCAAAAATACAAAAAAATCGAAAATTCAAAATTCAAAAGAGAAAATTTCTAGAATTCGAATAGCTATATGAGCCACATGTCTACAAACCATGGCTATTCCAGGAAATCCTCCTATTGAAAGACCCGAATTTCTCTTCCACATCCAAGAAGATATCACTTCATATTTGAGAGAAGCTATTTGGCATAACAGACAAAGTGTCAACCACTACTTCATTGCCACAAGAATCCTCGACCTTGAAGAAGAACGTGCTGCTGAATTGGAGAGGCAAAGACAAATTCTAGCACCACAAAGGTGAGCATAGATTTCCAAGTTGGCAGATAGAAGGTACACCCGAAACAGAGGCAAGGAGGACAAACCAACCCCATTTTTGAAGAACTTTAAAGAAGACAAGAGCTGCTCGGAATTCAAAGACCTCCCCTTCATCAAACAACCGATCATGTTGGGAGCCTGAGTGTTGTCAATCCTTTGGATGGTGAGTTTCCATACATCAATGAGAACCTCAAAGATTTTCACTGACGTAGAAACCGAAGAAGAAGTTAGAGAAAGAGAAGAAAGAGTGGAAGAGGAAGTAAGAGCTCAAATCAAAGAAATCAAAAGACTCCAAGCCGAGGCAGACAAAAGAGCAGCAGTAGAAACCACAGCCTTAGCAAGGTTGAAGCTAGAAATAGAAATAGAATGGGGGATCATGAGCATGATCATGATCGTGAGGCCCATAGGCCTAATGTACCATGGGGAGGAAACACCGGTCCACTTGCTCTTGCTTAACCACTCCACGAGCTACCGAGAGGCTCAAGAAAAACTTCCCGAAGTTCAAAGGGGATGGTTCTCAGCTCCCCGAAGAACATGTAGCAGCATTTATCACTTCTTGTGTGTGTTGGGTGTGGAGGATGAAGATGTGTCAGTCTAACTCTTTGTGGAGTCACTTCAAGAGAAGGTTTCCGAATGGTTCTACATGCTACCCCCGAGGTCTGTCACCTATTGGGAAGATATAAGAAGTATGTTCGAACACAGGTTCAAGACCATAGAAGATTTTCAAGATCTCTTGGTCCAATTGTACAAATGAAAAAAGAATTCTCCAAGTCAATGAGAGACTTCAGAGCAAGATATAATAGAGTGATAAGAAGAATCCTTAAAGACGTGGTGCCTCCGAAAATAATCAAGAGATTCTTCATCGGTGCCCTTCCATCGAAGTAGGTTTCTTCCTTAGAAGAAGCCAACCAAGAACATTGAGAGAAGCTCAAGACCATGCAATAAAACTACGATGATCTAATCTTGTCTAGTAAAGTGAAAGGCCCCAATGGAAAGCAAAAGGGTCAGAATTCAAACTCAGTCACCATGGATCCAATGTTCCAAAAAATGGCAAATGACTTGGTTGCCTTGAAGAAACAAGTTTTCCCAGATCACAATGTGGAATGCTCCAAGGAAACCAAACCTTCCAAATAGGCCAAGGATTGCTCCACCCCTCGCCGGCTTGCTATCGAAGCACCACCAGTCAATGCCATCTGTGACACTGAAGAACCAGAGGAGGAAGCTGAAATTGAAGAAATTGAAGAAGAAAATGTGGAAGAGTATGAAAGCTATCTTGAGGTTGAGGAAGTTGATGGTGATATGCACAATGGCCTAATTGAGTACGTTGATGATGAAGATGAGGATGATGAAAAAACCCCGGTTTCTCATGCAGCATTTTCACTCGCATAGAGTCTAAGAAAGGTGCTTCATCCTCAATGGTTGTAAAAGGACAAGAAGAAGAAAGAAGATTCTTCTCCGAGGTCCCACAAAATAAAATCATCAATAGAGGATCACCACTACCACCTTCAATGGAGTCAGCTAAAGAAAAATCAGACCCACTGGCTAACAAGGATCATGCTTGCCATACCAAGTAGGTCATCTAATCCTCTCCCCAGCTCAAAGGTTACTAAGAATAATTCTTCTTCAAATGTTGTTCCCACAAAAACATCTAAGGTGCTATCAAAACCCACATCCCCATCTCCTTCCAAGCCAGTTACTACACCCTTGAAAGAAATTTCAACACATAAAACAACAAAACCTTCACCATGCAAATCTTCCATTATTCCTGGAACCTCTTCCTCACCCATCATAACCCCATTTGACTTTGTGGAGCACGCAAGCAAAACTAAAGTCCAGCTCTCAGAAATAGAATACCTACAAACTCATCCTGCCCAATTTGATAGGTTCATTGATGTAGTTCATGGGGGTAACCCCATAACCTCGGGTCCAAATTCCAAAGGCTTACTCCCCACACCATCCACATCACCTTCACAAAACATGCTAGCCCTCAGCGCCTCCAAAACCGATAGGGTTGAACCTTTCTACCTGTCACTTCTCATTAAAGGCTTCGAGCTAAATAATTGCATCATAGATTCCGAGCCTCAGATAATGTGATGCCCATCAAAGTTACAAATGCTCTTGGCCTCACCTTGACCTGAGCAAATGGAACCTGCTATTCGATGGAATCTAAACAAGTTCCATTGGTAGGAAGGATCAAAGATGCATAGGTAGCATTGGCTGATTTTCCAAACAAGAAGGTGCTTCTAACCATCCTAGTAGTGGACATCCCAACATCCTTTGGCATGCTATTGAGTAGGAGTTTTTGCAGAGACTTGGGTGGAGAAATAAAAATGGACTGGTCATCTACAACTATTCTAGTAAAAGGTGAGATGAAGACATTGCTGCCTGTAAGAAAGATGAAGTTCACAGTGCGAAATTCTTGATGATCCAAAGGCAAACATTCTTTTTCAAGATAGCGCACTAGGAAATTACTTCCTCACATCAAAAAATATGAAAACTTTCCACTCCTTATGGAAGAGGAAGAAGATCAAGTTTGGACAATGGAATTCGATGGTAGTCATTCTAGTGCAGGTTCGGGAGCGGGTGTAGTGTTATACTCTCCATCTGGCTGAATTGTATCCATTTTCCTACAAGCTGCAATTCGATAATACAAATAATATGGTAGAATATGAAGCTCTCCTTTTAGGCATGAGCATGGCCAAGACATGGGAATCAAGAAGCTGAGATGCCGAGGTGATGTGGAAGTGATAGTAAAGCAAGTCCGACAACAATACCAGTGAAAAATCCAAGACTCCGACATTATAGAAACAGAGTATGGGACTGCATTGAATATTTTGATGCATTTTCCATTGAAGCTATCCCAAGAGAAAAGAACAAAAGGCTGATTCTCTTGCAGTATCGGCTTCTCTAGTGACACCTCATCCTTCTTTTGGTAAAGATAAGGTGACCATAGAAATGGTGTTCAGGCCTAGTGTACCAGATAATGCAAATCATTGGCAAGTATTTAACGATGATAACCAAATTCTAGCATTTTTGGAACAAAGGGATAATTTCAATAACCTCTTCTTTGAAGGAAGTGAAAATCCACACCGTGAAGTGGTAGCCAAGAAGAGAAAGAAGGAATCGAAGGTATTGATAATGAAGGAGTGATAAAATTGAAAGGGAACAAGATTCCCAAGGGCCTAGTTTCTTTGGAAGACCTCTTTGACAAACACGACAGATTCATTCAAGAGAAAGAAAAACAATCTTCTCGGTGCCCAACTGATTTTGATAAGGAAAACATCAGCACCCCGAAGGAACCAAGGATGGTCAATATTGGAAAATGTTGCTCACCTGAGGAGAAGAGAAGGTTTTTCACGCTGCTCAAGAAATATTCAGATGTTTTGGCCTACTCTTATGATGAACTCAAATCCTTCCAACCAAAGGAAATGCATCACTTGATTCCTTTGAAGCAGGATGCTAAGCCATTCAGGCAGAAGCAAAGGCCATATAACCCAAAGGTTTCTGATACCATCAAGGAGGAGGTAATGAAGATGCTCAATGCAAGAATCATCTTTCCCATCCACCATTCAACATGGGTGGCCAACATCATGCCAGGTGCGAAGAAGAATGGTGAAATAAGAATATGTGTAGATTTCCGCAACTTGAATCAGGCATCACTGAAAGACAATTATCCTCTCCCTATCATGGATCACATTTTGCAAGCAGTCACTGGATCCAAAATTCTCTCATTGCTTGATGGATTCTCAGGGTATAATCAAATCAAAGTGGCAGAGGAGGATCATGCCAAGACAACCTTCACTATGCCTTGGGGAACTTTTTCCTACAACAGAAATGCCTTTCGGTCTAATCAATGCGGGAGATACATTTCAAAGGGCGATGGATTTGGCCTTCAAAGATCTAAAACATTAGATTGTCATATATCTTGATGATCTCACGGTATTTTCAAAGAAGAGGGGAGACCATATCCATCACTTAGAACAAGTACTTGCAAGGTGTAGAAAGCATGACATATCACTAAATCCCAAGAAGTGCATTTTCAGAGTTACGGAAGGCAAGTTGTTAGGGCACATTGTGAAAAAACATGGAGCACACATTGATCCTGAGAGAATACGAGCCATTTAAGCATTATCTCTTCCCACAATCAAGAAAGGAGTTCATTCATTCTTTGAAAAGGTGAATTTTCTTCGTTGCTTTGTTCCTGAGTTTGCTAAATTAACAAAGCACATCACCACCATGATGAAACCACATGTAAACTTCAAATGGAACAATGAAGGGAAGGCAACATTTGAAGAGATAAAAAAATCCATTGCCAAGCTCCAACTCTTGTGTCTCTAGATTTTAACAAAGAGTTCATCATGTATTGTTATGCATCAGAACATACCCTCTCTTTGTTCTTGTTCAGAAAAATGATGAAGGCGTGGAAGCACCCATTGCTTTCATGAGTTGTCCATTGAAAAATCACAAACTAAATTATAGCCAATTGGAGAAGCATGCTTATGCAATGGTTAAGGCCATAAAAACTTTAGGTTCTATATCCTCAACTCTCATACAATGGTGATGGTCCCCGGCAGTGCAATCAAGTCCATCTTAACACAACAGGATCCTGGAGCAAAAAGAGGAAATTGGATTGCAAAGACTCAAGAATATGACTTGGAGATCCAACCCTCCAATTTGGTAAGGGGAAATGGTTTGTGTAGGTTAATTGCTGAGGATGAAACACTCAAAGCTCAACATGGTGAAGAGAATTGTGCTTGCCTAACTTGTTTCGAAAACAACCCACATGTTCTCTTTGTATCCACTACTGATGAGTGGTATGCTGATATTGCCTATTATTTAACTTATGGAGAGTGCCCTCCTCATCTTGATTACAAGAAAAAGAGAACACTCAAGTTGAAGGCAACAAAGTTTGTAATATGGAATCACGTGCTTTACAAAAGAGGCCTAGATGGATGCTTCCTCAGGTGCGTGGATAAAGAGCAACAAGCAAAATTTGCTTAAAGCATACCATGACCAAGCATGTGGTGGGAATTTTTCAGCAATGGTCACTAGCACACAAGATCCTCCGAGGAAGATATTATTGGCCCACCCTCTTTGCAGACACTCAAGATTGGGTTTCCAAATGTGAAGCATGCCAAACATTCGTTGGGAAACCACAACTTGTGGCACTTCCACTCAGGCCAGTTGTTATTGAAGAATCGTTTCAGCAGTGGGGACTAGACTTCATTGGTGTTATGAATCCTCACTCAAGCACGGGGCACACCTACGTGCTCACGGTGATAGATTACTTCACCAAGTGGGTGGAAGCCATTCCCACCAAGCAAGCCAACACCGAGATAGTATGCAACTTCATCAAGGAAAATATCATAATACGTTTGAGTACCACAAAATATTGTAGTAGACAATGCCACCTATTTCTCTTCAAGGGAGTTGACCAAGAGTTTTGCTATGGTTACGGAATCTCTCTATCTCATTCATCAGACTACTACCCATAGGGAATGGATAGGATGAATCAAGCAATAAGAACATTATGACCATTGTCCACAAACTTGTAGACAAGAACTAGAGGAACTGGCACAAAAAGTTGTACGATGCATTGTGGGCGGACAGATCACTCCCAAGAAGGCAATAGGTATGTCACCATTCCAACTGTTGTATGGAGTCGAGGCAGGAAATCCCAATCACAATCAAGATGCTAGCTCTCAAGTTGCTACAAGGAATAGAAGATGGTCAGTACAAGGATTCCATTGACAAGAGGATCCTCTTTCTTGAGAAGCTAGAAGAAAATAGATTCCGAGTGGTGGACCGTATCAAAGAGCACCAGTTAAAAGTAAAGAAAATTTTTGATAAGAAGGAAAAAGCAAGAGAGTTCAAAGTTGGAGACCTCGTCCTGCTATGGGATAAGAGAAGGGAACCAAAAGGCAGCCATGGAAATTTTGATTCATTATGGCTTGGTCCATTCCAGATTCATGAATATTGTGGCGAGAATGTTTTTCTACTCTCATATTTGGATGGAACGCCACTGGAATTGCCTCACAGTGGGAAATACCTAAAATTGTATCATCAGTGAAAGCGGGTTGTCCCCCCGCCTTGTACTATAGGTGATTTCTAGGTGTGTTTCCCCTTTTTCTATGTGTTTCCTTTCTATCTATTTGTGTGTGTGTATGTGCTTCCTTCTTCTAATATCTCCTTCTGGAAGTTGTACATGACTCTACAAGGCCCAATGGATAAGGCACTGGTCAATGAATTATATGGTCTAAAATGGAGATTCTAGATTCCCATGTCATGTCTTTTCTTCACTTATTCCATGCCATGTCCCAAAGCTAGAGCCAGCTATTTTCATGTAAATGTGCAATGATTTAATTTGAAGTTTCCAAGCACGACAACTATACCCCTATGCCAAAATTTTCATGTTTTATCATTCCTAAAAAACGCTAGCTCTATCCAGTCATAGTCCAAATGATTTCCCAACCAATTTCATAATATTATCCTAGGTAATTTAGGAAAATTTCACTCATTCCCCCAAGGTGATATTAGGAGTTCATTAAAAATGTAAATGTTGGGCAGTCGTGGGAAGGGCTATCGCTGGCCTTCCCGAGACAGATCACCTCCTCGAACAAAAAACGGAAGGGAAAAATTCATCATGGAGATGAATGGAATACCTTATGTCATCAAAGAAATTATTTTGGAAGGTTTAGAAAAAAATTTAAGACTTGGAGCATCTCGAGTGAAAACAGGGTTCACAAGCCTAGACAGTACACAAGCCTAAAACAACCATTGGGCTTCAAAAGAAGATTCCGAGAGCTCCGAATGGAGTTGGAAGTAAAACAAAACATCTTCAGAAATGGGTTTCTAAGAGCTACATGATGGTGAAATAATATTTTTCACAACACCTAGGCGCATATGATTGGAATCAATTTTTCTAGGTACAAGTGGAGTCCCGATAAAAAATCTAATTTTTCAGGGATCATATGATCGAATCAAGACATTAGACCCACATAATTGGATTCAAAATTCCATTTCCAGTCAGGATCATATAAAATTTCACTAATAATTTCCACCGGAAGCTCAAGTTATCTGCATTCCAAGTTACCCTCTCAAAGGCAGTTCAGGACTTAGTCATTTTTTCGAGAGGACACGTGTCAGCACCAAGAGCCTGGTGGGATTTCATGTCCCCCACATCCCTGAGGTTAGGTACATCACCCCTTAGAAAATTCACCCAGCTCTCATGTGACCCTTAGGGACCCTCATATGACCTCCGACTGCGAGCTCAACCCTCAAGTGCTTATTTGGAGCATGATTCCCTACCTCGGATCGGATCGGTCGCCACGTGTCAGCTCCAGACCACCGTGGAATTTTATGTACCTTATGCACCTGAGGTGGGGGACATCAGGCCTTGGAAAATGTTCCCAAGCCCTATGGGGAGTCTTCTGGACACCCATGTGACCTCATTTCAACTCCCGGTGCTTTAAAGTAATTTTTTCCTCCTTCATCCCCTGCCGTTGGATCTAGTGCCACGTGTCGCCATCTTGCTCATTGTGGAAATTGATGTCCCTCACATCCTTGAGGTTAGGAAGATCAAGTTTTGAAAAATGTTCCCTAACGCTAATTTTTCATATCTTTTAAAATCTCCCAAGTGCCGCTTTCTTCATTTCTAACTTCTAAACATTTTTGTGCACTCCATTCCTCCATTTCTTCCTCTGCAACATTCTACCGTCAATTCACCATTACAAATTCCCAAACCAGATCAACCCAAGCACTAAAAAAATTCCCCATGGTGATTTTTAGGTCTCGTAATGATCTTTCATCAAAACAAGAAGGAGAAACGAAGAGCAAGAAGGAGAGAACAAAGTGAAAATCCCCATAGCCTAAAAATGAAGATCTAAAGAAATGTTGCAAACCAGTGCATGAAACAACAAACCATTTGCTTCTATTCATTCCTCTATCCAAGAAAATCATAAATACGCCTTATGACTCCCCCTCATGTGATAGAGCAGCCACAATGAAGAAATCTCATTTCCTGCTCAACGAAGAAAGAAGTAAGATTTCCGTCAAACTAGTTGCGGATTGAAGTAAGATCACATGTGTAAGCCCGAAAGACAAAACCCACATCAAAATCTAAATTTCATTGTAAATGGAGGAGAAAACAAGACCTACAAGCTTATAAGTACCCATGATAAAGAAGTTCCACATGACTTCTTATCTAGTTTATCTCCTTGCAAGCTTCATGATCATTCAAGGGATTGGCTCTCACACGAACATTACTTCCAAGTACTTGCATTTGAGAAACTTCCTTAGTTTATAATGGAGGAGAGCAATAAGCACTTCACCTGTGTGAACGATGCATTCACTATGTACGTGGTCTAAAACTTGGAAGGGGATCTTGAAGCTAGGATGTCACCAAAAGGGGCATCCCTAATTAAGGAATATGGCTCATACTTTATACAATTCTCAACATTCTCCTACATACAAGTCACCGGCTTCAACCAAGCTCCTCTAAAACTACTCAAGTACCTCGGTGACTAGATTGTATTGTTCAAACTTTACAGTAGATCAACCAAGTAAATAGAAAGCTCGAAGTAGAAGAAATAAATTGATTTCTTTCCCTATATCTCTAGGGGAGTTCACGTGCAAAAGTTCAAATGATGCATCCCACCCGAGGCCACTTTCGTACATCCGACTTTGCATTCCTACATCGTCAGCCTAACATTTACATCCAAGAAGATCCTAACTCCTTTTACATCCCATAATTGCAACATGAGCCACAAGTTGAGGACTATGGGTCAATTGTATTGATTGATGAGTTCAAAGTACGTAAAAATATCACATGAGGATGACTACCCCAACATGAGATGAATAAATTGAAGTTCCCTTGGTATGAAGACATCTTATGCGATGAAGGGATAGAGATGTATTATCCCGAGTACGCAGCAGAAAGCCAAAGATGTCCCCAATGCCCCAAATCAACCGGCATGTTCTTGAATCGGGATATATCCGGAGCGGACTAAAAGGTGGTGAGGAGAATGAGGAACTAGTTTCAAAAGAAGAGGGCTATGATCATTCGATCGCGAGGAATTTAAATTTAACCAAGGGTGAAGAAAACCAGGGATAAGCAAGCTTCACGTCATTCATCTTCAAAGGTGGTAGAGGTAACCTCCAACTCTAAACACTCTAGAGCGAGTTCAAAAGGAAGGCCACGAAATTGAAAATTTCTCCCCATGAGAACACATCCAAGAAATTCAAGGAAGAAAAAGATTCATTGGCATCACCGCAAGAGGAAGACATGATTCTGGCAATGCAAACAGAAAATCCAACACCAGATGCACAAGTGAACAAGGAGTATATGACTCATGATCTAATATTCGAGCCACTACAAGAGGTCCCACATGTTGTTGATTCCAACTCTCCTCTCATTCAGATTCACCTCCTCCATCAAAACAAAGAATGGTTAATGCGCCCGTCATTAAGCCCCCGACGAGATGTTTCTTGATGTAGAAAACAATCATTCTCAAAGCTCACACTATGCAACAAGTACTAGCCCCCGATATATCAGCAATTATCTCTTTGGCTAAATAAAAAAGGTCAAGAAAGATCACACAGACAACATCATGATTCTATAGTGAGGACACAGTAATTAGTACATTGAAGTAGCTCGGCAAAAAGTAATCAAGCCACCAAGAGATGACACCAATGACTATGAGATGAGCACGATCCAATTGGGACAAGCTGCTCACGAGGGATATTTACACATATTTGAACAATCTTCTACTCACATGATGGCAAGGAATAAAGAATATAAAGAGAAGATCAAGGGACTAGAGGAAAAAGTGTGAACTCTTTCATCCTATGTGCAAAACTTGGTGGAACCAAGCACTATAGCACTTCCTATTGAGAAAGTGGTACCCATCAAAGAACTTCGATCTGAATCCATCGCGAAGAATGAATGAATTCATGATGCGAGGCCGAGCAAACAAGGAATGGATCGATTCAATCACCGAAAAAGGGAAGTTAGCACTTCAATAGGTAGTTAATCTCTGTGCATACATGTGCGCCACCGCCAAAATGCGAGCACTCAAAAAGATGTGGGGAAAGAAAGAGATTACTGAACCTCTAGGACTAGTAGCGAGTGAGATGAGCAAGACCCATCATCGAATTGATCGATAAGAAGGTTTTTCAAACTCCCGTGGACAACTTGATGTGCGTATGGGAGAGGGCCTTGGAAATATGATTTGAAGAAATCAATCATGCATTCACAGAGCTAGAGGAGAAAGAGGAACAAACATATAAGTTGTAAGATAGTATAAACCAGAAAATTTAGAAACTTGGAGTACCCACAATGAGTGAACATTCAACTGCTGATGAGTTGATCGGCCCTTTCAAAGAATATGTCAAGAAAGGGGTGGGAAACCCATTTTCATTCACTAAGGATACCCTCAACTTCTCATAAATTTGAGCCTCCATTGCACTTATCGCAGAAAAGCATTCATCATGGTTTGGGAAGTGCAAGGACATCAACAGTGTGACCGATGGATGGACTAAAACCTTGAGCTGCATTTGCATCCCTCATGCCGACAAAGTAGAACCAACGGTGACTCGTTTCAACCAGGAGTTTGGAAAGATAGAAGCCTTCTCAAGATCAAAAAGTGGAGAGCAATAGCACTTCGAGAGAAAGAGCTAATTCCACCATAGTAGCTCATCCTTCAAAGATAATCCTTCTTCTTCTTCCTCTTCTTTCTCTCTCTTTTCTCTTCTCATACAACACCCTCTCTCCTCAATGTTATATTTTTGCGTTGAGAGTTGCACTTTTTGATATGACTTAAGTGACTTCAGAAATATAATGTAAATTTAAGTCACCTTGCTATTATAAAAGGGACTTAAGTATTTAAAAAGGAATATGAACAGTCTTAAGTCACATTAAGGTATTCAAAAGTCACCAGGAAGATGAAAAGTTTTCCTCCTCTTCTATAAATTGTAACAAGCTCCTCATTTGAAGGTCTTCTAAAATTTTGCTTCTTAGATGTTGGAGTTGTTTTTTGTGAATTCATGAGAGAGTTATCCTTGTGAAGAGAGCAAGAGATAGCAATTTTCTTCCATTTCTCCTATTACAAAATGTCTTCTACTTCTCACACTATGTGCAAATTCTGCTTGAGCTTCAATAAAGGAAGAAGGAATTTTAGCCTCTTTGATTAAGGATTTTGTTGGTACTTTGTGCCCATTAAGCTTCATTTAGTCTTGTAGCTATTATGAGATTTGATTTCTTCTATATTCAAGTGCATGTAATTAAGCTTCTAGCTGATGTATGCAAGTCTCTTATTTTCTACTTACAACATTAGTTTTCTCTTTTCTAAATTTCTCATTCCCTTTCCCGCATTCCAAGCAAATTCATCTCTTGCAGGTATATGCAAGCATTCGCCATAGGGTCAGTGGAGTACCCCTGTTGGATCCCCAGTTGAAAGGCCACCAAAAAAATCCACCTTTTCATGCACATGCACATATGGCAGCTGCACCGGTTAAGTAGAGGGACTTAGATTCCTAGAGCGTTGGCAAGAAATCCACAAGTTTGTCCACCTGAAAATTTTTCTCGCAACAGATGTTAACTCAAATTCTCCCATTAAGGTTATGAAATGGCCATCCTTTTTAGATAAAGATCCTTATGTGAGAAATGTTCTTAAATGGTTTGTCTTTACAATGACCCTTGTTTCCTAGTTTAACATGTAATGTCTCAAACATTTTGTTGAAAAAATTATGGCAAGGCATTCTCTCTCTACCTATGTGTAACATGTTTCATAATCGAGAAATGTTTGGCTAATGAAATAGATCATGTGTTCTTGTTTTTCATCATCTTCTTGAGCCAGCATGTAGGCCAGCGAGACATGAGTGGCTCGTGAGTATAGGATCAAAGGGCGGTCTAGCTTGGGAGGCATTAGTGTGGGTGGTGACAACAAGAATTGTTTAACTGATTCGAAGGCCTTGTTGAATTCTTCATTCCAATCGACGCTATAATATTTCTTGAGTAGATTGTTGATTGGATGAATGGCAAAGCTTAAATCTGGGATGAACCTTTAGATTTCACTGAGTTTCCCAAGAAATGACCTAATTCCACACTCATCCGATGGTGGGATCATTTCAAGAACAGCTCGTATTTTGGCTGGATCAACATCAATCCCTCGTGAAGATATAATGTATCCCAGAAGTTTACCTCTTGTCACACCAAACACACACTTCTCTAGATTTAATGTGACGCCATATTCAATTATTCATGAGAGGATGATACGGAGCACTTCCGAATGATCATAGTGTTTTTGGCTTTGGCCAACAAGTCATCCTTGTAGGATTCCACAATTTTATGGATAAGATTAAGGAATATATAAGTCATTGCCCGCCGATACGTAGCGTTTGGCGTTCTTAAGACCGAATGGCATGACAAAGTTGTAACAATAAGTTCCCAGGAGTTATGAATGTGGTTTTGGCTTGATCCTGCTCTAATATTTTAATTTGATTGTACCCTGAGAACCCATCCATGAGGGACAACAGTTCAAATCCAGTTGTTGCATCAATGATAACGTCAATGGATGGTAATGGGAAATCATCCTTGGGAAAATCTTTGTAAATATCCCAAAAATCTATGCAAATGTGTATTTTCCCGTTCTTTTTGAGGATGGGAATGATATTAGATACCCATTGTGAATAGTCAATGAGCTTGATGAATCCTACTTGGAGAAGTTTTACTACTTCCTCTTTTACCATGAGAGCCACTTTTGGCTTCATTGGTCTTGACTTCATTTAATTGGATTAGCATTTGGTTTAGTGAAAATATTATGTACTGTGACTTGTGGTGCAATTCCCATCATTTCTTTATGGTTAAATGCAAAATCCTTTTGATGTTATTTAAGTATTCAAGTGTGTATTTCTATCTCCTCCGAGTTAACAAGGATCCCAACTTCAAAATTCTTGGTTCCTCCTTCGCTCCAATGTTTATATCATGGTTTCTTTTATCAAAGAAGTGTTACCTTCTTCAAATTCAGGTGGAGCTGGAGGTAATTCCAATCTTTCTCCATTTTCTATCTTGTAGATATCAAGATCTTTCTGTGGAGGAGACTCTACATGGGATTTCCAAAGTAGGAAGAGGAATGAGGTATTAGGGAAAGATCAACTATACGGTGAGCAAGGTGTAGCTCCACATAGGCATTCAGATATTCGAGAGTGACTCTATCATCATCAAAGTGACCTATGATAGAAAAATCATCCTCAGCTTCTCCATGAGCTAGGAGTGAGTTTGTTGGTATTTTACGCACTAATGGTTCGGTACAAGTGATACCGTGAAATTTGTGTCCTCCAACTTGTTGTTTGGGGTGAAATGGGAAGTTGAGGTTGCTATTGAGTCTGCGAGAAGGTTCTTCTCTCGTGGGATTGCTTCAATTGATATGAAGTTGAATCCCTTGCTTAAATCTAACACGGCTATTTTGTATAGTTGTAAATGTTCAGCCCTAGTTTCATATACCTCAGAGACTTGGTTTGCAACTAGTTGCGAGTCTCCTAGCACTCTAATGTTATTGACACCCATTCTTTTAGCTAGGATGAGGCCAAGGAGGAGAGCTTTGTACTCACTTCATTGTTTGTACATTCAAAGTTTAATTTAAAGGTGAAAGGTAGGATCTTTCCCTCAGGTGAAGTAAAGATCACCCCGGCCCTAACTCCAAAGTGACATCTAGCTCCATCGAAGTGGAGAGTCCAATATTTGTTTGGAAAAATTGACGTTGGGATATTTTTCGTATCTATTTCTTTTGCTTTGGTTACTTCTACCATAAAAATTTGTCTGATGGAAGAGAAGTGATTCCCAGGGTGTGTCCCATACCCATGGAATCAAACGGTAGGAGAATAGGTAAGTCTTTCTCCAGCAACTCGACAATTTTTGTGGTAGTCCCTAGTGATACTATTTTTATAACATTGGTCTCATTTTTTAGTACTGGAATGTCCTCAGCTGGATTTGTAATTTCCAACTCAGTGGTGGGTATCAGCTTTTCTTTTGGTTGTGAATTAGTTGGTTTGACAAGCTGATTTGTTGGGAGTTCAAACTCGGAGTGAACACCTGGTCTTTTCTTCAAATCAGCTAGGTGTATATCGAAGGGTTTTGGGTCACCTTGTGCCATGAATATTTTCCCTAAGTGTAGAAATCTTATTTCTTGGAATAATGTGGAAGGGATTGCCTTCATGCGGTGTATCCATGGCTGACCAAGGATCATATTATAATTGGTTTCCCGATCTATAATATAAAACTCGGTGAGGACCGTCTTGGGTCCTAAAGTGACCGGTAAAATTATGGTTCCAATCAAAGTAGCTTTGAGGCTATCATAACCTCTTAGCGTATTTCGCATCATGGAACAATTTGTTTCTCCATATCCTAGATTTTGAAGGAAAGCGAAGGGGACTATGTTGACTGCTGCCCCATCATCGACCATTACACGTTTAACATAATTATTGTAGACCCAAACTTGTAAATGTAAAGTTGGGTCACCTCTTCATGTAATTTCAGCGTCTGTTGGCATTTTGCTTATATCAAATATAAATTCAGTATCCCTATCTGGCTGCCCCAGGAGGATAAATGTCAAAATCCACATGGTTTACTTGCATTTCCAGAGGAGGAGTGATGTTGATTAAATGGCCAAGGCCTAATGCTTCTAAGAGGGCAGCCCTATGGGCGGGAGAGTTTTTTAACAAATCCAAGAAGGAGATGTGCGAGAAGGTTTTGGTTAAATCATTAATTAGATCATAGGCGCCTATAGGTTTTAGCAATGTTTGTTTAGTGTTGTCTGGCTCTAATGAATAACTTGGAGTTGGTTGAGAAGAATAATCTCGTGTTCTTGTTATGGTTTCTATGGGTAGCTCAACGATCTAACTCCACTAAACCAACTATCTTAGTTTGAGGTCGAGTTCCTAATTGGGGTGCGACTGGTGGATTTAATGAAGTTGAAGCTTCATGATCATTGTTTCTTATCATGACACCCTTATTTGTTCCGTTAGGATCTAACCTGTTGTTATTAGAATGGTTTGGGAGTGGGTCATTGAAGATCTTGAGGGATGCATTTTGAGGGGAAACTACCCCTGCATAAGCATTTGGCATGGGTACTATAGAATTTGCTAAAAACATATCTATAAAGAGTTGTTTTTGATCTTCTGGAAAATGCTGCATGAATTTATTGTATTCACAACAAGTCCTAGTATTGTGGCCTTGAATCTTGTGGAAGCCACAATATAGATTGGGATTGTAATTTCGAGGTTGTTGATTTAAAACTTGTTGTGGCCTGAAATTCTGATAAGGTTGCTGGTTTTTAGAGTTAAAATTTTGAGGTTGTTGCCTTTGGTTTTGACTCTGATATCCGGTTGGGTTTTGATTTGGACTTTGCATCTGGACTTGTCATTGTTGTTGTTGTTTCCGTGGTGGATGATTAAAATCCACCACATTGATTGTTGGGGTAAAATTATTATTTCACTGATTATTAACAGTGGCGAAATGTTTACAATATTTTCCCTTTTAGCTTGGTCGGCTTACTCCATTTATCAGAACCCTGCGGTTCTTGTTAAGCATTTTAGGTCCTTGATTAGAGTTCCTAGCATTAGGATAGGCCGTGGTGTTTTGATTGGGAGTGGTTAATTTCCCGTTTGTTCCATATGTCTTACAACCACTATCAATCATTTCTTGGTCGATTCGGAGAGCACTTTTAATTACTTCATCGTAAGTTCTTAGTGGGAACTTCTAGAATTCTTCCTTTATCTCTCTATTGAGTGAATTAAGGAATAAATCACATAGTTCCATTTAATCCATATTTAGAGAACTTGCACGATGAGTAGAGAACCATATGACATCTTTGGATAAAATGAGTGGTGGATTCATTATGTTCTTGTTTGATATGTAAGAACTCCCTGATTCCCATTCTTAAAAATTTGTTCATGTCAAAAGCTTTGATGAATTCTAACATGAGTTGTTTAAATGAGTGTATCGAAGCTTTAGGTATTCCGTAATACCGCTTAAGGGCATTACCTTCTAGGGTCTTAGGGAATATTTTAGTGACAACCCCATCTCAAGGGAGTAATTCCCGTATGGCTGTGGCATAGGCCTTAATGTGTGCATTTGGGTCCCCTTCCCCTTTGTATTTGGGAAAATCAGAAGAGGTCTCTAAGCATAACACTTCGTATGGTGAAGTCTAGGGATCTTTCAAATAGTTTGAGTATGTCCCTACTATGTAGGCCTTAACCATCGATGGGGCTTGCTAAGGGGGCTGAGGTGGAATGGGTTGTTGATATGGCATAACATATGAATTTGTAGGGATATAAGGGAATCCATATGGTTGAATGAATATCCCGAGAGAAGAGAACATGTCTCCTTGTGGTGATTTTTAATAGATGTTTAAATAAGGAGGAGCATTGTTCTGGTACAGTTGTTTGGTGCCAAGCTGGGAGGTGTCATGTTTTCAATCGCAACGGCATTTGAAAACGCTGTCCTAGTTAGCGTTTGCTATGGATAATTATAAGGATTTTGAGGAGGCATGCCTAATGTTCCTGTTCCTATAAGGAGGTCAACTTGACTAGGGTGATACAGAGGGTTAGGGATTCCCGCTTGTCCAAAATATGAATTTTGGTTTGCTTGAGAAAGTTCTAGCCCTCTAACCTTCTCAGCTAAGGCTGAAATGAACTCCATCGGCAAAGACGTAGTGCTTTTCCTTAAGGGTGTTTTTTTATGGCTCGAGGTTTTAAAGGGGTATGATACCCTACTATGAATTGGTTGTTACCTTGCCAAGCTTCACCAAGGGTATTTTCCATAGGTGGAGGAATGGGGGTGTTCTCCTGGAATAGGGTATCAGACTGTATTTGTAAACTTCCTAAAGGTGGATACATATTTTGGAAGTGTTGTTTGCTTTTAATGAAGCATGCCAGGTACTCATCCAAAAAGGGGAGTGGGTCTGATTGTCTACTGATCTGTGGTCTGAATAAGACCCAAGGAGATGAAGCATATTCTCCAGTAAACATCATATTGTTAGAGATTGATGGCTCTGGTTGTTGTGTTTGTGTAAACTGATCAAACTCCTCAATTCGTAACGAAGAACTAGAACTGGTTCCATGAGGGGAGTTTGAGATGATAAGAAATTACTCAAATAGTTATCAGCCCATGCAGAAAGCGAGGGTGATGGTTATCTATTTGTTTGACTATAGTTTACTTCGAGACCTGAGAGAGGTCTGCCATATGCATCATATCCTGACATATTCAGGGGGTATATGAATACCCGCAGAATAATGGGAAAGAGTGAAGGTGGATGGAAGAAATGAAAATAGAAAGAGGAATATTAGTTTGTTTCATGTCGGGTTCACCAATTTTGTACGATGCAAAAGTGACAAGTGAGCATGGGAATCTACAAGTACCCTTTCCTCGTACCCGACTTCCCAAGGTCGTGTCAAGATAGCCGGTGAATGTTGAATGTGAATGGATATGTATAAGCTAATCAGGTAATCTTAAATCCTCAACATGCAATAATGGAATCTATAAATCTAAGGTGAAGAAGGCCCTCCTAACTTGGATTGGTGTAATGGCTCATTCGGATATAATGGCTATTCGGAGGCTCCAATCAATGTTGAGCTCTGCCGAGATCCTGTTTCTTGGTTGTTGGATACGTGGGAAGTGACCTATGGGAGCTTTGTATATATCTCCAAACAAGGTCATAAAATGGTGATAGGTTGTTTTTAGTGGATTTTTTGGTTAGCTATGGGTGGTTTTCTGATCTAGCCTAGAAAATATTGGATTGATTGGCTTCTATGTTTAATATAGAAAACTATGCTATAATATCTGGCGGGAGTGGTGAAGATCTAAACACTAGTGTTCGTAAGCCGGTGTCAATACTTGATTGATTTGTAGGCCCGTTGGGTTGTGGGACTTGGGGATCACAACCATGAGTATGTGGTTGTTGAGGACCTGTTATGGTCATGTGAAGAATCAATCCCTTCTTTTGACTATCTAATAATCGTATGCCTTTTCAACTTCTACGTTTAGAACTAGAAGTTGTATGATTTTCTCAGAGTACCTAACAGGTGTTCTGGCAACTTGGATACGTAAGCTAGTGTCTATATCAATGAGGAGGTCTCTTGCATTAGGCTATGGAACCAAAGGATCACAACCAAATGTTTGTTCTTGTTTGAACCCTTACACGGTCATTCAGGTGTTTTATCAAGGCAATCTATAATTCAGATGGTTTGACCAGAATGTGTAAGCTTTTTCATCTTCAATATTCAATCCTCTTAGTTGCTCACTAATTTCTTGTAAGTTTGTTGTGGCTTGAAAGACCTATATCCTAAGGTCCTGATCTATATCAGCTAAAGTCATGGGTAAATTTGGTTGAGGTACTATAGGTTCAAATATATATTCTCTAGGCTCTCTAGGTCCTGTGATTGTCATACAAATATGATTCAACCTCTAACTAACATTAATAAACTAATTATGAAATAGGTATTATACTACGTAAGCATTCTTCTATTTTTGTATTTTCTAATGATGTATTTCAATGAAATTGAAGGAAACTACTCTAGTATATTTATAAAATGGACAACTAATATAGAAATTAAATGAAAACAAACAAAGTAGCCTGGTATGGCTATTTGCCTATGTAATTATGATTTTATCCTAAATATCTAAGCAACTAAACATATTAATTTGAAAGGCTCTCGATCCTACCTTAGAAGTGAGGAATGAATCACAGTTTCTCAAAAACTATCAATCCCCATAACTTCCCTGGTGATACCAAGAGAAAAATTTTAACTGAAATGAAATAATTCACTACTCTATTTGATATGTTGTAACTAGAACTTTGATAGCTCAAACTTGGCATTTACAGAATAGTGGTAAATCCAGTTGTGTGTGATTTCATCCCCTCAGTGTGATCTCCTCATTCCTTCATGTCCTCGTGAATCCAAAAAGTGTGTATATGATAGTATCAACATAAGATAACATTCAAACAATGGCAGCTTTGGATATAGACCGAATACAATGCGATTAGGAGAGGGATAGTGCAAGTTAATAGAGCTTGACTATGTAATTCCTAGCGGGATTTATCACGGGAATACAACACAAGTGTAATGAGAGTTTCAGAAATTATCCTTATGACAAAACAAAACCTGCAACTTTAATGGATTCTAGTCTAGAAATTAAGCTATTCTATGTTTTAAACTAACTGTATGCAGCAGCAATGAAACAAGACTTGAAACAAGAAGATTATATGACCTCCAAAGTGTAAACAATGGAAGCAAAACCTGAAACTAATAAAATTCTAAGCAAGAAATTGAAAAACTGAACAAGAGAATTGAGAGGATGAGGGGCCATTTTCTTGAAAATAAGTTGGCTATTTATAACCAATGCATTTACCAGAGGGTAACTCCCATTAGAACTCTTTTACTATAAACAAAGGAAAAACACTATTCCTAGGGAGCAAAAAACATTAATGCAAGCCAAAGTGGTTGAAGAAAGCGTGTGAAATCCAAGATTTACGTTTGACGTGATCATCGGAAGGATCTAAAAATGTGTACATGATCTGCTACCCTATGCAAGGTCAGGTTACAGGACCACCGCCCTATCCCCGGTGGCGGTCACAGGACCGCTGCCCTAACAGGGTAGTGGTTTCATCACTAAAGACAAAATGCAAGAAGAAAGGGGAAAAAGGGGCAAAACAAAGCATGCAGAGGCTGAGCGGGGCATGTGGGATACAAGTGTATACTTGGCGAGCCTTTCTGGATTCCGAACACCTTGCAAGGAGACCCGTATCATCATTAGGGCATGTGTATCATTGTTCCGACGATGTAGTACCTTACAATTTTGGGTACGTATAGTAGCCCAAGTGGGCTGAAAAGTCAAAGAAAGAGGAGAGGAACATGCATGCCTCCATGTGTCACCCATATGTAGATTCAAAAGAGAGAGAAAAAGGAGAATCCCCAAAACTGCGTGAGGTCTCCATGTGTCATACAAGGTAGCTACCACCGTCAAAGGTACCACATAAAGAATAAGAGGGATCGAGGTTCAATTAATTGAATACGATCTCGGGGCCCAAAGCATGTAGTTGATATTTTCTCCAATGGTCGAAAAATCACGTAGGTAGAAACTAAATGCAGATGGTGGAGTGCTTGATTGAAGTTTCATTGGAATAAGATTCGCAAGTTCTAAAAGAGAATGTTCTTGTTCTAGTAGAGAAGGAGGGGGAAAACAAGAACAAAAATTAGTTCCGAGCTCCACAAAGAGAAATTTTAGGTTCAGTCTATTGTGTTCATTGGCCTTAGCAAGGATCTGTTGTAAGGAAATGTTGTAATCTATGCCATTCTTGCCTTATGTACTATTTTTTCTATAAATAAGATTTTTTTCTGTGCACTAAAAAAGTTCACAATACTTTGTGTCCTCTATTTCTTCCTATTTTATTTTAATTCAATTTTTTATGAATGTTTAAATATATATTGTGCTACATGCCTTTAGATATTTTACATAAATCTATTCATTATGCACATAATTATTTTTAGTTTCATCTTGCCTTAGATGGTATGAAATATCTTCTAAATATTTGATCATGTTTGATTCGCTTTGACTCATCTAGTAGTTAATTTTGATATTGATCTCTGTGATTTTTAGTAAAGATTCTACACATCACTTTAGATAGGATTTACAAATTGTTTTGTTTTCTCTCTAACTCTTATCTCAATCTAAATCGAGAGAAGAGCTAGATTCTATAAAACCCGGAGGTTATCGTAGGGATCAAGTCCAACATCTCTTAGATTTCCCACAACTTTTTTTGGTTCATCTACAAAGATAATCGTCAAGAGGTAGTCAATTGTTCTACTAGTGAAAGATGATGTGATCTATCTTCAAATTGCTAACAAAAACTTCTCCTTACGATCTCATGTAATGATGGAATTTAGTTCCTATCCCTTGTACCATTGCAATGTTTTTCCTTTAAAAGAGGTTGTTAATAACCTGAATGCAACATTCTCTTGAGTAACATGATAAATAGAGGATAAACTAGAAACATTTTTAATGTGTTATATAGGTGTATCTTGGTTTTCTCTAGTGAAAAATGGAATGATATTAAGGGAAGAAACATAGATGTCATCATATTGGGAAAGATGTAGTGGATTGCAATCATTGAAGGGAGTAAAAACTATATTTCTTTGGATGGTCATATTGGGATTCATATTGAATATGGGTAATTTGGAAACTAAACTCTATTTTTTGGAATGGCAGGAGATTTAGGATATGGTTTGGACCTCAAAACCTATTTCTCGTTTTGAATTCAAAGGTAATTCAATTAAATCAAATGGAATACCTTTTGAAGATGACCTAGTTGTAAATTTTGGTATGAAAATTACAATGATCTACTACCAATATGTTCTTTGAACTTATGGATCCACCAGATGCTAGGTGGATGTGTTTGAAACATTGATATTTTCCAATAACAACATCAAATATTTAGCAAATTCTTTTTTCTTGGTCCCATCGGTTGTAACAAAAACTATTATCACTTTGAAATGCTCCTTTAGAGAGTGGTATGGATTCTCTCTTTTTAATTGAAAAAATGGAAACACTCCTAGGTTATGGGTAACCTATATGTTGGATTGAGTCTCCAAAGAGGGCTGGTTCCCCTAGTGTAACACCCAAGACTAATCTACTCATAAAACTACTCTACTTTCTTTGAATCAAAAAAGAAACAGGAGTAGGAATTAAGGGAAAAAATTAAAAGATGGTGATACACCAAAAATTTTGAGGATATCAAACTTGTTTTAAGCACACATATGCACTTTGGGAACCACACAAATTACAATATATACATAAATGCAAAATTTTTTTGGAGAAGGGTTTGAAGTTTGTGACAAAATAAAGAAGGGAAATAAATGGCTTTGGAAGGAAATTTGGTGAACTCTACAACAATATCCTACACAAAACTTGGTTAAACATAATATATGACCTATAAATCAACATACAACTACATAAAGGAATGGAAATTAAACAAAAATCAGGAATAAAACAATATCACGAGATAAAATCAGCTTAAAGACATGATTTTACTCAATAAAAAAGATGTAAAAAGGTAAAAACAACTCCTTTATTGATCCAAGAGGTGAATAAAATAAAATAAATCACTCTTGACACTTGTTCTTCCACTTATAAATTATTATAAACTCTAAAATGATGAATATAAGGTGCAAATATGTCTTTTACAATGAATTTCATGGAGTGATATAGAGAATGAGGGAGTAAAGAAGAGAAAAAAATGTAGACATACACGTCTAATCATTAAAAATAGGAAAAACATGTTGTTTTTAATAGTATGAGTGATCTGAAATATTCCTTGCATTAAAACTTGCTAATAATATCCTTTACATGATAAAAAAGTAACTTGGGTGAAGAAAACAACTAAAAAGATAACCAAAGCTTTTTCTAGGATGTGCATACTTTTTTTTCTAGATTATTAGTGAACCGAGAATAAATAGAATGAACAAAATATTCCTTGTGAGTCTTCAATAATTGATTTAACCTTTTCTTTTCTTTACGTAAATGGGTGGTGATTCGAATAATAGGAGGAAGAAGGGAACAATTCCCATTGTTCCCTTTGGGCCCGACTTTGCAAATTTCTCGAACTGTTCCATTAGTATCATCAAGTGTTGACTTATCTACTTGTCTTGCCTTGTTTTCCATATCATACAATCGATGAACTCTCAAAATGTGGGAACAGCTCCCACTATTCCCATGATGCCCAACTTAATTATTTTTTCTATTGCTTTGGTTGGAAAAAGTGGGTTTTAGTCTACATATAGAACATAGGAATATTTTCCCTAATGTCAAGAAATACAACTTATCTTATTTACATATTCCTTTTCCCCTCCTGTTGCATTTGCAACCAATCGGGTATGATGCGAATAACAAAATGTTCTAACAATGCCCCAAAGATTGAATTAGCTAACTATAGTTCCTTGGATTAGTTATTGTGAGAATGTGGGGATCAAAGGGAATGAAGGAAATGTTCCAAGGGTTCTAATACAACTCAACATATCTGATTCCTTTTTGAAAATTGGTTTAGGTAGAAAAATTAGGAACAAGTGGAGAAAAGAAAATGTTCCTCTTATTCCTCAAATGTCTTATTTTCCATATTATTACCTATATTTAAACAATTTGACCCAATATTTGACTAACTATTGGAATGAAGAGGCCTAACAAGATGGAGGAAAATTCCCATAACACTGAAAAACTTCCCATAACCTTTTAAATTTTTAAATTTTACTGATCCATATCAACACCATGACATCAAGAAAACAAAAAAATGGTGTGGGGCTTGTTTTGAATAACAATACACATGCATGTAAGAGAATACACGTATAGTAATAATGAAATGACATGTAACAAGTATGCAACCAATGTCGCACAAGCAGTGTAAAATTAAAAACATGGGACACATATGGTGTCACAAGAAAATCAAGGTCTATAGACCTACAACCAAGAGTAAGAAAAAGTAAATTAGATAGGTATAAGGCTACAAACATGGGACACCCACAATGTTATATGAAAAAAGGGCACATAGGCCACAAGAAATAACACACACACATGAAAAAAGAAATAAGAGTGTCGAACATGATAATATGATATAGTAGCTAATATATATGAAAATATGTGAAACAAGAGATGTCAATGTTGCACAAGACACATGT
The DNA here is from genome assembly GCA_018340775.1 of Taxus wallichiana var. yunnanensis. Taxonomy (NCBI): domain Eukaryota; kingdom Viridiplantae; phylum Streptophyta; class Pinopsida; order Cupressales; family Taxaceae; genus Taxus; species Taxus wallichiana. The sequence goes on along the minus strand of CM031244.1, from coordinate 107,553,760 downwards.
GTTAGTCCTGTTAGCTCAAAAGATAACATGTACACAATATATGTAATCAAGAATAATAAGGAACTAGAAAGGAACTATAATAGAACAATAACACCTAGATGTACTAAAAAAATATGTCCCTATAAGTATAGGAAGTCTAGGTAAAAGGGCCAACCATCACCTATCATTGTGTACCACTATATGTATATATTGCATCAATGTAAAAATACCTCATGAACACATGTGTGTATAAAGTAAAGAATCATTCTACCTATAAAAAAAGTGACAAACAAAAAGTATGATGTATATTGATAACAATTCAAGTAAAGTGTACAGTTCTAATTTTGTAATTTTGGAAAATATGTGAATGTTTTTGTATTTTGAAATTATGTAAATGTTTTTTGTGTTTTTGAAGTGCTTAGATATGTACAAAAAATAAGGCTGATATACCAAGTTTCAGGAAGGAGGATATAACCTGGTAAAATTCATATTATAATGTTATTATATCATGTCATGAAATAGGTGTCAAAGGTAAAGCATGGATCCATGAATAATTAGGTAGCATAGTGGTATAACATTAGACCTTGGTGTGAGGGTTAGTAAAAGGATCATGTCATGTGTAAATGTGGGATGATTCAAGATTAGAAATAGGATCAAGAGTGATATAGAGGAATTTATGAGGGGTGTGATATAATAGGTAAGTAGGTATAGAGGTGCCATAAAGTAATTGTATAGGTCAAAAATTATATGAAATGTTAGAGTGACCTTACTGTAAGTTTCAAGAGCTTGTGTGTTAGAGTAATAAGCATGTGAACCATTATGTGTGTTAAAGGATATGTAGGAATAGATGTGGATATAGGCATAATAATAGTAACATTGTGAGATGGGGCACTAGTTTCCCTAAATATACACAAACGTATGAAAAATAGTTGTGTCTAGAGTGAGATGTATAAGGAGACATGCCAAAAAGGGATTTCTCATTATATGGTTGATCATGATATAGTTTGGATATGATAAGTATAGGCACTCAAATTTGGTAATTATATTCTTTGACACTACTAGTTTTGACATTATTCTCTTTCTCAAACAAGTGCACTTTACCCATTTTCATCCAAAGACATCTTTAGGTCTCTTGTATAGATTTCTTGGTCATACACACTCATTTTTTTAAAATATTTGATAATTAAATGAATGAAATCCATTTAGAAACTACAATTGTTAGATTCCAAACCTCATAATTTAGATTTCTCCTCTAGGGTCAAAAACGTATAGTAGGGTCAGTTTGTGCCATACGTTGATGACCCTAGTGTATGGTTTTACCCTTTCTCACTTTGATCCCAAAATTTCAGTTGCATATTATTCTTTAGGTCATTTAATCCTCCTCAGTTGGACTTTGTAACTTAAATCACCTTTGGAAGCATGTATATGAAAGTGAAACTCACCTCATGTAGGACCAAGAACTCTGATGGACTCCTATTACAAAATTTAGCACAAAATACACCCAAAGCTCCCCATACTTCACAAATACATCTACACATTCATTAAGGAAACACTATCTACAAGTTTAAAGCTTCCCACTAGGTTTAAGGGGTGTTTCCCACATTTTCAAGCATACAAAGTCACTTACTCCAACATATTTGTAAGAGAGAAGGTCAAGTCAATATTTTTCAAAGAAATAATGCCAAATATGGTTGCACTACAACTAGATATCACATGCTAGGGGAGAATGATGTGCGGTTTGACCAATGTGATAGGTGCATGGGGTACCCACAACCCAAATAATGTTTGTTTTACAAGACTCTATATCCATGGTTAGGGTTTGAAAGGTTGAATAGAACATTATGAGATTCTCATAGTGTGACCGATAGAGAATGACAAATATATTCGAGACAAGTGAAAAACCTAGAAAGTTACTGAGATCTTGATTTTGAGTAGCATTAAGACCATATAAATAGGTCAATACCTTACCGATGTTCCTACCACTATTGTATGGTCCTACCTAGGATCATCTTCAGTCACAATTTCATTTTCAAGGTATTCTTATGTGATGCCCCATTTTACTGGTTACCCACGGTTCTTGTCACAGTGACCCTTTTTCTTTGAGCGTCGAACGATTATGTGTAATTCCGTTGTCTTAAACCATGTCTCGGTGATGTTTTAGCAGCTTCTCTCTCCTTCTTGATTTCTCGAGTCATTATCGAAACCTCTCGTATGTAGACTTTGTAATGTCCTGTAAGTTTAACCAATTAACGGAGGACCTTGTTGTCGCATTATTAAGCTTGATCGTTGGTCATTATTCATGTAAATAGTAATTATATATATATATATTAAGATAATGATGATAATAATGATATTTTTAAGTTAATTATCGTTAAGCAATTTTATTGTTTGGGTTGGTCGCTTCGCGGACCGAGCGTCGATTCACGCAAGAGGAGCGTATTGTTGGTGGTGCCTTGGTTAGAGCATGGTGTTCATGCTTAATGTTAATATTTTCCCCTTCGTGTCGTTGTCGACGCCTCTAGTGGTGGGCCTCCACAGTGCCTTTATGATCACCTGATTAAAGGCAAATTTTGTTTTCAAATCCAAGTAGGCAGCTTGTATGTCGATTTGGTATTTTAGGGTATGTCTTTTTAAAAGAAATTTATATATAATTGTGTTTATATAATAGTATTATTGCTATGAATGATTGATCATTGTTCTTCTATTATTATTGTCGATCTTGACTGTCGACATTATTAATATTGCAATAGTTATTCCTAAGTTGTAAACGTGATAATAATAATAATATTTATTTTATTGTCGTTCGGTGACTATACTTCTTTATTTGTCGAATTGTTAGCAATAGTTAACTAATTATATTAAGCTATTTTACTTAATTGATTGATCTTTCCTATCAAGCGAGTCCCGATTCTTGCTTAGGAGGAGGATACCCCTTTTGGTGTTTTGGTCACACAAATTCATCCTTGTTCCTTGGTTGTTAGTTATTCTTTTCGGTTTGCATATTTAAAAAAAAACAATAGGATTAAGTTAACTAGATTAATTATGCTTTTAAATATATATAAGAATAAAATGAAAATAAAATTAAATAAATAAATAAATAAATAAAGAGATTTAGTGGTTGTGTGGGAAGGAAGGGAGGTAGGTGGTGGAGCAATGTTGTGGAGGCCATGCATTGATAACAAAATAAATTTCCTAGCACCTACCATCCCTCACAGCTTTTCCTTTTGTTCTGTTGTTTGGTCCTTGTTGCGTGGCCATCCCTAAACGGATTTACCTCTGTTGGCTGCTTGTTTTGGAGGATCATGTTCTTCGCATTATTTGTTCGATTGGTGAATGTGCCTTGCTCTTGCTAGCCGTGTGGAACTTCTTGGATATTCAAGAAGGATACCCTCCTATGCGTAGCCGTGTGGGAGATGGCATTTTAAAACAGGCATTTTTATTCTAAACTCTACAATATTTTTCTACCCTTTTTATAATATCATGAAATGAATGGTCTTCTCCTTGCAATGAAGCCTAGTATGAGAAAAGGCATGTAGATTTGTGAAGTTTGTAATTCTTTTCTTTTTTTTTCTCGTGATTAATAACGCTTGCATCCACGATAGAAATCGTGGGTTTGTATTAACGTTGAATATTGTAACTCCTTTTGTATTTTTTTTTTACATGGGATTGTTTTAAAACACCCAGGAACTGGTGTGTGTAGTCTGAAATGTGATAGTTCAAGTTTTATTTAGGGAAAGATCCCATAAATTTGAAGGAAATCGACTTAACTGTATTTAAGTTAGAATGGGATATAGACGGCTAGAACGATTGGTTACTAAAAACAAGTAAAAGAAAATTAAAAAAATTGATTGGTGTATTAACCATTTCTATTACAGTACTATGCCTTTATTTTTCTTGCAATATGGCTTCGATTATACCCCAAAAAAAAAAAGTACAACACCTAGGATGCTTTTGCCTATGTTGTTTTATAAAGGGATTATCACCCGAAAGTTGTGGGTTTGTAATAAATTTTTTAATAAATTCCTGAGACGTTATTTTTTTGGTATTCGGGTTTTGTGAATCTTAGCTTACTCATAGATGTATAATTCTATGGAATCTTCAGAAGTGGGCTTTCTGTAGAGATGGAGGAGCTTGGGTAACTTAAGGTTAACAATATTTCTTTTTTACTAGAATGCACGATAGTCAACTATAGAACAAATAATGTTTTTCTTTTTATGGCGGACAGTGAGCAACACTTGCCAATGATACAATCCTTTAAATCTTGATGAGACATGACTAGATTGAGAACAAATTGAGTAAGGTGGTTACGAGATCTGCTTTTTTTTACTACAACCACCATACCTTAATAAATTGAGAGAATTGCTAAGATAAGACCTCCTTTTATTGTTAAAAGAAATGAGAGCTTCCTTATTTCCGGTCTAAACCAGTTTACATGATGAGTAATTAGTTAGCTTTCATGAATTGGACATGTGTATATAACTTGGGACTGTTATAGACCATGAGATAACTACTCATCCATAAGGGTTATTTGAGAATTATTATCACCAGTATTGGCTATTCTGAAAGTGTTTCTTTTGGGGTTATGAATCCCATTATGCTATGAAACCCAGAAGGAGGTTTAAATGGTAATCTCTTATTTAATGGAATTGAAAATAGGAGGCCTTTCTCGGCCCTATACTATTTTTTTATATCAAGCGACTTGGTTGTCGAGTAATGTCCATCTTGGGTTTTGTCCGCTATCCTTCTTCTCTTATCATTACCTTGGGGAGCATCTTTCTGATGAGAGAGATTAGTTCATGGGTTGAACTTTAATTTTCATTACCTTCAATCACATGATGGTTTAACCTCCTTACATTCGATTGGTTGATCTAACTTTTAGGCCAATGAAACCTTCCTCCTGGAAGGACCGATTTACCTTTCTATTTTGCATCTATGATTATATCTAGTATGTTTTGGGCTTTTCAAAGACTTTCAAAGTGATGGTTGGACCAAGTATTAGTTTTGATTCACATAACTTGTAGGATGACATGTTCGAAATCCCAATACTCTTGAATTTTGTTCTTAACTAGAATATTTGGCTTCCTCCATGTTGGCTAGTATTAATCTCTATCTAGTGTGATGAATATTAATTAGTGGTTGTGCTTGATCCTTTTTTTTAAAAAAAATAGAACTTTCCTTTCTTGATATTGTTAAATGTTAGCTTACTGTTGTAGAGGGTAGTCTTAACATGCTCAGTTCTCGCGAACTGACTCGACGTAATATTTGTGCAGGTGGATTACGCGAGTAGATAAAAAGGGAAGAGTTGTAAAAGTTTCATCAGTTTAATTTATGAAGTTCCTTGTGAAAATGTCCAATGTGTTGTAAATTTTGTAATAGTGCTTGTAAAGGAGCTTAGAAGGCCTCTTGCCTTGGATTGTTCGGAAATTGTGAGATGAAGTTGTCTTGTCCCTTTGTAGTTAAACTTGTAACTTATCCTTGTGAGAAATAATAATATTTAATCTTTGCATTGATATGATTATTCTTGTAGTAATATTAGTTATCAATCATGAAAATGTTGTAACATGGCTTGGCCCATTTGGTTACCTTCTTGTTCTTAACCAAAGTGAAATCCGATCTCTTGACTCCTTGGATTCATGTGCCATGTTGAATGGAAATGTTATAACCGTGTTCGTGTTCTCGTTAAAAAAAAAAAGCGGTAATTTCTTCTTTCGGGTCATAAAACTTTCTTGTGTTAATAACCCTCCATTGAATTGGCATCTATGTGAATTACATGTATATTTTAATGGGTTGCCAATCCTTCTTCTAAAGATAACCAACAATAAAATAAGACGAATACATAGATAAAAATAAAAATAAAGAAGATAATAATGATGTTGTTCTTGGTTGATAAAATTAAAAGTCTTTAATTGGAAAGAAAGTGCTACTCTACCGTTGTAAAAGAAATTACCCTTGCTAACCCTAAGCTATGAATTTAAACGTTTTGCCTTGGTTGTGAAATGATAAGTATTCTATAAAAAGTGAAATCATTGTTGCCTTGCGGTTATAGTTATGTCTTAGTTAGTCGAGGAGTTTGAACAAGAACACCTTAAGTCTAATTCTTCCATCTTGGGAACCCCTTGTGCATCCTTTAGTGAACTTAACCAAGATAATACTAAATGAAGCCCCTACCCTAATCCAGTCTAACTCTTAAGTTCCTTGAATGTCCGGTTGATAACTAATTAGACCTTAATGAAATAAATTAATGTAGAGGTGATCTACCTGAGAACAAACAATTCCTTAAGTAATTGAAGGTGAAACTATCCTTGTAAAGTAAAATTCTATAATTTATCAACCCTAGCTAAGCTAGCAAACATCATCCTTATATGGTGACTTCTTAAACGAGTTTAAGGGGAATCAATGGTTAGTTGTTAGAAGATAATAAGATTTATTAAGAAGGAGGATACAATTTAGAAACCACGAAATTTATCTCTCAACCTTTTGGAAAGTAAATAGTTTCCTTTTGTAAAGCTCTTTCAATGAAGCCTAAGTAAAATCTTTAATATTTCTGGATAAAACCTCAAGCTCCAATTAAATCTTGGTAATAACTAACGATGTCTCAAGGATGAACTCAATTGAACTTCTTCCTTTAACTTTATCCAAGGTGCCTTGTAATTCTCTCTTAAGTTTGTTGAACGCGAACCAATGTTGTCATAAGGGTATGAATGAGTTTTAGTAGCGTAAGTGTGAATAGATGGCCTTGTGGAATTAAATTACCACCTTTATCAAATAAATAAATAAAATAAATAATTGTCATAATGAGAAGACTTTAAGTGAACTACTCTACAGTGCTTAAGAAAATAATTTAGTTTGGTAAGATGAATTGTGCGAATCATATCTTGAATCTCTCTGAAAACATAAGTCAAGAGTAAAAGGGTGTTTTATCAAAATAATTAACCTTCAATATTTTCTTACTGTGGCTTGCCCTAGCTGTAAGAGTGTCATGTGGTTGGACTTCTATGTAGTCCTGTCAAAAAGAAAGTGAATTGTCCTTGTTGGGTGTGAACATTTCCGTGCTGCCTTGTGGTCATCCTCGTATCAAGTGGTTCACAGAGTTAGTTGTAACCTTGGTGACGACATGTTGTGTCGTGTTTTGTGTCAAGCAAGTAAAAAAAAATTATCCTGTGTTTCCTATGTAGACTTGTGTGCCTATTTTTGTGGGCGTTACACTTGGTATCAGAGCATAGGTTCATGCTCTCGAACCTATGGGCCAGATTGGAGTTATGATGGTGTTACATGATTGTGATGTTGTTACATGATGGTGATGGCGTGATATGATACTGTTACATGGAGATGATGGTATTGCATGATGATGGTTTATATTGGAAGAGTAATGTGGTATAAGCGTGATGTGATTGATGTCGTAATTGTGATATTATGAACGCACATGATGTGTATGTCACTTAGTGCATATTTGTTATCATGTTGATGTCTTGGGCAGATGGGAGTGTTCTCTCTCCTTCTTGTGGATTCTATGAAGAGTTCACGTGTGAATTACTACTTGTGATGTGTGAAAAGAATTCTAATGTGGATGATAGGGTGTTAGAGCATTGTGGCATATTGTGATATGTGGGTGTGTCGATATGTTGTATGACTGGATTGATGTAAAGTGAATTGAGTTGTATCATGATGTTTTACCATGTTTTGAAGAAATGTGTGTATCACCTTGTATGTAGCAAATGAATGTTATGTTGTGATGTTATTATGTTCATCGTATGTATGATTTGTGTAATATGTAATGATTCATGTTGTGATATAGGGGCATACAGTGAGCCTATGAACCCTATTGTGTAGTGATTGCACTTTGGGTGCAGAATGTGGTAAAGTGATGTATTACACCCGGTGAATGTATGATTGTGATCTACCCTGTATACATACCATACGTAAGATGTTATGGTAGTTATGTGTGTACCACCATTGTGTTAGTGATGTAGTTACATGTTATGTTGTGAACCTTGCACTAACCGACCCTGAGGGAAATCGGTAAATTATGTATGTTTGGAGTGAGAAAATGTGTACCGTTGACCAATCACTCGAGCCGAGTACGAGATAGGAAGTGGAGCCTTACATAGGCTGAAAACCCACTTTTGTTCGTTTGGTATGTGTGGCACTTGCTCAACGGGTGTCATGCATATTGTGTTTCACGGAAACCTTAGGCTCAGTAGATGGTGACTTGTACTTTCTCTCTCTCTCCTGATATGGTTGTCATATAGATTCAACCTATGTGATTTTGACTATGTTGAGCCTTGTTGAAGTCGTGGTGAGATGATTCTGATTGAGATGATGACAGTTGTATTATTGATATGTATTTTACGAGCTGAGGCTCGATGTTCCGAGTGCTAGCAACTCGTTGAGTATCCCTTTAGTGGCCAGATAAGGCCACACGGTTATCGTAATGTGACATTATTATAAGTGTATTTTATTCATAAATTGATCTTTTTACTTTATTTTGTAAGGACCAACAGTTTTCTTGATTGCCATGCTTACATTTTGGGCATTTCCTTGGTTTGTGGTACTAACACTCAGATTTTTGCACTAACTATGGCCATTTGGTCAGTTTTTTTTCTTGGTTTTGAATCTTCTTCTAAATTTTAAGATTGTACCACCTTGCCCAAGGCTTGTACTTTGCCACTTGGCATTTTGGATCGGATTGTTATGTTGGTTCTATTGTCGTGATGTGTGGAATAGGGTCATGGGATGCACCATGGAATGGTTGGACCTATGGACCCGCTTCGTTGTATGGGGGTACGCCCCAAGGAGTTACAGATAACTAGCGGGTTGTTGAACCATGCATTATTATGTCACTTGGGTTGGAGTGTCCAAACCCTATGTGTCTTGGGCCATGGGGACAACCGGCCTCCTTGTGGGGGGGCATAAGGGAATGCCAATGGCATCAATTTTATTGTGAAAGAAACTTGAGGGGAGGTATAAGGGCTTGAGGGAGGCATAAGAGATTTGCATGTATGTGTGACTGATACTTCAGGAGGTATGCTGATGTATTATGATGTTTTGGTTATGGTGTTATGATATATGTGTTACTCATATCAGTTGGATATATTTTGTGATGTTGTGGATATGGCATTGATGCCCGTGTGGACCCTATGTATGTGTAGCTATTTTCTAAGTCATGTAAAATCTGCATTTGTGGAATTGAGGAAATGTCTGGTTGTCGTAGCACACTTTGTTCAAATATTCTAATTGTCAGTCATGGTTGTGTGACAAGTACTATGTTATGTGGACCGTGCCTATTCCCTTCCGTATTTGAGTAATCTTTTGTGGTGTAATACAATCATGAAGTATATACTTGTGTGTTTGTGAATTTGTAGTGTCTTGTTTGACCCCCGGTAGGGTGTTGTGATAGCAGTTCATGTTGGGCACCTACAATAAGGAATAAACCAAAACTCTTCAACGATGAAATTTTAAAGAAATTAAACTAAGAATAATGTTAATGGAAAGAGACTAATGAAATAATAAACAAGAGGGAACTGCCAATCTTCACAGAACCTTGAAAGTTAAAATCTCTACCAAATGTTCCTAAGGCTACCCTATGGTGTGCTTTAATCAACTAAAATTTTAAACCATAGGGTGTACTTTCTCCTTTATCTGTTCTTTGTTGCATACCATTTCTCTTCCTCTGTGTTATGTTGCATCGAGGATGATGCTCTTCCTAAGGGGAGGAGGATGTGATGCCCCGTTTGATGGTTACCCGGTTCTTATCACAGTGACCCTTTTTGTTGAGCATCGAATGACTGTGTGTAATTCTATTGTCTTAGACCATGTCTCAGTGATGTTTTAGCACCTTCCCTCTCCTTCTTGCTTTCTCGAGTCATTATCGACACCTCTGTATGTGGACTGTGTAATGTCCTGTACGTTTAACCAATTAACGGAGGATCTTGTTGTCGCATTATTAAGCTTGATCGTTGGTCATTATTCATGTAAATAGTAATTATATATATATATATATATATATATATATATATATATATATATAATATTAAGATAATGATGATAATAATGATATTTTTAAGTTAATTATCGTTAAGCGATTTTATTTTTTTGGTTGGTCACTTCGAGGATCGAGCCTCGATTCACGCAAGAGGAGCGTATTGTCGATGGTGCCTTGGTTAGAGCATGGTGTTCATGCTTAATGTTAATATTTTTTTCCCTTCATGTCATTATCAACGCCTCTAGTGGTGGGCCTCCACGGTGCCTTTACGATCACCGATTAAAGGCAAAAAAATTTCAAATCCAAGTAGGCGGCTTGTATGTCGATTTGGTATTTTAGGGTATGTCTTTTTCTTTTTTTTTAAAGGAAAGAAATTTATATATAATTGTGTTTATATAATAGTATTATTACTATGAATGATTGATCATTGTTCTTCTATTAGTATTTTCGATCTTGAATGTCGACATTATTGCAATAGTTATTCGTAACTTGTAAATGTGATAATAATAATAATATTTATTTTATTGTCGTTCGGTGACTATACTTCTTTATTTGTTGAATTGTTAGCAATAGTTAACTAATTATATTAAGCTATTTTGCTTAATTGATTGATCTTTCCTATCAAGCGAGTCCCAATTCTTGCTTAGGAGGAGGATACCCCCTTTTGGTGTTTTTGTCACACAAATTCATCCTTTTTCCTTGGTTGCTGGTTATTCTTTTCGGTTTGCATATTTTAAAAAAAACAATAGGACTAAGTTAACTAGATTAATTATGCTTTTAAATATATATAAGAATAAAATGAAAATAAAATTAAAAAAATAAATAAATAAATAAAGAGATTTAGTGGTTGCGTGGGAAGGAAGGGAGGTAGGTGGTGGCACAGTGTTATGGAGGCCATGCATTGATGACACAATAAATTTCCTAGCACCTACCATCCCTCACGTTTTTCCTTTTGTTCTGCTGTTTGGTCCTTGTTGCGTGGCCATCCCCAAATGGATTTACCTCTGTTGGCCGCTTGTTTTGGAGGATCATGTTCTTCCCATTATCTATTCTGATTGGTGAATGCACCTTGCTCTTGTTGGCCGTGTGGAACTGCTTGGAGATTCGAGAAGGATACCCTCCTATGCGTAGCCGTGGGAGATGGTGTTTTAAAACAGACATGCTTATTCTAAACTCTACAATATTTTTCTACCCTTTTTATAATATCATGAAATGAATGGTCTTCTCCTTGCAATGAAGCCTGGTATGAGAAAAGGCGTGTAGATTTGTGAAGTTTGTAATTCTTTTCTTTTTTTTTTGTGATTAATAACGCTTGCATCCACGATAGAAATCGTGGGTTTGTATTAACGTTGAATATTGTAACTCCTTTTGTATTTTTTTTTACATGGGATTGTTTTAAAACACCCAGGAACTGGTGTGTGTAGTCTGAAATGTGATAGTTCAAGTTTTATTTGGGGAAAGATCCCATAAATTTGAAGGAAATCGACTTAACTGTATTTAAGTTAGAATGGGATATAGAGGGCTGGAACGATTGGTTACTAAAATCTGTAAAAGAAAATTAAAAAAATTGATTGGTGTATAAACCATTTCTATTACAAGATCTATGCCTTTATTTTTCTTGCAATATGGCTTCGATTATACCCCAAAAAAAAAAAAGTCAGCGACCACGGGATGTTGCCTATGTTGTTTTATAAAGGGATTATCACCCAAAAGTTGTGGGTTTGTAATAACAAATTTTAATAAATTCTGAGACATTATTTTTTTGGTATTCGAGTTTTGCGAATCTTCGCTTGCTCATAGATGTATAATTCAGTGGAATCTTGAAGTGTGCTTTACTGTAGAGATGGAGGAGCACAGGTAACTTAAGGTTAACAATATTTCTTTTTACTTGAATGCACGATAGTGAACTATAGAACAAAGAATGTTTTTCTTTTTATGGCGGACGATGAGCAACACTTGCCAATGATACAATCCTTTAAATCTTGATGAGACATGACTATATTGAGAACAAATTGAGTAAGATGGTTACAAATCTGTTTTTTTTTTTTTTTTACTACAACCACCATACCTTAATAAATTGAGATAATTGCTAAGATAAGACCTCCTTTTATTGTTAAAAGAAATGAGAGCTTCCTTGTTTTCGGTCTAAACTGGTTTACATGATGAGTAATTAGTTAGCTTTCATGAATTGGACATGTGTATATAACTTGGGACTGTTATAGACCATGAGATAACTACTCATCCATAAGGGTTATTTGAGAATTATTATCACCAAGATTGGCTATTAAAAAGTGTCTCTTTTGGGGTTATGAATCCCATCATGCTATGAAACCCGGAAGGAGGTTTAAATGGTAATCTTGTATTTAATGGAATTGAAATAGGAGGCCTTTATTGGCTCTATACTTTTTTTTATATCAAGCGACTTGGTTGTCTACTAATGTCCATCTTGGGTTTTGTCAGCTATCCTTCTTCTCTTATCATTACCTTGGGAGCATCTTTCTCGATGAGAGAGATTGGTTCATGGGTTGAACTTTAATTTTCATTACCTTCAATCACATGATGGTTTAATCTCCTTACATTCGATTGGTTGATCTAACTTTTGGCCAACGAAACCTTCCTCTGGAAGGACCGATTTACCTTTACTGTTTCACATCTATGATTGTATCTAGTATGTTTTGGGATTTTCAAATACTTTCGGTGATGGTTGCCTTTGTAATGTCTATGATCTCCCACACATTATTTGCACTCTTTCACTACATTGGAAAATCAATTTTTGACACACTTTTCTATCAACATTGGAGATAAGGTTTCTTATGCACAAATGTCCAAGCTACGCCAAGGATATGATGAAAATATCAATGATTATGTCTTGTGTTATCAGACTATGCTTACCAATATGAATAATATCTGGTGATAGTGAATTACAAGACAATTTTACAAAAATCTTGCTTTCTCCTCTAGAAGAATAGGTCATGTTTAAAAAAATTGAGACAATTTTACCATTTTTACGTAAACTAAAATAACGTGAAGCTAAGTTGTTACATATGAATAAGTTCAATTATGTTGCTAACGCTCCAAAAACATCTAATGCTATATTTAACAACAAATATATGTTCAAAGGAAAGGATAATGATACTAATGTTACTTCTAAAGACATTTTCGGTGTTATTACTTAATGTACTAAGCTACAATTACAACCTATAGGATTATAGTTTACACATTTACCATGTGATCTTCACATTTTGTTAAAATAATTACTTGAGTTTAATCTTGTGTCTTACCATCCACCATCTGAGGTTGATGCAAGCAAACCTCAAAGTAATATTTTTGATGCCAAATCCTATTGTGATTATCATCAATGTTTTGGTCATTCTATAGACATATGCATAAAGCTTCACCATATTATTCATGCCCTTATTGACTCTAATATCAATGCATGGGATGATCCCACTAAATCTTAAAAAGCCAACAAACAAAAATTCTAAATTAAAGATATTTAATGATACACTCCCTAAATATACATGTGATACATCTACTTATAAATTGCATAATGCTCATTACACAAAGTGCCACTACTTCCCTCTTATGATCATCCATTAGATGTTATGATTTACACTATTACTCATCTGATTCCTTATACACCATACATTACTTTTTACAACTCTCATATAGATGACATGTTTATTTTTGATAAATTGTATATTCTTCGATTTATTCATCAAGTACCTATACATGATATATTTGGTTGATCCACATAAAAAGATATCGTGTGTTATTTGTTATTAATTTAACCTATCCATATCTTTATATGGATGTGTAGTCACAAAATCATGTACTTTACTGTACATTACACCTCGAAGTATGAAATTATATGCATTATTCAAGTGATAAAAATAGACATTAACAACATGTGTGTTACTTGTACATTGATTTATCCCTTTGATACTATTATCATTTAATTTTCTAGAATGACCAATTTAATTGTGAACATTGGATGACTTGTGACCCAAATATGTATTTTTAGTTTTATCCTCCAAGCATCTTAGACACTACTTCCTATTAGGTATAGGAGTGCCCAGACGCTACTATACCCTTTGGGTAATCTGTCCTTTTCACTAATTTTTTCATATTTAAAATGCCACATTATTTGTTATCTTTTCTAAAACCTCTTTTATCACTTTGGATCGGCCTTTTTGGTTGTTAACAATGAAATTTAAACAAGGGAATCATGTATATACATGAATTACTCACTATTATTAGGGGTTGGACAACTTGGGATATTACTTTCTATTTACCACTTGGGAAAAGAGAAACATTCAAGAACTACATTTAGGATGCATTATTCACTGCATAGGAGGGGATCTTTTCAAATTCCATGTCACACATTTATCATTGGGGGTAAATTATTTTTATCTGGTTATCTTAGTGTGACTAACATAAGGGAAACAATTCAATCACACACACACACACACACACACACACACACACACACTAGAACTATATAGAGTTTAAAATGTAGTGCAATACTTGGTGAAAATAACATTGGGGTGACCATCGAGGTCAGTATAACTCAAACATATGAATTATTTATTTCATATAATATTTTCTTGAGCCATGCACATATAGCTAGGGTTCGTTTTGTAGGTTCACGTGTGACAGTGAAACCCTAAACTGAAGTGGATACAAAAAAGAGTAAAATGGAGAATACAAGTTCATACCCTAAAAAGATTAGAAGAAGAGATGTTTTGAGCAGGAGTTCCCAATTTAGACATCAACACTCGGGTAGTCCTTTCCTTATTTGGGTATTCTTCTCCAAAGGATTTTAGATCCCAATTTTTTAGATGAAGAATTTCCAGTCCATATCTAATCCATTCCAATTAGTTTCCATCCAAGAATCAACCCATATCTCTGAATATAAGATAATTCACTCTTATCTCCCTATTGTACATGTTTGTTTCTTGCATGATATATCTTCCTTGTTACTATCATATTCATTTTATCTTAGTCCTTTGATAATAATTTAATTTTTTTAAATTAGGAATATTACATGTGATTCTGATCCTTGTTATCATTTCATCACACTACCTACCATTGTTGGTCTTATTACAACATTCATTTCATTCTTGGTTTCTAGTTCTCTTAGCTCTAGTACCTTACATATTTGTCTCCCTTCCATATGTGCTCTTAAGGTTATTTAGTTATCTATTAACTAGTGTATAAAGTTCATTCATAACCAATAGGTTGTTGCTATTTAAGGTATCCCTTTTAAGGATTCTTCCCCTAACATTCATATTCATTCTTCCATAACATATATACCTCATCATAGTATACATACAAATAGGTCTTTGGATTCACACATTGATTCACATAGCTCTAATCCTATCGGGTCTTTTGATAGGTCCTTGGATTCATACCATAATTCATATAGCTATAGTCCACCTGCCATAATTTTAGTTGTACATGTTGATTCACATAGAATTCCTCTATCTATGGCTATCCCTTCATCCACATATATTTCCTATAGTGTCTTACTTTCTCATAGGATGTACTATGAATCCTTCCATATACAATGTAACTCTACATCTCCTCATTGGTCTTTGAGGGATACTCATTTGTCTATTCCAACATATAGATATCATACGTCATCGACTAGTTTTTATGCTACTATACATTTCTCTTCTCCTAGGCCCTCTTTAGATCATATTACTACCACCATTTTGTTAACGGTTGAGTCATATTCTTGGGCGAGTTTTGGCACTGATCCTCCATCATCTTCGGTGGTTGATTCACCTCCTCAAGAGGTTCTCATTGGATATATTTCATGTTATCCCCTTTCTTGTACATAGATATGCACTAGAAAATACAAAAACATTGATATAATCACAAAAATTAAAAACATTCAAATATTTTCAAAAATGTAAAATCAGGACCTATTTCTCTAGCATATATTGTTAGCAGATTACGTTATACATATTTTTTATACTTCTTGTTTGATACATAAAATTTTCTCATTTACACACATGCATTCATGGGGTATATTAAGCATGATGCAGGAAATACATATCGACATATGATTATAAGAGATATCATGGTTCCTTACGTAATTTAGTGAGGGCATCCTCTATACAATCAAGGTGTTATTATTATATTATAGTACATTTTTCACTTCCCTACCATGTTTAATTACATACATAGTGTATTTGATGTCTTTTGAGCTAAAAAAACTAACACACATGCCTTGTACATTTCTTGATAACTATAGTTTCACATGCTTCTCTATATCACTTACTATGTCATTTCATCACATTATGATACTCTTTTTTTCTATATATGTTTGCTAGTTTGTGTAATTACTTGTTTGATACTTTGATTGTGGCCTAAGGGCATTATTTGTATTATGACACCATGGGTGTCCCATTTTTGTGGAATCATGACTTATTGTATGACATTTCTTAATTATAGGATAAAGGTCCTTGATTTCCTTACAACACCATGGGTGTCCCATGTTTTCTAGCATTAAGCCTTTTATGTGACATTGTTTGCATTGTTATTTTTGCACTTGTTTCTACTTACATATGCACTACTATTATTATTGCTACTAGTTATCTTGTTGACATTGTTTCCACTATTATTCTTGTTATTATTTTTGCTCTTTTTTGCACCATGGTCTCCAACATGAGCATCCTCTTTATAGGAACATGTTCTTCTTGGTGGCCACCACATCATCCCTTCATGTGTTTTCTATGCAAATTATTAGACATGGTTACACATATATTTTCTTTTGAGTCATACAATAAAAAAAACTTTATCACGCACACTTCAAAAGATGGGGAATCAATTTGTGTATATTCTACACCTAAAACAAACAAATATATAATTCTATTCTTAGACATAGGTAGTCATAAGATAAAATTACTAAAAAATAAAATCATATACAAAAATTTATAAAAGCAAGCATAAGGTCAAAAATATATAGTGCAATCAAGACTATACAAATTTTCCTGGCCCATTTCTATGGGTTTACCCTAGGAAGTTACAAATTTATCAATATTTTGAAATTATCACCTATAGGAACATGTTTTTCGCACAATTTCAGACTTAGATGACTCATTTAAGATCTATTTTAGGGACATTAATTATTTCATTCCTTATATTCTATAAAACTCAATTTTAGTTTCAGTTTTAGGGATATTGGGGGCATGTGTATCCTTTCTTCGGATACATTTCATCTCCATTAAATTTATACTTAGTTGTGCAACACATGGGGAGAGTATGGGGAAACTTATTCTCTTTTATAGTATTTCATAATTTTCAAAATTGGGCCTAGATCCATCTGTAGCAATGTGGTCTATGAGGTAATGGAAGGTATAAAAGTGGATAAGTTCTTCATAGTCACTCCTTCCTCTCCTCTTACACTTAAGGGGAAGATATAAAATTTTATGAATGATTTTGATACACTCCATTCTTCCTTCATGGTGTGTTTTAGATCCTCATTATTCTTCTCTCTTCAACATTTTTGTTGGGTTTCATACACCCAATGCCCCAAAATCTCCTTAAAGAAATTAAGGACTCATCACCCCAAATTATTTGGTAATGTTCAACAATCCAATTCTCCAAGTAAAAGTAAAGAATGGAAAATATTTCCCTTCACAAAACAAACATGTGTATTCCCTCCTCATTTCGTATCTCTGCAATTCACTATTTATAGTTTCATATTTCATTTACATTACATCTTTTCATTTGAGTTAAATTTCAACTCTTTATCATAGATATTGAATACACTCTATGTTTCAAGTTTCATCATAGAGCGTGCCAACACCAACACAACAAGATATTACAAAATAAAAATTGTGCAAAGATAAAGTGTGTCTACACACTCAAGTATCTTTTCCTTTAAACATTTAATTCATTTTCATAATTAAAGGGGGAAAATGTGGACACTCAAATTCGATAATTCTAGTATTTGACATTATTATTTTTGGCATTTCTCTCTTGCTCAAACAAGTTCACTTTACCCATTCTCATTTGATATATCTCTAGGTCTCTTATCTAGATTTCTTGGTCATTGACACTTATGTGTCTATAATTTTTGAGAATTGAATTCCTTAAAGCCATTTATAAACTCCACTTTCTAGCTTTCAAACATCATACTTCATATTTCACTTCTAAGGTCAAAAAGGTACAATAGGGCCGAGTTTATGCCATATAGAGCTAACCCTAGTGTATGATTTTTCCCTTGCTCACTTTGATCCAAAAAAATTATTTGTATATTATTCTTAGAGTCATTTAATCCTCCTTAGCAAACCTTTGTAACTTAAATAACCTTTGGAAGCATATATAAGCAAGTGAAACTCACCTCATTTATAACTTAACACTCTTATGGAATCCTATTGCAAAATCTTTCAAAAATTACACCCAAATCTCCTTACACTTCAAAAAATACCTCTACACATTCATTAGGGAAACACTATCTATAACTCTATATAATCCCACTAGGTCTAGAGAACTTCTTCTCACATTTACAAGTATATAAAATAACTCACTCAAGAAGATTTGCAAGAGAGAAACTCAAGTCAATATTTTTCAAAGAAATAATGCCAAATCTAATGCACTATAGCTAGATATCACATGCTAGGTGGATAATAAAGTTTGGTTTGAGGCCTCTTCAAAGTAGTGCCAATGTCAGTCATATAGGGGGTGCCCAAAAACCTAGCTAATTTTTGTTTAGCAGGACTATCTATCTATGATTAGCATTTAAAATGTTGAGTAGAGTATTATGAGGTTCATGTAATGTGACCGCTAGTGATCGACAGAGAGTAACAAATATATTCATATAAGTGACAAACCGATAAAGTTGTAGATCTTAGTTTTGAATAGGGCCAATACTATACAAATAAGTCAAAACTATATGAACATTCTTGCCTCTACTATACGGTCCTTCCCAAGAGAAACTTCAGGTCACAATTCCAGTTTTGAGGCATTTTAGGTCTAGATCTCCATGTTCCATCATTTAGATCACCCAAAATTTCCCAGAATCATCTATAATCAAATAAGTGCACCTAATCCTATGTATTTATGAACTTTTATTATATTGTGTACATTTGTTACAAGTATTAATGCATTATTCTAATATTCAATGGTTAATGTTGGAAGTTAATTAATCATAATAACCCCTTGTAGCTTCTATTTCATTCCTTTTTGGTTATGTGTAAATCTTAATCATATATCTAAAAATGGTGAAAACAGTAAAAATCTTGATATTAGACTCAATATGGTGAGGGTTATTGTGAATCTATACAAAAAAATAGATAGTAACTCATATGTTTCAAGATCCACATTATTTTCCACATTATTATTAGAATTCGAGTGGTGTTCACTATGTGTATCATTAATGTTATAAGGTACCTCATGGGCTTTATTGTAAATAAAAGAAGGGATGTCTTAGACATGAGGAGTGGATGAAGCTATGGAGACTCAATGCTTACATGTAACATTATAAAGATCAATATTATCAATAGGTGGATGATTAATCCTTTTGATATGCTAGAAAGGCATAGAATAAAATCATACATAAATATGAAAAAATGAAACTTTAGAGAGATGAGAGTTTAAAATAAACTTAAGTATTCAAACAAGTCTTAGTTTCACCAAATGTTTACACCTTAAAAATATATATTGATATGTAATATATATGATGTAAGGGTTTGTTATGGGTTGATTATTATGATTTAATTAATAAATATTAATTATGCACATTCATAGTAAAGCATTCATATTGCAACTATGATAAAATGATGAAATAATTACTTAAAACACACAAAAGGATAAGTAGTCAGCTACATATAATGGTATAACAATGTTCTCGGTGTGTATACTATGTGAAATATCTATTCGAATTCGGGAATGATTCATCTCGAAACTAAAATCTACTCCTATGTATGAAAATTACAAGGATGGAACATGGTATAGTCTTCACTACTTTTGTATGGCCTTGAAATTGTGCACAATGGGGTTTTGACAAATAAAAATTCCATTAAATTTCATATAAATGAGCATTTTTATCTATTTCTAAGGAACACATAACTTTGGCACCACCTATAATGATATACAATAAATACAAACACTAAATACCGACAAAAACTTTATAAAAGTATTAGATAACAAAAGGATAAATTAGTTTGAGGGTGAGGCTAGATTTACCTTAATATTCAACCCATATGAACCAATCCAAGTGTTGCACTACATCCCCTTGAGTAGGATTAGGCCTCATGTATTTCTCCTAGTGTAGGTGTGATTATGAAAGCATTTTCTAAGCCAACCCCCTATTGGTGCCCTCATGTCTCTTAACATAAATATAGTGGGCTAACTATAGAGTAGAAAATGTACCCATCATGGTAGTAGTGTGATGTGGTGTGTATTACATGCTTAGAATAATCCGTTTTATCCCTTTAAGACATTTGGTAATACTAGGAGTGACTTTCTCTCGTTAAGACATGGAATCGAGGACCTTTGAGTACTTGTACATGGAGGAAGTTAGACCCTTGAACCTAGAATGAGTGCTTTAAAACTATGTGGTGGGTGATCTAAGTGATGTGCATCTACTTTATGAATATTTAGGATAGCCTTAAGTTATTTATTTTTATATTTGAAATATGATGTTATAATAATTCCAAATGGGTTATAAAGTGTAATTAACATTATGGACGGCCTAAGAAAGAGGAACCAACTTACATAAGGTTCAAAATCATAAAATAGTTATTATATGAGATGGTTGGAACTGTATAGGTTATCTAGGACCATAGTATGGCCTAGACCTACATTGTATATTCCCAAACATGCAATTAGTGAGAAAATAGGTAGAGTCTAGGAATGATGCATGTAGGTGGATTACTTGCTTTGGATGACTAATATTTCTTGTCGAACAATGATTAGTGTGTAGATATGAGAAATTCATGAGAGATATAAATATATATAAGTTGATATTAAAATGTGGGATTTTTTTCTTAGCATGGGAACAAAGTCAAAAATTTCATTTCTAAAGGATAAGTTACCAAATTTGAGTGTCTACAATCACCTTTTTCTTTGTTCCATCGTGAAACTCAATTCCAATAAAAATCAAGATGTAGATAATCTCAAAGTAGATTTATATATGCACACTCTAGAAGTTTCAATCACATTCCATCATATAGATTTCCCACATCTTGGAAAAATTGCATCCTATCCTCGATATATAAATATGGAGATCAAAACGATGTTAGAAATGATCAAACCCTTCATGATTGGCTATATGGTTACAAAAATATTAACTACTACTTTAGACATCCATATATTTAGATGAGTTGAATCTAAAACATTGATCTTGTTAAATGAAAAACAAGTATTACAAGAATCATCACTCCAATGATTATATCATTACTTTGAACTCTATAATAGGTGAAGTTAAGGCTAAAATACTCAAGGTTCATTTTTTTGGTTTATACTTTAAAAAATCCTTTGACATTATTTCTTGACACTTTTTCATTGATAACATCATGGATTTGGGTCCTCCTAAATTGACAATATCACTTGATTATGACACTCTATAAGTTCATTAAGCGGGTTGTCCAATTTTCCCTATACGTTTTTGTCTATACATAGATGAGCTTGATGCCATATTTAGAATTTTATAGAAACATATGGATATCTATTGTATATAGTTTTTATTCTTATTCTTCTTCTTTTAGAAAACATAATTTTCATGTCCTAATTAGAGGAATGTCTTAAGAGAACACTACATATTTGAACATCCTTTTTGTGATACATATATTCTTAAATTAAATATGGAGAAAACAAAAGTTACAATTTTTAACACTACATGAAATAATTCTAAATTTTTTTCCTTACATATATAGATCAAAGGATTGCGATGGTCTCTTGAAACGTATATCTAGGGTCATTTTTTTATGGGTCACACTTCATTTTCCATCAACTACTAAGTCCATACTAAGAAAAGGGCATACTTCCCTCACCACTCTTTAAAAAATTGATCTTGGATTCAATTAAAGGATTTTAAAACAAATTATATCCTTATCCACTCACGTATTATACATATCATTATATATGGATTTGAAACATGGTGACCTTACATTATGAAAATCAATAGAATTTGTATTGAAATAGTTTTACGTCCATGTTTTGCAAGCATATCCATGCTAAATATTGACACCTTGTGACATCATTATTTTTATTAATGGTAAATAGTTTTAAGGAGACTATACCAGGTTACAAAATAAGGCTTTGAAGCCAAACAATGCATTCAATACAACTATTTTGGATCAAAATCCGATAATACATGATATCCTGTCTATAGTTTTCAGAAAAACTAAACAAAAAAGACAAAACATGAAATATAATGTGATAAAGCAGCAAGAAAACAACATCGAAATGGTAACAAAAAGGTAGTCGAGGCAAAAAATAGCCTTCGGTGGTACTGCTTTGTCAATATTTTTCCTAACTTTCTGACGTAGTGAAGAGAGCTAAAGGCTGTGATGGGGAGGGATCATTTTTTCGGATAGGGAAAGAACAAGGTCACGTGTTGGTCCCCCTCCCAAATGGCTACATTGGAATGTCACTAAGCATGTAAACACTTTTCACATGTTGCTCCATAAAATTGTAGACAACCTTGAGAGAAGATATTGTGCTGAGTCATGTCTTCCTTTGGCATTTCCCATTTTGTTATCCAAAGAATTGAGTTTCTTATAAATTACTTTGGAATCTTACCTATATCATGACCGGGTTCTTCTTCCATTTTCCATTTTCCTTCCCTCTTAGAAACTTATTTTAGCTCATTTCTTAATGCAACTAAATCCTTCTCCAAATTTTCAATCCTCTTAGTTAAATCCTCCTTCTCCTCCGAAAAGAGGCACTTTCAAGGTTCTTGATATACTGAGATTCTTCACAGATTCAATTTCTTTGTTCTTTGCGGAGATTTCTTTAAGAGGAAAAGGGATATTAAGAGGATACAAAGGGTTCTTAGACCTGATATTTCTTTTCCCCAAGGGAATGGTGTGGACAGTGGAAGGGCCAAGGTTAAGATAGGTAGGGCAATGGGAATGGGAGCATGTTGAAAGAGGAAGTGGCGGTGGAGAAGAAATATGAGGACTTGATGGAGGGGGGTGGCACAGGTATGGTTATGGACCTCAAGAATGGAACATTCCAAAAAGTTAAGAATGTAGTGGGGGAAGTGTTGGTCCGAAAATATGTCAGGTGGATAGATCTATAGATAGACGAGCCAATAGTGTGCAGGGCATAGCCCCTCTTTGAGTCAAAGAAACTGGTTTATTGCTATTCTACTAGTAGGAATCTATGCAAGTCTCACAATATTCTACCTTTGGGGGTTGGGATCTCATCCCAGTAGAGGTATTTCCAACTGTGAAAAGAAGGGAAAGAAACAAGGTGGGGAGATAGAATGGATCTGAAGGGAGAAAAGAAATGAATTCCAAAGCAGAAAGGTCAGAGGGTCTATGTTTTGGGCTGGTAGTAAACAAAGCCAAACCTACTTGCATAGATGAACAAAGCAATACTGATGAATAAATGACAAAAAGTAGAGATAGATTCAACAGAATAAACACATAAATATGACATAAGAAAGATTAAATTTCTCATAACACACATATTCAACACAAAGTCTTAATATTTGTATTAATGTTTTCTTCTATTACAAAAAGCTCAAAGTATTTTCTTCTTACTTCTATTTTTCATCTAAAAAGTATCCACCCCCGGCATACGACAAGTATCCAAGTATATATAAAAGAAGGAGAAGAGAGAAGGAAAAAGGCAACCAACAACTAATTACAAAATATCTACAAAATATCTAAAAGTCAATGTTGACTTTGGACAACTTGGTGGATGACAACATCCCATGGTGCAACATGGATGAGGTCATCATTTGTACCAGATATACTCTTCGATATTTACAAAAAGGAAGCCAAGAGGAAGAAAGATATTCATTGTCATCTCACGGATGGAAGGGGATATCTTACTTCTCTTGTTGTTCGGGAGAGGTGATGTGGGCGAGTCCGATATTCCATGAATTATTGATCATTGGCTGAAGTTGATCCTGGGCGGGACCCTTCGTATGATCGCCGATGACCTCACAAGTCTCCCTCTCATCTCTGAGTTTTTCAGGGAGTTTGAAATATTCATTTCCTACCTCCATCAGGAACCCCACAAAATCATGGCAAGCCAGAAGGTTGTTGATGCATTCGGTGTTGAAAGTGGCTTCTAACCCTAACCCTTGCGAGACGATCTCCTTAAAGATCCGAGATAGTTTTTCGCCTTCCTCAAGGTGAAAGAAGGAGTAAGCAAGCCTGAGTCATTCTTAAAAAATTTGCTCCATTTGATGCATTCCATCCAGGCTTCTTCCTTGACTTTTCAATCTTTTCCAGATGAACTCCATCCGATCAACCCGGTAATCCAACGCATGGTAAGGATCTTCTTTGGGTATCCTAGGATGATTGAAAATGCCGAATTTCACTAGATCATCAACTGAGTAGTTGAGCATTTTCTGGAACGTCTCATGTTGTAACCTTTCATGGTCCAACTCTTCGGAGATAGGTCCTGTGATCACCTGGAGATCTTTGTTCACCCAACTGATATTCTGATACAATTCGGTGAACTTGACTATTACCTCCTCGCTGTCTTTGAGGATTTGATCTCTCTACGTGGAAACTGCCATACCTTGTTTGCCAATTTTAGTGTACTCGTTTATCTTATCCTGGCTTAGGACCTCAAGAGTTTCAGTGGCAGTTGTAGGAGGTGCACTGCCCATTTTCTATAGAGCATGGAGAAGAGGTTTGTTTTGTTCTTTTAGTAACCTCTTCTCCTCCTTTGCTTCTTGAAGTTTCTTACATAGGGCATCCACCAGATAGGGCCTCTCCTTGAAGAATTTTAGAAGATGTTCCCATTGTGACTTGGGTCACTGTATAATATATCGAGACAGATCCTTTTTACCCTTTGAAGGATCGGGATATGCAATCTCCATTACTCTTTCTCCCGATGCACTCTGAGAGAAGCGGGTTATAGGCTTTTGCTTCTTAGCCCCCTTTGTTGGGATGACAGAGAAGTCCATCGGTGTGATAGGGACTTTCCTCTTTTGCTGGCTCAGATGTTGGGAGATCCATGTTGGACTTAAGGGAACGGGACTAGAGGTAGAAGAGGGAGCAGCTGTAGTGGATGAGGGGAAATGGGTAGAGACACTTGGTGGTGGCATCGAGAGGGAGGCAAAGAAAGTGCTCATGGGAGGAAGGGATACTACAGGGGAGGTAGACGCGGGAATGGAAGGGAGCTGAGAGATGAGAGAAGAAATGGTGGGGGACAGCTCTGTGAGAGAAGAGAAGATGGATGACGAGGAAGGGGGAACAATAGAAGATGGGGGAGAGGACATGACCAAAGGAATGGTCGCTTGGGTCATGTGAGGAGGAGAAGGAGGAGAGGGAGAAGGGATAGAAGGGACCTCAGTAGTTGTAGTAGTGGTGACACCCTAAGTGGATGTGCCCGTCGGAACACCTTCCGTCGCTTCTTTCTCTAGGGATACCAGGCTTACAACCTATTCTTGTGTAGTGGAAGGAGGACTTTCAGGAGCTCCTTCTTGAGCAAAGCTTGATTCACCCTCTTTATCCTTGCCTTTGACCTTAGGTAGATGCTTCGGCCTGACAGGTGCGTTGCCCAATGGGGATGTAGTGAAATCTACCCCGAGGTAGATAAGGCCATTCATTTTGCACTAGTGTTCTATCCTCCGCAATGTCTCCTTGACCCTTTCTTCAATGGTCTAGGGTGATTTTGTTCTGTCGATTGCAGCAAATGGCCAGTTGTCCCCATCTATGTCCAGATACACCTGATCAACTTCTTGATTGGTAGTTTGATAACCATTTGGAACAATGGCCACACCGTATTGAATAATCTCTTCCAAGGCCAAGCGGGAGTGGTCCTTCCTTCTAAGTTTGACCTCATGATATAGGTCGATATAGATGTCCCCGATCTGTGGAATGTGGATTGGATCAATTTTTGCCTTAGGAAGACAATTCCTTGGATCAAAAGTGGGCCTCGCCAGGAAGTTGTGCTTTAGATTGAGCAGTTCTAGCTCTGCAAACATTTCCCGGGCTTTGTGGTGAGAAATGCAGTGTATCCTTGCCTTGTAAGGGGGAAAGGAGTTCCACCCTTCTTTCTCTTCAAACATTTCTTATGGTAGGTTATGAGGCATCTGGGGCAGCTCAAACAGATCAACTTGGGGCCGGCATATCTCGGCAATTTGGTGGGATCCTCCAAGAAGTTGGCCACTCTGAGATAGGTGAAGGTGGGGAATTGGGTAAATAGTGCCCCCACTTCTCAGTTGCTGTGACTATGCTCTTGGTCGTCTGACCATGAGTCATATTTGGCCTCAAAAGGCAGACGATGCCATAGAAGAAAGCATCATTGATCTTAGTAAACTATGGGATGCTATTCTCCAACTTCAGCTCTAAGTAGTATTCATATATTTTTACCTGAGGCCAAACCCACATCGGCTCAATGCTGGATAATCCCTCTCTGAGGCTGCAGCATAGACTACGTAGGAGTTCATGTAGAACCTCCCCATTATGGTGAGTTGTTGGAGCTGCTCGAGATATGGTGCTGCTTATGATCTCCGCCCACTCAAAGCGTTGATCTGGCACATTCTTGTTCATAGTTTCAAGGTACCTGAGCATCCATTTGTGAAAGTAATGGGCATCAAAAAGCCCAAAACTCTACTTAGGAATGTGATGGTGTTGCTCAATTCCTCAAAGAAGTCACTGCGGTGAATAACCTGTGGCCATCTGGTTATTACCTTCTTGTTTTTCAAGTACACTTCATTCATCAGCTGCATGCACTTGTCTTCATTATCCTCCCATGCCTTGGTGCAGTCCTCTTGGCTTACAGCCACAAAGTGTTAGTGGTGAGGGATGCCTAGCATGATTTCAAAGTGTTGGGCGGTGAGGTTGATTATGACCTTGCCCTTTTCATTTTCGACACACCTCATGTCTTTGTTGTAACAATGGGCCACCACCATCATAAATTCATTGTTTACTACACTAACAGGGATCCCCCAACAAAATGCAGTCCACTGCCCACCAGCTTGTCCATCCAAGGACTTCCTGTGACTCTCCTGGTTCTGGCCTAGAAATCCTCCATGTCGATGTGACCGAGTTCGGAGTCTCTTATGTCCAAGTTACATTATGCAGGACTCGGGCATTCTGACCCTCTGGTATTTATACTTCATCTCTTCTTCTGTAAGCTTAGCCTTACCCTTTGACTTGGTTGGTTTTTTGCTTGATGTAGACATATATGGATCTGAGTTCAATTGCTGATCTGTAAGAAGGAGTGAAGTCCAATGCAAAAGAGCCATGTTAGCTGTCAAATATTCCATTAAAGCACTACAGAATGAGGAGTTAGCAATTTTAAGGCCTCAGGGTGCAGGGTGCACCTATGGTGCAAGTATTTAACATGCAACATGGAATTTTGGTGCGCCAAAGTGCACAGGTTTATTACATGTAGCACTAACTTTAGCTGCGCAAAAGGGGACTTTGGCGCGGCGCAGGGGAAGCTTGCATGGCATTTTGTTGTTGTAAGTGGGGATGCACCTATACCATTTAGGATTTACTTGGTTTATACCTGTGCGGGTAGCTTATGTGTTGCAAACAAGGTTAGTGTGCCTTCTTGAAGGACTGTGTGTTTCTTATAGCAAGGGTGGTGATTGCGCCAAGGGGAAAATGCAGCCCAAACAATCTTTCAAGTTTTCTTTCTCTCTGATGGATTTGTGATCCTTTAGGCTTAACTCCGCATTGATTTAGATGGTGGAGGCATAGTAAAGAGGTTTGGATTTGTTTTCAAGGCAGAGCCCTCTTGGCTAGCAGATCTGGAAAGAGGATGGAAATAGCTTGGGAAGAGAGATTTGCAAGAACGGTAGGGGGGGGTTTAAGCCTCAGATACAATGCATTCAACCTCACAAACAACCAGCAATAGAAAACACAAGAGGGATGAGGACCACTTACCCGAAATATATAGAAAGTGAGAGACGAAGCGGGGTCCACGAACGCGATACGAGGAGGACGGGCATGTTGACAGGTGCAGAGGAATAAAGTTTATCACGTGTTTTCAATTGTGAAAGTGATAGGGCGGGTGCGCCTATATATAGGCAAAGGTGTAATAAATGTGCCAACCACTTTTTCAAGGGGCGCACCAAAACATGTGTCGACACGTAAAACTTTGCACCCTTTGGCGTGGATAAACACGTGTCAACACGGAAATATTTGTGCCCTTGGCACAAATTTACTACTGTCAACACTTCATTTTGAGCGCCTTGGCGCACCAAAACATGGTGCAACAATTTAGTTGTTAACATGAAGGCACATGCACCTTGGCACATGCAAGAAAGGTGCATCATGGGAAGGTGCAACAATTGATGTGTCAACACATCAAAGGGTGCGCCAAAGGAAATGAAGGGGGCGCAAATTTAGTTTGTGTTACACAGATAAAAGGTGCGCCCAGCCAAAAAAGGACCAAAATGACTAAGTTCGGAGAACTAGATTTCTGAAAAGGGATTTTATAACATTTTAAATGCTAAGGGGTCCCTGACAAGGGACCAGGACAAAATTTTGGTATGGTTACCTATAAAATTTCCCTTATCAATTTTACAGGATAACAGCTTGGCTCTTTCTGGGGACTATCTTTGAGCGAAGCTCAAGGGTAGAGAACCCCAAATCAACATGTGCCTATCCATTGGGAAAAAGAGGGTCAAAAACAAGGGCGATGATGAAAACAAACACACGATGAAAGAAAACACACAACATAAAGCAAACTGTACAAGGAAGAGAGCAAGCTCTACTTCCTGAATATTTTGAGATGTCACCCGCTATAGGGAAGCGAGAGATCAGTTCCATCTAGATACGAGAGATAAAAGCTATTCTCTCCGTTGAGCTACCTGATCTTGAAAGGTCCTCGCCATAGAGAATCAAATTTCCCGTGCATGCCCTTCGGATCTCTTTGTTTGTCCCACAAAAGGACAAGATCTCCCACTTGGAAATATCTTTGCTTAACCCTTTTATTGAACAATCTCTTAACTTGATTCTGATGTTCGGTGATCCTATCGACCACTCTTACTCTTTTTTCTTCGAGCTCTGATAGATACATGATCCTCTTTTCAAGGGAATTTTGGAAAGTCTCATCTTTGATTGCTCATGCCAAGCGCAGAGAAGCGAGCTCTGTAGAAATGGGAAGTTCGGTGTCGATCCCATATAACACTTAAAAGGCAACATATCGAGAGACCTCTTGGGAGTAATGCGGTCCGCCCACAAAGCATCATACAATGACTTGTGCCACATCCGCTGACTCTCATCAACTAGCTTCCGTATGATGGTCACTAAGTTTTTATTACTGGATTCTACCTGACCATTTCCTTGGGGGTAATAATCTGAGGCATGGGCCAAGGTTATCTCGTGTTCATAGCAAAAACCAACAACTTCTCATGAGGAGAAGTTGGAAGCGTTATCAGCAACGATTTTGTGTGGAACGCCAAATCTCACGATGATATTCTCTTTGATGAAATTACAAACAACCTCAGAAGTGGCGTTCTTGACAGGAATGGCCTCCACCCATTTGGTGAAGTAATCTATTGCTGTCAGGACATAACTATGCCCGACACTCGATTGGGGATGGAGTGCTCCGATAAAGTCGATTCCCCACTATGTCTGAATGGTTCATCAATAATGACCGGCCTGAGGGGAAAAGCAGCCAATTTTGGCTTGCTGACAAATTGTTGGCAGAGCTCACACTTTGCTACAGTGCAGTGGTCAGTATCCTAGAAACAGCGTCGGCCAATAGTACCTGGCCTGGATGATCTTGTGTGCCATCACGGAAGAGGAGAAGTGACCACCACAAGCTAAATCATGAAAACTCTCTAGTAGCTTTATCTGTTGTGGCTTGTCAACACATCGCAAGAAGATGCCATCTATTCCGTGTTTGTATAAACAGTCATCCCAGATGACATATCTGGCTGCTCTGAGCTTTATAGCACATTTCTCCTTTGAAGTTAGATGAGCTAGACACTCACCATAAGTGAGAAAGAAAGTGATATCAGAATACCATTCATCGCTGGTGGTGACAAATAGAACCATGGGTAGAGAATCGGCTTTCTCCAACTGGCTTTGTACTCCCTCGGTGCAATCATCCTTTTCCTCAGGGTCTTCTGAATCTCGGTTTTCAGCCATGAGCTGACATAGGCCCTTGCCTCTTACTAGCTTGGTTGGTTTTATATCTAGATCATACTCCTAGACTTTTGCAATCCAATTTCCTCGCAAACTCCCTAACTCCTATTGAGTTAGGATTGACTTGACTGCCGTGTCAGGGACCAGTACCATTGTGTGAGAATTTAGAATGTAATACCTGAAGTTCTTGACTGCTTTGACAATGGTGAAGGCATGCTTTTCCAACTGAGACATCTTTAATTCGTGAGGCTTGAGAGGAGAGCTCATGAATGCAATCGGGATTCAACATCTTCAGAATTCTTTTGCATTAATATGTACGTCTGATTTTCTCGGATGCATAGCTATATACAATAAAATCCTTGGAGAAATCGAACATACCAGGGGTAGTGCGTGAGCGATGGAGGATTTTATATCTTCGAACGACTTCTTTCCTTCTTCGCTGCATCGGAAAGTTGGTGATCCTTTCATCATGTTTGATATGTGGTGAGTATTTTCAGCAAAGTTAGGAATAAAGTGCCTGAGAAAGTTCACCTTTCCAAAGAAAGAGTGAATGTCGGTCTTGCTTGTAGGTAAAGTAAGGCTCTGAATAGCCTTAACCCTTGCAGCATCTATCTTCATCCCTTCCTTTCTTACAATGTGTCCCAGAAACTTTCCTTCTGTGACTCTGAAAACAGACTTTTTCAGATTTAGGGAGATCCCATGTTCCCGGCATCTAATCAATACTTGCTCCAAATGATCACAATGATCATTTCACTATTTAGAGAACACAGTTAAGTCATCCACGTAGACTATGATGAATTTTCCCATCATACCTTTGAATGCAAAGTCCATGGCCCGCTGAAAAGTGGCGCCGACATTGGTTAGACCAAAAGGCATCCTGCTATAAGCAAATGTACCCCAAGGGGTAGTGAATGTTGTTTTGAATTGGTCTTCGGGCAAGACTTCAATCTGATTGTAGCCTGAAAAACCATCAAGCATGGACAGCATTTCTGATCTAGTTACTGCTTGCAGAACCTGATCCATTATGGGAAGTGGGTAGTTGTCCTTCAAGGATGCTTGATTCAAGTTACGAAAATCCACGCATATGTGTATCTCACCATTCTTCTTACGTACTGGCACAATGTTTGCGACCCAGGTACTATGATGGATAGGAAAAATGATCCTTGCATCCAACATCTTTTGAAGAAGAAGAAGGAGAAGAGAGAAGGCAAAAGGCAATAAACAACTAATTACAAAATATCTAAAAAATATCTAAAAGTCAATGTTGACTTTGGACAACTTGGTGGATGACAACATCCCATGGTGCAACATGGATGAGGTCATCATTTGTACCAACATACTCTTAGATATTTACAAAAGGAAGCCAAGAGGAAGAAAGCTATTCATCGTCGTCTCGTGGCTAGAAGGGGGTATCTTGCTTCTACTTGTTGTTCGGGAGAGGTGATGTGGAACTGAGTCCGATATTCCATGAATTTACTGATCATTGGCTGAAGTTGATCCTGGCAGACCCTTCGTATGATCACCGATGACCTCACAAGTCTCTCGCTCATCTCTGAGTTTTTCAGGGAGTTTGAAATATTCATTGCCTGCCTCCATCAGGAACCCCACAAAATCACGGCAAGCTAGAAGGTTGTTGATGCATTCGGTGTCGAAAGTGGCTTCTGGCCCTAACCCTTGCGAGATGATCTCCTTAAAGATCCGGATAGTTTCGTCTGCCTTCCTCAAGGTGAAAGAAGTAAGCAAGCCTAGAGACATTCTCAGAACAATTTTCTCCATTTGATGCATTGCATCCAGGGCTTCCTCCTTGACTTTGTCAATCTTTTCTAGGATGAACTCCATCTGATTGAACCAATAATCCAACACAGCAAGGATCTTTCTAGGTACCCTAGGATGATTGAAAATGCCGAATTTCACCAGATCGTCGACCGAGCGGTTGAGCGTTTTGAAGCGTCTCGTGTTAAAACCTTACATGGTCTAACTCTTCGGAGATAGGTCCTGTAATTGCACAGGAGATTTTGTTTGCCCAACTAATATTCTCGATACAATTCAGTGAACTTGACTATTACCTCCTTACTGTGTTTGAGGATTTGATCTCTCCAGGTGGAAACTGCCATACCTTGTTCACCAATTTTAGCGTACTCGTTTATCTTATCCTGGCTTAGGACCTCAAGAGTTTCAGTGGCAGTTGTAGGAGGTGCACTGCCCATTTTCTACAGGGCATGGAGAAGATGTTTGTTTTGTTCTTTTAGTAACCTCTTCACCTCCTTTGCTTCTTGAATTTTCTTGAATAGGGAATCCACCACAGATAGGGCCTCTCCTTGAAGACTTTCGAAGAGACGTTCCCATTGTGACTTGGGTCACTGTATAATCTATCGAGACAGATCCTTTTTACCCTTTGAAGGATCGGGATATGCAATCTCCATTACTCTTTCTCCCGATGCACTCTGAGAGAAGTGGGTTATAGGATTTTGCTTCTTAGCCCCCTTTGCTGGGATGACGGAGAAGTCCATCGGTGCAATAGGGAATTTCCTCTTTTCTTTGGCTCGAGATCTTTGGGAGATCCATGCTTTGGACTTAAGGGAATGGGACCGAGAAGTAGAAGAGGAGCAGCTGCAATGGATGAAGGGAAATGGGTAGAGACACTTGGTGGTGGCATCGAGAGGGAGGATGAGAAATTACTCACAGGAGGAAGGGATGCTACAGGGGGAGGTAGACGTGGGAATGGAAGGGAGCTGAGATATGAGAGAAGAAATGGTGGGGGACAAATCCACGAGAGAAGAGAAGATGGATGATGGGGAAGGGGGAATAGTAGAAGATGGAGGAGAGGACACGACCAAAGGAATGGTCGCTTGGGTCATGTGAGGAAGAGAGGGAGGAGAGGGAGAAGGGATAGAAGGGACCTCAAGCATTTGTAGTAGTGGCGACACCCCGAGTGGATGTGCCCGCGAACACCTTCCGCCGCTTCTTTCTCCGGGGATACTTGGCTTCTGACAACTCTTCTTGTGTAGTGGAAGGAGGACTTTCGTGAGCTCCTTCTTGAGCGAACTCGATTCCCCTCTTTATCCTTGCCTTTTACCTTAGGAAGATGCTTCGGCTTTGACAGTGCGTTACCCAATGGGGATTTAGTGAAATCTACCCCAAGGTAGATAAGGCCATTCATTCTGCACTGGTGTTACGTCCTCCGCAATGTCTCCCTTGACCCTTTCTTCAATGGTCAGGGGTGCTTTTGTTCTCATCAATTGTAGCAAACAGCCGATTGTCCCCATCTCGTGTCTAGATACACCCGATCAACTTCTTAATCGGGAGTTTGATAACCCTTTGGAACAATGGTCACGCCGTATTGAATAATCTCTGCAAAGGCTAAGTGGGAGTGGTCCTTCATTCTAAGTTTCACCTCATGATACAGGTCAATATAGATGTCCTCTATCTGTGGAATGTGGATTGGATCGAGTTTTGCCTTGGGAAGGAAATTCCTTGGATCAAAAGTGGGCCTCACCGAGAAGTTGTGCTTTAGATTGAGCAGTTCTAGCTCTGCAAACATTTCCCGGGCTTTATGGTGAGAAATGCAGGTGTATCTACCCACTATAAGGGGGAAAGGAGTTCCACCCTTCTTTCTCTTCAAACATTTCTCATGGTACATTATGAGCTATCTGGACAGCTCTAATAGGATCAACTTGGGGCCGGCATATCTCGGTAATTTGGTGGGCTCCCCAAGAAGTTGGCCACTCTGAGATAGGAGAAGGTGGGGAATTAGGTAAATATTGCCCCCACTTCTCGATTCTTGACTATGATCTTGGTTGTCTGACCATGAGTCATATTTGGCCTCAAAAGGTAGACGATGCCATAGAAGAATGCATTGTTGATCTTAGTAAACTGCGGGATGTTGTTCTCTAGCTTGTGTCAGGTAGTATTCATATATTTTTACATGAGGCAAAACCCTACATCCGCTCAAAGGTCTTTGATAATCCCTCTCCGAGGCTGCAGCATAGACTACGTAGGAGTTCATGTAGAACCTCCTGTTGTGGTGAGTTGTTGGAGCTACTCGGATATGGTGCTGCTTATGATCTCCGCCCACTCAAAGCATTGATCTGGCACATTCTTGTTCATAGTTTCAAGGTACCTGAGCATCCATTTGTGAAAGTAATGGGCATCAGAAAGCCCAAAAACTCTACTTAGGAATGTGATGGTGTCGCTCAATTCCTCGGAGAAGTCACTGCGGTGAATAACCTGTGGCCATCTGGTTATTACCTTCTTGTTTTTCAAGTACACTTCATTCATCAGCTACATGCACTTGTCTTCATTATCCTCCCATGCCTTGGTGTAGTCCTCTTGGCTTACAGCCACAAAGTGTCGGTGGTGAGGGATGCCTAGCATGATTTCAAAGTGCTTTGGGTAGTGAGGTTGATTATGACCTCACCCTTTTCATTTTCGACACACCTTATGTCTTTGTTGTAACAATGGGCCACCACCATCATAAATTCATTGTTTACTGCACTGACGGGGATTGCCCTAGCAAAATGTAGTCCACTGCCCACTAGCATGTCCATCCAAGGACTTCCTGTGAATCTCCTGGTTCTAGCCCAGAAATCCTCCATGTCGATGTGACCAAGTTCGAGTCTCTTATGTCCGGTCACATTCTACCCGGGACTCGGAATTCCCGACCCTTTGGTATTTATACTTCATCTCATCTTCTGTAAGCTTAGCCTTACCCTTTGAATTGGTTGGCTTTTTGCTTGATGTAGACATATATGGATCTGAGTTCAATTGATGATCTACAAGAAGAAGGAGCGAAGTCCAATGCAAAAGAGCCATGTTAGCTATCAGATCTTCCATTAAAGTACTATAGAATGAGGAGTTAGCAATTTTAAGGCCACGGGCACGTGGCACAGAACACTATAGGCTGCAAAGTTAATAGAATGGTGCACTTTGAATCGAGTGTTACAAGGAACAAATCATGCCAAAGGGCGCAGGGCGCAAGGATTTTGCATATGACATTATTGTTATTGTAAGCGGGGATGCGCCTACGCCATTTATGCAGTTTTATACTTGGCACAAATAATTTTGGTGTTGCATAGGGGCAGGGTGCGCCTATGGCACAAGTATTTGACATGCAACATGAAATTTTGGTGCGCCAAAGGGCGCAGGTTTATTACGTGTAGCACTAACTTTAGGCGCGCAAAAGGGGACTTTGGCGCGGCGTAGAGGAAACTTACATGGCATTTTGTTGTTGTAAGCGGGGATGTGCCTGCGCCAGGTTTAGGATTTACTTGGTTTATATATAGCACAGGGAGCTTATGTGTTGCAATCAAGGTCGGTCACGACTTCTTAGGCACGACTATGTTTCTTGTAGCAAGGGTGGCAATTGCGCCAAGGGGAAAATGCAGCCCGGAAACAATATTTCAAGTTTTCTTTCTCTCTGATGGATTTGTGATCCTTTAGGCTTAACTCCGTATTGATTTAGATGGTGAAGGAAGCATAGTAAAGAGGTTTGGATTTGTTTTCGAGGTAGAGCCCTCTTGGCCAGCAGATCTGGAAAGAGGATGGAAACAGCTTGGGAAGAGAGATTTGCAAGAACGGTAGGGGGGTTTTAAGCCTCAGATACAATGCATTCAACCTCACAAACAACCAGCAATAGAAAACACAAGAGGGATGAGGACCACTTACCTAGAAATATATAGAAAGTGAGAGACGAAGCGGGGTCCACGAACGTGATACGAGGAGGACGGGCGTGCTGACAAGTGCAGAGGAATAAAGTTTATCACGTGTTTTCAATTGTGAAAGTGATAGGGCGGGTGCGCCTATATATAGGCAAAGGTGCAATAAATGTGCCAACCACTTTTTCAAGGGCGCACCAAAACATGTGTCGACATGTAAAACTTTGCGCCCTTTGGCGTGGATAAACACATGTCAACACGGAAATATTTGCGTCCTTGGCACAAATTTACTACTGTCAACACTTCATTTTGAGCGCCTTGGCGCACCAAAACATGGTGCCACAATTTATTTGTTAACATGAAGGCGTATGCACCGTGGTGCATGTAAGAAAGGTGCATCACGGGAAGGCGCAACAATTGATGTGTCAACACATCAAAGGGTGCGCTAAAGGAAATGAAGGGGTGCAAATTTAGTCTGTGTTACACAGATAAAAGGTGCACCCAGCCAAAAAAGGACCAAAATGACTAAGTTTGGAGAACTATATTTCCTGGAAAGGGATTTTATAACATTTCAACGCTGAGGGTCCCCTGACGAGGACCAGACAAAATTTTGGTATGGTTACCATTAAAATTTCCCTTGTCAATTTTATAGGATAATAGGAAGCAAATTTTCAGTTTATCCTAAAATGGTTGAAAAAAAAAGATGTTTGAGAGGAACCGTAATATACCTTTCTTCTAATGTAACATATCTGACAATCATCCTTTCAATCTTAGAAAATGGCACTAGAATGGAATCAAATTTGATGGTAGTAGTAACAAACTTTAGGTTTTCACCCTCATCCAGAACCTCTTAGATTTTGTGTTTTTAGCAATCCTCTTGCTTTGAAGAACCTAGTACCATCTAGGCTCGGACTCATGACTTTCGTAATAATCCCCCCAGTGATCTTCATGGTAAGCTCTCCATATTCAATTGTCCTCTTCTTCCAACCTGCCACAAATTGAAGTGAAATATTTTGGTCATGGCTCTGTAATTTTACAATGAGGTTAGAAACCCCACCCATTTGCAAATAATTCTAGAGAACCTCATTTCCTTCTGAGAAGGGTTACGAGTGGGTTTGGTTTGGCATGGAGCTCCACCCATTCTTCCCTTATTTCTTCTAGATTTCTTCTTTCTATTCCAAATGGTAAGATTTATCTCCCAATAGCACCTCTTAACCGTGTCTTTACAAACCTAGAAAGCGTGCAAAGGCTTGTGATAATTATTAATCCTACATGGGAGAGTAATAATCCCCAAGAAAGCAGAGGACAACTTATTGATTATTTTGAATTCCATACTTATCATTAATTATTTCATTTTGTACCTTATTAGGAAGTATGTCATCACTAAACCAAATTTGCATGTTATTGCTAACCCCATGATTAGCAAGAGCGTCTCGCCACTTTGTTACCTTCTCTATATGAGTGAATAATTTGGCAATTTGTGAAAGATTTGCAAATGTCTATGGATTCATTAATGAAATCCTTAATAGTCCAACTAGGAGGTTGAGTTTGTTTTAGAATATTTACAATATTCATAGAGTCCCCCTCAATTATAATATTTGAAATATTGCAATCCTTTACTAGTCTGATGCCCCATAATGTTGTTAAGGCTTCAACATAGTGATTTTTCGATGACATATTTTACTAACAAAAATAGTAACTAAATAGCCTTTGTGTTCCCCCGATCACACCTCCTCCTCCGATGCTCTGGGTTGCTCTTGGAGACCACATCAAAATTTAGTTTATACCATAAATTAGGAGGTGGAATCCAATGAACTAAAGATCTGTCAATACTAGTTTGATCATTCCTATGTAAATTTCCAATATCAATCTTCCAAGAAGCAAGTATAGGTTCTTCTTCCTTGGGGTATGGCTTAATTTTTAGAGGCCTAAATCTCTCCAAATTGTCTTTGAAAACAATAACAATTTCCTTAAAGATATTTTTGCATACTTTTCTACTATCCCTAAAGATTATTCCATTCCTAGTTTTCCAAAGTCTCCAAATGGTATGAGGTAGGATCAAATTCCATAATCTTCTTACCATGCAATGTTTATAAGGTGGGTCCCATTTTTCCTAGGTCTGCAAGAATTTATTAGGAAAAGTCTAATACAAGATAAAAATTAGAAAATATTAGACTCCATACCTTTGAAGCATAATCACATTGCGTAGCAGGATGTTTGATATCTTCAGCCCCCTTTTTGCACATGCAACACATATTATGCCTAATGAAACCCTTCTTGACATCATTCTTACTAAATTTTACACGAACCCATTACTAACTTCTATAATCCTTCAAGTGGCGACTATGATACAAATGAATACGTAGATTCCTAACTCTTTAGTTGATTTCTTAAAGTACCTATATCAACCATTAAAACCCTCTACATAATTAGTATAACATAGGATTGAATATTGTTGGCATGTCGGGGTTTCTACTCTACCAATCCTTGTAAGCATAAATATTGAAAGAATCACTCCACATAATTTTATAATTAATGCACCTAATTTATCCAAAAGGGAAATAGGTAGGGGTATTTGAGATGATATCTATATAGCCTACCTTTGGTCTAAATGGGTAGACCCTTGTTAACACATTTATTTGAATCTTCAACATTACTAAAATGCATATATTTACTTTTAGGATGGGCTTATCCAACCTATAAGCTACACCACATATGCAACTATGGTTATGGGTCCTAATGAAATAAAACCCTTAACTCAATTGATTATAGAATTACACGATGAAATTTGAAAACATTCAATTTACAACATTGATATATTTATTTAATAATGGGGTTATATCATTTTAAGACCGATCACCAACGATTTAGTATTATTTAGGCACACATAATTACTTGTAGGCTTAAAATACTTAAAACCATAGGGTTTTGATGAATAATTAATATCTATATCATTCCTCAAACCTATGAACATATCAGTAATGTGGTACTTTGCATATTCAGATTATACCCACCTCATCTATAATTGAAAGTCTTCTTTAATGTGATGAATGTGTTTATATAGTATCATGATTTACTTGAAGTAATAAGTTGTTTATTATATATTGAAGGAATCACAATACTTTTTGCAAGATAGGACCCAATTGATCATAACACATATCGATGTAATTGATCAAATCAACGGTTAGAAATATGGGATTAAATTATATCCATGTCGAGTTCATTCAAATCAAAACATGTGAAATTTATGCTCTAAAATGTACAACTACACATGAGACTGTGTATAGACTATCTTCACTAAATATTTATGTTCTTTTGAAATACAAATCCTATGACCTCACAAATTTAATGGTAGGTATGTGTAATTTATTATAACACATATTGTTAATGTGAATCTTTAGAAAATATTGGTATGTTACCACTCATAAAAAAATTGACATTTTGTGCACTATCCCAAGTATCCAACTATTGTATTGTTGATTTGAATATTTTTACATTTGGAATGATATTATGAACTTAATTACATACCATGATCCTAATGACATATTATAGATAATTCATAATAACTCTTGACCAATGACCTTAACAAAAATGCACAAATCAATTGGTAAGTGCAAAACACCACAAACACTTGTGCTATAAAAACAAGACATAAAACACAACATAAATATTTTTGTACATGTAGTCCATATTAAACATTATAAATACACTTTTTGAGAAATAAAAATTTCACAAAGGTGATAAAAAGGACTAAGTGCAAACAAAACCTTTCACAATGCTAAACTAATCTTATTTTACTAACTAAAATATTTTTGATTGATGTAAAATTATAATTGAACTTGAATTATCCTAAACCATACACTATTGGTATGAAAATGTGTTTTTATGGTTCCCAAACACATGGCATAAGTGGTATACCTAACATTTCAAACTTTTTTATAATTTCTTAACGTGATTGTGCACCAATAAGTATTCCCCATCTTCTAACTATTGGTGTCAGTTGGATAAGAAATTAACCTCCTCCACAAAAATGTCCATGTTATTCCATACCAATATACCTATCCTATTCAATCTAAATTCTTCCATCCACTTTGGGTTTTAGACATGTAAATTTAGTAATTTATCACTTGATAATGATAATATTAGCTCGATCCATAAATTGTGACTTGTAAAGCTATTTAGAGCCTAATTATTATATTCCTACTCATATTATAATACTTTGTATCCAAATTTCACTTTTAAATCACTCATAGAAAATATCACATCAATTAAAAGTAGTATACTAGCCATAATTACCATGCAAAAAAATTTACAACACTTTTTTTCCTATCGTGGACAAAACCAAAAATAGGGACGAAATTGTGTTAGAGATCACATGCACTGAGAGGGGGTGAATACGTGTAGTTTAAAATTTTACAACAAAGTGTTAGTCAAGTTTACTTTAATAGAGTGCAAAAATATACCATGAGAATTTAAAAAAACATATGCTAAACAATACAACACAAAACACATAATTTATAGTGGGAAACCCTTTCGGGAGAAAAACCCACTTTAAAACCAAGGATTTATTAGCAAAACCAATTCCAAAGCATACAAGGTTTCGGTTGAGCACCCACTCAACCTCTAAAGCACCCACTCCAGATTCTTCAAGCACCCACTTGAAGATAACTAAGCACCCACTCAACAGATTTTAGCAAGAACCAACTTGCAAGGAGCACCCACCCTATAATCTAAGAACCCACTTAGAAATGCAATTTTATTACATATACATTGATCACTTAGAATCAAGATTTCTTACACAATGGGTTATGATAAATTTTATGTATCTTTCTATGTTTTGTCTATCACTCTCTTTTTTTTCTCGAGTCGAACTGTTTTGCTCAATCAATAAGTCACACTAATTCTCTTCTCATTTGATATGATCTTCAACACTTCATCTATTTTCTCTCCTTTTGTCTCTCTTTTTTTCTTCTCGTAGCTCTAATGTAGCCTAGAATATACCCATAAATCCTAAGGTGCATTGGAATATCATTAAGACTAAACTAAGCACTCACCCAAAGCATGCAAGGGTACCATGTCCCTCTTTAGAGATTCTTATCTAGAATGGGTTTAAGAAGGGTTTAGGAGAAACTAGGGTGCACGCGCAAGGCAATACACAAGGTCTAAGGACTTAGCCATATTCAACGTTCTAGAGGCACTTGAGGAAAAACATGACCCGACTAGGCATGCCGAGTGGATAAGGTGTCAGCCTAGAGACTTGGTGGTCAAGGAAAGAATATTCCATGCATGGAATATTCTAGGAAGACATCATTATAGAAAGTGGAGAGCTCGGAACAGAATAAGCATGCACCATTGAGGACCACATTGACACTTGGCATCCAATCTGCTCTAAAGAAAGGCATGGGTGGGTGTTGATCCTATAAGAAGAGATGCTCGGGTAGAAGAAGAGACACACATGAAGGACACACATGAAGGCATGAAGAGAGACACCAAGACATATAGCATGGGAAGAGTGAAGCTCTGCAAAGAATACTAGGAGGCCCTAGGAGTTGGGGTTCTCATTAGAGGACTATAGGAATGTTATCATGTCTAAGGGATGGGTCTGTAAAATTTTTGTAATAAAGAAAGCATAGCTAGGACCTATGATATATGGGTTAGATCCCTATCTTGATACATTTGGTTTGATATGACCCTTTTAAATGTAATGTGGTTATTGAGACTATGATCAATATAAATATATGGCTCTGTTATGAATATCTTGGTTCAGGATAAACCCTAGTGTTATTTCCTTATATTTTATGGTAGATTTGTTCTTTGTATTTCATGTCATGATGTTTCTCTTGTTATTAAATGCTTGGGTATAAG
The DNA here is from genome assembly GCA_018340775.1 of Taxus wallichiana var. yunnanensis. Taxonomy (NCBI): domain Eukaryota; kingdom Viridiplantae; phylum Streptophyta; class Pinopsida; order Cupressales; family Taxaceae; genus Taxus; species Taxus wallichiana. The sequence goes on along the minus strand of CM031244.1, from coordinate 107,512,025 downwards.
GATATGATAGCTCATGTTGTGATTTTACATGAATATTCACTTCTCTACAACTAATCCTCTAATAATGGCAAGATATCTTCTCACAATGCTCACATAAAGGAGGGGCTCGGCACCCATGTGTGCCCTCGAGTGAGCACCCAATGCCCTCTAGGTGATAGGATGGTGCGCATGGGGTTAGAAGTTAGTAGATGGGTAAAAATGACTACATCTTGGTTCCATTTCTAGGACCTCTTTTGAATTTTTGTGAGAATGATGTGTGATGATGACAAAGCACTTGACCTTGGATAGTGTCGAAGCATGGTTTAAGAGCATGGAGGATGAGTTTTCTCAGAGATATTTAGTACTGGACTTGAGTTTGATGCATGTACAATGGGTAGAAGAACACATGTATCATGAGTTATATGAGACCTTCTTTTTGTTGTTTTCCAGTGGAGTTGTATGAATGGATTTCGGCATATGCATCTAGATCAAGATGGTACTATAGATCTCATGTTTGGACCCAAGAGGAATATCAGAGGTTACATGATGCTGATCTGACTTGGATGTGTGTTGTTGATCATTGGTGGAAGAGAGTGTTGACCAGTTATACCCTAGAATATGTTATTTCTATGTATTCTTGTCCTGAGGTTGCTGAGTTTGAGTTCTTAAAGGAACCTAGAGGATCATTTTTGCATGTTATCCCTTTAGCCATAAAGATCTTGATCATTACACTAAGTTTGGAAGCATTCCTATGGTGGCTAAGCTTAAGCTTCTCTAGCATTGGGAAAGGAAGCTAGGGTGGAGGAAGATGGATAGACATTGCGGCTGAAAAAGAGAGAGAGGAGAGATGACTCAAGTATAGTGAAGCTCATGAAAGGGAGTTGGCTAGAAAACGTGAGGTTGCGGGAGTGATGGATCTATGGAGGTAGACATTTGTGGGAAGGAATTGAGGTTCATGTAGAGGATGTGGAGCCTAAGTAGTCTATGTTACCCCATCTTGGCAAGCGTGAGAGAGAGACCCCTTCAACTTCTGATGAGATTTCATCACTTGGAGAAAGGAGATCCATCGGCATGCATCTGAATCCACCTAGTGACCAACCCTTGATGCTTAGTCTTCCAAATCAAGAGATAAGTATTGCTAACCCAGTTGGTATTGGTGGGAGTGACCAATCTACACCTAGGAGATATAATTTCTCATTTGGTACATCTATGGTTGCATAATCATTTCCTATGTTTGGAGGAATATTGTCTTGGAATGACATTTGGGAAAAGTGTGAGTACACAAAAGTTTGGGTATCACATCTAGAAGTGGCATGGGACACACATCTAGTAGTGGTGCAATATCACAAACTATTGGCACGTAGTTTAGTGGGACATTGGGAATGCTAGGCACAACCACTTCAGGCCCTTTACCGGCTACAAGAGGTGGATTTGGTGGTATAGGAGCTGAGGACCTAGTGGACTAGGGGGATCTAGAGGATCTAGGTGGGTCAGGAGGGATAGACTCTAGTGGATCTAGTGGATCTAGTGGTGGAGGTAACACTAGAGGAAATCAAGGTTCTGGATCGGTGGACAAGGACCTCAACCACCTCAGCAAGTATTTTTGAGATGTCTTTGCACCTACCAGACTACAAAGGTGTTGAGGATGTTATAGAGCATGTACACAAGTGTGAACTACTATGCACATGTGAAGGGGATCACTACCCCATAGAGGGAAGGTAAAGTCATTTTACAACAACATTTGCAAGGATGCACGCATAGTTGGTACCAAAAGTATGACCCCCATCAGACAGTGGTAGATTACACCACACTTGAATGCCTTCTTGGCTGAATTTCATATCCTTGAGTTTGAACAGAAGAGCATCAACACATGAAGGAGATTTAATAAGGTATGGAAGAGAGTGTGCGGGAGATATGATGCATTTTAAAAAACTCTCTTATCAAAATTATCTTATGATATTCACCCCTCTCAACATGCTCAATGGTTTTTTGGAGGATTGATAACACCATTTAGGAGAGTGACTTTCACAATACTTTCACAGACCCACATGAGGCCTTGGAGGCTACTTCCCATGCTGAGGCTGTCATTGAAAGCATGGATACTAGTGTTATCCCCTTCTTTGAGGCTCAGATTACTACAATGGTGAAGCAAGTAGCTGGAGAAGCTATCTACAAACTCGGTGCATGAGACTCACAGTGGTCTATGGTGCATGGATTGTGAGGTAGAGGGGCATACAAAGGACAATTTCCCCCAGAGATCGATACACACATGATGGTGGACTATGAAATTTTCCATGAGAGATCATGATGTAAGTAGATGCCCACTACTATAGCGCATGATCCGTAAGAATGTGTCTTGCTATTTAAAATTTACACCTCTACTACTCATGACACCAAGGATTGTAGATTGATTGACTAGATACATGATGCCATTGATATTGGTGTGTGCGCTAGACCAGCCTCAAAAAAATTCCAAGGATGATGGTCATCACTATGAAGGGCATGTGAAGATGGAGGGGCATGTGGAAGAGGTTTTGAGGAGGATTTCATGGTCATGGAAACCATGGAGGAGGAGAAGTGAGTTCCCATGTGGAACTGTTACAATTGTGGATCTACGGAGCACTATAAGCATGAATGCCCGATCTATCTTCTATAATGCTCTTGGTGTGGAAAGAAGCATAAGTATGAGGAGTGTCCAAATCTATTTGAACATATGAGCCAGCAACACCAAAAGGAAAAAGGCATTGGGATGGTAAGCGTGAGGAAGGTCGATTCATAATGGATGCCAAGAGTGGCATGTGAGTCAAAACTAGAGCCTGTACTAGTTATGATGTGAGTGAGGCTACACACAATAGGGAAATACCAAGGTAAAGACCACTTGGTTATTAGAGAAGAGGTGGTGCATGGAAAGTATCTGGACCCTACTCATCATAAAAAAAGTGTATCAAGAAACCATGGATGTGATTCAAAGCCTACAAGGAGAGATCCAGTGCTTGAAAGAGAGTCAAGACAGTTAGAGAAAAGGAAGAATGTTGAGGCTCCACAAAAGGATCTGGATGAGGTTAGAGAAGTATGCAAAATGTTGAGGCAAGATAATATCATCCCCTTGCTAGGAGAGTGGTTACGGGAGAAGGTACCATGCATGTTGAGGAGGGTGAGAGGTAGGTTCTTTGCATGCCAACCTTCCTCCCCACAACCTTGATTATGACAAGGAGATTACCTTGAATGTTGTTGTAGATGGGTGGCTTCTGAGCAATATTTTGATTGACATGGGCACGGAAGTCAATGTTCTCACTCTAGATGCATGGCATCAAATGGGAAGGCCCCATTACAACCATCTTTGAATGTGTTGTATATGGATAACAAGACAAAGGCAATGCCCATTGGTGTCTTAAAGGATGTTGTTATCACTATCCAAGGGGAAAAGTTCACTGGGGATTTTGAAGTCTTGGTGCTAGCTGAAGGAAGACAACTTTCTAGCATTACTTGGGTGCCCCTAGTGTTATAAGAATAATGTTGACCTAAGGTTCAATAAGGGATACATAAGTTTTGAGAACAAGGAAGAGTGGGTCATCATCCCCTTAACTGATGGGAAATCAGCACCCTATACTGAGCCCTTGGGAGAAGAAGTTCTTGACAGGATCTATGTGTGCTCTATCAGGGACCTAAGGTGATTCACCCTACAGAGGGAGTTATTCAGTTTGAAGATGCTCAATCCATGAGTGATATAACTAGTGTGGCATGTGAAAATTGGGTACATGGGACTTATGAGTTAATTGGGTGATAGTTAAGAGGCTCTATGACAAGGGTAAAAAGGTGTGCTTAGTCAAGTGCACTAGGAGGAAGAAGTTTCCAAGTTATTCTGAGGAGCCAACCTGATGGATTTCTTATGAGAAATGGAGGCTCAGTGGAAAAATGAGATCAAAAGAAGAGGGATGCTCAACTATAACTTTCTTAGGACCATAATGCATTGGTGGGTGACACATCACGATAGCCTTCTAGTGGTATGAGGTAAGAATCACATTTCTCTATTAGGTTTTCCCAAAGCAATGCACCCACTATAATATGAGACTACCATGGGAAGGAACCCACCTCATTTCACATCCAAGCATGTGAGAAAGCATGGATGGAAGGCACGGAGGCCTTTCCACCTTCTTTATGGGTGCATAAGCTATATTCCACCTTACAAGGTTATGCATGTGCATGGTATATTCACTCAAGATGTGCCATCAGATAAGAAATTGGTAGGAGTTGATGGCTGACCTCCTTCAATATTTCAAGTATCAGTACTAAACCATTGGTGGATAGGGTGTTGTAGGTTGTTAAGTGCCTAATGATGGGAGATAGTGCCATGGAAAGAAGATAGAATATTGATTTATTGGGTGAACCTAGCTTAGAACCACACTTTGATGAGGAAGAGTCAGAAGAGATGCAACTTGAGCATGCATGCATGGAGAAAGAAAAGGAAAGATGGTCTATGTGATAGATGGCGAAGAGATGGAGAGTTTGGATGTTAACCATACTGAAGGTATGTATGTGAAGTTATTGATAGTGTTGATGAGAAAACACACCTACCATGAGCCCCTCAAAATAAAGAAGGTTAACATTGGTTTAGAAATGGAACCTAAGGAGGCCACTATTGGAGACTATTGGTCAGAGAAGGAGGTTTTGAAGATCATTGATCTATTGCATGAGTTTCAGGACTTATTTCCATGTGGATACCATGAGCTTAAAGGCATTCACCACTCCTTGGGAGAAATGAAAATCAAGTTAAAGGAGGGTGCACCCGATCCGAAGAGGCCTTATCAATGAATCTAATCTTCGCATCAAATTCAAGGAGGAGATAGACAAAATGATCACTTCAAGCATCATTGAAGTTGTGGAGGAATCAAAATGGGTAAGCCCCATGGTCATCAATATTAAAAAGGATGGAAGGATAAGGATCTATGTTGACTACAAGGACTTAAATGCGGTATGTGTAATTGATCCTTTTCTACCCCTTTTACCGAAGAGATCTTGGAAGGAGTGGCTAGGCACGAAATCTATTCCTTCACGGATGGATTCTCAGGATACCATCAAGTTAGAATTGCTAAAGAAGACCAAGAAAAGAAAACTTTCACCACTTGAATGGGGAATTTTTTCCTATATGGTCATGCCTTTTGGACTGAAGAATGCGCATGTTGTGTTTTCATGCATAGTGGTCTAGGCATTTCAAGATTTTATCCATAAATTCCTTCAAGTCTACCTTGATGACTGGATGGTGTATGGACTAGTGAAAGACCATTGTGACAATTTTTGGTTGATGTTTGAAAGATGTCGGTAGTTGTGCATATCCCTCAACATCAAGAAGTGTCTTTTTCTACTCCATTTGGAACCCTGTTGGGGCATATTATATGTAAGGAAGGTTTGTTGGTGGATCCCACCAAAGTTTTGTTATTGTGGGATTGGGGGAGCCTACCAGTCAGAGTGCAGTGTGTGGATTCCTTGGGCATATAGGGTACTACCAAAAGTTTATCAAGGGGTATGCCAAGATTGCCACACCATTGGAGAAGTTACTAAAACACAAGAGTTCCTTTCACTGGGGAGAGGTGCAATAGATGATATTTGACACTTTGAAGGATAAACTTATCACTACCCATATTATGATTTTCCTTCTTGGGATAAACCTTTCCATGTGCATGTTGATGCTTCAAGGATGGAAATTGGAGTAGTCTTAGCACAACCTAGAGAAGGGATTGTTGACCACCCCTTGTGTTTTGCTAGTAGGAAGTTAACACCAGCAGAGCAAAACTACACTACTACTAAGTGCAAAGCACTATCATGATCTACACACTGCATAAGTTTAGGTAGTATCTTGTTAGAAACCCTTCATATTTTACATGGATCACATGGCATTGAAGTACTTGGTGAACAAGCCCATTTTGCAAGGGTGCATATGTCGTGGGTCTTGTTGTTTCAATAATTTGAGTTTATAGTTGTTGTGAAACTAGGAAAGAGTAACTCAGGGCCTAACCATTTGTCAAGAATTGACTCGGGGAGGATGCAGAGCATTGAGGATGTTATGCTAGATGTGTAATTGTTTAGGTTGTGGCACACACCCTCTTGACTTAGAAGATATTGTTGTGTTTCTCAAAATGGGTGTGGTGCCAGAAGGAATGAAAAATTTGGAAAGGAAAAATTAGCTATATGCATCACCCTACATGATAATTAGTGGAGACTTATACAAGTTAGGTTGTGATGAGGTTCTGCATTGACATGCATGTTAGAACATGAGTTCATGTTGCAATCATGGAAGAAGCACATGGTGGGATTGCAGGAGGGCACTATGTAGGGAATGCCACAACGTGAAGATTCTACTCACAAGGACTTTTTGGTGGGAAAGTATCTACCAGGATTGCATTGAATTTTGACAAGGCCTGTGACCATTTCCAATGCCTTGGCAAGCCAGGAAAAAGAGATGAGATTCCCTTGAGACCTATAGCCAGTGCAGAACCATTTGAAAAATGGGAAATTGATTTTGTAGGACCAATTTCACCTTCCTGCGAAGGACTGGTTCACGCTATATCATCACTTGCACTTGATTACTTAACAAGGTGGGTGGAGGAAGCACCTACAAGGATTACACAATGATGAAAAATGCTAGATTCTTATGGGAGAACATAATCAACAGGTATGGATGTCCTTTAAGCTTGACTAGTGATAGGGGTACACATTTTTTGAATGAAACAGTCAGATTTTTTTGGTAGAGTTCATGGTGGCCCATCATAAGACTACCCCATATCACCCATAAGATAATGGAACTATTGAGGCATTTAACAAAATTTTGAGTCACACGCTAACAAAAATTTGATGTGGGAAGACAAGATTGGGATGACAAGGTATCATCATTCTATGGGCATACAGGACAACCTACAAGAGATTGAACAAGGCCACACCATTTCAATTGGTGTTTGGTGTGAAGCTATTTTACTAGTTGAATTTATGCTACCATCATTGTGTATTACATACACAGGAGGGTTAGTTGATGAAAAAGAAATTCAAGAGTGCATGGATAAATTAATGCAATTGGATGAAAGGTGATCACTTGCTAGATGGATTCAGAAGACTGAAAAGGCACAAAAAAAGAATGGCATGATCGTCATATTAAAAACAAACAATTCGAGGTTAGGTAGATGGTTTTTTTTATATGATTCCAAGTTTTGTGCCATCCTGGGAAACTAAAATTCCATTGGTTAGGGCCATATATCATCTCATACATCCTTGATTTAGGTGCACCTTCCAGTTACAAGTGTTGATGGAACACGGTTACTAGGCCATTTCAATGGGAGTAGGTTGAAGCCCTACTATAAATAAGTCTTCCTTGTGTTCATAAATAAGGTAGTATTTCCATTTAGCCTAGGATTTCCTTTTATGCATTTCTTTTCCTTGTGTTTCCCTTTCTCGTTGCTTGTTCCTTTCTTGTTGTTGTTGTTTTTTATGTGTGCCTTATGCACTTTGGTAGCCACTTATTATTTTCAAAAGGTTGTGTATGCATAGAGGACCATGCATATATTTTTGTGTGGGGTGGAGTAATGTGAAGTAAAATAGAAATTTGGTAGTATAAATTGTGTTTCGATGGCCTGAATTGAAGGATGAAAAACATGAAGTTTAGAAAAACACGTGTAGAAAAGGTGGACATAAGGAATTTTGGTGTCAAGAATATTTACAAATACCACGTACAAAGGATGAGAAGTGCAGGAATAACATGAGGTAGGTGAGGGAAAAAATCAAGGTTAAGGACAGAAGAAGTGCCTTTGGTGCAAAGCATGCATGAGGATTGTCGGTCGATAAGGATTTTTGTGCACCATAAGGTTGTAAGGATTTTTCATGTAGGATTGGGCATGGGGGTAAGAGCGCTTAAGGTTGGATTTAGTGGAAAAATATACCTTTATTGTAAAAGTACATTGGTAGGTGGCATAGCATTTATTACGGAGAGAAGTAAAAGCTATAAGTAGAAGGTCGAAATACATTTTTATTACCTTGAATTTGTGATAAAGAAGAGATCTTGCAAAATAGGGCATCCACAAAGAATATTTGTGTGAAGGAAAAATTGTGAGAATATGAGTGTGTGACTAGTGTGATTTGCAAACTAGAGTGGAAGAAGTACACGGGCATAGGGAAGAAGGTTTAAGAACAGTATGCCATCTTTTGGAAGGATTGTCCAAGTTAGCGTACTACAGCTAGGGTATGGGAGTAAAGGGATTTTTGTGAAGGTAAGCCAAATATTTGAGTAGAGAAATGAAGAGGAGCAAGGAAGATTTTTTTTTAGTAACCCAAAAAGAATATAACACCAAAGAAGGCAATTGTCTCACCAAAGAAGGGCAAGGGAAAGGGAAACATGATGTTTCTACTAGTTTCAACGAGGAGTGGTATGCATAGATGCAATACCCAGATGGCATGTTTCTTGGAAAGGAATGGGTATCCCATGTAAGGAAGATGAGATTGATTAATTACAACCATTGCAAAAGCACCACCAAGAAAGAGATGGCATAGAACCGGCTCACCCGGCATGACAAAAAGGACACCGAAGGGATGCCAATCTACGATGATGAAGGTAAAATTGGAGAAGGTTGGGTTGTTGTAAATTTATGAGTTTCCCTACTTTAGAAAACCCAACCGATTGTACTCAATGGTTGATGTCACGTGTGATTGAGGGCCACTTCTATTTTACAGGCCGAAGGATGCGTATAACCCCTCAACTAATCTCTAATTTTACTGGCCTTATCTATGAAGGGGAGCCACTAGTTGATGACTTGGAGGATGAGGACATTAATATCCTTCCCCCACAAAGATATTTGAAAAATACACTTGTAACACCATGATGATTGCCCATAATGTGCGCCTGGAGAAGTGGTATAAGAGGATGTGCAACATGTTTGGGGATGAATGGAGGATACCCAAAAATTACCGACACTAGTGCAAGGAGGAGCTAAGTTTGTTATATACCAGCATTTCTACATTGGAAAATTCACATTGACAGATGGGACCAAGAGCCCATGGTGTAAACTACCTTTCTCTTTCACCGCACAATATTTCCAAGTAGGGTTCAATCACTTCAAAGAGGCCAAAAGACTAAGGTTCAACCTCAACTGAGGTAGACCAGACCACCGTGACCCATGAAGGAAGTTGGTATACCCTAAGAAGTGTGCTTATGTGGAGAAGTATGTCTCCCATGAGGCACACATGATAAAACCTATGACATAACCAATTATTGGAAGGACCACAACAAGGGTATACCTACACATCAGGACCAAGTATGAGAAGGGCACCTACTTGGAAAATTATTTCTCCATCCTAGAAGACCCAAACAAGAGAAAGAAGGTCGTGCTTAGGAAGAGGGAAAGAGAAGAGGTGTAAGAGAAGAAAGCACCACCTATGCAAAAACATAATCTATGGGTGCGTAAGATTTAGGTGCAAAGTCGAGCACACATGCATGAGGGAAGAAGTACCCCATTAAGGAAAAGAAAAAATCACCTAAGGAATAGGTGCCAGAGAAAGAATATTCTCTTGCACAAGAATAATCACCAAGGAAGGATTCACTGTTGAATAAGAAGAGAAGGAAGAGTCTCCTACACTGGAATCACCAGTTAGGAAGAAGTAAAAGGTAGACAAGAAGGCAAACTCATAAGGAATGGAGAGACTGGAGGCCTACAGAGGAAAGAGAGATGATGACGAGCATGAAGAGGCTCAAGACCATCATGTGTACAATTTACATGACTCCAATGATGAGGGAAATGAAGAAAAGGATGGGGAAGAGGTAGGCGTTCAAGGAAGAGGGAGAGTGAGGAAGTGAATAAAAGGATCAAAGGACCCCAAGCCTTACCAAGGAGTAAATAAAAGAGGCCACACAAGAGAATTAGTGGGCATAATAAAGGATTTGGTGGAGCAGGAGGTGGAGCACAATGATGATGAAGTTCTCATGGAGAGAGAGGAGGAAAGCATAGGAAAAGAGTATGAGAGCATGGGCAAAGATCCCATCTTAGTGGTAATATTTCCAAAGGAAGCGGGCACAGAGGAAAGAGTGTAGTAGTGGCGCAGAGCATGGAATGAGCTATGTCAATGATCCAAGTAAGGTATTGCATGCATGCTTCCAAAGTATTGTGCCCATAAACCAACTCCTTGCATGGTCTTCATTCAAAGAAGAAGGCGCATACCCACGAATGAGGAATATTCTATCTTGGGTTTTTGAGTCCCATGTTGATGAGCCCAAGTTTGAGGTCAACCAAGGAGAAAATATGAAGATACCAAAGAATAAGGGATTGAACTTCTGATAAATGCTCAATAGTTATCCGACAAGAAATTATACAATGCCCTCAACAAGGTATTGATTGAAGTTGAGGTGAGACTCTTTGAAAGGAATGACAAGGTAAGGTTCCTAGAGGAAGAACTGGAGAAGAAGAAGAAGAACTCATTGAGAAGATCAAGGATATGAAGCAGGAAGATCTGATCAATGCACGCTAAGGCAAGAACTAAGGGAGGATAAGGAAAAGGTGTGTGAGGTATACAAGAAGATTGAAATGATTCCGGATGCCATAAATTTCAAAAACCCAGACCTAACACCGCCTGAGTAGAAATATGAGTCAACCTTGTAATGCTTGGAAGAATTAACCCACATCTTTACCATGGAGAGGTAGCCACTCACTCTAGAATTAGTAGAAGAGGCATTGACGTGCCAAAATGAGGAAGAGAAATAGAATATTGAGGAGATAGTGGCACAATATTCCAAGCTCCTTGCTGCATTGCATCTGGCCCACATGGATGGTTGATGTTGTGTATGATAATTACACTAACAAAGATAGGATAATAAGCATACTAGTTGCTGCACATGAGGCGGTATGAAGGAATACCAATATAATAATAAAGGAAAATGGCATACTCATCGAAAGGAATATGTCTTTCACCTCACTCCAACTATTATCTAGATTAGTCTTCCTTAATTTCTGTTAATCCTTTTCAAGTCAAAGTTTCACACTAAATAGGGACAACTCACGTACATTCTTGTTGTGGTTAACTTGTGGTGATTGAAGGATAGGTAGACAAAATTGAATCAAATTATGTTGATTCGGTGTGTTTATCCACCCTAGGTCAACATGAATTGACGATTACACTTTTCCATATGCCCATGTTAGTTTAGAATAAAATTGTGAAATAGAATTCCACTTATGAGAGTTAAGTTAGAGGGGCTGAATGGGATACTAAACTATAGCAGCTACTTCACCGTATCCACCGAATGACCCTCTTCATTAAGTGGGTAAAGTAAAGCCACATCTATACTACATCAACCCATTAAGTACCACTAATGTAACTACCATACTTAAAAGGTCAATTGCTTAATTAACTTTTAGCTTATTAAATAAATTAATTTACTTTACGTGCACGTACCTAAGGGGTCAACTAAGTTTGATAAATAATTTGTTAAAAGAAAAGAATCATAATGCACCTTTAATCTAATTGAGGTTATTTGGATCAATTTAGCCTTAACGCTTTATGAATTCTTTACCAATTAACCATTCGATCATTTAACCCCCTTAATTCAAACTTATTTAAATAGAAGAACATTACCAATTCTTATTTAATAATTTTTATGACACAAATCATATAACAATAACTTAATAGGTTGATTAAATGATTACCATATCATTTAGACCTTATCCTTATTATATTCCTATTATTTTATCCTTTTTACCAAAAATTGGTTCATACTTTAAATGAATCACCTTTCTTACCAACAAGATATATATACATCTTAAAAAAGTAAAATAAGGATCATAACTAGTCCTTATTAATCTTTCAAATATTCTAGCATCGATTCTCAAGTAATTCTAGATCTTAAATCCAACAAGTTTTAGATTTAGTTATCAGCATATACTAAAGTCTATTTCCTTGTTCATTATTACTTAAGCTAATAAGGTTCCCTCTTTCCCACTTATGGTCTAATAGATTCACTTATAAAATTTCCATACATATTCCTTTAATCCAACTTAACATGATAAACGAGATCACTCACTAAAATGTTGGTAATACATTATCGTCTCTATCACAATAAGTAACTATATCAAAATTATAATTTGAGAAGATACTATGATAATTTTGAATAAAATTCCATTAAATAGTTTCATACTTAATTGGATCATAACCCCAAGTTATCTTTTATGACATATATATTTGATATAGATTATATATATCCAAACATAATAGAACATCTCTAAAATCATTTATCTTACTATTCTCAACAAACAACCAAGATAAATTTGACAAGACAAATTCAATTTACTCATAACTATAAGTAATTCATAAACATTTCAATCACAAAATAATGTCATTTTTCAACAATTACATAAGATACTTATGACACCAGGCCTTCATGTCTTATAAAAAAATCTTTTCATAATTAAAACACTTTTCGAAATTCCAAATAATTTGAGCATCATCTGAGAAAACAAATGTAACTTTCTATAAGTCTTTCTCCTTTCACTTTTCATGAAATCCATCTGCACATGGTTAGCATGTGTCAATTCACAAGAACTGAGCATGATAATATCTATCACATTAAAATATCATAATACTATTTATCAATTTCATGAAAGGAAACCTTCTACTTAATGAAATATTCCTAAGTTCACAACCTCTAATAACTTTTAAAATCATGCCACAAGTACAATTTTTGGACCTTTTTCCTAATTTTCAAAAAAAGATTGAAACTGAACAAAATAAGACCATTGGTCTAGAAAGTCAAATAGAATCAAATGTTTTAAAATTTTAAATAAGTAATCCAAAATATTTCCTAATTAAAATCCCAAAACTTTTACCCTTATTCTTTACTTCCTTACCCTAACAATTTACTTCGTACACACAATAATGTTATTGAAGGCAATCGATAACAAAGAAGACATTGTCTTCAAACCAAGTCAAAGATATTTAAAAGAAACTATCTTAACAGGAATGGAAAATTGAATCAAGATTAGAGATATCTAAATATCCAATTGCTTATTATAAGAAATATCATCACAGTCAAGGAATAAAATTAACAACTCAATGTAACTTAAAAGAACAGTCAAAGTATTTTTATTTTTCTTGCCTATTAACCAAAATCCCTTTTCTAGAAAGTTTTGGTTATTTCTCAATCGAATAGAATAATCTGAGTAAACCGTATACGAGTTTAACATTCTTCAACCCAAAAGAAATTAAATCACTATCACGTAAAATTCATTCGATTGAATACAACTATGTCCAAGTAAGAATGGATACACTATGAATTACAATGGACTTTATTTGGTTAATATTCACACATTATCAACTATGTCGTAGTAAGATCCTTTCTAAACCCTACTCGGAGAAATAATGTTTCGAGAAAATAATATAACCTTTACAATCAACCTCCTTGGAGATATATAATAACATTTACATTCCTTTACATACTCAAATAAATAGACTCCTTTAAAGTTCAAGGGTTCAATTCAGCTATCCCATAAAAAATATTGATCTAGAAGTCAACAAGATCAAATAGTAACCCAAAATACATAGCCTACAACCCAGGTTGTTTTCTAGAGGCCATAAAACTCTACCCAACTAGTAAGATAATATGTTTAAAAGGAAACAAATAATATATCAAGGATTTCAAATCCATAAACAAATGGCGCTTTAGATAAATGCCATCCCACAACAATTTCACCTTATGAAAGAATAGAACTAACTCAACACACCCAAAAGGAGATAAGTAAAATGTTTCTATCTTCTATAAGCTTGAATCAAGACTACACAAAAATGATCAAGAAGGCCAAACAAATCTACAACTAAAAAGTCTAAGGAACAACAACCTACATATTACCTAACAATTACCTATAACTGAATGCGGTTTCTCAAAATGAAAAAAAAAAAGGTTTTTCAACCCATGCTAATCTTCCTTTCAAAATCAAAAGGATTTAAAAGAATATTCATCAATCAAACAACAATAATAACACCACCTTGTTTTCCATACAATAATTGCAATACCTTTACAACAAAATCATGGAAGGATTCATTAGCCGAAATAATAAAAAGAAAAATGATATAAAATCTCACCACATGCAACTGAATTAAGGTGCGTCTAAAATTTATTCGTAAACCCATTACAGAACCATACTTTGCAAATAAAAATCATTCCCAGTTAACTCTTGTTTATTCAATAGTAACACAGTTATAAATACAAAAGCTGAATATTTTTCAAAAAACCCATAATCAAATTTTCAAGGTGTACAAAAAGAATAGCCACTAAATAATTTTCCACATTTAACAATCACAAAATCATCTAAGAATAAATATTAGAAAATGAGAAGACTTCATTTTATGAGATTGATAAATATAGCGAATATTATAATGGGATAGAGTGTTGGGCCTAAAAATATTGGCTAAGTGCCAAAGGTCACGTGTGTGCATGGGGCCAGGAAGAAGAAGGGTGTGTGGGGAAAAGCACACGGAAACAAGGGTTTAAGAAGGGTAAAAAAATGTAACCCAACTAGGTGTGATGAGTGGATAAGGTGCCAGCATGGAGACTTGGTGGTCAAGAAAAGAATATTCCATACATGGAAGGTTCTCGAAAGACATCATTATAGAAAGTGGAGAGCTCGAAACAAGATTAACATGCTCCATTGGAGGACCACATGGACACTTGGCAAGTGATCTACTCTTAGAGGAAGGCATGATAGTGGGTGCT